>OX638070.1:11124894-12324894 GCA_951804385.1 Trifolium dubium
AAAAAAAAATTATATGTTTATGATTATAGTTTTTACATTTTCTCCTTTTTTTTTTCTAGCTAGTTGGATTTAATGATTTATACATTATGAAATTTTGTTATTTGCAGGTATTGTTTGTTGAATTTGAGAGGTAACAAGTTGAGATTTGAGGCTTTCTTTCCCTTGTTAGAGTTAAAAATTCAATTTTCTCAAAAGGGAAAGAAAGCACAATTTCAAAACTTGAAAACCTTTCTAATTTTGTTTCTTTGAAATTAAAAATTCTTCAAATTTCCTTCCTCCATTTGTTTGATATTTGGGAAATATTGAAAGAAAATTAAAATGGATACGGTATCCGGTGTAATTTCGCGGCAAGTTCTGCCAGCTTGTGGCAGCCTTTGTTTCTTGTGTCCCTCATTGAGGGCAAGGTCAAGGCAGCCTGTGAAGAGATACAAGAAACTCATTGCAGATATTTTCCCTCGTAACAATCAGGTCTGTTGTTTTGATTATTCAGTCAATGTTTTGCATTTCTTATGTCTTAAGCTCTGTTTGCATAAACAACTTAATTAAGCATTTATCATATAAGTGCTTATTTATAAGCTATTTCTTTAAGAAAATATAAAATAAAGTCAAACTGTTTTCGTATTAGCTATAAACTATTTTCATAAGCTGGGAGATGTCATAATTTGTTTCCAAAAGCTTTCCTAACAGTCTCACAAACTAGTGTTTAGGCCGGTAGATAAACTCAAATAAGCAAATCCAGATAAATTCAAACAGTTGTTTTGCTTGTCCGAAGCTATATATGAAGGAAATGTATATTGTGATTATAATTCAAGTTAGTTTACTGTTATGTTGAACTGTTCAAGGTAGCTAGGTCACTGAATTCTCATGCAAATATTCTCAAATTCAGAAGCTTAGGAAGCATGATATTTATATATGTATATGTATGTGTCTCCTTTTTGTGTTTGCAACATTGCGATGTTTATGAAATGGAAATGCTTGTATTTACTTCCTGTGTGCAGAGCTTCATTCAACATTAACCAAATGAAACATAATGCAAACTGTATTGATTTTGATTTCAATTTTTATTAACGGGTTGACAGGAGGAAGGGCCAAATGATAGAAAAATTGGAAAGTTATGTGATTATGCCGCCAGAAATCCTTTACGCATCCCGAAGGTAAAGCTTCCTTCTTCTTCTAGTTATGGTTCAAGTTTATCGATGCTTCACAGTTGTTGTAATACTAAATAAATATAGCTATACAATTTGTGATCAGATAACCAATGCTCTTGAGCTAAGGTGCTACAAGGAGCTGCGAAATGAGAATTTACGATCAACAAAAATAGTCATGAGCATTTACAGGAAATTACTGTCTTCTTGTAAAGAACAAATGTGAGTTCATATAACTTCTATATTTATTCTTATAAGCAGATGGGTATATTTGTATGTTGGATGCTTTTATGCTAATTATGCCTTGATCTTTTGTTGTCTGCTCGAAGACATGTTACATGATCTCTCTCTCTCTCGTCATAGGAAAATTGTCTTTGTTCTTTCTTGTAAGTCATACCCTATTAAAAAATTTCTAATATAAATTCCTTATAAACAAAAAGGATATGTGTATGCTCTCACGCCAAGAGAAAGTTTCAGTGTGATAGGTGATTTGTAGAAAATATCAGTTACGATCGGTTTTAATGAAAAGTTCTGTGTTTAGACAAAACTCAAGAGGTCACTTGATGATCTTGACTTTGTTATTCAGTGAAACTCTTTTTTCCTCATGTCTAAAGTACAAGTATTTGCATTGCTAATATTTCCTTTTTGTATTTTTGTTATATCAGTCATCCATTTAATATCAACAAGCATACTTACTGTGGAAGAGTAACTTACTAGAGGTATAGTTGTACTGTTAAGTTTAGCAGATTTGTGTTGTGAAATAAGTTAAGTTATAGTATTTTTAATAATTTTTTGGATAGGCTAAATTTATCAACTAAAATTATCATGTTGAAAATCACTTCAGCCGCGGTGTAGTGAGAACTTTTGATGTTGCAACAATTTTGCTGATCAAAAGTTCATATTCACTGGACTATATAATAATTTTTTCATAGGCCTTAGTTTGGTTGAATAAGAAAGGTAAATCCTGTTTGGATAAACAGTTTAATTAAGCACTTATAGGATAAACGCTTAGCATATAAGTGCTAATATATACGCTATTTATATACTCTAATATAAAACAAAGTCAAACTATTTCATATAAGCTATAAGATGTTTTCATAAGTATCGTGGAGAGCTTATGGACAAAAGCTGAAAACAGCTTATGGAGTTCTCATAAGTTGTTTTCATAAGCTCTCCCAAACAATCTCACTCTCACCGGTGCTTAACAAGAATAGTAATTAATTGTTGCATTGTTTGTAACAGGGGGTGGGGAGGGTATATTAAATGCTTAGTTTTGAACAACTTCCATCTCGTATTTATGCGATATATATCAACACTTGAAAGTATAGCTGGATTAAGATCGGTTTATGTATACATTGTGTTTGTTTCGATAATGCTCATTCAGCATATGCTGATACATTTTTAGCGATAATGAAAACTGTGTATTTGGAAAAATAACTAACTTTAAATCACCATAATTTGAAACTTATGGAAGCAGCTTGCAGGATTTTTATGTGAAAAAGTTTATGTTAAGCTCTTTCCAATAACGCAGCAACAGGGATCTGCTAGACTACTATGAGTCCATGATACTGTCCTAATTGAAATACTCGGTCTTGTTCAAATCAACAAAGACTAAAATCATATGTAGTTACTTCTTACTTTACTAAATTTTTGGTGCTATATGATCTTATATCAAGTTATACCTATACTATTTAAAATTCCATACAGTTTCCCTCATTGAAATGTATGATAGAGAAAATACTTTTTTTTTTTTTGAATGGCAAAATATATTATTAAAGAGGGTTAAAGTACAAGAAGTACTAAACCCAACAAAATGGGGCTAAGTTCCAATCGTGCATTTGATATTACTGGTAATGTAAGTCATTAGAAAAAATTTGTTTGTTACCTTCCTGCCCTAACAGTATGGGAAGTAAATAGCAAAGGAAGTACAATCACCTTGTTGTGTTTTTAGTGGATGTAGATTCAGTGATGTGTACTTTGAATGGATTAATGCAGGGTATAATTCTTCTGTTTTGTACAAGTTCTCAATGTCACAACTCATAATTCTATAGGATATTTATTCCTTCACATAAACTATGTTGTAGCACTGATTCTTTAGATCGAAAGTGTGCCTGACACGTGTGGTGTTCGACACTCACATGATACAAATATATAGTTATATTTAATAACTTTAATTTCCTTAAATTATTGCCGGTGCCAAAGTGTTTGTCGTGTCTGGTGTTAGTGTCAGTGCTTCATAGTTGAAAAACGTAGTTTATACTTTATATCTTACAAATGTTATCCGTCATTTTTTGTTTTGTGACAAAAAGTGCAAGACTTTTTTTTCTTCTTGTAATTATAGGCTTATAGCAGTTAATGTTACAAGCATTTCATTGTTGATCTTTTCTTAACCTCCTGGAATTTGGATAATTCGTGAAATGTGAGATTTATTCTTTCCATGTTTGTTGATAGGCCACTATTTGCAAGTAGCTTGCTTACTATTATTCACACTCTGCTGGGTCAAACAAGGCAAGATGAAATGAGAATTATAGGATGCCACACTCTTTTTGATTTTGTAAATAATCAGGTTGGTTATACTATTGCTTCTGTTATTACATACTATTTTTAAGCTCAAGCGATATACATGTTCTATCCACTGAGCTTAAAAATATGAAATATCATCAATTTCAATTACTTTTTATTTTTTCTCAATTTGACGAATGCAAAATTTGAAATTCAACATGTTTCAAAATTTCCAGATTGATGGAACTTACCTGTTCAACTTGGAGGGGTTTATCCCAAAACTTTGTGAAATAGCTCGAGAATCAGGAGAAGATGAAACAAAAAGAACCGTTTGTGCGGCTTGTTTGCAAGCTCTTTCTTCAATGGTATTTATTTTGCAGTACCATAATTGTTTTAAACATTTAGACTCCAACTTTTTACCATAATGTGCTAACTAAATTTTTCGTAGTAATGCTTCTATTTTCTTTCCTTTTCTTATTTTGTGGTTTATTATTACCTATGAATACCTTGTGAAAATTTGGAGTGAAATAGATTTAGTACTTTTGCATTTCCTGATTTCGTTTTAGTTGATTTTACACCCTTCTTTAAGGGAAAATACGATCTAAATACATATCGTTTACAACTTCAAATTTGTTCTGTAGGTTCATTATACTGGTGAACACTCTCATATATCAGTTGAGTTCGATAATGTAAGTAAAATTTTACTTCAAATCTAATAGTTCCGTATATAACCTTTTCACACATGCTGATTACGTATATAAATTACAAAAAAGCTATATTGCACTATATAACATTGATATCTTGTTTTATCTATATTGATTTACTTTTTTCTCTATTCTATTTCATTACAGATTGTTACTGTTGTATTGGAAAACTATAGAGGTCCAAATAAAAATGTAGAAAATCTCAACAATGAGGAAACAAAAGTTCCTGAGAATATGTGGGTCCAAGAAGTGTTGAAAACTGAGGGTCACATCTCTCCTCTCATAGATGGTGAAAAAAGAATTCCATCATGGAGTAATATTGTAAACGACAGAGGCGAAGTAAATGCAACAATGTAATTACTTATTTTGCAGAAAAGCTTTGAAATGTATTCATAACTCTTCCATTTGTTTCATTATCTATCGATAAATTGTGTGTTTCAAATTCATGCAGAGAGGATGCAAATGATCCTTCATTTTGGTCGAGGGTTTGCTTACATAGTATGGCCAACTTAGCCAAAGAGGGTACTACCATTCGTCATATAATGGAATCTTTATTTCGATACTTTGACAATGGAAGTTTATGGTCTATAGACCATGGCCTTTCCTTATATGTTCTAAAGGATATGCTATTTTCACTTGATGATTCGGGTATAATATTTTTCATATTAGATTTGATAACTTTGTTATTTCATAAAATATTTTGTTAAATAATTATTTTCTTCTGATTTTTCTTCTTTTCATAATTTATCATTCTGGTTGTTGCAGGGGAAAACACGCATGTTTTATTATCGATATTAATTAAGCATCTGGACCATAGATTCGTCCTTAAACAACCGAGCATTCAACTTGACATTATTGAGGTGATCTTTTCACTTGCTCAATATGCAAAGGTTCAACCGTCTGTAGCAATAATCAGTTCAGTAAGTGATCTAATGAGACATTTGCGGAAGAGCATTCAATATTCACTTGATGACTCAAATCTAGAAACTGATACAATTAATTGGGACAAAAAATTTGGAGAAGCGGTGGACCGGTGCCTTGTACAAATATCTATTAAGGTATCACACTTTTCACAGCCTTCAATCAATTTTATATATCTAAACTTTCAAAATAATTGAGTCATAAATAAATGTTTTGGATGATAAACTTAATCGGTTTTATGCCGTCTTTCTAATCTTATAATGGTTTGTGATTTATGAATATGATAAGTTACAAATACGGTCATTTCTTGTTAGATATATCAAAATAGAATTCAACTAAGAGACAGATCATGGACAGGTTGGAGAACCGGGCCCAATTCTTGATGCTATGGCTGTTATGTTGGAGAATATCTCGACCATTTCAGTAATATCAAGAAGCACAGTCGCTGCTGTTTATCGAACTGCTCAAATCGTAGCTTCCTTACCAAATTTGTCCTATAAGAGCAAGGCAAGGAGTGAATATTCACGATGTATCTTTTTGCTCAATTTATTTTCTTACTTTGAGTTTCATGGATAAATAAATATACAGCTAAAAGATTAAAACCTTTCTTTCCTTTGTCAGGCATTCCCTGAGGCACTGTTTCATCAACTACTCCTGTGTATGGTTCACACTGATCATGAAACACGAGTTGGAGCTCACCGCATCTTTTCTGTTGTTTTAGTACCAACCTCTGTCTTTCCTCGATCATGCTTGTCTGAATCTAACACCAAAGCACAGGGTGTTCCACGAACACTCTCCAGAGTGGTTTCTGTTTTCTCTTCTTCAGCTGCCTTATTTCAGAAGATAAGACCGGAGGGACAGTTTCCAAGTGAAACCATAAGTAAAAATAATAATAAAAACATAGATGAAGAAAAGTTACCAGTTACGGGCAATGGTGGAATCCTGAATAGGTTGAAGTCAACCCGTAGTCAGGTGTATGGTGTCAGCAGTACCCAGCAACCAACTACAGCAAATGAAATTACTACAAACAATGTTAATAGTGACTTGGTGAGCCTTGCAATGATGATTATAAACTAAGGGTATGATTGGATGGAGAATTTCGGAGGGGACGGTGTATTTTTATTTTCTAAATTGTGATTTTAGTGTTATATGATTATCTATCATGTTATCCGTTCAATTTAAAAACTCGCAATCCAAACATACCCTGAAGATCTGACTGTGGTCCTATAGCTGTTACGTGTAACGTGTCTGACTTACACCCAAATCCAAATAGGCTTGGGTTAAACTTCTTATCATAGTTAACATTTCTATTTGAACACAGGAGGCTACAACCCTACGATTGAGCAGCCATCAGATAAACCTCTTGCTATCTTCAATTTGGGTTCAGTCTATCTCTACTGAAAATATGCCTGCAAATTATGAAGCAATTGCTCATACATACAGCTTGGTGCTGCTTTTTTCTAGAGCCAAGGTTATATCTCGATTATCAATATTCATGTTGCATGATTCAAGTGTTTTAGGATCTTCAGATTATTTCACTTGTTCAAGGGGTCCCATGAGTGACACATTATATTCTTTTAACATAATAAAAATTTACTTTTGTTTGCAGAACTCTTTTCATGAGGTCCTAGTCCGGAGTTTTCAACTTGCATTTTCTTTGCGGAATATTTCTTTCAAAGCAGGTGAGTTCCCTTTATCATAATAAACAATTTGGTTGTCTTCAAAGAGAATATGCTTGGGACTGCCAGTGGTAAGCATGGCTTAAACAAGATCTGTCATATATCAGCTTGCCAAAGTTTATCTGTTTTTCATGTTTGATTGGTATACTTGAGAGTACAGAAAGTATCCTAAAATTACTCCTCCATTAGGCACTAATACTATCATATATAAATCACCAAATTATTCAACATTTACTATTAATTATCCAACATGTAGGTTAGTTTGTAACTTAAGGAAGTTAGTGTCTTCCAATATTGGTTGGATAATTTCTTGATTAATTCCTTCAGAAAGATAAAATTATTTACTACGATGTATTGTTTCGCCGCATTTTAGGTTAACATGCTTAAAAGAACAGAATCAATAATGTTAAGGCAGTTTCTAATGTGCACAAATCATGTAGGTCTTGCATGGTGCACAGCACATTATTAACCATTTGATGTAAATACATCATATATATGTCAGGCATTTCAGCTCTTAATTCCTACTTTTTTCAGGGACATTGCCACCATCACAACGTAGATCGCTATTTACTTTGGCAACTTCAATGATTCTGTTTTCTTCAAAAGCATACAATATCATCTCTCTTGTCCATACTGCCAAGGCAGTGCTTACAAAGAGAAAGGTGAGTTGTTCTTGAAGATCTTATGCAACCTGTCCTCTTTTCAAATCCATCATTCAAAGTGTTCTAGTTCTACACACTTTTATTTAAAATATGGGGGGGAGGGGGGGGATTCTATGTCAAGCATTTATATGATAATTATGATATCTCAAGCTGCCAAATAATATGTAGGAAATTCTACCTTAATTGCGGTCCTCCCCTAGCCATCTTAATTACGGAAAATTTTGACTTCCTTCAGTGTATTTTAATTAGGTTGGATGAGCAATCACCTTAATGGTTTTATGTTTTTGACTCAGGTTGATCCCTTCCTTCATTTGATTGAAGATAACAAGTTACAAGTTGTAAGCTTTTCACCTGACAACCTGACCATCAACTATGGATCTAAAGAAGACGACAAAAGAGCCTTAAACACAATTTCAGAATTGCTGACTCCTGAACCCCAAGATCATGAATCCTTTGTTTCTGAAATTGTCAAGAGCTTGGAAAATATGTCGGAAGTAATGCTTCTATTTGTGTTACATAAATGTCAATATATTTTGGACGTGTATGAAGATAAAAAAATTTGCATTTCTATTCACCATAAATCTGTTGCCTTATGTGCAGCCTGAATTATCCTCATTAAGGGAAGATCTGCTAAAAGAATTCTTAGTAGATGATATGTGCCCACTTGGATTCCCATTGACTATAGACATACCAGAAAAAGTGAGTCTAGTAGAAACTGATTATATTTTGATTCTTTGTTTATATATCCTTGTGAGTGGTTACTGATGTAATTATTTTATTTTACAGGATGCTTCGGTTGTTTCAGGTGACGATGATTATATTCTCGATATACTTGATGGTCAAATAAAAGAAAATTCAGAATTGTCCATGGAGTTCCCTAGTATTTTGAGTGCTGATAAACTCTTAGAATTAGTATGTTACCCATTTCCTACCGTCATAATTGGTTCGGTTTTAAATTGTGTTTGAAGCTCTTCTCATATCAATATGAAGGAGATTAATACTGCTTTATGTGAATGTAGGTTTCGGACACATCTAATTCAAGCTCAGCTGGTAGAATTTCTGTGTCAATTGCATATGATGTACCTTATAACGATATGGCTCATAACTGTGAAGTGCTTTTGATGGGAAAACATAACATATCAAGATTGATGACTACCCAACAGAAGCAAGAAAGTTTTAGGAACTTCTCTTTACAAATTCAAGACATGGACAACAAAAACACAGACATCTCTTCAGATTTGGATGTGGGTTTTCATAAGGTAATTCCTTAGTTTAGAAAATCATGCATGCATTACAGGTTTCAAAAATGTATATTCACATTTGGTGGGTATGTGATTTCAGTTTGAGGCAACAGTATTTGTTGAGAGTCCAACATTGGATAGTGATATAGCCGAACATTGGTTATAAGTAAAGTGCTAGACTTTGGAACTAAGTTAGACTGAAATCCAAATTCTAAAATTGTACCCGAGTCTATCCTAAATTTGTTGGACCATCTGCAAATGTCTGGTCCTGCAAACTTCATGCTTCAGATGTTTAGTCTTAGACATGAGTTGGGTGTTGAGAGTCTCACATTAGACTGTGATATGGCCTAAATAGTGGTTATGAGTAGGAGCAATCGTCAACCTAAATTCTAAGAGTTATCAAATTGTCCGACATTAAAATTTGTGGGGTGTTTAGAGGAATTTAAATCCTACATCTTTCTATCACAACACTCTAATGCCGTTAACTCTATAACATTATTATCTACATTACATACACGAGTTTTAGATTCAGCATCTAATAAAATAATGTAACATTCAGGTGAGCAATCTTTTCTTTGATGAGAATACTGCCATGGATTCATCCAAACCAAATTATGATGCTATTCCACTGTTAAGTGCAACAATTCAGTATCATCCTTACATGTTCAGACTACCAGCTGCAAGTCCTTATGATAACTTTCTGAAAGCTGCTGGCTGTTGATAACTAGTTTGTATAAATCTTACTTAAGTGAGCATTGAGTATATCAAGAACGGTTGATTTGCTTATATCTGGAAATATTACTGTCATTCTGATGAAGATATGTATTGTATGGGGTTCTAAATTATAATAATTAATTTTATTTTTATTCTTTTATCCTACCTCTCATTAATGGTCTCAAGAAAAAGTTTCATGCTATGGAATCCTTGATAAATACAATTTATTGGCATTTTGTTTTCATCTACATGCTAGAATATCAATGTAAAGCTCAAAGCAAGTAATAGTAATGGTCGTCTTTGCTAAGTTATGAACAGACATGTTAATCTACATTCAAGTAAACTCAACACAAGGGTTGTAACAAGAAAAAGAAGGTAAATTCTTACACTCGAAGATAATCGCCCCAAACAGCATTTTTCCTCGAACTGTTTCATTCCATCGACTACAAGTAGAGTCCATATCAAAGATGATATTGTACATATTGAGCTTTTTCATGCAGTCAATAGCCATCAAAAGCCTCGTAAACCTCACCAATATGAAACCCCAAATGTTTATAACAGTGGAATATATGAACAAGAAACTATGGTTCAACACACAAATAATTTAGTATTCCTAATTATTTGGTTCTTTAAAAAAAATTCTTCCTAATTATTTGGTTCACTTCCCCCCAGCACTTTAACATACAAAATGGTTTACGGGCAATGATCAAACTATTGAAGTTTTTGGAGTATAAAATAGAAAACACGCGTATTTTGAACGTTGAGAATGGGAAAAGCTGAGCCAATATACTATATATATATATATCTAGTTATGTACTCCAAAGGTGGTGATCATTGATCAAGTTCTATAGTCTATACATATGAACATCGTAAAAACCTACAGATCATTACATAATAAATGATGTAACAAAATTTCCCTATTTTATATAAGGATATAGGGATATATATACCTGAATCATATATCTTATGTATATCTATGGCCAATGGCTGAATCTTTATTCGTGGAATATGCCCTATATATATCTATCATCTTGTGCTTACCTCCTTTTGCTAATTTCATCCAGTTATCTGTCAATTTAAAAATATACTTGAGTATTTTTTAAAAGTAAAATAGGAAATATTTAAATGAAATGAATTGAAGTTAATTAATGATCAATAAATAAACATGTATATATACCGAATAAAGAAACGGATCATGGCGCCCGCCTGAGCCCGATCTTTTCACTGCATCCACCCTAAGCAACCTGCACATAATTCATTCATACTATTTTCATTAACAATAGTAACCAATAATCAACATTACAAGACTTTAATCATTTTAAAATCCAAAGTAAAAATCAATTAAAGAGTATTGTTGGTGTTTGTTAATGTTCACAGACCAAATAAATTGAAATTTTGAATCATGATTTCATATAATATAATCAAAGTAATTAAGCTATTGTTCTGTGTGTGCGTTTGTGTGAGAGAGAAAAAGAGAGAGAATATCACATTCGCAGAGCTTTGCTAGTGTCAGGGCTATCACCGAGCATTTGACGGATCCTTACTTCAGAACAAGAACAACCACCGTCAGAGAGAAAGTTCAATATTGCTTCACCGCGCCGACGCAGGTACGGCGTTCCGACAGCAGCCTTCTTCACTCGATGCTTCTTCGCCGCCGCCGGCCTCTCACGTTTGATTCCAATACTCTCTGTCGCACTAACGCATCTGCATCTGTTAGCGTAACGCAAGCTTCGCGCACTTGAAGTAGTTGACAAACTCGACGTCGCCTCGCCGGAAACAGAACTAGGAGAAATCTTAACCGTCCCGTCGGAAAACAACTTCCGATCACCGGAGCAGGAAGAAGATGTCATAATTACCTTAGATCTCATCTTCCTAGCAATCTTTCACAAATCAAAATTCATCGGTTTAATCAGATTTGAATACATCACAATTTCAAATTCTCAAAAACAATTCAAAAACGAAATTCATCTAAAACGAAATCAAACGTTCATAATCATAATCGTATCTCAGTTCCATCAAAATCAAACCGCTGAGATTCAATTCAATTTCAAACAAACCTTATGAAATCAAATCAAACACTAAAACAAGCAAAAACAGAGAAGAATATCATTATCAAGTTCAAAAAACTTCAACGAAGTAAGATTAAATCAAATATTCAACAGATCTGAGTTCATAATTTGAAAACAACAACGATTATTCCAATCATTCAACAAAATCACTAGTTAAAACGGATCCAAAAACAGTAACAAAAAAAGCAAAAAAATAAAACTCTAAAATCAGAAAAGAGAAAACAAAATCGACCTTAAACTTCATCTGAAGGTAACGATGAGTAGCAGAGAAGAACGAAACAGGATGCGATTTGATCTCATCGTCGCTCTTATCGAAAGAATCGCCGCCGTTAATTAGAATCGAAGATGAAATTGAAGATTTAACCGAATCGGAACTAACTGAAGTCTCTCTGAAACGCTTTCTACTGATACTGCTACTTCTTCTCTCTTCAGGAACTTCAACACCGTTGGAATTGGAGTAAAACCTTGAGAAAGAAAAAATTGCAGTTGAAAAAATGAGAATGAAGATAAGAGAAATTTGAATGATGAAGGAATGCGTGTGTGGTACCTTGGTGTTGAATGGAGAAGAAGCATAGCAGATGCAACGATTTGTTCATCGGAACTTGGAGAGGAAGACATTGTTTGTTAGTTAGTTAGTTACAGAGAAGAAGCTTCACTGTTTCCGTTTCTGCTTTTTGAAAATTCGCGGTATATTTCAACTTTTTCAAACTTTTCTCTCTCTTCGTGTGTGAGACTCGTGTGCATTCTCTCATTTTTTTTATTTTTTTTTATTTTCTTGATAAAATTTTATTTATATTTATGTATAATAATTTTTTTATTAGATATATGGTTTGTTTTTTTTTTAGTCAAAAAAAAATGATTTGTTTTTTTTACGAGAGATATATAATTTTTGTATTACAATATACACGATGTTAAGTTTTTTTAGAAAAATAATCTATTTTACAATTTTGAGGAAAAATATAATTATAAGATAACGGTTTACTACCTTAACTAATCTTACTTAGTACTCCCTTCTTCTCAAAATTATTACTTTATTTTGACAAATTCTTCTCAAAATTATTTTTCTTTTAACTTTTTAATTTAGTTTTGTCTAAAACTATTATTTTTTCAGAAATCAATGTAAAATTAATGTTAGTTTATTATTTGTACCCTTACAAAAGTTAAAATATTAATTAAATATATTTTCTCTTTCTTAATAAAATATGGATAAAAAAGACTTAACTTATTAATTTTTTGTTGTTTCTTAATTCATCTGACTAACTCTAAAAAGACAACAGTTTTGAGATGAAATGAATACTTACGATAATAATTTTTTTATTTTACTAGTTAATTATGAACGAATTTTAGCTTGTCAAAATAATATTAGTTTGTTAGTTCGTGTCATGTAGGAGTTTTATTAATATTATTTATATGTTTATTTTAAAATATTATTTGAGTAAGTTGGTTTAAAGTTTTACAATAAAATTGAGATAGTTTCGGTAAGATGTAAGATTAAGGATGTCATGTTTTGTGTAAGTTTAGCTCAATTGGTCGAATATTTATACATAATGTATAGGAATGGGATTCGAACTTTAGGGCATGTGCTTATTCATTCCTTGTTTTTGCTAAAGATTGATGGCATTAACTTTACATAGTTATTGAAATTTTCTTTATATACGATGCTCAAACATAGGGGTGCTCATATCCGAACCAATCCAAAAGTAAAACGGCAAACCGGACCAATCTAAACCGAAACCACAAAAAATCACATTTAGTTAAAACCCCACGGATCATTTTTCTACTAAACCGCGCGGTATGATTAGGTTCGCGGTTTTCATTTTATAAAATTGAACCAAACCGAACCAAACCGCAATACTTAACTTAACTCTATCAACTAGAAACAATCAACCTATTACACAATCCAACTTAACAAGCTCAATCTAAATTGAGTTTATAAAATAGTATGTTGTCAAAATATTTCATTTTACGCGATTAAGAACTATAATGTTGTTATAAAAGTAAGTTCTTTTTATAAGATATACAAAAGTTTTAGGATATATGCAATTTTAGTATATGCATATTATTTCATGTAACAGTAAACAATAAAATACTAATATTTGAACAAAAAAATAAAATAAAATACAAATATTTTCTACGTTTATTTTATAATAAGTTGATAATATTGTCATGTTTTTTATATCTCAATAAACTGGGGACACCGATCCAATCCAAACCGCATTGATTTGGTTTGTATTGGTTTGGATGACTTTTTAAAAATTAACCGAACCGCATGTATTTTTATCTCGCAGTTAGGTTGACTTTTATGCTCAAAACCGAACCAAACCGCACTGCGATCACCCTACTCAAACATACCAATTTGAAAGAAATTCGGCAAAGTACCAAATGTTTATTGTGTTTGATAACAAAGGTAAACTCAAACACTCATCTTTTGTCCATTACCTTAGTTTTCACATTTTCTTTAATGTTTGTCTTTTAATGTGTTTGATAAAATGCCTAAATAGTGAACTATTATTTTCTTTGTTGTGTTTGAACTTAATTATATATGATTCTTGCTCTATTTTCTTATCCTACTTGAAATGATAATGATATTTATTAAGTTTAACAATATCTTCTAAAGTTTTCTTTGAAATGGTAATGAGTTTGATAGAGTTGTAACATAGCTTCTAAAAGTTCACTTATGTTTAGTAGTAGTGGAGTGGATGGTTACTTATATTAAATAAGTGATTTGTTTTTTGAAATGATAGATAAATGATTTTTGTTTACTATTTTCATTTCATTTGTTCTCATATAAATGGTTATTTGAATATAAGTTTTAGATTTGTTCACATTATAGATTTCTTGATATTTATGTGAATATCAAGAAATTCAGTGTAGATACCCCCTCAACTAATGATGGGTTGCAAAAAACCAAGTCTTTTGATATCATTAGAAAATTGAAAACTTTATAAAAGCTTGTTTTGATCAATTTTTCAAGGAGGAACATGTTGGTAATAGCTTTACAAAGAAAGGCTGCAAAAATATTGTTTCATGATTTCATGACTTGAACGGAAAGAAGTATGAGATAGCTCAGTTAAAGAAAGTCATAAACGTCCTATCTAACAATTTCGGTATTTTCTGTCAATTGAGTTTGGACTTCTATTTTTATATTTTTACTCATATATTAATAATATAGAGCATGTTTATTATTATTTCTAATCATACATTAACATAGGTTTTTTTTTTATAATATCTACCAAAACCTATATTTATTTATTTTTTGGTTAGCCAAAACCTATATTTATACTTGTACATTAATATAGGAAAACTTTATGTGCATTTCTTTAGGTATTTTTCGTATGGTTCTTTATATAACTCACCATGATTTCACCAAACCTATGATTTTTTTTAAAGTTTTTTATAACCATAAAAAATAAATTTTATGTTAAGAAAACATACAAAAAGCACATAAAGAAATGCAACATCCTAATATATATGGGGTCTATTGTTTTTTTTCTTTCTAATTTCTTTAGGGATCTATATTTGTGCACACACATTAATGCAGGAGCTTATTATTTTGTAATTTTCATAGTGACTTTTATTCCTGCTTATATATTAGTATTATTATGGAGAACTACTTCTTTTATAATTTCTACGATTATATTTCTACTAATATACTAATATGTGAGTCTATTTTTTGAGATCAATATTTTAGTATTCCTAATTATTTAGATCTTTAAACTCTTTTTCTTTCCAATATTGATATTTATAATCTAAACCTTCTCAATTATAATTTAAACCTATTTTTCTTCCAATGTTGATATTAATTTTTTATTTTAAGTTTATTGTTAAATTTATAAGGGGACGTATATTTTTATTCATATATTTGCTTCTTTTTTGTGATTTCAAAGGGTAACTATAGATTTGTCAACAAAAAAAAATATATCTATACTTTTACTCATACATTAATACAAAGACTTTTTTATAATTTTAAAGAGAACCTTGTAGTAACCGGCATAAACAGAACCATGCATATGCAATAGAGTACAATACAATACAATGAACATATTTTATTTATCCCAGGAAGGGAAAGGAAAATAATGATAAAACGTTTTAGAAATGGATTCGAGAGTTGGTTACATGGAGGAAAAGCATTAACACTCCTTCATATATGTTGTACTCAAGAGAAACTATTTGAGGAATAGGGTTTGCTTTTACAAATTAACTGATTGGACCATTGAATTACTGCATATCAAACAAAGAAAAAGTTTTTTTATTATTGAGCTTAACGAAATATGATCCCACTCCTACGTGTCTTCAAAGTGTGATGGAGAAATCAAAACAAACATAGTTATTCTTAAAAAATCTATATCTTCAGAGGTTTAATCGTTATATTATATCATGGGAATGTATAAAGTGTTATCCATTTATAATATGGATTATAACATTAAGTTATGTTTTAAAATATAAATATTAGAACGATATTTCTATAAAATATTTATTTATCTTTTAGAAGAAAAGCCGTTTAAACATCGCCTTATTTCCGTTGCAAAATTTATATACTTGTATTTATGTGTACAAACATTTTTGTCTCGTTCCCATTAATACTTTATTTAATAGATAAATAAAGTAGATATAATAAATTTTTGAAAATTTTATGAATATTTTAAAATATTAATATAAATGTAATATTTAGATAAAATATTGTTTATTTTATATGTAAAATTCGTTAAAATATTTGCACTGTAACCCGTTGTAGTTTTTATATGGTTATATATGAGGATATTATTTGTTACTCTCTCCGTTCTTTTTTACTTGTCGTTTTAGAAGATAAAAAGACCAAAATAAGATGGTGTATTTTTGCACCTTATTTTCCTTTTATGCCCTTTTTATAAATATATATCATATTTTTAATCCACCAATAAATTCCTACTTTTTCACAAACATTATCTATTTCTAAAAAAATTGTAACAAACTTTATATAAAAAGAAACAAAAATTTTATACAATAAAAAGATTATATTGTTTCAACAAAAAATCATATAAAATTTAGTTAATGAAATAAAATAGGAAGAAGATATAATAGGCAAAATATAACATAAATTGGCAAAACGACAAATAAAAAGAAACAAATATTTTTTCTAAGACGACAAGTAAAAAGGAACGAAAGGAGTTTGTCTCATATATTTTTGTCAACGGCAAATATTTATTCCGTATTAATTTTATATATGAGTGACAAATATATGTCATTTTTTTTTGTCTTTTGTCAATGACGTATTTATCCCTTATTTTAGCTATGTATCAATAATTTATAATTGTTCCATGTTCTTAATTTTATTTAAAGTCTTAACAGATTTAAAGGTTTCCTTAATGAAATTTTTAAGTGTTTCAATTAAATATATTTATTAAATTATATTTGACGTTGAGTGCTATTATAACATGGAGCAACTTTAAATCCTTGGGTCAGCTATGCCACCCTTCGAGGTGCCTCCAATCTAGCGAGAGATTAGTCACTGCGTTCGGTGGTGGATACCCCGGTCTCGACCAAAAAAAATAACATGGAGAAAAATGATTAAGTGATATTTTAAAATGTCAACATTAGTACAATATTTTTATAAAATATTTATTTATTTTATAGCTGCAAACCATTTAAATATTGTGTCGTGTCCGTCGCAAATTTTACATGCTTATATTTGTATCTACAAACTTTTTTTTTACTATTACTACAGACATTTTTGTCATGTTTGTTGAACTTATGAAATATCGGTTATATACTATAATTGATTAAATAACATTAGAAAAGTTGAAAGATGTCTCCGTAGAATAGCTCAAGTGGTAAGAGCTGGGGACGTATAGGTTGAGTAGGGGGAGATTTAGAGTTCAAATATCGGTTATATACTATAATTGATTATTATTATTTGATAGTTTGTTCTATTTTGTGTTTACATGTATCTATATTTTAACTCATAGTAATGTATTTCTGACATTGAATTTATTTTCTAACATGGAGCGCGTATCGCGACACTCGTTCTACTAGTTATCACTATACTCTTTAAGTCACTCATCTAACTACAACAAATCATCCTTTTATCTTCCGATTATATCTCTCAGACATGTGTAGTATTCATCCCCAACTTACTTAATCGAACATCGTTTCTTTATCACTTTAATCTCTAAATCACTTATCTAACTACAACAAACCATGGAAATGAATTTAGTGTAGTTGATTGCATATAATCAAGTGCATGCAGTTAATAAATATGAATTGTTCATCTAACGATTATGATTTTTGTCAAAAACAGTTATGATTTTAGCGAGTTTCTACGGTATATTAGCAATATTCTAATGTATCGGTACACTTGATTTTTAAAATGATAAATAAACAATTAATTTTACAAATTAAAAAATTATTTATTGACTATTATACGTTAGAGAACATAACTTCATAAGAAAATTCACAATTTTATTTTTTATAAACATTATATTAATTTTTTTATAATTTTTCATAAAAAAAATCAATTTTTTTTTTACAATTTTGATGAATTCTATTTAGTTATTATAATATTTTAAAAGATAGAAAATTTTATTTTTGTCAAAACATACTCAATTTTTTATTAATTTTAAAACCTATTGTACCGGTACATTAAAATCTGTCTATTGTACCATAAAATTTGTCTATATTTTAAGTTTAAATTTTATTTTATTTTTTAAATAAAATGAAGTTCTTAATCTAACCGTCTAATCTTAAATTGAATACGGTTTGTATGTATTTAAATACTCCATCCGTCCCAAATTGTAAGAGAAAAAAATAAAAATCACGCTTATTAAGAAAAAGTAAAATATAATAATTGGATGTAAGCTTTTTAGTAAAAATGTTGCATGAAAATAGTCTGTATAAACAATTTTGATTGATTATTGATTATGGAAAAGGTAAGAGAAAGAGTGAACTTTTCTTAAAAATATAAAAGTTTGTCTTTTTTCTTTTATGTTTTAGAACAAAAATAATTGATGTTTTTCTCTTACATTTTAGAACGAAGGAGTAGAATGTACTTTGCTTATCAAAAAAAAGATATACAATGTAGTCTGCAATGCAAGACTGCAACCATTGGCTGCACGGAACCATTGTCCAACAAATCATCCACGTATCTTTCCCTATCATATATCTCCGTGCCTTTGCATAAAAAAAAAAACTATTTATTTTTATACCCAATAATCAAAAAACTCTCCTTTGCACCACAGACTTTTTTAATACATTTGACTATTGATGTATTTAGTTATAAATATGGACTAATTACATCAACAATTAAATGTATCAAAAAAGTTAATTTTTTTACTTATATTTATGGCCGGAGGGAGAACTACTTCATTTCTTACCAAAAAAAATATACTACTTCATTCATCCGATTCTTTTAATAAGGAACATTTTGAAAATAACACATAGACCAAGAAAGCTAATTTTCTCATTAGTATTTCTAAAATTTTATGTTTATTCCAAATATTTTTTCTTTAAAATTTTTCTTATAAAAAATGGGCTGGAGGGAGTACTAAGGATATGTTTGGCAATGCAATTTTTATAACTTATTTTTATTAGTTTTTAACTTATTTTGATAAGCTAAAAGATTATGGGTGCGTTTGATCTGTTAAACACTACGTACTAGACAACACAACATAAGATAGAACAGCACAACACAAGATAGAACAGCACATGACAAAATTTTATGATGTTTGGTGGAAAAAATTTTTTTTGGTATTTTAGACCACTTGTACTATGGACAAAAAGTTGTGCTGTGGTTTAGTGAAGGACAAAAATTTCTGATTTTGTGTTGTCCCTTGCCATCCGATTTGTCCAGTCCCTGAAATAGTTTCACAATCAAACACAGTACAACATGATTTGTCCTATCTAGTACCTTGTTTTTTAGCAGATTAAACGCACCCTATAGCTCATTATTGTATTATACCTTTTAGCTCATTATTTTTCTTTCAATTTTATCTCTATCATCCTACTTAAAAACAATTAAATATTAATTAATCATATATTTTTTACGTCATTTTATATTTATAAGTCAGTTCAATAACTAATTTTATCAAATACTACAAATTTCTTAAAAAAAAATACTACAAATTTAACTAAGTAATTTATCAGTTATAAACTACTACTTATAAACTATTATCCACTATTTTTACCAAACATATCCACATATCTACAATACAAAATCATCAAAATCATGTGTATAAAGCAAAAAAGTAGTTACCTTACCAGACAAAGAAAGCTTAACTGCTTTCGCAAGTTATCTCTACTTTGAAGCATTTAGACAACTCGGGTGTGAAGCTCACATCACAACCTCCATATATAAACACCATTATAGTATCATTCATTCATTTTTGTAATGTATAATAATATCGACAATTAATACAATAATGTGAAACACCACCTAATAACACCAATTTCCCTACACCAAACAAACAAACAAACCCCATAAAAATAAAAGAAAAATGAATAACTAAATTTTTTTAAGAAGTTAGTCCACTCAAGAGAACCAAATCTGAAACTTTAAGAAGGAATTCAATTTCAAGTTTAAAGTTAATTATGTCAGACTAATAAATAATCAAACATTAATCAATTCAGTAGTGATTAACGCTAAATTTTGTAGAGATCATAATTCAATCCCTTCAACAATGTTTAAGAAGAGACTAAAATTATAAAATTCTAGTTTTAATTTAGATTAAATTGATAATAATACAAATCAAACAAATACTAAAAATATATAAAAATAGTAATAATAAGATGAGAGATAATAAGTGGAAGATTCCACCACACCAAACTATAGTTGCGTTGCACTTGTATTCAATCTTACGAAACCGACACACCCAATCAAACTTAAACCTGTCGGTAACCACCACCTTACACACAAAAATAATCACTTAATCAAAATAATAAATTATCACTTACACTGCGTTTGTGACTTGAACTCATTAAGCTCAACTCAAGTCAATCTAAGCTCAAGTACCAAAAAAACACACTAATTCCTCAATGTTGGTCCAAGAGCGTTCTTCAGCTCAAAAATCTCCAAATCCAAATTCAAATCCAAACTCAAATTCAAATTCAAATTCAAACCCAAAATCCTATTTGCGAAAAACCGATCTTCCAACAAACCGTTTAACCCAAACCAAAAACCTGGATTTCTCCATATGGGTATCCGAAAATCTCTACAAAATCGTTTCAGTGATTCTTCTTGTAGTAACCGTCGCAGCACTGTTCTTTCTTAGAAACGTTGGAGACACCGCAGCGTTACTTTGTTTCGAGAATAAAGCGCGTGATTTGGAAAAGATCGAGTATCCGCGCGTGGATTGGAATAGAATTACTCCAATTGGGGATAAGGCAACAAAGTACGCGAATTTTCGATCGGAGAAATGGATCGTTGTATCGGTCGCGGGTTATCCGAGTGATTCGTTGAAGAAATTGGTGAAATTGAAAGGGTGGCAGGTTGTGGCGATTGGGAATAGTGGAACTCCGGCGGATTGGGAGTTGAAAGGTGCGATCTTTTTGTCTTTGGAGGAACAGGCGAAATTGGGGTTTAGGGTTGTTGATTATTTGCCTTATGATTCTTATGTTAGGAAAAATGTTGGGTATTTGTTTGCAATTCAACATGGGGGTAAGAAGATTTTTGATGCTGATGATAGAGGGGAAGTGATTGATGGTGATTTGGGGAAACATTTTGATGTTGATTTGGTTGGTGAAGGTGCTAGAAATGAGGTTTTGTTACAGTTTAGTCATGATAATCCTAATAGGA
Source organism: Trifolium dubium (assembly GCA_951804385.1). NCBI lineage: Eukaryota > Viridiplantae > Streptophyta > Magnoliopsida > Fabales > Fabaceae > Trifolium > Trifolium dubium. Next base: position 11,146,298 of record OX638070.1, read on the forward strand.
CTGTTGTCAATCCGTATGTTCATTTCGGGCAGCGTTCGGTTTGGCCGAGGGGTTTGCCGTTGGAGAATGTAGGTGAAATTGGGCATGAAGAGTTTTACACTGAGGTTTTTGGTGGAAAACAGTTTATTCAGCAGGGGATTTCTAATGGGCTTCCTGATGTTGATTCTGTGTTTTATTTTACAAGGAAATCGGGTTTGGAACCATTTGATATTCGATTTGATGGGCATGCGCCGAAGGTTGCGTTGCCTCAGGGTATGATGATGCCGGTTAATTCTTTTAATACATTGTATCATGCTCCTGCTTTTTGGGGTTTGATGCTTCCGGTTTCGGTTAGTAGGATGGCTTCTGATGTGTTGAGAGGTTATTGGGGACAGAGGATTCTTTGGGAAGTTGGTGGTTATGTTGCGGTTTATCCGCCTACTGTCCATAGGTATGATAGGGTTGAGGCTTATCCTTTTTCGGAGGAGAAAGATCTTCATGTGAACGTCGGCCGTTTAATTAAGTATTTGGTTTTGTGGAGATCGAGTAAGCAGAAATTGTTTGAGAAGATCTTGGATTTGAGTTACGCAATGGCAGAGGAAGGTTTTTGGACTGACAGGGATGTGAAACTTACTGCTGCTTGGTTGCAGGACTTGATAGCTGTTGGTTATCAGCAGCCAAGGCAATTGACTTTGGATCTCGATCGCCCAAGAGCGAATATCGGTCACAGCGACAAGAGGGAGTTTATTCCACAAAAGTTGCCATCTGTTCATCTTGGGGTTGAAGAAATAGGAGCTGTGAATTATGAGATTGCTAATTTAATTCGATGGAGAAAAACTTTTGGGAATATCGTGCTCGTCATGCATTGCAGCGGGCCTGTTGAACGTACAGCCCTTGAATGGAGGTTGCTTTATGGGAGAATATTCAGAACTGTAGTTATTTTGTCAGAAAAGAAGGATGTAGATCTTGTTGTACAGGAGACCCATTTGGACCAAGCATACAAGTGAGTCCTGTTTTATTTTTTGCATACAACTAAGTGATATGACTGACTGTTATTCTATGACTAAGATGTGTATTAGCGATGATTGTCAATATGGTTAGCGATGATTGTCAATATGGTTTTAAATTGCGGTTGTAGTCATGCTGCAAACCTTTATATTGGGGCACAATGTTGCGGCTGCAATGCTGTTACAGAGATCTCAAAATTCTTTATTAATTGCTAAGTATATGTTAAATAAATATGAAATCAGGTTTTAGATGGATACTGATTAGAAATAAATCAGAAAAGGGGATTGTAATGGGCAGGAAATAAGTCTATATTGATGTACTACTTGTGAACTGTGATGCTATTCCTTGATAGGAAAGACAATGAAAGTGCGCTAACCTGACAAGTAGTCTTTGAACTGGAGCTGTAGTTCAAAATTTCTTATTGCTATTATTTTTCTTACTTGATATGATTTTAATTTTTGCTCATTTCCTGTGTTCAGGTACCTGCCAAAAATATTCGATCAATTTAGCAGTGCAGAAGGATTTTTGTTCCTGCAGGATAATACAATTCTTAACTATTGGAACCTACTTCAAGCAGATAAAACCAAACTGTGGATCACTAATAAGGTAATTTGGCATCTGTTATTGTGTTTTGTCAATTCAAAATGTAGACACTCAAGTCCTGTTTGGCTATAAAAAATGTTTTTTTTTCCACTTCATGTTTTAACTTACAATTGCAATATTACCTTCTCTCAACCAAGCCCTTGTTTTTGCATAATAGATACTTCCCTCCTTCTCTCATACAAAAAATACTCGACAACATTATTTATAGAAAAGGCTTTTTGGCCTATCGAATAAAAAATCTTCATGCAATCATATGTTAGTAATTAAAAGAGTTTGGACTCTCAAGTAATTGATGTCATGTTCACTTTTGTTGTTTTAGGTATCCGATTCTTGGTCTTCTGTTTTAACCGGGGACAACAACGCCGACTGGTTATCTCAACAAGCAAGCATGGTACAGAAGGTTGTTGGCATGATGCCAGCTCACTTTCAAGTCAATTACAAAGAAACAAGTAACAATGACAAGAACCTCTTGTTATGCAGTTCCGAGATATTCTATGTTCCTCAGCGCTTGGTCAGTGATTTTGTTGAGCTTGTTAACCTAGTCGACAATCTAGAGATCCATCAAAAAGTTGCAATTCCTATGTTCTTTGTCTCGATGGATTCTCCACAGAATTTTGATCCTGTTCTTGATACAACAATCTATAAACAAAATCCTCCGGCTAATTCCTCGACTTTTTATTCAGCTAAAGTCCCTGCTGTTCATCCATGGAGTGTAACAAGTGAGCAAGAATTTATAAAGCTTATAAGAATAATGGCTGAAGGAGATCCACTCCTAATGGAATTGGTTTGAAAGGTAGAAACTGTTTCTCAGTACTAGCTGAGAAGATAGGACCAAGAAACATGCATCACTTGGATAAAACTTTTACACGGTCTCTTCTCAATCAAAAATAGTGTTACACAGTCTTTTTCTTTTTTGTTTTTATCTTTCTTCTTAGGGTGTTTTTTTAACCCTTTTTCTTTTTTTTTCAACCCCTTGATTGTAGATCTGCTTCATAGAGAAAATGTATTAATGTTTATTTTTCTTTCTTTTTGTGAAAAGATGAAATGAAAATGTATTGTAATGAATATTGCAATTAAAGCTCTCCATTGAGAGATTCTTTTTACTGTGCTTTCCCTTTTTTTACCTTTTTTTAAACAGTTTAGTGTCACATGAAGGTCATCTTATATCATATAGATCATCTATGTAAAATTTTAAAGAAATTGAAAATCATTTGATATGTTATTGAGATTTATCAAGATTAACGGTTTATAGATTTTAATACCGATAATTTCTTTGATCTTCAATTGTGGGTTTGGAATGTTGAAAAGCAAAGTTTTAGATCTACTTTGAAAAACAATGTTAGCAGTTAGCACAGTTTTTTCTGGGTCTATTCCTCTTATAAAATTATGATTTAAAAAAATAATAGGTTCGGGTGGACTATATTTTTTTTATAGTAGAAGCTCTTATGCTTCTGATGTTGGTGTGTCATTCATTATATTGATTAAGTTTACATTTTATTATGATCAAATTCATGTACACACTATTTTGGAATATGATTACTCTATATATAATACTACTTTAGTGAAATCATATCTTTTTATTTAAAACTGGAAGATATATGTTTAGAATTTGCAACTGCACAAAGGAGCATAATCCCTGAAAGTGAACAAAAATTACAACAGGGAAGAAGAGGAATGGAGATACAAATTACATTAACAATGATAACTATCAATTCAAGGTGGTAACAATGTTTGAGAGATAAAGAAGGTACAGTGAGTTAAATTCTCTATATATTCAGCTGATTTATGAATGCATACTTCAACGATCAATGCCTTCAATTTTATCTTCAACTTCTGAGTATAACTGCCTCAGCTTCTCAATGTTATCTTCTTCAGTTTCCCAATATCCGCGTCCGTTGGCTTCCAAGAATGTCTGCACCAGCTTCCTAAAGGAGTTAGGATTTGTGTTCATCAACTTCTTCAACATTTCCTCATCTTGAATGAATGTTGTGTTGGCTTCTTCATACACCCAGTTGTCAACTTGTCCAGAAGTTGCACTCCATCCAACTGTGTTTGTAAGCCTCTTCTCAATCTCACGAACACCCTCGTAACCACTGGATAACATGCCTTCATACCACTTTGGGTTCAACAGCTTGGTTCTTGCATCTAGTCGAACCGTCTCCGAAAGGGTGCGTACCTGAAAGGAATAATATCTCCATAAGGTCAAATGAAAACCACTGACACAAGTCTATGTATCTAATATGTATTGTATAATATTGAGAAAGATCGAAATCCTAGTAAAGATGTCACTTATGTGTATTTGTCCTTCTATGAGCTCAGCGGTAAGAGTTTGACCATGTAACCTAACGGATGAAATTCAAATCTCCTCGTGGTGGTTATAAAATGTTGACTTGTCTCTACTAGAGGATAATTCAAGTATGAAAAAATTGTCAAAACCAAGTTTGAAAATAGTACATTCATATAACAACTTTTACCTGGGCATTAGCTGTGGTGGTATCAGCAATATATGCACTGGGCTTCTTCCCATCTTTCCTTAAGTTTTGAACAAGGTTAGTTGGGTCTGAGTCAAAGTAATGACTGACATCGGTGAGGGAGATTTCCGATGAGTCGAGATTTTGGAATGTGGCGTCAGCTGTGCTGAGAGCCATCTCAAAGACTTGTCTGTTTTCCTTCATGCCTGCACCAGGAGCATCAGAATCAAAAGCAAAAGACTTTCTGCTAAGGTACATGTCTTGGAGCTGCTTCTCATCATTCCATGAAGAATTTTCGACAGCCAGGTTTATGTTTGAGGAGTAGGATCCTGAGGCGTTGGAGAAGATCCTTGTTGCGGCTTCTCGAACTTCAATCCCTAGGGCTTCAGCTTGTTCTATTGCATGCTTCCTTACATAGTTCATCTCTGATGGTTCGTCCAATTCGGCAACCATCTTCACTGCTCTATCCAGAAGATTCATCTGAAGAAGAAAAACAACAGACAGAGCGATGAATATCCTAGTGTAAAATAAGGTAGAAGAGAGATTTATGCAAAAATGTAACCTGAACAATCAATAGTTTCTCATGAAACAATCAAGGATATTTATTATTTTGATATAGTGGTTAAGAATGGACTATTTTATGTTGAAATGTAAAGAGTTCGTGTAACCTTTTTAAATAATAACGGAATTTTAATACTACAATCAATGGTGTGATAACTGATACCTGATTGATGAAAAGGTCTCTGAAAACTCCAGAGCAGTTGACGACGACATCAACCCTAGGTCTTCCGAGCTCTTCAAGGCTTACAGGTTCTACACGGTTGACCCTTCCGAGGTTATCAGCTATCGGATTCACACCAATCATCCACAGAACCTGAGCAAGGGATTCCCCGTATGTCTTAATATTATCCGTTCCCCACAGTACAAGGGCAACTGTCTCAGGATACTTTCCTCCATTGTCAATTTTTTGCCTCTCAAGCAGTCTCTCTACCACTATTTTGGCACTCTCCATTGCTGCTGTAGTAGGAATAGATTGTGGATCAAGGGCGTGAATATTCTTCCCTGTTGGTAAAACTTTAGGGTTTCTGATCGGGTCACCTCCAGGTCCTGGCTCTACATATTTACCTTCTAATGCTTGTTTTAAACTTCCAACTTCATTATCAGCTACAATTAACCTCAAACATTCTCCCAAGTATTCAAACAAAGTTCTGAGTTTGTCTCTATCACCTCGGTAAAACTTGGTGTCTGACAAGTACTGAATCCATGGTTCGTTTATACCGAATCCAAGGATTGAGGTAAGTTTATTAGATACATCAACAACTTGACCCTTGCTATTAGTAGTTCTCTCCACAAAGGAAGTAATTGCTCCGCGTGATGCTTCGGTTATTTGCCGAAGAAGCTCTACATCCTTTAATACTCCTTTGTCGCTGCTTCTATAAATTTCCTCAATGTTTCTTCCTACACTCTCAGCTAGTATAGAAGGGAGGGAGGAAATACCTTCTTCCACACGATCGAGTGCAGCTATGTTCACCAATGTAGCAACTGCTTCCATGGCTGTGGGTGGCTCACCAATGATATGGAGTCCACAAGGCAACAGACGGGACTCAATCTCCATGATCTTATTATAAACCTTCCCAACAACAAGATCACGCTCTTTAGCTGGAAGCTCAACACCCTCTTCTGGCAAATCCACATCCTTGTCGAGATTACATTGTTTGGCCGTGCTAATAATTGAACTCACAATTTGTTGACCGCGGCCAGTGTCCTTGAGGGACTGATACGACGCGATGAGCTCACTTAACTGCTTAAGACCCTTGTATAGTCCTGCATTTTCAGCTGGAGGAGTCAGATAGCTTATGGTATTTGCGTAGCTCCTGCGTTTGGCTATTGTGGCCTCGGATGGGTTGTTTGCAGCATAGTAATAGACGTTTGGAATATTCCCGATCAGACTGTCAGGGTAACATACATCACTCATCCCTACCTGCTTCCCAGGCATGAATTCAAGGGAACCGTGTGTGCCGAAATGAAGAACAGCATCAGCTTTGAAAATTTTCTCAATAAAAGAGTAATACGCTGCAAAACCATGATGAGGGCTAGCAGATCTGGAGAAAAGCAACCGCATAGGATCGCCTTCATAACCAAATGTAGGTTGAACACCAATGAATACATTACCGTATTGTTTCCCGTATACCAATAGATTCTCTCCGTCTGCATTCAGATTCCCAGGAGGCTTTCCCCAATTTTCTTCTAATGCTGTTGCATAGGGAGTGAGAGCTTGGTATTCGCGAACGTTCATTTTGTAAGCAATGTTGAGATTTGGGCTGCTGAATTGCGCTTCTTTGTCGTGCAATATATCTTCAATCAATGCTTCTGAAGTCTCTGGAAGACCCTCAACATTGTAACCATCACTTTGAAGTTCTTTTAGAACAGAAAAAATGGAGGAGAAGACGTTTAGGTACGCAGCAGTTCCTACATTTCCTTTGTCTGGCGGGAAACTGAAGACAGTAATTGCTACTTTCTTCTCTTCCTGTATGAGTACACGTTTCAACAATATAAGTCAAACTTCTCATAAAACATAGGAGAATATGCAGTACATTTAAAATGAAGGTTTTACTACATTGCAATTGCGTATGATATTGGTGAGACAAACTTATAATACTTGCGACACAGTATGATGAGAAATTGAGAACAAGATGCTTTTTTAATATTAGTGAGACAAACTTATGAACTTACATGAAAGATGAAGTTCAAATAAATTCCTAAAGGAAATAAATAAAAGAGTAAGAATACAATGGACATTAATATCGTCCCACAATATAAAACGTCAAGATATATGAGGTTATTCTTTCTGTTAACAAAAGGCGAATGCACGCAAGCACAAACAGGACTTCTAACAATCATGTTCTCATTCAGGTCAAATCTAACAAAAGCAAATATCAAAAATTTGCTTTTACTATTAACTTTTAATATTTTTTCTTCCCGAAGAGCCTAGTTGTGAGACTCAGACATACTAAGTACGAAGAATTGACCACAACCTTTTAACATCTCAGCAGCACTTATTGGACACTTTAAATTTCATTTTGCAGCTAGGAAGAAATGATTATGAAACATGGTTCAAAGTAATACAATTCACCACTAGAGATTACTTCTATATCATAGAAATTTACTTTTAATAAGACAATGTGAACAAACATGGAAAATTCATATTGGATATCAACTGCGATCTTTGTTATTATTTCACTACAACTTTATGAAATAATCTTGCAGGCAATGTTATGATTTTCCTTGAACCAGATATGTAACTAAGATTTTGAAAATGGCAGGTACCTTTGTTTTTCTTTTCAATTCAGCCCATCTGATTGCCCTAGTGCAGAGCTGTTCCACTCTCTTGTGAAGAGCATGAGATTTTCCTGAAAAAACATAGCCATATTGTTAAACAATAAACATCACTGAATTCTTCTAACAACTAAATGGTTATAGAACATGATAGAAGTCATCACAAAAGTTTAGAAAAAGTGAGAATATTTTACCAGTTCTTGGATCTCGACCAGCGAAAACTATTGGCTCCATGCCACCATCTAGCTCAGGCAATGCAACTTGAAGAGCAACTTGAATTGGATGCAAACCCAAAGTACTATTCAGCCACTCTTCAGTTGTCTGGAAAACCAACGGCACTGCGACAATATAAGGAACATCGAGCTTCATCAAAGCTTCAATAGCTCTTGGATGATCCTGTCTAGCAGGTCCTCCAACAAGTGCAAAACCAGTCAAAGATATCACGGAATTCACAAACGGTTTCTTAGTAATAGGATCAATCAAGAACCTCTCAACTGGCCCCGAAAAGTCTAACCCTCCGGCGAAAATAGGAATAACCTTAGCACCTTTAGCCTCAAGTTCCATGATGACAGCAGCATAGTGACCATCATCACCAGTAACAATATGACTCCTTTGCAAAACCAAACCAACAACAGGTGCATTTGAACTCTTTAGCTTCTCATTAGCATCCCTTCTAGTTCCATACCAATTCAAATACTCTTTCACATCATCATACATACAAGGTGCTAAAGGGTGCCAAATTCCATTGTCTAAAAACAAAACAGGATCAGTATACTCCATCTTTGTACCTTTCAATGCTGGAACATATGAACCAGAAATCATCTTCAAGAAATTCTGCAAATTATCAGGTGACCCACCAAGCCAATATTGAAGACTCAATATATAAAGCCTAGCATCTTGAGCTTTATCACTTGGTAAATACTTCAAAACCTTAGGTAATGTTCTCACAAGCTTCAACATACTATCAGCAAATCCAGCTGAAGAAGTTTTCTTCTTCTTGAAAAGCTGAAAAAATGGACTTTTTGATTGTCCAAGCTGTGACATGCTGAAAGATCCCAACTTGTTAAGTCTCATCACCTCAGGCATTGATGGAAACACAAGAACTGCATCAAGTCTGTCCCTTTCTTTCTCAACAGCTGCTTTCACTTTGAGTGCAAGCTCTTCAACAAAAATCAATGAACCAATGAAGATATTAGCATCTTCTAAATCCTTGCAGAATGTTTCATATGTCGTCTTATCGCGAAGCTCTTCGACTAAGTAGCCAACAACTTCATAGGAAGCATCTCTTTGTTTGCTGTTGAGTTCTCTAACAGCTGCTGAGACTGATGATTGGTACTGAGCTTCAAGAACAACATACACAATTTTCACAGTGGGTAGATTTTTCTTATTCTCCGGAACAATTCGACGAACTTCTTGAGTTGTTTGAGTGAACAAACCATTACCAATTGCATTGCACTTCAATCTCAATGAAGCTTTTGAGTTACCATAGTAACTTGTTTTCTTAGGGAGGAAAGAGTGAAGAAAAAGATGTCTTTGAGCAACTGAAGAAAGTTGATCAACCTTAGAATTTGGTAGAGTAAAAGGTGTTGATAAGAATGAAGCCATTGATCATCAACCCAAATTTTAAACTAAGAAAAAAAAAACTAAAAATCTTATCTTTTTAAAATAAAGATCAAATTTTGATCATAAGAGAAAATGGGTTGTGAGAAATTTGTACACTTTTTTCTTCTTTCTAATTTGTTTAAACCAAAGTTGAGTTTTTATGTGAAATTATCAACTCAACTTAGTTGAAAGTGTGTGTTGTTTTTCTTCTTCTTTGTTCTTCTTTGTGGATATGAGTTTTTATTAGAAAAAAAAATGTCTCTTCCAATGAAAACGGTTTCTATGGTTAGTGGTGAAAGCTAAGGCCACGTGGCAGACATGTATTCATTGGAATCATGAATTTTGAGGTTAAGAGAGTGTGTCCCTAGTGTTTGTGTTGTGTTTGTGTGTGTGTCACACTTTCTCTTTCAAGTGTTGATTTGCTATGTATCTTTCTATCTATTGAGATGGAGTTTCTTGAATTTTGATTGGTGGAATTGGATTTCAGAGATGTTGATTACAATGAGAGAGAAAGTGTAAGAATTTAATGGTATATGGTGTGACAAGGAGAGGGATTTATTTTGCTTTATGAATTTGTGTATTAGATTGAAAAGGGGAGTGTGATATTTTGTACTATCGTTACGTTTTCAATTTACTTACCACATGTTACTAAATTACTAATATAGGACCCTAAATTTCTTGTATTTTTGTTTAACTCGTCTTTTTTCCCATTTCTTGACAAAAGTTAAATCATGAGGATTTTATTTATTAACTTCTAGAATAATATTGTATGAAAGGGCTTTTAGAGACCAATTAGTGGTGATTGACATTGGATTTGGAGCTTTTTGAGACCAATTAACGGTGATTTAAATTGGACTTGGTAGGAAAAATTACGATTCAGACCATTCTGAACTACTAGGACTTCATTCGGAAGAGGTCATTCTCTTAAAAACCAAATGGTGAAAATCGAAAATAACTTTTTGAGAGGATCAGATTGTCTTACGTGATATTTTTCTCCGGTTAAATATTGACGGGAGACAATCGCATCCCCTTTTTGAGAATTATAACGTCTAAGGATGATCTCAACTATTTAAAGGTTTTGTTCGAATATTTAAAACTTTTTTTTAAGACCAAAAAAAATAGAAAATAATTAAAAAAAATTCCTCGGTTTAAATTATAAATAACATAAAAAAGAGACATATTTTAATCAATGATTAAATTTATCTCATAGATTGAAATGATCTAGTGGTTAGGCTTATAAATGGATAATCAAAGATTGGATTTATTTCATAGATTGAAATCCATGAGAATACAATTGAGTAACGGTTCACATAAGAAACCACTATCCATTACAATTCTAAGAATGTCATCACCCATATAGTTGCTATAAACATTTTGTTCTTCTCCTGAAAATAAGATGGAGCTTAAATTTGCTTTCATTGCACCTCAATATCTAAAAAACATATTTTACCATTCCAATTTAATGACAATAATTAATCAGCACACTATGTAGAAAATAATTGAAAATGTACAAACCCAATAAGTATAGACATTATTATGTATGACATCTAATTAGATTCATTTGGCTGTTGTAAAGATAAATGAGAAAATAACTCCTCAAGCTGATTTTCCTTTATCACCACACCATGTTTCTGGGAAAACACCGCATCTTTGACTGAACTGGTTCTAATATCGGCAACAGCATCTGAACTGGATATGTTAAAGTACTCATTCAGGTTGTGCACTGTTCCATCTGCACAGATGAAGATACTGTGAGAAGAAAAGTTCAATATCATCAAACCTAATGGCTGCTTCTGTTAATATGGCAATGTACTCTACAAAAATGAACAAATAATCGCACAAGTTCGCTCAATGTTTATATTTGTAGCAGTGTTAATTGTAATTGCTTGATCATGCATATCCCTCTCTGAATTCACATAAAATAAGTTCATGTTCACTCATAAGTCATAACTAAGAACTTCATAAATTTATTTACAGAATTTTTTTTTGGTCTAGTAGCCTAGTGGCTAGAATTTCACCTTACAAGATGAATAAGTGGGTGTACAAGGGTTCCAACCCCGGTCTCTGCATATAACTTGCGATGTCTCTGTCAACTGAGCTAAGCTCACGGGGACATTTATTTATGGAAATTATTACATTGATTCTGCAACTCAGACTGTCGTAATCAATAACATAAACTTACAACTATTATATTTAATGAACAGTGTTAGAAAACCTAGAAACTAAAACCAAAAACTGATAGCTTAAAATAAATGAAACCATAGGAGAACCTCCTAAAATGAGGGTTAATATCATTTTAATCATGGAAGTGTTTGAAAGTAACTTTTTTTCCCAACCACATACATTTCTATCATCACATATGGCATAATGATATGTTTCTTCAAAGAAATCAAGTCTATTTTCTCGTATAATTATTCGCGGTGATTTACCTTCAGCAACTAGGGGTGCATGCGGGGGAGGTTCTTCAATCCAGTGTCCATCAGAACCTTTCATGTGCCTTCTGTCAGATGCAAAACAGCGAAGGAAGATTGGAGCATGCACAATTCTGAATAATCTGTTATAAAAAAAATCATTTCGTACTTGTCAGCGATTGAGTGTCTACATCCCCAATTAATGATAAATAGGTTATTTCACATTAAAGGAAAGTCCATGAAATGAAAATGTCGATTTGATACAATAGCCGACAAATTAATTGATAATATGATATTAAATGTTCTGGATATTCTTGTAATATGTTTTTAAGAATTGACTTCGATAACATTTAGCAGAACCAAAATCATAAGGGTATTATACTGTTATTATGAACATTTATAACAAAAATATTATGAGGGAAACATAGTGCAATAAAACTCCTTCCCCTGGAAGAGTTAGGACAGGGTCGGACTCAATGTTGTCAACGGCGAATGGCGGATCATGGTGGAGGACCAAAAATCTGACATAAGGCGCCACCATATCTAAGCATGGCGCTGTGTTACTGCCATCCATCACAAAGTGGCCAATATTTGATAACACTAGTTACCTTACATTTGCAAGAGGTTGATCACACAATTTAAACAAAGAAAGAACTACAGAAAGTTTACTATTATGAAAGTTTCAAGAATGCACAACAAGAAGTATTAAAAAACAAAGGAACTACTTGGCGCTTGACCTAGATATTGCGGTCACAACCACATTATAAGGTTTAAGAGGTCTCTGCAACGGCATCACATGGCAACCTTAATGCCACAAACAAGGTATACGCAACATAATAAAAACCATGACCCTGACAGCAATTTAGAGCTATGATTTGTGCACCCTAGATACTTCTAAAGGTTCCTCCTTGACAAAACCCAATAAGACATCCGCCGATGATTAAATTTTTGTTTGTATAAAGGAGGATAACATGATTGATGCAAATGATTTGCTGCAGATTCATATAATTAAGATCACACTTTTTCTTCTATATATAAAGGAGCATAACAGGATTGATGCAAATGATGTGCTATCAGAAGATCTAACTCAGACAGAAGGTTATTTGTTCTTGCATTGAAATATAGCATTACCTATTATAATCAGAGAAAAGTTGAAAAGAAGGACGAATCGTTTCAGACACATATGAAGCTAGAGGTGAGGGAAAAGGAAGAGTTGAATCTAAGTCCCACACAAGTGGAGAGCCATCTCCTTTATTTATCTGTAACGCCAATTATAAGAAGAGGATGATGACAAATGATCACTATAATAAGTAAAATCATATAAAGAACAAAATGGTTTCGAAACCAAGTTAATAAGCATCAACTCATGGAAACAAAATACAAATTTGACAATACCTGAATGCAAATAACATGGTAATCCCAGAGAACAGCCCCATCTGCCCTGTTGCTAGCTTTTTGATTCCAAAGTGGAATCTACAAAATTTGAGATAAATACTTATTATACTAATTTCAAATACAGATACCATAAGTTAAAATTGCAACACTTCAATTCAAATATACAATGGTATGCATGCAATAGAGACTTAAACATATGTAATTAGTACAATGTTTTAAAAACGAAACCAGACTTCAAACTAGCGAGACTTTCGAGTCATGGTTCAACTACTTTAAACTACTCAAACAGGGATAAAACCATGATTGAACCGCTAAAGTAACCAAACATAAGACAGTGCAGGTTCACAGTTCAATTGATCGAACCATCCAGTCATGGACGGAGACAGCATAGGGGCTGTTTAGGGCAAAATTGAAGTTTTTTTGTTCAAAACTGAAATTTTATACTGCAACATAATTTTTTGGTGTTTTAGGAGTTAGTTTAGAGTAAAACTGAGATTCTTAGGGATTAATTTAGGATAAAAATGAGTTTTTTTTTTTAAATTGAAAATTTTCATTGCAAAACTGAAATTTTTATTTAAATTTGAGATTTTGCCCGGGCTTTATAAGTTTTCTGGCTCCGCCACTGCATCCGGTTTGGGTTGATTTTTAAAACATTGCTCTAAACTATGAAGCACAGACACAAACACAAATAGTGGACATGACACGGAAACAGACACGTCAGTCCACACAGATAGAAATTTGAGAAAATGATATAATCTAATGTAATCATAAGTATCAGTGTGTTTGACATCACATTATTTTCCACATAGCAAAAATTGACAAAAATTTTCGTAATCAACTTGTAGAATACCAAACTCAGAATAGTAGGTACCTGTTTCTTTTCATTGGAAATGAAAGCAACAAAAAGATCAGATCCTTCAGAATTTGCTATTCCATCATTGCACAACTTCTTGCAAAGTAAATGTACATTCTCCTCACTACAAATAAATAAAGAGAAGAAAAAAAAAACCATAAAAATTCTATAATCAAAAAACAAAACATGTATTATTATAGCTCAATTGTAAAGGACACTGCACATTTGTGCAGAAACCGGGGTTTGAACCCCACTTATTCACGGTAAATTTCTAGCCGTTAGACTACCTGACAAAAAAAAAACATGTATTATTATAATAATTAGAAAATAATACAGCAGTGTATAAGAAAAGAAGGTTACCAATAAAAAAGGGTATGGTGGAAGTGAGAAAGATCAATAGTTGATGTTGCCATTCATCCCTTTCTTCAACGCTCAGCGCCACAATCGACTCATATTTATAGGTGTTCTGCTCACGTCGTTAATAAATGGGCCTGTAATGTATAACCCAAAACCTAACGACAATTGCTTTTCGCGCCCCCAAATTCCCGCGCGCCCCTTGTTTTTCCAAATTTACCCCTCATGTGTGTTAAATTGCAAAAATCATTCGAATTCAATTATGTATGTTCATATCAATATGCTAGTCAATTGATATAGAGTGTTTTTTTAATAAAAAATAAAATGATATCAATTTATTTAAATTGAGAGAATACATCAGATATAACTATGTAATCTCGAGGTGCCTTCAATCTAGTGAGTAATTAGTCACTGCGTTCGGCGGTGGATACCCCAGTCTCGACAAAAAAAAAATATAAGTACATGATCAATATCACTAAAAACGTAAAGAATGTATCTGCAAATAAACTTAGAGCATCAAAATTAATAGCATACAATGACAAAATGCTCCTAGAAATATTATGATAAACATAATATTCATGTCTCCGGATATGCAACATTGATGACCAAATCATTGATTGAATTTGTTATTGGTTGAATTTGATTGAAATCAAATAGCTCCGCACAAGATGACGAACAACACAATGCCTTACAAGGCGATGAACAACACAATATTGCCGCACTTAGACGACGAAATCACAAAAAACACAAAGAAAAACTTAATCTATGTGAGAACCACTTATTTATAATAAAAAAGTGTTATACTATGTATTATAAAATAATGATGAGGAGAGATTTGTTGACTCAAGAAGTAACTCTGAGATGAGTTACTCCGCTTAATATCTCATTACTCACGATGAATTTTATCAATCCAACCGTTGATGATGATGATTATTATTATTATTATTATTATTATTATTATTATTATTATTATTATATATCAAAGATCAAGTGCAAACATTTTTATATAAATTCGAAATTCGTAGTTATATAATCTAAACAATATTTACTTGTGTTCTTAAAAGTTTATCATATATTCATTTGAAATTGTTTAATGATGTATAAAATAGTTTTAAAATTTCATAAAACTTGTATAATTGATCTATTCAATAATAACGTATAGTTGGACGATTAGATTGGTGAAATTCATCGTGAATAATGAGATATTAAGCGGAGTAATCCATCTAAGAGTTACTCCTGGAGCCGGCTCTAGGGGCGTGCAGCATGTGCGACGGCACAATGCCTCAAATTATCGATAAATTTTAGGGCCTCAAAATTATAAACTCTTATAATAATAATTATATATTTTTATTGTTCATAAAACAACAAATGTTCATCAATAGATTAGTGGTTAATAATATTGATTGTGTGTTAATAATATTTATTGGCAACAAGCTGCGCCGCTACTCCTTTCATAATTTTATATTATTTATAGCATTATATTATTTTAAATCTTTGCAATAAATTTAATCTTTATTAGGATATGTTTATTTTTGACATTTTTTACAATAATAATTTTTATATATTATTTTTAATTTAAATATAAGATGTTTTGTTTTTTTTTTTTTTCAAAAAAATCATTTTTTTAAAAGGTCCGTTATTAATATTTGAACAGGGTCTCTCAAATACCAGAACCGGCTCTTCCTGGAGTCAACAAAACTCTCTTCTTATATATATGCATGATGCATCACATCCATCGTACATCCCATCTACACTGTTAAATACTAGGTCCGTTACTAAGACTATGTGCAATGGTTTTTATCATTCAACACCCACTTTTCTACTTTTTACACTTCACATCATCATTCAACACACATTCAATTTTTATTCTCTTCAATAGTTTTTTCATTCAACACCCTACCCCACCACTTTTTATTTTACATTCTTATTTAAATTTAAAATTTTGTTTTTATAATTAAATAAAATTACAATTATCGATTAAAATTAATTTAAAATAATAAACAATTAATAAATATTCAAAAAAATTAAAAGACTTAAACTAAAATTACAATTATTGGGATTTATTTTACTCAAAAAAAAACTTAAATTTCAAAATAAACATTAATAATATGATTAAGAGAGTAAAAAATTCGGATTTTTTTCTGTGTCCAAATCAAATGAACCAAGTCTCTATTTGTAGAGAAAACAAAATTACGAATTTTGGTGAAAAAATAAAAAATTAATTTGGAATGAAATAATTGAGTTTAAGGATAAGTATATAATTAAAATAACTCCGGCCAATAAGAACAGGACATGTGTCCCTCTTTTATCCTCATCAATTTCTCTCTCCGCTTGTAACATGCAATCACGTGGAAATGTTTATTCTGATCAGTTTCACAATTTCTCTCTCTGCTTTCCTCCAACGGTCGTGCGCCACGTGTCCCCTTTGATCAGTTTCACAAATGTTTATTCTGATCAACTAGTTTCACGGGGAAATGTGTATTTTCCTGCTTTTTTCTGCAAAAACAGTGATTCAACACCCAAAAATCCCTCCATTGTACATAGCCTAAAGAATGTCTGCATCCTTTTTATTTTTATTTTGGTGAAGTAATTTAGCGGCTCGAAAATTCACCTTTTAAAGGTGAATAAATAGGTTTAGACTACCTGACCAAAAAAAAAAGGTGAATAAATAGGTTTAGGCATATTGAGTTCGAACTCCGATCTCTACACAAATGTACAATGTCTTTTATCAATTGAGATAGATTCATGAGGACTGTCTACATTCCTTTAAAAAAAATAAAATTGGCAACTATTAATTTAGTACCCTCTTTTATACTTATCTATAGTGTCACTTTATGTATAAACAATCAAACTAATCTCTTTATTAACACAATATTAAACTGATAGAACATATATAGAAATTGATAGAGCACAACTACACAAGTCATTGATATAATACTACATCATCAATTTTCATATTGTTCGGCAAAAGAAAAAAAAAGTAGTTATTTTAATTTAAAACATAATTTTTAAACTTCTAAAAATTATAATCACACAATTTATAATGTTTATATTTAGTTTATTACCAATTGTTACTATTTATATAAAATTTAGGAACTCTCTTCCAAAAGAGAAAATAAATTCATCTCTAAAATTGTTTATTTATGTTATTCTCTAATTGTGGGATGTAAAGTAGATAGATTGTTTGATTAAATCTAAATATACACAAATAATTATATTTGATTTTTTTTGTTTTGACTAACAATTTTAATTTATTAAAACTATTAAATAATATATCTACACTATTTTTTATTATTGAGATTGGAAAAAAATAAAAACAACACAAAGACACTTATTTTTGTTTATTACTACTTTACCACAATTCAAAATTAAAATTTGACATTTTATGAGTTATTTAAGATATTAATATTAAAGGTTTAATATATTTTTATCCCTATAAATTAACTAATGTTATTTTTCGTCCCTCTAAAAAATTTATATTTTTAATTCCTAAAAATATTGTATTTTGTTTATAGTCGTTGTTGAACAAATTTTGACATGTTTTCAACATTTTTTGAACATAATATATATATATATATATATGCGTGAGCGGATGTAGGTTTCTTCGTCAGGTGTATGAGCTTATTTGGGAGAAGAATGATTTTCATCGTGCGAGAATGATTTTCTTCTTATATGTACGATGGATGTGATGCACTGTTGTGATACATCCATCGTACATAGTATATATGCATCGTACACATTGTGTGGCATCGTGCACTGTTGGCTTCATTGTATTACGTCATTGTGGCACGATGATAATTGTTTTTTAGCAGATTTTCCAATTTTTTGCTCCTTTTAGCCCATTTTTCTCTTTTCTTGCTTCTTCGACAAAGTACTTCATACCTTAGAGGTTTCTATGTAATTTGACTATCTAAAGAGTACTTATGATATTAATACTATACTAAAATACATATTAAAAACATCATATAAATTCCCGTCATCATATATCCACCAAAGACAAAACACTTGTTATGGAAGATTTGTAAGGGATGCTAACCCATCCGAATTCGGCTACAAGAGCAATTTGTACCTTTTACTGTAACTTGTTGTCCTTTATGTGATCAACATGAGAATGATGACTCAGACTCGCATATCTTAGTTGGATGTAATAACATTGTCACGACATGGCGAGGGGCTAGCTGAACTGGATAGTGTGTTGTCAACTCGTGTGTTTCGCTATAATACAGCTAAAGAAGTACTAGTAATCATGAATATATGCCGTTTTTGGGGATGAAAGAGTGGTTGGCCAATTTCTATGGTGATATATATGAGTGTTGTGAAATGTGAATAATAAAAATAATCGTGTGTGGATTGGCATAAAAGAAACGGGTCACAGCTTCAGAGTTGAAGCTTCAGTTATGTGGCATGAGTGGTAACAAGAACTTGACCTTCATTGCAGGAGTGTCAGCTTAGAAAATTTTCTCATGTGCAAGAACAACAGCGTGGGCATGTTAAGCGGTGGAAAAAACCATATACAATAATGTTAAGTGCAATAATGTAGACGCGGGCTTCCACAATACAATAGAAAGAACAAGTTTGGGATGGTGTGTGCGAGATCATATGATGAGACAGTTTGTCACGGCGGAACCTCTTGGATGCGAGGTAAATGTTCTATAATTGAAGGTGAAGCCATGAAGGAAATGACTCGGCGAGGCTTTCCTTATGTCCTTTTACAGACCGATTACAAAAGGGTTGTGGATGCAATTTACAATGGTCACTCTGGTGTATCTGAGTTTAGTTCTTTAATTTGTAATATCCGCAATGTATCGTCTCTCAATTCTAACTTTAGCGTGATGTTTACCAAACGACGAGCAAACATAGTGGGTGACAAGCTTGCTTGAGCGGTCATTTCTTGATTTTATTGTTATTATTTTGAGATGCTACCTACTTGTATCGGAATTATTTTGATTAATGAAATGAAATGAATTTGTGATTGTAAAAAAAAAAACTCTTAATTTTTTAATTTTATTGTATGATTTAGTCAAATTGTAATGTTGCATCAACTTTTATAAGTCCAACCTTAGAGGAAGTCAAACCTTAAATTTAGTTATATGTAGCGATAAAAGGATCTTTCACCACCAACATTATGCCACCTTTTATAGATTCAACTCATGCACAATTGCTATATAAATATGTATGTAACTTGGTAATTCTTCAAAATCACAATTTACATAACTTATAACTTTTCTATATTTTATCAAAACTGAGTAATGGCCAAAAATCTAAACATCAATATGCTCTGTTTAGTTGTGTTTCTTCTTGTACAAAGCAATGTAAATAGACATATACCACTAACTTCTTTCATTATTATGCTCTGCAAATCTATTTTTCCTTCAACTTTTTTATTTTATTTTTTTATGTAACCTTTTTTCAATTTCTTTAAATATGTGATTCACAAGAAGAATATTTATTAATTGTCTACATTTGAGTAAATTATTTACCTTATTTTCAATCATGTAACCAAATAGTATCATTTATTGTTTATATCAATTTTTTAATGTTACATAAATGATTTTATTTCAGGCTGAGATTATTGTAACTACCATTGAGGCTCCATCTCCATCTCCAACTCCAACTCAAGCCTCAGATTCAAATTCAACTCCGGTAATTCCGGCAACTCCAAAAACTCCAAAAGCTTCAGAAACTCCATCAACTCCTGCAGCTCCAACAACTCCTGCAACTCCTACACCTCCAACAACTCCGGCAACTCCTGCAACTCCTGAACCAACGGTGACGCTTTTCACATGTTGTATTTTTCATTTGGATATTTTTGCTTGAAAATATTTATTTACAACATTTTTTTTAATATTAATTTCATCTTTGTTTGATTGAGTTTCAGGATGGCACCACAGAAGGCAGTCTTAAACCAGAAGGTATTGATTTAATTAATGGATTGATAGTTTTACTCAAATAAATTGTAGAAAATATATATCATAAAAATAAATTGTAAAAATTAAGATAAATCACACCCATATAAATAATAGATAAGTGCAAAGTTTTAAATTGCAGTCTGCAACCACAATTGATTTTTGAATTTATTGTTAAAATTTGATGTTACAACATTCATTCACGTCGCGAAAATGATGTACTAATTAACTGTGCATGGCTGAAATTTTAGAATGTGCTCCTCGATGCGAAGTTAGATGCTCAAAAACACATCACAAGAAACCATGTTTGTTCTATTGTAAGTATTGTTGTGCCAAATGCTTATGTGTTCCTCCAGGAACTTATGGAAACAAGGAAGTTTGTCCATGCTATAACAATTGGAAGACCCAAGAAGGAGGACCTAAATGTCCTTGAAACTTTAAATTGCTTCTGCAAAATTGCTCATCATCATGTATTATATTCCGCAACAATTCATGTAGCATTTAATTATGTTTGTTTTGTTCATTTTGATTCATCAAAGAATAAAAGAAAAAAGTTTAAAATAGCACAAGAAAAATTACATGCGTACACCAAATATGATTTTTTTTTTCTTTCTAAGAGCAATGGTATATATCACAACGAAAATCATTAACAAACCTCATGATACATGAGTTGTTTTTGAAAAAATAGCATAAATTAAACTTTTCAAATAGACCAATGGAAATCATGGGTGAATGACCAATAATTTAGTTTCATGATTATGTTATGATTATTGATGTCGTGATATTAAGCATAGATTTTCTCTAAACTAAATGATGCTCTCCACATTCTACAACCAAACCAGTCAATATATGCATTAAAATGGACTTCTTAGCTTTCAAAAATAAATAATTTAAAATGGACTTCAAATTAGTTAATTTGTCACAGGAGTTTAAAATTTTGTTCTAACTCCGTTCATGAAAATTCAATCTAATAATTTCAATATTTTTTATCAGTTGAAATAAGACTTCTAAATATATAATTATTCATTTTGAAATTAGCATTACGATTAATTTTCTATCTTAATTTATAGTTTTTATATGCATACCGATAAAACTCAAAATTTGAAACAATCGTTTTAATACATGTATAATTTATCATCTTTAATGAAATAATGTAAAAAATAATTATCAAAAAAATGTAAAAGAAAACAAATTAAATATATTTGATCTTGTTGAAATAAGACTTCTAAATATATAATTATTCATTTTGAAATTAGCATTACGATTAATTTTCTATCTTAATTTATAGTTTTTATATGCATACCGATAAAACTCAAAATTTGAAACAATCGTTTAAATACATGTATAATTTATCATCTTTAATGAAATAGTGTAAAAAAAAATGATCAAAAAAAATGTAAAAGAAAACAAATTAAATATATTTGATCTTGTCACCACTTACGACGGTAAATTTATCGTATCAATAATATTATAGTAACAAAATAAATAATCTAAATTTTTTATCAAATACATTTAACTTGTTGATTTCCTACATTTTTTATTTTTTACGATATTACAATTAAATATGGCTCTGCTAGGGTTTCCTCCTTTGAAGAGTGGTTACCGTTTTCCATACCGGGAAACTCCATTCCGCCGGAAATCTTATCTTAGCCATGGTGAGGCAAACACTGGGGGGGTTGGGGATCATCCAGGGGAGAGTTTTCCTAGAGTGTGCAACGAGGTTCATGGGGAATGGACTGAGGTGCGGTCAAGGAATCGGAAAGCAAGGTTACCGGGGTTACAGAGACAAGGCAGCGGCGAGAGGTATCGACATGGTTATGGCAGGGAACAGAGGCAGGAGTCTAGGGCACAAGTTGGTTTCACACGTCAACAAGGTTCAGATAGTGCAACATCGTTTTACTTCACAAACTTCCCGGAGGAATTACACACAGATGATTTGTGGAATCGGTTATGTTTCTTGGGCAAGGTTGTCGATGTTTATGTGGCCATCAAGAGGAATACGAGGGGAAAAAGGTTTGGTTTTGTCCGTTTTGAGGAGGTGCACGATGAGTTTCATATGCTTGCAGTACTTAATGATGTGTGGTTTGACACTTATAAACTCTGGGCAAATATTGCTCGTTTCGATCGTAAGCTTCCTGATGAGAATACAGTTAAGGATATTGCTTTGAAGAATACTGAGCCTTCGCGGGATACTGTCCGGAAGGAAGCAGAACCGACAATTACCATTGCTCCAAGGGCCCAAGGACGTGTCCGACAGCATGATTCCTATGCTAGTGTTACGCGAAATACAACAGTTGATGCGACAGCACTGCCATCAGACGCGGTGGTGAAGGGGAGGCCAGCTGATGCACACAGGTTCTGTATTTCATATGAAACAACTTCTGACGATCGAAATTGGTTGAACAAAGGCTTGGTGGCGACATTGATGGATGCTAGCTCGATGTTTACGTTACAACAGACTTTGAATGATGCGGGGTTTCATGATTTTCGTGTCATTCCTCTTGGGGGTGATAAGGTCTTCTTGTTTTCTATCTTATTGGAGGTTGATATCAAATTAGTCATTGCCGGAGCGGTGCAGTGTTTTGAAAAATACCTATTTAGTGTGGCGGTATGGAATTCAAGGTTGTTACCAGGAGCTTCATGTCATTGGGTGCGTGTTACTGGTGTCCCTCCACATGCGTGGAATATTGGTTTTTTTAGGAGAGTTGGTGCGGCAGTGGGTCGGTTCTTGCGGGTGGATTTTGCTACAGAGAAAAGGTTGAGGATGGATTACGCTAGAATCTTAGTTTCCAATCCTTTTTCGGATTTAAATGTGTCTTTGGTTGCAAAAGTTGATGGTGAACTTTTTTCTCTTAACTTGGTGGAAGACTTTCTCTTCGACCCACATGTTGATTTTGCTACGGTTTTTTCAGATAAGGGTGATCCAGTCTCACCGGCTTCAGATATCAGTATGTATCACAATTCAAATGTGTCTATTGAATGTAGAGATTTGAGTAGTAATGACGTCATTAATGGGCTAGCTAAAGATTTGAATGAGGAGTGGGAAGCTTTTTGTATGGCAAATTGTGACGGGGGTGTGCAGCACCTTCTGCACAACTACCTGGTACAAATCATAAGGGGGTTTCTAGTTCAGTGGAGGAGGTTGGGGATAGTTTTGATTTGGCAAGCTCTAGGAAGGGGTGTAGTGGGCATGTTATTGAGCCCATTATTGCTCAATGTGAATCTACATATAATGAACAATTAAGAGGAAGGAAGGGTCATGTAGTAAATGATGGGGGTGTTGCTATTCCAATAACTCAATCTAAACAACATCATGGGCTAGTAGTAGTCCAATCTGGTCATGTGATCCATCCTCAACACCATACCGGGTCTTCAAAACATCAACTAGGCAATTCTTTGATTCAACCATCCATTCCATCATTTCCAGTAGATAATGTAACACATCACCAAGGCAAATCTCCACCTCCTTGTTTTGTCACAAATCGCGAGCAAGAACAAGGTCATTTCATGTCGTTGTCCGAGCTCTGTAAATCAGTGGAACAGGTCGAGACAACTCCGAGCCGATCGCATTCCATTCATGGTGCGCCTGCTTCTGGCTGTGGTGTGGCAGAAGCGGTCCAGAAGATGGCAAATGTTATTTCGCCGGTGGTGGTTCCTCTTCGAAAATGTCGTTCTTGTATTTCAATCAAATCTTTAGCACGCATGACAACACAAAAACGAGTTGAGACATGGAAGGCTATGAATAAAACTAAAGAAAAACATCAGCTCACCAGCTCTTTAGCCTCATCTATTCAAGGTATTTCTTCAAACTCGTTATCTACTGGTGTGCATCAAAAAGGGGATTGGCAGAATTTAATGGTGTTAAAGGGGGATGAGGGGTTGTATGCGAGGGATGTAGTTTCTTTTGGTGAGTCTTTGAAATTGAATTTTAAAGGCAGTAGGCAAGGAATTGAAGAACACGTTAAGGGAGTTGTACAGTCTAAATATGGTAAGGTGCAGGTTGATGGAGGAGGTGGACGGTAGCTTTCAGGTGTGTGGTGGAGTTTTTTGGTGCTTAATTTATGTTATTATGAAGATAATTAGTTACAATTGTAGAGGACTGGGGGGAGCTTTTAAACGCGTCGAGATTAAGAAGCTTATTGTTGAATATTGTCCGGATATTTTATGTATACAAGAAACTAAATTGACAAGTGTTGATTGTTTTGTTTGTCGAGCTGTTTGGGACAGTACAGATTTTGATTTTTCTTATCGACCTTCTGTCGGAGCATCGGGGGGTATTTTGACCTTTTGGAATACCCGTACTATTGTGATGGTTTCTTCTTTTTCTTTTGATCATGGTTTGCTGGTCCGTGGTAATTGCTTGATTTCCGGGGTGTCTTTTGTGGTGGTAAATGTTTATGCGCCATGTGATTCGAGGGGGAAGGCTATGTTGTGGTCGCGTTTGGTGGGTCTGATTCAATCTGATGTCGGAGGATCTTGGTGTATTTGTGGTGACTTCAATTCTGTCCGTATTAGTGCGGAGAGACGTGGTTGAGGGTGTGTAGGGGCGACGGCAGATATCTTGCATTTCAATGACTTCATTGTTGAGGCTGATTTGGTTGATTTACCTCTTTTGGGTCGGAAATTTACGTGGTATAGGTCGAATGGGTCAGCTATGAGTCGTCTTGATCGATTTTTGTTGTCAGAAAACTGGATTATTAATTGGCCAAATTGTATTCAATTGGCACTGGTACGGGGCTTATCTGATCATTGTGCTTTGGTTTTACGTGATGAAATGAATGATTGGGGTGCTCGACCTCAAAGGATGTTAAAGTGTTGGTCAGATTTTCCAGGTTATCGACGTTTTGTTCAAGATACTCTGCACTCTTTTTCTGTTGAAGGGTGGGGTGGTTATGTCCTAAAGGAGAAACTGAAAAGTTTAAAAGTAGCTCTTAAGGAGTGGCATTTGCGACATGTACGCAATATTCCTAGTCGAATTTCTGTTCTAAAAGACCGTGGTGGTGTGCTAGATCTCAAAGCCGAAGTCTCCGCTTTGTCTGACGCGGAGATTTTGGAACGGCGTACTCTATCTACTTCTTTGTTTTCTCTGGCACGAGCTGAGTGTAGTATTTCATGGCAACAATCCAGATCTCAGTGGTTACGTGAGGGTGATGCCAACACTAGATTTTTTCATAATTTGTCTAATTATCAGCGGAAAAACAAGTTGATAGTAATTTTGCAAGTCGGTGACTCTCAGGTAGAAGGTGTTCAACAGATTCGAGAGACTATTTTTTCCCATTTTTCTTCTCACTTCAAATCCTCTTCGAGCTTTCGCCCAATAGTAGGAGGGTTGAATTTTCAGCGCCTTGGTGATGTTGAGGCTGATCTGTTAGTGGCTCCTTTCACTGAGGAGGAAATTAAGCGTGCCGTGTGGGATTGTGACAGTTTTAAGAGTCCGGGGCCAGATGATATTCACCTTGGTTTCTTAAAAGATTTTTGGAGTGATTTGAAGGAAGACTTGCTGCGATTTTTTCTTGAATTTCATTTACACAGCCGGCTTGTCAAAGGACTCAATTGTACTTTTATGGTGCTTATTCCTACGGTTGAGGATCCTCAACGGGTATCTGATTATCGTCCAATCTCTCTGGTTAGTAGTGTTTATAAGGTACTGGCCAAGGTCTTGGCAAATCGTTTGAGTCAGGTGATTGGGTGTGTTATTTCAGATTCTCAATCTGCTTTTGTGAAGGGTCGGCAAATATTAGATGGGATTCTAATAGCCAATGAATTGGTTGATGATGCAAAAAAGCGAAGGAAGGAATTGTTTATGTTTAAAGTGGATTTTGAGAAAGCATTTGACTCGGTTGAATGGTCTTATTTGTTTTCTGTTATGGATAGTATGAATTTCCCATTGCAATGGTGTCGGTGGATTTCTGAGTGTGTTAGTACAGCTACCGCTTCAGTGCTAGTCAATGGTAGTCCTACCGCTGAGTTTAGTTTTGAGCGTGGCATTAGGCAAGGGGACCCTTTGTCGCCGTTTTTGTTTCTTATTGCGGCAGAAGGACTTAGTGTTATGATGAAGTCGTCGGCTAATTATGGATTATTTTCTGGCTATCCTATTGGTTTGGTAAATCCATTATCTGTTTCACACATTCAATTTGCTGATGATACACTTTTAATTGGGGTTAAGACGTGGGAAAATGTTCGCACTATAATAGCGGTATTGGTGCTGTTTGAAATGATGTCATGCCTGAAAGTAAATTTTCATAAAAATATGTTGATTAGTGTGAATGTGGCAGACTCCTGGTTGCATGAGGCGGCAAGTATTTTAAATTGTCATATTGGTTCTCTTCCTTTTGTCTATTTGGGTCTCCCAATTGGGGGCAATTCGCGCCGACTCTCTTTTTGGAGGCCTGTTGTGGAGAAAATTAAGGCTCGCCTTTCTGTTTGGAAATGTAAAAATCTTTCGATGGGTGGTAGGTTGGTTCTTCTCAAAGCTGTCTTGTCTTCAATCCCGGTATACTTCCTTTCTTTTTTCAAGGCCCCCTCAGGTATTATTTCTACAATTGAATCTCTTTTTAAATCATTTTTGTGGGGTGGGAGTGGGGAAGCTCGTAGGATTCATTGGATACTTTGGGATAAGGTCTGTAGTCATAAAAGTCAAGGTGGTTTGGGGGTGAGGAAGGTGAATGAGTTTAATTTGGCACTTCTTGGTAAACAGCGCTGGAGGTTGAAAACAGAGGCGGGGGGGTTGTGGCGTCAGGCTTTAGTTCATAAGTATGGGTCTAGTCGTGGGGATATTCTTGATGGTGGTTCCCGGGCTTCGACTTGGTGGCAGGATATTATGAGTGTACGTCGTGGGGCTTCTGGTTGGTTTGACCTTTTGTTGTCTTGTAAGGTAGGGGATGGTGCAACAACTTCTTTCTGGAATGACCCTTGGCTAGGACCGTGGATTGTTTTGCGGGAGAAATACCCCCGGTTAGCAGGTCTTGCTGTGGAACCTGAGGTGTCGGTGAGTACCATGTATCTGAGAGGATGGGGGTGGGTGGAGCTGGGTGGGTTTGGCGGAGACGTCTTTTTGTCTAGGAGGGTGATTTATTGGCTGAATGTTGTGGTCTTTTTCACACTTTTGCTTTGCAGCCTTCTCAATCAGACAGGTGGGAGTGGCATGGCGGTACATCTGGGACCTATACGGTTAAAGAGGCTTATTTGGTTTTGATTCGACAGGGTGCCGGTGCAGGTGTTCAGCATCAACTAATAATGATGCCTTGACAAAAACATGTTCCGTTGAAGGTTTCTGTGTTTGCTTGGCGTTTTTTCCATAATCGTCTTCCTACTCGCGATAACTTGCTCCGCCGTGGCATAATTGTACCGGGATCTCAGCTTTGTAGTCTTGGTTGTTTGTTACCGGAATCATTATCACATCTGTTTTTTGTCTGTAATAATTCTCACTTGGTTTGGACTGGAGTTTTGCATTGGCTAGGAATACAGGGGGTTTTGCCAACAGATACAATTTCACATACTGTGCAATTTGTTGGCCTTCAACTTTATCTAGTGAAACCGAAACATTGTTTTAAAATTATATGGTTGGCGACAATTTGGCGTATTTGGCAGGCACGTAACGCGGCTCTTTTTCATAATCAAGAATTCTCTTTTTCACATGTACTAGATCATATCAAACTTCATCTCTGGTGGTGGCTAAAGAATAAATTTACTCATTTGTCTGTTGATTTTAATTTGTGGTACTCACAGCCTTTAGCCTCCTGTTTAGGTTGGCAGGGCGGGTGATTTTGTTTTACAGCCTGTTTGATGTATTTTCTGCATACTATGCGCAGTGTACTTTTGTGATACTACTTACTACTAGATTAAGCACTTCTTGTGCTAGTCTAGTTTGATTAATAAATTCATTTAACTGCTTCAATAAAAAACTTGTTGATTTCCTTTTACACAACCAGTCAACCATCTCTAAAAGGAAAGATTGTACTCATCTCCTATAATAACTGGTCCGGGAGTGAGGGACTTTGGGTGTTTGATTAAAAGTATCGTTCAAACTTAAAATAAGTTAGTCAAAACAATAATTTAATACTATAAGGATTTTAATTAATTTTTTAAAGTTAGTCAAATTATATAATTAAAAGATAAAAAAAAATTGAATGAAAAATTTGAAAATTACTTTCTTTCAAGAAGAATGGACGATGTGTAGATTAAAACAGTAGTAAGATCATCGAACTCCAAATATTTAAATTCAAGACTAATCTTTTTTTTTAGTTTTTTTTATTACATACTAATCTTTTTGTCATTAGATCAAACTCATAAAATTGCTAATAAATATTTATTGATAGAAAATATAAAATGAATTACTTTTCATAGAGAACTTTACCAAATTTTGCAATCTTACTCGAGTGATTAGTCTTTGTAGTTATGTAACGCATTTGAGTTGACTTAGTGGTGTTGGCTTGAGTCCTTAGAGTGTGCTCCTCATAAGATCTCACGTTTGATTCTCACTAATGTCAATTTCAGCGGACTAGTACATACAAAGCAAAACTCTAGTTTAAATAGGATCCCGTAAGTGGGCGGTAAGATTAATCTTTTTGATTTAGTCGGTTCTTAAACTGAATACTGAGTTTTAAAAAAAAAAAAGTTTTTGTAGTTACGAGAATATATAATTTGAACTAAAATAATTACTCATGCTATTTAATTTCAAAAAATAAAAATAAGGTAAACTTGCGGCATTATGAAACGGATTAACGGATTGATTACTGCCATAATTTAATACTACAACCTTGTCTCTTTCTCTTTCTGTTATTTAATCATTTACTTATAATACTAATAATAATAATAATTTAATTTTCTTTTTTCTTTCTTTCACGTTCTGCATATCTCATCATCATTTTCAATACATTCGTTATCGCCATAAATTATTCATATTCATATCATATACACATTATTATTAATTTCTCTGGAACTCTTTCTCTCTGAATTTGTTGTTGCATATTTGAAAAAGAGAGAAGAGAGAGGAACAAGCCACAACACAAGCAGTTATTATTATTCAATTTCTTCCTAATTTCCAACTAACTTGTTTGTTTCTCACACAATATCTCATCATCATCGTTGCTCAGATCTCATCTCAGGTATAATAATAATACAATGTCAATTCAATTAGTATTACATTTCGTTAATTCAATTTCATTTTCAAGCTATTTATTTTTGTTATATGATTATGATGATTCGTTGTTTTTTCTGTTTTTATTTTTGTGATCAATGAATTGTGCAATGTTGTTGTCACTAATGCATTTTCTATGCTTTGGGATCGGTTTTCATTTGAGCGCTTTTCTTTGTTTATTGTGATTTTCATATTTTGTTTTTGGAGCCAAATTTCGAAGATATTTGAATCCAATTAGTGTTCAAAATTATTGGATTTTGGAATACTTAATAGAATTTGAATATATGGAATGCTTTATTGAGCTAGCTATTAGTAGTACTTTGATTTTTGACTGTGGAGGAGCAAATTATTGCTCAAGTCTTTGCAGCATTACATATATGGTTCTTTGCTCAAGTCTTTGCTGCTTAGTTAGGGAACTGGGAAGCTCGGATAATTTGTTATATGGGTTGTTTCTGGTGACACGAAACTTGTTCGTGTTTGCTTCCTTGGTGCAATAATGCCAGGAACACACTCTCGAACACACACATTCTAAGACACTCTCTTCTACCTGTTGAAATTCATATGGGTCCCATATAAATTTTGTGGGACCCACGTGAATTTGAACCAATAAAAGAGAGTGTGTTAGGATATGTGTGTTAGAGAGTGTTTTGCTAGCACTCCCGAGAGACAATGGACTAAGCATAAAGTGGAAATAGTGCAATTTTGGGACACTTAGAGTATTCTCATGAATGTTTTGCTGTGAATGGTTAGTCTCACGTTGTCTAGGAATGAAGTAAATGGAAAGTATATGTGAGGTTGTTTGTATATGATGTATATCCAATGCCTTAAAGTTTTGGGTGAGGATGTCGTGTCCTACTAGTCTCTTGGTGATCTTAATCATTAGTTTGTTGTTGCTTTTGGTGCTCCCTAGACTCTCCAACAATGGCTTCAGAGCCATGGTTGTCTGATGCGGGAATGAGAGATGCATATGTAACAAATCCTTGCATTTAAAGTCAATCTAATGGGGTGGTGGAGTCAGGAAGCTTATATCCCGTTGGTTGGTAATGGTAGTGTAAGTATGGTGATGTTGAATATTCATACATGGGGGATTGAATTTCAAGTGTGGTATTCGTTGCAAGACCATTGCAACTTTGGTCCTGGTCATTAGTACTCAGGGGTATGTTTGGGAGTTTAGGAGAGGAGCGGAGGATTTTGGAAAAAAAGGAGGAAGTGGAAGGTATGGAAGGCTTTAGGAAGTTTATTTTTCTTCAGAACATCTGTTTGCTGCTTGCACATAGAACAATATACAAACTACAGGAAACCAATTTATATTACAAGTACCTACAGGTGGAAAGCTAGCTTTAAGCGACTGTATTCTCCAAAAATGAGACAAGATAACAGTTAACCTGGCTCCTCTGGTCTGCTTATCCTTAAAATGATACTGATAGCTGCAGAAAATATTTTATGTTTTTGGAAATACATGCTAATACTAGGGCCTTTCTCTATACTTTATTTGATAACTTAAAAAATGTAGCCATGTGCATGATATTATAGTACTGGAGAATATCTTACTACTACCTTTATCTAGATGATGTTGAATGTTTTTCTCATACTTGGTTGTTCTTAAATTTGTCTTTCTTCTGCAGTGGATTTGGCATTTGCAGACAGTGTTTGTCGAAAAAGAAGCATTTAGCTATGTCTAGCGCTACAAAGGTTTTGGATACTGCATTCCAGGGAGCGGGTCAAAGATTGTATCCTTTAAGTAATGACTAATGGGTGATCTATAAAAATTAAGTTTTGGAAATTATATTAAAAGTTATTTTTAAATTTTCGTCATGAAAAATGCAAATTGTGAAATTAATTATTTTTTTCTCGCTAGACAATAATTATTCATATGTTGTTGGCTGAAAGCACATAAATGGTTTAATATCGAATTCTACGCAAGAACCATTTGGGCTTGAAGTGTAGAGAGTTCATATATCCACCTTACTTTTGTTAAAATCTAACTTTTATTTGGGTTGATGAGATCGAGTTTAGACACATAATTATAAAGGTTCAAATAACATTTCATGAGTCAAATAACCCAGAAGATAAGCTGTTGGATGAAAATACATGAACGGTTAAATATTTAACATTCACGTTTGTTATATATTGAATATGTATATACTTTGAGAGGTTTTAAACTTAACTTGTTGTAGAGGAACTGAAATATGGAGGATTGAGAATTTTCAACCAGTTCCCTTGCCCAAATCTGAACATGGGAAATTCTACATGGGAGATTCATACATCATCTTGCAGGTATGAGCTATGCTTACATTCCAATATTACCTTAGATGTGTGTTGTACGCAAATCCTAGAGGTCAAACGTTCGCATATTAATTATAAAAGAAATTCTGGAATTTCTTTTTCTGTTATCTACTGGATCAGATGATTGAGGTTCAACAGAAAAAAGAAAGAAAAATAAAAGTAAGAAAGGAGAATGGTGTCTTCCCCCAAGAATTCTGGACTCTGGCCTCGCCCACACAAAACTTACTGACCAACTGAATTCCCTTGCACTCACTCTCTTCCTCTATTTATATTTCACCTCTACTACTGTAGTTAGAGAGCTAACAAACTCAGAATTAACATAGTTTCTCTTTGTATGGAAATATATCGGTTTTTTTCTTATTTTTTAATGTTTCGGTGTTCATATTTGCAGACAACACAAGGCAAAGGAGGTGCATATTTTTATGATTTACACTTCTGGATTGGAAAAGATACAAGTCAGGTAAGCTTGGACTTCACCTTCATCCCTTTTTGCTCTCGACCCAAATCAGCTTGCATTTATCTTTTTATTTCTTCTCATAAAAGAGACAAGCAGAATGTTGAACCTATGTAGAATGCTGAACCTTGTAACAATATGCTTAAAAAAACTGTTCTAAGGTCCTTTTATGTCTCTATTTGGTCTTTTCCTTCTTGTTTTTTCATTCATGTTCTTTTTCAAAGAAGAAATTGGATATCTTAGTTGCCCTTTTTAATTTCATAGGGCCTGGGTTTTATTGTTCCTTGATGTTTAGAAATTCTTTCCTCGATACCGTTTTGGCAAAAAGTATTGTCTTGGCTGACATCGTGAATTTTCTTGTAGGATGAGGCTGGAACAGCAGCAATTAAAGCTGTTGAACTTGATGCAGCTCTTGGAGGACGGGCTGTGCAGCACAGAGAGATTCAAGGACATGAATCTGACAATTTTTTGTCATATTTTAAGCCATGTATTATACCATTAGAGGGGGGTGTTGCATCTGGATTTAGAAAACCTGAAGAGGAGGAGTTTGAAACACGTTTGTATGTATGTAGAGGGAAAAGAGTTGTCAAATTGAAACAGGTAATGTGTTGTATATTCGTGAACTTCTTTGATTCTGTTTGCATGTAATTTAAAATTATGCTTTGGCAGATCCCGTTTGCAAGGTCTTCACTGAACCATGATGATGTGTTCATTCTTGATACGCAAAATAAGATTTATCAATTCAATGGTGCAAATTCCAATATTCAGGAAAGAGCCATGGCTTTGGAAGTTGTACAGTATCTGAAAGAAGAATATCACGAAGGGACATGTGATGTTGCAATTGTTGGTAAGGGCAATTTACCTATTATATGATTCTGGTATCTGTTTTCAGGGGTGAGTTCGTTTGTTGAAATAGCTATCCCACATTGCAGATGATGGAAAGTTAGACACTGAGTCAGATTCAGGTGAATTTTGGGTTCTTTTTGGTGGTTTTGCTCCCATTGCAAAGAAGGTAATCAGTGAGGATGATATCATTCCAGAGGCAATCCCTGCTCAGTTGTATAGGTATGTTGATTTTGTTTTCCACTTTTCCTCTGCTAGTCTAGTCCCACCGCTTTAAATTTTCCATGAAGCACCCGTTTCCAGAAGATTATATAACTTATGAAAGGATGTTTTTTAATCAAAGACCATATTATGCAATCTAAACAATGGAATTTGTTAGCTGTATTTTAATTTATTAAGTCTGTTTGTGATCTAATTTTTATGTATGATAAAATAATATTGAGAAGTTATTCATAATGAATTGCCTTGTTATCTGATGATAAGAACTGGAGAATATAGAAGAAAATGGTATTTAATGATATAATATTTCTGCTACATTTCAGTTATTTGAGAGACGTGATTATCTCCTACTTTAGATTCCTTACCAAAACTTAAAATAACTTTATATCTCATTTTCTTGCAGTATCATTGATGGTGAAGTCAAGCCTGAGGAAGGCGAACTTTCTAAATCACTGTTGGAGAACAACAAATGTTATTTACTTGACACTGGTGCTGAGGTATTTATCTGGTTTGGCTGGGTAACACAAGTGGAAGAACGAAAAGCAGCTTGCCAAGCAGCTGAGGTAAGTCATTATAGAATCATGGTTTTCATGTATTGCTAAAAGATGATTTATTGACTTAACTAATATAATGTCTCCAGGAGTTCGTTTCAAGCCAAAACAGGCCAAAATCTACTAGGATAACAAGGATTACTCAAGGTTGCGAGACACGTTCATTTAAGTCCAACTTTGATTCTTGGCCATCAGTATCTGTTGGTACTGTTGCCGAGGACGGAAGAGGAAAAGTTTCAGGTGGACAACATTAATTCTCAATTGTACTTTGGTTTGCCTTTGTGTCTAACCAATTGTACTGATAAGTGTGCTATTTTATGTTCTGTCAGCATTGCTTAAGCAGCAAGGGATGGGTGTCATTGGAATGGCAAAAACTACCCCTGTAAATGACGAAATTCCACATTTGCTTGAAGAAGGTGGAAAGATTGAGGTATATTTATAATTTTCGTCAAATAAAGTTTTCCCATTGTTAATTAAATTGTTACCTGTGAACTAATATATAATCTAACAATTAAAGGTATGGCGAATCGATGGAGATGCTAAGACCTCATTGCCAAATGAGGATATTGGTAAATTTCATAGTGGAGACTGTTACATTGTAATGTACACATACCATTCTGGTGAGAGGAAAGAAGATTACTTCTTGTGCTGCTGGTTTGGCAAAGACAGCATCGAGGTAATTTGTTTCCTGCTGATTTTAGCTCAAAATAAATTGTGTGAATTTTAATTTTTAATTGCCAGTCATCTTTCAGTACTAACACCACTAAGACTGACCAATAACTTTCTGTGTTTAGGGAAGTATTTATATAATTAAAGTTACTGTCGACTTTGATATTGTGGTTGACATTCTGCACATAGAATAACTCTACTAGGGATAGACTACAAATTCTCTTAGGTTTATTCAGCGTTTGTGATATATTTTCAAAAAGTGTTGCAGTGCTCGACATTTATATCAAGCAATCTATACCTATGCAAATACTACTACTATTAACCAATGTATCGTAGAAACCATATCACATTTATTGGAATTTTAAGCTTAGGGGGATAAGATTACGATGAAAAGTTATGATTCTTGAAGACCGTGGGTTTTTGAACGGATAAAGTAGTGTATTAGCTGGTATGGGTCAAAGCACAAAATTGGGAAATTATGAGAGAATTGGCATCAATATTATAAATATCTTGAGGAGCTTGTTCAAAAAATGTTATAAATATCTTGAGGATTAGGTTAGTGTTTAGTTTTTTTTATCAAGCTACTATCATTTTATTATCATCAAGATCTTTTTTTTTTTAATCTTTCCTCCTTTGATCACATACTGATTTTTTTTTTGAACAAGCCAAAATGAGACATATATATAGATAATCAAGAAAAGGTAGCTCCCCAGCACAAGGTGTGCTAGGGCAGACCAAAATCATTTACATCACAGTATAAATAAAATATAAAAAATACAAAAGCAAACACGTATCAGAAGCCCAAACATAACAAAGGATCCAAACACTGCTGTGAAAAGGATCCAAATACTGATTAACACAGTTGATGAAGTGGTTAATAAGTAACCATTTATTACTTAATCAACCACTGTGTTAAATATTCCTAAATTGAAAATATTTTTACCAAAAATCATTTTGGTTATTTTCTGCAACGTATGTAGCAGCTAGATTTCACGTTTAAAATGTGATTTATCATAATTATTACTTACAGTTCCATGAATTATTGCAGTTTCAGTACTTGTATTTATTTCTCAGTTCTTATCTTTTTCAAATTGTATTTTTCTGTTTGTACTTATTTTTGGAATGGAATATGTTAGTTTTGAATACTTTTGACCTCGGTTAAAATTCTTTTTAGGACGACCAAACAATGGCTATTCAGTTGGCTAACACAATGTCCAACGCTTTGAAGGGTAGACCTGTTCAGGTATTATAATCTGAACTTCGACTTGAAGATTATGCTTGGAAGTTGTGTATAATTATTGTTGTTGCTTTCAGGGTCGCATATACGAAGGTAAAGAATCACCACAATTTGTCGCTCTTTTCCAACCCATGGTAGTCCTTAAGGTATCATGGATCAAATTTGTATGGTGTTTTCAGTTACATATCTAGTAAAACTTAGTGAAGACATTTAAATGACTTATGCTTGTTTTAGGGAGGTTTGAGCAGTGGATACAAAAATTTCATAACAGACAAAGGTTTATCTGATGAGACATACACGGAAGAATCTACTGCACTTATCCGAATTTCTGGAACTTCCATCCATAACAATAAGGCAGTGCAAGTTAATGCAGTATGTATCATGAAATTATTCATTTTTCCCCCATTAGCATGTTTCTAGAGCTTTATCTTCTTTATAATCCACCATAATTATGTTATTATTTTTCAGGTGCCATCATCATTGAATTCAACAGAATGTTTTGTCTCGCAATCTAGCTCAACAGTTTTCATTTGGCATGGGAATAAGTGTTCCATTGAACAGCAGCAGCTAGCAGCAAAGGTTGCAGAATTTCTAAGGGTAAGATCTGTTTCCTCCATGTTGTGGACATTCTGCCAAATTATTCGAGCACTACAACAGTAATTTAAAGCATAACCGATTTTCCTAATTCAAACTTTTTTGAGTGTTTAGTGAAAAGAACATCCATATTAATTATCATGTTATTTAAATTGTATTTATTTTTATTGATACGTTAATTTAATTATTATTTTCTATTGCAATTTCCAACACAGGAATGTACTCTTAGTAATATACTACCTCCGTCCTTTTTTATAAGAACCCGTTTCACAAAATTGCACTATTCATTTATCATGTTTTGACTGTATTTTTTTAATAGTACATAGATGTAAATATTAACATATAAAATCTTGTTTGATTTGTTTTGATGAGTACTTTCAAAATATCAAGTTTTTATAATTTTTACTACTAGATAATTAAATATATTAGTGATCAAAATTGTGCATTGGCGTACGTGCAGTGGTCAAACGGGGTCTTATAATTAGGGACGGAGGTAGTATTATTTTATGTTCATATTTATTTAATCAACTTTTGAATTTCTATCTATACTGCATTGGTTACCAAAAGATTGACTTGTTCAAACTTGCTTGAAACGACTGTATCCTTCTGGTTAAACCTAAGTGCCATGCTCGTTGTTTCCTGATACTGCTTTTTTGCACTTGTGACCACAAGTATCTTTTTAACAAGATAAAATACTTTTAGTATATATTCTAAATAAAAATCTAATAGTTTTAGTAATGATGTCTGCGTTGATTGCTAATGTGATATTTGTGCTAATGTGGTTTTGTCCATGTTCAGCCAGGAGTTCCTTTAAAGCATGCTAAAGAAGGTACAGAGAACTCAGCTTTCTGGCTTCCACTAGGAGGAAAACAAAATTACACCAGCAAGAAAGTTACTAATGAGGTCGTTAGAGATCCACATCTGTTCACCTTATCATTTTATAAAGGTAGTTCTTTATAAAAAATAAAATGTTATGTTATATAGTATACTTGTTTACTTTGTATTTGAATATACTGACGATTTTTTTTTTTTTAATTCTTTTGCACTGTGAATCTGCCAGGAAAGCTACAGGTGAGTTTGTTAGTACAACTTTTTATAACACATTTCCTCCTGTTTTTAGGAATTTTGTCGGTAGGAACTTTTGGGGGATTCTTTATGCCTTCTAAATCTACTTTTACATTGTGTTCTGCAGGTAGAGGAGGTTTATAATTTCTCCCAAGATGATTTGTTAACAGAGGATATCCACGTACTCGACACACACGCAGAAGTGTTTGTTTGGATTGGTCAGTGTGTTGACCCACAAGAAAAGCAAAAAGCTTTTGAAATTGGCCAGGTAAAAAGAATTCAATGCTTTTGATTCCCATATTCCCTCCTACTTCAAGTACTTGATTTATCCTTGAAAATTTGCCTCAGAAATACATAGATATGACTGCATCTCTGGAAGGATTATC
The DNA here is from genome assembly GCA_951804385.1 of Trifolium dubium. Lineage (NCBI taxonomy): Eukaryota > Viridiplantae > Streptophyta > Magnoliopsida > Fabales > Fabaceae > Trifolium > Trifolium dubium. The sequence continues at coordinate 11,183,659 of OX638070.1, forward strand.
TCCACGTGTACCGTTATATAAAGTAACAGAAGGATATGAACCTTTCTTTTTCACAACATACTTTTCATGGGATTGGGATTATACAAAAGCTAAGGTATGTCCGTAAGAAATAAAATGGCCCCTCTGGTTTGTTCTTTGTTTAAAAATATAATAATAACCCTTCTTGTTTTTTTTCCTTATCTTCAACTGTAAGTCACAATATTTTGCATTTCTATGCCGGTTGGTTGAGAACCGAACATAATTACTTACTCATGGGCTTGTTGAGAAAAATCCATTATAATTGTCATCCCATATAGGTTTCGCAAATTCTTACTCTAAATGTTAGTCTAAAAAGTTCTCTAATGTATTTACATTGTAAAAGTTGTTCTATATCTATTAATTATTGGTAAAATGATATGATTATGAGGTTCCGACTTTAGGAACAGGTACTTTAATTTGTTAATTTTACATGGTTCATTTTCCTTACAACTACAGATTCCTGGGAATTCATTTCAGAAAAAGGTGTCTCTATTCTTTGTCGTTGGTAATGCCGTCGAGGTATAGTCCTGATTTTTATTTTTAGTTTTGGGAAAAATGAAGCTGTTAAAAAACCCGAAACATGCAAAGTAATTCAGTTAACATTAACAGAATATAGTTTTCTATTTACAACAAAATTAGCAGCTGAAAAACATAACTTCTACTCTGAGCAATGTCTTTTATTCGCTTGATCCAACAACTGTTTCTACTTCATGTCAAGTTGCTTTAGGTACATTATTTATATTTTACTTTGTTCGAATTATGAGAGAAGATAAACTGATTTCTTTCAACCTCTTACAAGTTACAACAACTAAACCAAGCCAAAGCTATATTTAGAGATCTATTGATCTACCAGTTAATGTAACTGAATAATTGTAACTAACTGAGTTTCATTAGTTACTGAACCAGAAAAGTCTACAAGAAGAATAAACCTGCGAGTAACGCTATATTCTAATACACCCTGCAGTTTACACTTTTTCAGAAGGCCAACAGTATTTCTAAATCTCTATTTTCCACTATTTACTTTCTTTCTCAATATTTCATAAAGCTTGTGCAGATTCAATACTATCAGTATCAATACGATTTTTGAATTTATTTTAGACTAATTGAAATGTTGTCTATGTCTCTATCTGCTTAACAACGCTAGACTGATTCTGGTGACAGGACAAATCAAATGGGCCAAGTGCAGAGGGACCAAGGCAAAGAGCTGAAGCTTTGGCGGCTTTAACATCTGCTTTTAACTCATCGTCTGAGAAAACAATGAGTTTTGTATGGTCTCTTCTGCTTTAATTCTGGTGAAGTTTTAGCATTTCTTTTTGTCTGTGTCAATGGATCAGAGAGAACAACGGGTTCATACTCAAGTGACCTTGTTTTATTAAAGAAAAATTAATGTTGTTGGTTCTATTCTTTGCTTTATTCTAAATATTGCTCATTTTTTTTGTGTTTCTTTGATAGACTTTTTTTTTTGGATAGACTGGTTTCTCTATTTTCACTCATGATTTAATTAATTCCTTGCAATATTGCAGTCACAGGAGAGATTGAATGGATTAAACCATGGAGGACCAAGACAAAGAGCGGAAGCTTTAGCTGCTTTAAACTCTGCATTTAATTCTGTAAAAATTATAAAGACAATTACTCCTAGGCCATCTGCAAAAGGCCAAGGATCACAAAGAGCAGCAGCTGTAGCTGCTCTTTCATCAGTTCTTACCGCTGAGAAGATACAATCAACCGATGTCTCTCCTGCTCCAGAGAGTACCCTTTCTGGTAATAATTGCAGTTTTCTTTATCCAAGTTGGACACTGGTCCTTTTTTTTTTCTTGCATAAATTTACACAATGGGTTTGTGGGGTTGAACATTTCACAACATACTTTGTTATGTCGCTCTTACTAACAGTTCATGTAGATATTTTTTATTGTATATTATTTATGTGAAGTGTTTAATCATAATTATATACTTCAGTCAAGGGAATTCATTTCAATGTTTACTATTTTGTTCATGGTCAAATAAACTAGAGTGGTGATCTTAGGGCTATATTGCGGTAATTTGTTTTTTGATGCCTTCAAAAACCCTGACCTATTGAGTTTGAAGTGAAGAAACATCATGCAATAATTAAATAAACTACAGGCTATTACTTCCCCTCGAGGGATATACATAGTAAATAGACGGTGTTGCATTAAAAAATGCTTGACTCGTGTTCGCACAACATTTCTGTGTGCTTCTGGTTTTCTCATTAGTTGGAGTTTTTTTTGCAGAAACTAAAAGTGGAAGTGACTATTCTGAAATTGATGAAGTTATAGAAGCCAAGGAAATGGAAGAATTTTCCATTGAATCCGGTAGCAATGGGGGTCTTGAATCTGAACAAGAAAATGTGGAGGATGGAAATGATGGCCAAAGTATTCAAAGGACATTTAGTTATGATGAATTAAAGACTACAGTGGGCAAAAATGTGCCTGGAATTGATCCTAAACGGAGAGAGGTTAGTCTTGCTATTTTTCAAATTTTAAAGGCAGGCATATGATTTCTCGTTCGGTTTTATGTTAGTATTATGTAACATGTTTGCTTAATCTTCTCCTCTTGTTGATCAGGCTTATCTATCAGACGAAGAATTCGAAACTGTATTTGGAATGGTAAAAGAAGCATTTTATGAATTACCAAGATGGAAGCAAGACATGCTCAAAAAGAAATTCGAATTGTTCTAGTCTCTAGACTTGACATAATGAGTGACATTTCTGCTTCTTTAGCTAAAATTACATTTCCTTGGATTATTGAACCAAGTTGGATTAATATGAATAGTGTTTTGCTTAAAAGGCTATAATTATGATAGAGCTGTGGTCAGTGAGTATCCAAGTTTGAATGTGATACTTCATGGAGAGTGATTTTAGTTTCTCCTTTGAACTGTTGCTGCATCTTGGAATTTTTACATATAGCAATGAAGACACTAGAAACTAACCAGGTCCATATTCTTTCATTTTGTATTTTAAATAAATAAGTGGGTTTCTTTCCCTTTTTATTGGTTAGAAAAGGTGGGGTATATATGTATTGCATTTTATTTTATATATATTGAATTACAATTTTTTTTATTTAATATTAATTACAATATAATGAAAAGTGAAGAGAAAAAAACGTACTATTGTTATCTTTACTCATGTAGGTGATGTTATTTTTTTCTTACAAGGTTATTAATATTATTATTATTATTATTATTATTATTATTATTAAAGTTAATTGTGCTTTTCGTATGTAAGCGAACTTGAATTTTAGCCTCTAAAAAATCCTCACCATTTGCCTTGTAATTTCTTTTTTATTACTGCTTTGTAAAATTTTACTAACTTGTTACCTTTCATCCTTCATTAATTTTGTCATCATTTTAGTTCAGTTGTAAATTTCATTGTAGACGGCTTGTAAATTTATCGTTAAAAATTTTCGTGAGTTTAATTCAGTTGTAAAAGCCGAACTGTGTTAGAGCTCGGCAAAGATTATAGCACACCGTAAATTGTTTTCTTAAATGGGTATACATATGCTGACATTTATTTATTTAGTTGTATGTATATTAAATATTGCGGTATATATCATGTAATAGTTTGTGGCTCATTGATTTTCTTTTAATTATGCTTGTATAGATTGTGGGTTCTATTCCTAATTATTACTCCTTCTGTACCAAAATATAAGTCGTTTTGACCATATCTCACAAATTAAGAAATGTAATCATTGTTGTATAGAAAAGAGAAATTATGAGTTAGTTTACAAAATTGTCTTTCATTAATGGTATGAAAAAGATAAATTGTAGAAGTAAAAGAAGAGAGAGTAATAAATAGTTAAGGGTATAATAAGAAAATTAGCATTAAATGTTGCATTGGTATTGTAAAACGACTTATATTTTGGTATAATTTTTTTTTCCAAAACGACTTATATTATGGTATAGAGGGAGTACATTTTTTTGGATAACGTTTCAATTTTTGTGGTAATAACAAATTTTAGGAAAATCATGAATTTGAAAAAAATCATAGTTTGTTATGTTAATAAACATACGAAAAGTATTAAAAAAATACATCTAAGTTTTGCCATTTTTTTATATAATAAAACATACTCTATCTGTCACATTTTATTAGCAAAAAAACCAATTTTTCGTATCTCAAATTATAAGAAAAAAACAAAATTTTATTATTTTTAAGATTTGTAATTACTTATTCTCATAAAGTTAAATGTAAATTACATTTTTTTTTTCTCTCATTTTTTCACAAAATCAATGACAGCTAAAAATTATTTTTACATCTTCCTATAAAATTTACTTAAAAGAAAACACAAAAAACAATATTTCAAATTATCATATTTTACTTTTCATTTTTAGCGTTGAATTTGTATTTGTATTTGATGTACACTATCAATTATTGAAATGATTGAATATTGTTTTTTAGTAAAAAAAAAATAACATTAAATTATGCTAATTTAGTTAATAGTATATGTAATTTATAACTATTTATTTATTTTTTCTTTTGTGTTTTATCCTTTTCTTCTTCTTCTTCTTCTTCTTCCTTTTAATTAAATTAACGTTCTCTCACTAGTTTTTTATTCTATTTTTTTAATTATAATTTATAAATTAAATATTTAAATGGGGTTTAATACGGGAAATTGATAAATTTTCCCTCCATGTTAAAGTTGCACTCTAAACCATTAATACAATAGTTTATTTATTGAACAGTCTAAATGAATTTGATAAGGTGAAAATGACGTTTTGTAATAAATCTTGTAACGACAAAAAAAAAAAAAAACTTCTTGTGTCTTGCCATCTCACATGCAGCGCAACATTTCACCAACCATGCCTCCATATCAAGAACATTCATGGTAGGATAAAAAAGTATTTTTTGACGTCCTTTATATTTATTTAGTGGTGTGTATTTAACAATACAATTTCATACTGATAGACATTTTGTTGTCAAAATCTTAGATGGCAATTATGAATTTTGTTATTTGATTAATAAAAGACATTCTTTATTATATATATTGTAAAATAATATAGTCCTTAGGATAATAATTATATGTAGTCAAACTCTAGCATAAAATGAGATAATATTATAGCATTGAGATTCGAGACTATTATGTATTAATATTAATGACCACAATGCATGAGTCATAGATATAGAGATATGAAGTCTATACATAAGTATAAATATTAAAAGTAATTTTTATACTGAACTAGTCGAGTTCCCGTGCGATGACGCACGGGCGTCGCGCTGCGCGCGACTTTTTTGTTTAGCATCTTGGAAATAATAATCTTAACCAAAATAAGAATACTGTATTTCCTATTTATTAATATATCCTACCCAATTTGAGCTTGTTAATAATGACTAAATTCATTATTTGAATGCCTACAAATTTGAATAGTATAAAAATTGAATTAATAAGCATTCATATGATAACATTGATATTTTTGTAAGATAATTGATTACTAAATAAAGTTATGAACTGCTTTATAATACATTCCAATAACTTAAGAACTAATTCAAAACCAAACACTTAGAAGAAGTTCATAACATTGTCATAACCATTGTCCCAAACACATCCATTACATAAACTGAGTAGAAGGACATAACTAATAAGAAGATGATAACTGCATTATGCTTGAATCCTATTTTAAATCTCTACAAAAAGTCCTCCATTAACATTCATTCCTTCATTCATAACTAATAAGCCTTATTAACGATGTTCACGGCGAACTAACCTCACATAGAGATTGTTAGGTGGATTTTGCAGAGTGAAAATGAGTAAATCTCCAGGTTTGGGTTTGTGGTACTCCACAAACTCATACCAAGCTTCTCCTATGTACCTTTCCTTCTTGTTTCTCTTAGCTGTTTTTATGTAAGCAGGATAGTGGAAACGAGAAGTCTGCGACTTTATACGTATTCTTGTGATTCCGATGAGCTCCTCTGAAACGTGTGGCTTAGGAAAATGCTATTAACAAAACAAACAAAGTAAGAAGACGACGAATTAGTTTTTTGTATCAACACAGCCAAAGACATGGACAAAGTAGTTATGACCAATTTTTTTCAAAATTTGGAAAATCATACCAGCACTTGTTTTTTCTTCCTGCTGGCCACTGCTCTGGTAACCTCCATGTACCATGTGGTTGGCATAAGTTGTCGACCTTGTGTTTCATCTTCACTGTCACTGAGTATGATGATTGGTTTGAGTTGGTTATCATTTTCAGTGATGATATTTGCTCTGTGCACAACATTAACCAAAAAACCAATAAACACCTCAATTGATTATTTTACTTTCAAACCAAAAAATTACACTTTTAATACTAAATCATGTTAACAGTTCTAACATATACATATACTCCTACTGTTTAACTAATTATATCAGTGATAAGGTTTTGAAAAAGGGCATATATCAGTGGTGAGGGCAAACTTCTGTTATATATATGGTACAACATGCATTTAAATTCAGAAGTAACTGGAATTCATAGATTTATATCCTGTGGTCTGTTTTTTGACTTGTAATAACCCTATCTATGTAAACTGCACCTATACTGGTTTTGTAACATGTACATTGTACATGCAGTTTTAACTACATCTTCAAACATGGTAACAACGACAATCATGAGACAGTTAAGAGTAAAAGTTGGAAATTTACCTTCTTGATGAAGCAGAAGCCATGGTTGGTGTTTGGTGAAAGTGACCTTTGTGTTGCACGTGTGAGAACCTTTTGTGATTCTGTGGATGCAAATCGTTGAAGACAAACTGACTGTTTTGAGGGGAGTTGTGGTTGTGATTCAACGCACAATGAAAAAGTATACTTAATGAATGTGTGGTTCAGAAGCTGGACGGTTAGTTTGGGTTGGGCTTCAACAAATCCATTCATGGGCTGAACAAATCCACACTTGTTGTGTTTAATTTGGTCTTAGGCATGAAATGCCTCTATTTTTTGGTATGCTAATGATGTAAATAAATTGTATAGGTTAAACAATTGTGTATCCAACTAAAAAATGATGACTATCGCAGTGACTCTATTTATTTGGAAATTTGTTTTTAATTATTTAATTATAGTCCATGAAAATTCATTTCACTTCTGGGTTTGCAAAGTATTGTTTTTATTTTTATCGAAACCGGAGTAATCCACCGCCGAACACATTGTGCATGAAAAATATCTATTTAATTATATTGTTTGTGTAATAGAGGCCCATGTTAATTTCATTTATTCAACACCATGGAGGCCCATCTCATGGTACTTACAAAGCTGATTAGATGAAAATGTAACATTCAACTTATCCCTTCCTTTTGTTAATTGGTAGAAAACCGAATCTGTTTCATCCTCTCGTGTGTGCCATGGATTCTGACTCATCGAACAGGTATTATGGATTTTCCCAACTCTATACTCATATTAATTTATTGTGTTTTATGTGTTTCCTAATTACACACATTGTGTCTGATTTTACGGATACTACATTCATAATTACGCAGTGATAATGAGGAAATAGGTCTACAAATTGTAAATCCTGGAATTGAGAATGTGGATGATGAAGATCCGGGTGAAATTACCTGGGAAAGGAATGTGACTCAGTCGATGTTGCGCAGACGATCAACTTTTGTGAGTAAATGTCCTTTTTATCACAATTTTGTTTGTAAAAGCACACTTCTGAATTGTGAATGTTATGATATTAATATATGCTTATTATTTGGATGTAGCATCTTCCGCGCAGAGTATGTCGCCAACTTAGGAGGAATGAGGGTACTATTTCGTTAATTGATGAACAAAGGAGCGCTACTTATGAATGCAAAGTCCATACTGATAGAATAAATCATCAACAAAAGTATTTGATTGAAGGATGGAATGAGTGTGTGCTCGACATGAATCTGATAGTTGGGCTAAAGTTGAACTTTTTGTTTGAGCTTGAACCTCCAAGGATCTATGTTAATGTTGTTAATTCATGATGATTCAGATGACAAAGGGACTTAGCTTATTCGTATTTCTAAAGTAGAATCAATTAAATGACAGTAATTGTAATTTGGTTTGATTTTATGATCTTTGTTGTTGTACCTGTGAAGTTGTTCAACTTTGTCCTAATTATGCTTTATAGTTGGTGTCTGTAATGAATATGATATTATAGTTTATAGTTCAATCAAGTGGTGTTTAATTTGAGATAGTTTGAATCTGTTTATTGGTGCAGATTTTATATGAGTTTGTTCAGTTTTGTTTTAAAATTCATGGGAAACATCTATTATCATTTTAGTTTAATGGTTTCAGTACCTATTGTATGTCTCCATTTTTCTTTTTTTTCATGTGCAATCAATTCGGAATTTTATGCCAATAAAATGTAAAAAACAGTTGACCATAAATACTGTCTTCTTTTGAAACATGAAAAACTCCCAACTGATTTTGATCTTCTTTTGATATTGAGAGATTGAGCAAGTGATATTATTAATCAAACAGATACACATGAACTACCTTATATTTAGATGGTGAACCAAACTTGAATACAACAATGTCGACATGCTGAAAATTGTTGACATTAGAAAATTCTTGCCATCCTATCCCTATAGTCGTAGTCCTAAATGGAACGTCTGTCTTCGCAATCTCAATTAAGCGTTGCACTTTGATTATCACAACATGTGTAAGTTTTTAAAAATGCTCAGATCATATGTGTAAGTTTTTTAAGTTATTATTTATAAATTTAATCTCTTGTTTTTATTTAACATGTTGTCAAATACTTACTTTACAAATTGCTAATTATGTGAAGGAAACATAGGAACTGAGATATAATATATGTAGTAATACTAATAAGCATGATTAATATCAAATTAGATATGGTCACAAACATTAACTCTAAATATGAGTTCAACAACCATTACATAACACACACTTTCAGTACAAATACATTTCTTCCATTCAACCCAAACATTACTACTACACTGCCTTAGTTCAAAAATACACAACTATTGGAAACAAAATAATAACATCGAAGTTCCGTACGTTATAAGCATAGTAACTTAGTTCTAATAATAAGCGCACACCCATAGAAACATGTTTATAACCCAAACTAAAGCATGTTGCTATAATCAAATAAGAACTTCTGGTGCCCTGTTTTTTGGAATAACTCTAACATACAGTCTGTGAGGAGGAGGAGTTAGTGTGAATGAGAGGACATCACCAGGTTTTGGCTTGTGGTACCAAATAAACTCATACCAACCCACACCAATGTATTTCTCTCTTTTGTTTCTTTTAGCAGTCAGGATATTGCAGGGATAGTTGTATGAAGTGGTTTCAGATTTGATTGTAATGTCTTTCCTGTTTCCCAGCGACCTAGTGATACATCCTTTAGGGAAGTGCTGAAAATATACAAAATCAATATTAATTGAAACAACAGCATAATTTTAGTACTTGAAAAGTTGTTGGATAAATCAGTAAACACATAAAACAGAAACATGCATTTATTTACCAGCACTTGGCTTTTGTTCAGGCTTGCTACTGCTCTGGTAACTCTCATTTCCCATACATATTGGGAGGTATAATCAACATTAGAATCAGATTCACTTTCAGAAAGATCTATGTCAGGGTGAATAACTTGAGGTTGTGCCTGATTTGTGTTATTGTTTCTTGCCAAGCGTAGTCTGAAAAATAATATATAGTCAAGATAATTAAGTTCGAGTACACATAACATAATTATTACTTCCTTTTAGAAATGTTTTAAACAGATTATAGATCTTAAACATGTAAGGAAAAAAATGATTGAAATTCAATATGTAACCTTCCTGAAATCTGTTTGAAATTGTAATCCTGAAAATATCTCTCACCCAAGTCGTTTAGGTTTAATGGTGATTATAAGATTCCATCTTTTAACTTAAAGCAAGCATTGTTATATTTTAGGTCTGTCTATCTTCTATGCCATTGATTTCCTTCAGTTTCTTGTATTTGACATGTAAACAGAACTTACAATATTAAAGCATATACAACTTGGTATTATACTTTTGCATGAAATGTCAAAGTAAAAAAATCATCTTGAATTGTTAAAAGCAGTAGAATTAAAATGTGTTTAATCACCCAGTTTAGAATGATCAAAATACAGTAAAATGGAAACTACTTTAAACATGCAAAAGTTTCACAGATAAGTTGATTATACCTTGTTCTAGAAGGAGCCATGGTTAGTAGGATTGAAAGGGACTTTTCAGTTGCACGTGAGGTAGAGGAAGATGAATTTGGATGGTTGTGAAGTTTTTTTGTTTCCACCGAATTGAAGAGACTAAAGTGAATTGTTGAATGTGTGGTCATTATTGAGGAAAAGGTCATGGATTGGGCTGGGCTTTCATATAGTAAACTAAATTTAAAGCTTGGGAAAGTTTCTGAATGGGGGTGGGATAAGTAGAATTATTAACCCAGCATGAGTCTATTCAACAAACTGTTTTATATTAATAGTTTGTGAATTATACTGGTGTTGATATTTGTTGTTGCGCACCTATGTTACATGATTGAAAATCAATACACCACAAATATTTCCTTTACTTTGCGATCTCAGTTTGTGTAATGACATAAATCCAATTTGGTTAGGAACTTCAACATACTTAGAAAGATTATCAGTTTAATTTGGACATATTAAATTGGTTTATATACTTATCATTTTAATCGTGTATTAAAAATTATTGTAGTCCATTAACCAAATTGTAAACAATAGCAATGTCTAATTAGTTTTGTGAGAAATGACCAACATGTATTTTAATAATCATACATCTTTCCCACCACTATTTTATAAATTTTATGTGCCTAAAAAAGGTTATCAATGGTACCAGATCGGATAGGAATTTAGTGAAAATTGGCAACTCATTTCATAGATGGATTCTAAGTGTGTTGTATGTGATTAATATTGATTTTAATTTTAATAATGCCATAACAATTATTGTCATCTTCATCTATTAAAGTTGTGTGGTACTCTTTGTGAGATTCGTTCCATGAATTTTGCTATCATATTTTCCACTTTCATATCCATTAATGTTTTGGCTCAGTCCATGTTTGTCATTGAATCTTGAAGATATTTGTAAGAAAGCTAAGAAAATGACCATAATTTGTTTGTCAGAATAAAAGCCTGATAGCCTAATTTGTTTGGATTCATTTAATGGTACTTCTGATAGGCCTAATTTTTATATTCATGTATAGCATATTGGTTACTTGTAAGAACCATTGTATAGTGTCTATGACTTTAACTCATCCATCTCTGAAATAGGTTCAACTTAAATCTAAGTATATAGGCCTGAACTAATTGATGGTAAGTTTTAATTAATGAAGATGTATATTGGACTTTTAGAAGAGCTGTGAACCACTTTGATCATTTTGCAAAATGGTAACTCATTTCATAGAAGATTTGACTGTACTATTTGAGGATGAACCAAAGTATATTTTTCCTGTTGTGAGATTTGCTGATGAGGTTGTACTGTCACTACCTTTGTAAGGCTAATTATGTTATTTTCTTAGATTATATTGAGGTTTATAATGTTATAATTTAATCATGATGCAGAATTATGCTGAAGTTGATCCTTCCTTTGTTCATGAATTTCATAATGAGTTAAGAAGTAAATGGGTAATTTCAACTGGATCCGATATTGTGCATGAAATGATCTTCAACAAAAACTATGATTATCCTAAAATTGTATTTGGATGGGATGCACTGTCAACTTATGGAGGATTCCCTGAAACTGTTGAAGTACAATTATCCTATTATGGTGTTCAAGTATTCAAAGTTTCAAGCATTACAAAGCTAAATGGTCCTGCTGAATTTCCTCCTTTTCATAGTAGAAGTACTGCACCAGGACAAACACATGTTTTCAATGTAATAATGACTGAGGCTTTACTTAAGCACAGAATTCTGGTATTATTTCTTTTTCAGTCTACAATGTTTTGGTCTTAAAGTACATATTTAGTTTCGGCCTTGCTTCAACTGATTTTTGTTAATGACTTTCAATCAGAAATTACAAAAGTCTTTTGGAAACTACATGAAAGAATATCCTTTTGAAACAATTCTGTGTTGTACTCCTGATGATTGTGTCACAAATTTGAAATTTATGCTGAAAAAATGGGATTTTGGTTACATTCAATTTGGCAAGGAGTGGAAGAAGATTTGTAGGAGTTGTGGATTTGTTGTTGGGGATAATATTAGGTTCAAATTTGGGCCAGATAATAGGTGTCATGTTTTTAATTACTGATGAATTCAGCAAGTGCCTTGAGATTTTACAACAATGTGTTAGAATCTCAAATCTATTGTTTGGTGTATGGTCTCTATTAGTGCATTCAAGTTATTATAGTCTTATTATGATTTTCTGTTAAGTTTTAGTAATGAGTATTAGTCCTGGTTTTAAGAAATGAAATGTTGAACTAAATATGTACTATGTTACTTAAGCAGTATGAAATTTCTGTTTACTTATGGTTGAAGTTTTTATTATCATTGCTGTAATTTAATTAATGTTTGAATAGTCATGTAGTTTGCATATTATCTGTTGAATCAGAGTAGCAAAACCTACTCTATATTTTTAAGCCAATATTATTTTTACCAATCACAGTATGAAGTAATATAGTCTGTGTGTACACCAATTTTTAATCATACATATAAATAAATATATTCATAATTAGGATTTGTTGTAGGCTGATACATAGAGTGATGCTGAAACCCAGAAAATACATAAACATATATTTCAAATTTCTCAACTTTCCTGCTCTTCATAAAAAAGACTTAGCCACATAAACTACCCTGCACTTCTTATTTAGTGAACCAATATGTTCAACACCTAGACTACTTCATGAACATCTGGACTACTACCTAAATTAGCATAACCAACATTAAGACACTAAGACTAATAAGAGTTGGAGAAGTCCTTATATACTTATCAACCATATTAAACAGCTGGACTACTTGATCAGCCTTAGCACACCATATCCTTAAATGGTGTACACATGAAGTACATTATAGTATGTTGGTGGTCCGGACTTGAACACAACAATGTCACCTTCACGAAAATTATTCCTCATACAAAACTCATACCAGTCTGTCCCTATAGCAGTGGTCATGAATGGAACATCTGTCCTAGCAACACAAAATCTTGTTATAGTTTGATTATCACAGCATGCATTAAACCATTTAAAGTCTATCTGCCTGATAAAATCTTCAAATTCGCCAAAAACACTCTGCAAAATGAAAACAAATTACTATGTAGGAAAACATCTGTCAAAATGATTAATATTTGATAGTGAATTTTATATCTCACCAAATATGGTTTGTTAATAATCTCATTGGTCATCTTCACTGTAAAACTGCAAGTCTGATTTTTCCTTGTGGAGCGACTGTGCCAAGGTGGGATCCTGTTAGTATTTGTAATGCGATCACTGACAATGACACCAAAAATATTGTCTCCATGATAGAGTAGAGAGAGCAAATGTTGATCACTTAAACCAAACAAATTTTGCAGTTCAGACCACCCATCTGTCAAAAGTGGAAAAACCAAGTCCCTATTAAATTTGACCTTGTGCACAATCTTGTCATAATCAGTTAATATCCATTCATCGGCAAGATCCTCAAAGTTGTTTTCAACAAACTCAGGTTCCATCTCTCCATAATTCTGTTAAACAATTTGAGGGTTAGTTAAAAGACTTCACAAAGTCTCTTTATAATAAATAAAATTGTGATAGTAAAGGTAAAATGATTAGGACCTTGTTTGCAAAAAAACTTGCTGTAAAACCTGATAATGGTGGCTCTCCTTTGAACTTCCAGCATTCATCAGCCATGGTATCAATGTTATCAAAGTATGCCTAACATAAATTTGCACTTGTCTATTTATAGAACCAATGAAGCACTGCACATGTGGTTTAAATTTCCCAATTTATTATTATTAATTGTGATTGTGCAAAATTATTGTCCTTCTTCATTGTCTTTATGCTTCTTTTTTAAGTTTTGTTTTGTATGGAATATGTAATTTGAAATAGCTATCCAGGAATATGTTGATAAATTTAAATTTGTCATGGAATATTTATCACATGCAATGAGATTCCCTGTTGTTGAACTTGTTTCTTGTTGCAGTTTACATCTACTTTTGCTGTGATGGAAAGCAGGAATCTATGTATGAGTTTATCAGTCTTGTCATTACAGTCTTTGAGTTTTGTTTCCTCTGATGTTTTGTAATATGTAATACTTAATTATCAATATTGATTTTTGCAAAAAAAGTTAAAAGAAGATCATCTGCATAATAAAGTCATTTATAATGCAGTTTTATAATATGCATTGCATTGCTGATATTTAGATGGATTTTGGTGTTAGATTAATACATAGAGAAGTAACTTGATCTTCTTTAAGTTAACCCCTCTATTATATGACATAATGATATATATATATATATATATGAAAAGAAACAATTATAAACTTAGTTAGAAACATATCCATTAACTTAGAAACATGAGCAAATAAAGAGTACAAATAACAGCACAACTTGATAACTTACAACAAACTAAAAATACATCCTATTATTTAATTGTCTCATTTAGGAAGCATCAAATTAAGATTGAGACATATATTTCTTAATTTGAGACTCAAATCTTGATTTTTGTCCGATATTTAGCCACTACGATACGGGTAGGCTTTGTAGATATGTGCTATGTGGTGAGGATCATTAACAACGAACTTGAAACGAATTGTATCACCAATCTTGAACTCCAAGTCTTTGCATATGGTATTCCATGAATTGATTTTTGTTTTGCCACAATTGTTCTTAGTTGTCACAGCAACAGCCTGGTGGAAAAGATCATCGCCACGAATCATGATCCACTTGTAACCAAGCATTTGAAGATAGTTTCCAAACTCTGATGGCAAAGCCTACAACAGTAATATTGCTTAAAAGTTAATAATAGGACACCTTATAATGTAAAAATATTAAATTCTCAACAAAGTAAATATTTACTAATTGTTTTTTGTTGGTATTGGATGGATCAAGAACTATGTCAAAATGCACCGTCGCATTGGGACATAAGCTGCGGCTGTGGAATGGATGTATATCTTCTGCAACTGTTGGTTCCTTGAATGATATTAGTGAAAAGCGATTATTTCCGTAAAACGCAAAATCAATTTCCACATCGTTTGGTAATTGATGATATTGTATAAGTTCTTCCCATCCAGTCAATAGAGCTGGATGATCATAATTCTTGTTGAACTTAAGATTGTGACAAAGGCCTGATTGACTGATAATGCACCAATTTGTTCCTAACTCATTGAATTTCTGCATGATAAAGTCTGGATGTATTTCTCCATAACCTTGTTGAGACAATCTTACAACAATAACAGTGGTAATTGGTGGTGTTTGAAGTAAATAGGATAAACTCATGTTAAATGAGGTAGTTATAACTTGATTTCAGGTTGAGATATTATAGAGATAAGGACAATGCATATATATATAACTATTTATATAGCTATTGTAACTGTTAAATAATTTACTATGGGAGCTATTAATTTACTCAATTAAGGTGTGTATGAGTGGGAATCTACACAACTGTTCTGATGCTTCTGTATTTCATAAGCTGGTGTTCTATATTAGTATATTTGTCATGTAGTCTTTGTTAGGGAATATTGATGAGATGCCCCGGTTGAGCTTGAACACTACCACATGCTGCTACATACTTCCTTTACAAAGCCTTGTCTACTCATATACTGTCTGAATGATCATTTCATATTAATGGGACAATACTCTGCAAATCATGAATCTCATCTGTGTAACTTCAATCAAAGTGTTTCTCATCATGTTTAATGAAAAAAGGTTATATTACAATAGTGTGACAGAGTTTCACCCTAAAACCCAAGGTTACAATATTCCCTGAGAAGACTACATTATCTTGCAATACTTCTTATATTATTGGACTATTGACATTAGTATTATGTGGCCTCTGCAATTAGTTATAACGTAATTTAAACCTCAATTTAACGACTCTACTAACACAAATGAGGTACATTAACAATATGGGTAAATTAATACTAAAATTGAGACAATTATAAGCATGGTTTTCACCTTCTAACTATTGTGTGATATTGTAAAGCGCTTTTCCTTGTAACTTTGAATGGCTCTTCTATATTAATGGGACAACACAATGTGGTCAGGAATTTTATCTGTGTAAGCTACATCACCCTGTTCATGCGCATGCTAAATGAATATGCCTCATGGTACCCAATTCATGCAGAATGTATTATTTATCATCCATACTGCTTTGTCCTGTTCTGGTTTAATAGCTGTACAAAGCAAAACACAACTAAATATGTTGGTCGTAGGACTTATGACCAAATAGTTTATGCTACATCAGTTATTAAAATTGAAGTGAACCTTGAAAAATCAAACTGTCATTTAAAACTTATGATTAGCAGTACTAATAAGTATATAAGCTGATGGAGAAAACTTAAATAGGCATTTAAAACTTATGATTAGCAGTACTAATATTGCCAAGTTGAAATGCAAAGTTTAAATAAGCAAAATACAATCCTTATGAAGAACACTTAGATATTAACTACATGCCTGAAATATCTGTTTAATTAACAAAAATGTAAACTTCATAATAACTATCTAAACATTCTGGAAGATTTCTTTGAACACCACATTTGTAGTTTGATTCTGTTCTTCAATTTCTTTGTTGCATATTAGAATTTTCAGACCTTGTCTGCTTCTCACTCTTGAAACAGCTACATATAGTTGGCCATGGCTAAAAACTGATCTGGGTAGATACAAACCCACATGGTCAAGAGATTGACCTTGTGACTTATTTATTGTCATTGCATATGAGACAATGAGGGGGAATTGTCTTCTGGATAGTTTAAAAGGCCAAGGTGATTCTGATGGTGAAGTAGACATACGTGGAATGAAGTGTATATCTCCCTCATTTTTGCCAGACATGATTTTAGCTTCAAGTACATGATCACCCAGTCTTGTTATTATCATCCTTGTTCCATTGCATAAACCTTCAGTCTGATCTAAATTCCTCATCAACATAATTGGAGTGCCAAGTTTCAAATTTATCTTGTGATTTGGTAAACCTGAGGTGCGAAGAGAATTGAGAAATTCTGGTGTCATTACATCATAGATGCCTGGATCATCCACATCTGATCTGTCAACAGAATTGGCACTTAAATACTCCTTTTGTTCCGCTACGATATAATGAATGATCCAACAGTTACATTAAATCATAATGTACTTTTTTGATGATCTAATATGCATATACATTAAAACAAATACCTGGCATTAAACCAAGGACATAATCATTGATTTCATCCACAGTTTCAATTGTTGATGCTAAGATTGCCCTTGCTTCAAGAAACTTGGTATCATGGAAATTATCCAACAAAACTGGATATGTGCTTTCAACGATGTCTTTTATGGGCTCATTACTTGTTGGAATTAATAGATCCTCTGGGATTGTGATTTCAGCTTCACCATCATTAGGTTCATTCAACTTTCCTTCTCCAACCTTCAAAATCCAATTTGCAAACTCTTCTGTTTCTTTAGCATTGGCAGCTGACACCTCTGATCTGTTTTGAAGTCTCATATTTTTAGTCAATGTCAACACTTGAACATGATCCCAAATGTAAGAAGAGTTGAGGGAAGAATGTACTATATCAGATCGACTTCCTCTTCTAACAACAGGGAGTATTTGTCTGAAATCACCACCAAATACAATTACTTTGCCTCCAAAAATTAAGGGACTATCACCATCTTTATCACCCATTACATCTTTCAATGTTCTATCAAGTGTTTCAAAAGCATATTTGTGACACATTGGTGCTTCATCCCAAATAATCAATTTAGTTTGTTTCAACAATTCAAAATGTTCATCTTCAGCATTAATATTACATATTGAATTATCCTTAGCAGGCACAGGTATTTTGAATTTAGAATGAGTTGTTCTTCCTCCAGGTAAAAGTAAGGATGCAATACCACTGGATTCTACAGTTAATACAATATCACCTTTAGATCACAAAGCTGAGGCAAGTGTTCGCCACATAAATGTTTTGCCTGTTCCACCATATCCATGAAGGAAGAAAACTCCTCCTTTTTGAGTTGTTACAACTCTTGTGATCTTGTGGAAAATCCTTCTTTGTTCATCTGTATACAATAAACACCATATCCAAGTAAGTGTATATGTACAGAACTGAAGTCAACTTAGAACTAAAATTCATTTACATATTTATACTTAACCTGTTAGAGATGTATACAGCTGACGATATTCATTATGGAGTTGTTTTTTATCATAATTCCTTTCTTCATAAATCAACTTATTACCAAGAATTGATGAAGTGTAATCTTTAGGATAAGGAATTGGTTTGAATTCTTTGAGTGTTTTCCTCTTAGATTGTAACATCTTCTCAATTTCACAAAGAGTTAAATTGAATATTTCTTCTTCTGATAGCTGCAGATCTGTACAACAATTAAAAATGTGAATGTGAAGTTACGAAGTGTTTGCTAATGATTATCAGTTGTCTCAATAACATACTTTACTAATAGTTAAATGAACAATCTGACACTAACCTTTGTTTTGTGCCACTCTTCTTTGATTGTAGAGAATGCCATCACACAATATATGCCTTGTCTTCATCCATAAATGCTCTGGCCTGTTCACTGATCCTGATAACAACATCATGACAAACAGCCTTCTCAACATGTTTCCTGTGCCCCATGGATTTGCTTCCTTTATTGCTTCAATAAATTCTCTGTCATCTTCAAGAAATCCCATTGCAAAACATGCTTCTCTGAAGGTCAGGTGTTGAATTCCTTTAACATATTTGATTTTCTCATATCATAGAGGACCCTTAACTGATGTAAGCATCATGCGAAGATAGAATATTTCACCAGCACCAGGTGGAATCCATACCAATCTCCCAATTGTGTAGCCTCTTTGCCTTGGTTTCCAAGACCTTATTTTTTTAACATAGACAAATTTAGAGACAAATTGCCCGTATGTTAAATTCCTTGCTTCAGGATATTTGTTATTAGCTTCAAACCAAGATGTAAACATGGTTTCAGTCACACTTGCTTTTTGGAGCACATCATTAATCCTCTCATAATCTCTATAGGTGACTGAATGTTCACCTATACAGTGGAAGAACATACGTTCAACAGCAGATTTTCTTCCATGTATAGAATAACCAAAAATCCTCCAACATGCTTCACATGGTGAGATGTATCTACAATCCAAATACTGTTTGATCTCATCAACCTCTGGAATTTGCATTTCTGTTTCACTTCTATCAGCAACTATAGATGCTGTTATTCGATCATAACCCTTGTTGATATACTTGAATAAGTACTTGATGGAAGTACTTTGGTTACACCATTCCATGTTGATATGTGCTTGATATTTCAAAAGTAATTTGGGATTGTATGGAACCACAAAACGATTGTCAAGAACAACACCATTTTTTTCAACAGTATGCCCTGTTGATCTTCTCCGATATACTGGATATCCTTCACGATCAAGCATCGTTGCCTCAACTTCTTTCTTAGGAAACCACTTTGAACATTTCCTATTCACCATGCAAGGAGATCTTTTGTTGGCTGTGCCACATGGACCATGCATCATGTGAGTCTTGACTAAGTGGTAGAGTTCAGGTTCTGTATCTTTATTAGGGATTTCAGCTGATATGATCTTGTCAATATCCTTTGGTCTTGGATACTTCGATGAAGAATGTAAGAAAATAAGCAGGTGTGCATGGGGTAATCCTCTTTTTTGAAACTCAATTGTGTACATGTCTGAAACACAGCAAAACAGATATATAAGAACTATTAATAACTTGTTGTCCAAGTTATAATGAAACTTTAAATATACAACAATCTATTTTGTACTTACATGCTACAACTTTGCCTAAAATATGTTTCTTGGTTAAGTCATTTAAGAGTTCATCAAACTTCACTTTGAATACTCTTGTCACAATATCTGGTCTGTCATTTGGCTTGAGGTTGTCTTTTTCAAGACATCTCTGTATCTCTGGCCAATTAGGATTACATGTAAATGTAATAAACAAATCAGGAAATCCAACTGCTGCAGAAATTGACATACGATCAAAGTATAAACCATCCATATATCTTTTGCCACCAACAAATGAAGAAGGTAAGACTACTCTTTTTCCTTTTTTAGAATTTGATGATTCAGGATCTTGTGAAATTTGTGATAAATTGTTGTATTTCCCAACTCTTAGCTTAGACTGATTTTTCCTCAAGTATTTTAACCTCTCAGACTCCATCATTGCATATCCATCAACCAAAAATTACTGGAAAAGTCTCCTTGAATTAAGAATTTTCTTAGCCTCAAAATCTCTTGACTGTAATCTAAAACAATATCATTCTCTGATTGTAACATGGTTATATTTAGGTTCTTTTTTGCCTTTAATTTTCCTATGTGATATATCATGTCTATAACCATCTTCTCCAAATGGAAATAGAAGAGGATATTGGTAACTTAAGTAAGCAGGATTGAACTCATCTATTCTTTGTAGTTTCCCATCTTGAGCTTGAATGATTATATCTCTTTGGTCAGTTGTGTCCACATCACCAACAATAAGAGCTGCAACTTCAGACACTGTTGGTTGGTTATATATCCTACCATCTGTTTTCCTCTCAGAAATAAGTTTAAGTTTGACATCACCAATATTTTCCTCTTCTAAACGTTGTCGTGCCATCCTGTAGACCTGTGCATAAGTATTATGTTCATCCAACATAGTAGTCAATTTGGCAACAATATTTTTGTCTACATTCTCGTTGTTTCTGCAAAAATAGATGAGAAGTGTAACTCATACCATTATAACAAATACTGTTATTGTTTCCTGCAAAGCAACTTTGAATATATTTTTCTTACCCAACTCCATTAAGTCTATTGGATACTTCCTTTTCTGTATCATATATATATAGTTGTGCAAACTTAGGTTGTTGTCCAGGCAAAGGTAACAGGCTCCCAATGTGATGAGTAACTTGACCTTGAATTCTTATGGTAGGTGGTCCTCTACCTCCTCCAAAATTATTGTCAAATTTCATGCCAGGGGATGTAAAAGCAAACATAGTGTTATAAACTCTAGAGTGTTTTCGATAATTTTTGCTATCAGCTGCATCATTGTCAAATAATAGATGTTCCAAATAAGCTGGGGGTGTCTTAAGATATGGAATAAGGACTTTACCTTTCCCACAACAGAGTTGAAATTTAGGCGTGATGCTATCCCTATACTTTTCAGTTCCTTCTTGGTACCACATTTTGGCTCCACATATTTGACATTCATGAATAGGATCCCCCATATCAAAAGTTGCTTGATGAAAAAATAAGACAACTCAAGTTAGTATCATATAGCTTGAACAGTATATAACTATGGTTAAATGTTAGTTTTCTTGCAATAACATATTGTTTGGTTAAAGTTACAAAGTACACACCTTGGAAGGGTTGCCTGTTTGTTGATGATGATCCAACTCCTGATATATCATCGTTCTCAAAATCTATTTCATTTTCAGAATTTCCTACATCAAAATTATCTAAATCTAACTCTTCATCAGAAATTTCTTGGTTAAAAAGTTCTGCTGATCTTGACGTCTGAGCTTGGGAGGACCATTTTCTTTTAATACCACTTGCTGATGGGATATGGTTAGTTGTAGGATTTACTGGAATTTCAGTAAACCTATTACTTAAGTTTAGTCCTACAGTTTGAGCATTCGTTGCTATTTTAGTTTTGAATATATATTGAGAAGAAGTTGATGGTTGAGTGTACAATGGAGTATTGTTGTTACTCCCAGCCATATTTGGGAATTTGTCAAAACTTGATTGCCTGTTAATGACAGTAAGAGGTGTTCTAACTCTCTTAGAGTTAGATTGTGATGAAGGCTTTGGAATCTTAATGGTGGGGGATTTCTTTTTGTTTTGCATTAGAGTCCTTCTTCTTTTCCTTGCATTAGCAGATGATTCTTCCTCATTATCCATTATCTACCTATTAGTATTTCTTCAAATGATGCAAAGATGTGACAGTGTTTTGATTATGTTCTCACCTAAAATCAATGATACAAATCTGAATTTTGTAGAAGGATTCCAGTTGAGAAGGTTAGATAGTTCTTATTTAAGAAATTAGTGTTTAAGTTTTTCTTAAGTATTTCATATGACTTGAAGAAATTGTATTTGAGTTTGAAATAAAAATTTGGCTCCAAAATTTGAATATTTGAATTTGTTTTACTTAGTTTAGTTTTCAATAATTGCTTTGGTGCGAATTTTTGAAAAAAATTTCAGGCTCCAAAAACTGAAAAATGATACTCACTATATTTTGATATTGTATCTCATTCTGTCATTATCAAAGGAAACTTTTCACACATGTACACATGTTTTTAGTCCCCTAGTCCGAAAAAGAAGTAGTAGGTAGGCATATGCCATGCTTTTGTTTAGCTGTTTTGGTGTAATAAGATTTCGTGGCCCCAAAGCAAGCTGTTTTAATGGATTTCTTTTATATTTCCCTCAACTTGTCACAATCTTGAAATTGTCCTTTAATAACAAATATAATAAACTAAGTATAATAGACTTAAGCCTTTTGTTTTTTTGCTGGTTTCAAACTCTGCAGCTGTTCATTGTCCCCAAGCCAAACATTACTTTTTCATTGTTTTAACTGTACTAACATCTTTGGAAGAGGAGCTTGAAGTGACTATATGAAACATTGACTTTGGAATATTATAATTCAAACCTGAAGTACCTCTGCCTTGGCTTTATGTAACTAAATAGTTAACTAATCCTTGACTGATCTATTTGGTACATAAATTTGAAGTTAACCTAACCATATACTCTCTCAACTTGTAAAAAAGCTTTTCGTTTGATTTTTTAGTAAAAACTCATTAAAATCTGAATACTCTTGCATCTGATAGTCAATCAATTGCATTTACATGAAGCTGCTCAGTTCTATGTATATATATCTTTTTAACTATATAAATTTCATATGACTTAGCAAATTGTATTAACTGATTAATAGTGAAGGTGAAAGAATCAATTAACGTTTGTCTTTTTTTAATATCCTGTATAGTTTTGGTATGCAATATGAAGACTCATACACAATGATTGATTCAACATTTGATTACATATATATGTAGCCAATAAGTGTACTATTCTGTCATAATAAGTTGTTTTAGTCTAACTGAATAGTGGCATTGTTACTTCATTTAATTAACATTATTGTCCTACCAAAACTTATTGAAATTAAGACTGATATATGAAATGAAATCCATGGTTCCAAACTCTGATGCTTCATTTCAATATGTGCCCAGACTAAGTTATACAACAACATGAAATTTAAGATTAGTCCTACTGCTGGACTGATACATTAGTAGTAATATTGTTTCAAAAGTAGCAGAAACTGCTATATTACAATTCCAATTGTTTGTTAATCATCAAATAGACAAAATTTGAAGGCCTTAACAGTTAAAACATTGTCTAATATCACACAAAGTTGGCATCTTCAACAAAAAAAGGTTTCTGATTGATCCCTCAAATAAGTTGCTTCTTCAATTTCTGGGCAGCAATCTTTTCTATCTTCACTTTGGCCACAAATTTGTTACCTGATTCTTTGGCAGAGCTTGGATGATTGGGGATATCATGATCCCCACCTCTCTTAGCAGGGGTAAGTGAGTTGATCTTATCAGGACTCGACTCACCAATAGCTGAAAGATCTTGCTGTTTACATATTTAATATAAGAACATATTACAGTATGCTTAAGAGATTGAAACTATCAATAATCAACAGAAAATAGTGTGGTATAAGCTTACAGTTGGAAGTGAAACTTCCTCAGTGGTTTCATATGCACTTTCATTGTTTCCTTTTGAACTCTGCATAAATTTGTATTATGTAACAAATTATTTTTAATCATTGCATATATAAGTAGATTCACATTGAGATATCTGTAGTAAAGTATAATACATACCTCCCCATTGCTTGGAGGCTGTAAGGATAACTGGGATGAATCCTAAAATATACCAAAAATAAAAACAGTATCAATACCAACACTATCATAATAAGGAAACAATGTCATAGAATTTGCAAGAACATAAGTTTACAACCTCAGGTTTGTTCTCAGTGACCAATTGTCCTTTCACATGATTAATGATTTCCGCATCCTTTTTGAAATTTAAAACCATTACAGTCTGTCTTGCTTGTTTTTTCACTTTGAAAGTTAATTCTGTTCCCATCATATTATCCAGATGAAGAGGATATTCATGCGGATCATATTCGCCAGCCTGAAAATCAACATTTACAATGAACATAACATCTCAGTTTCATGTAATTATGTAGTGAAATAATAAACTAAATTTGTTCAAACTGTTTAGAATTTTACCTCAATCATAATGTCTCTCAACTGAAATGCAGTGTGACCAGTTAGTTAGCACATTCACGGTCCCAAAAAAGGAACTTATACTTATAATTTCCATTACGGACGTCAAGTTCCAGCTTATATCTGAAAAGGCCATACAACAAAAAGGTGATTCTATTCCAATGACTTACAGTATGATATTGAAGCTATAACAGAAGTCAAAGTTTAAGTAGTTTCGTTACCTAATCAGAGGTTTTTCAATGACATGTTCATCCTTGCATGTCCAAGGAGGTGATTGAGATAGTAGCTTTTTCTTGCACTTGTCGCATGCTAAGTAAGACCAACCCTCATTTCCAATGATTATGTGGTGAGGAGTCCCAACAGTGGTCACAATTTGTTCCTATTGATATAACCATGTCAAGGTCAATAAAGGTATATAAAATCATCAAAACATTATGACTCACTATTTGTAAATAACTAATATAACTAATACTACATTGACAACCTCAGGTAGTGAAGTGAATTTAGCCAGAGGAGTGGCTGGTGCTTGATAACAGTAGCGAACGGGAGTTGAATATTGCGACCCTAGAGACATTTGTGATGATAAGTACCACCACTATTGTTCAATTGTGATTGAGTCTGCGCTTCAAAATCTTTTGGTAAGTTTTTGAGAAATTCCTTAATCTCTGGTAGCTCCTGATCCATCATTAACTTTGTCCCAGACCATGCATTGGAAATGGTCAATCCATATACTCCTGTGCAATTTATCAAAATAAAAATGGTTAGATTAAGGCCTAAGACTCTCAACTGTTACACATTGTTTTAACACTGCAGATTAGAGGATAATATACCTTGAGGCTCCTTGATCTTTGCATGTTTGATGATCACAATTAAAGGACCAACCCCACCATGTTTATTGTAACTTTCATAGAATTCAGTTCCATAGTTGTCCCATAAAGTACAACTTAAGGCCTTCATCCTGCAAGTAACTTCAAAATCAGAACAGTGTGATGTACTAACGCGTGTATAAAGTTCATGATAGAGTCATACTCAACATCAACCAATGTGAAGTTGGTAGGATACTTCTTCGACCCTACATTCAGTCTTTGAGGAGCAATATCATGAACAGCACCAATTATATCTATGTCATGAAACACAACGAATTAAAAGTCTTTATGACAAAATGTTATCTAAATTAAAAAAATCAAAATGTTATCTAAACAAAACATATTTCAAGTCTTTAGACTATATTTGGTAACCAATTGGAAGCCTAACATTCTCAGCTATGAATAATTAAGAAATTTATAATAATAAGTTTGTTCTACCATGCTTACCTACTAAAACATCATCACGATATTTGCCACTTAGGATCTATTCAAATGGTTTGATTTTCAACCTGTAGTGTGGGATGTTGTCGATTTTTTGTGGAGTAACAGATGAAGCTCCAGTACCATCAACCATGGTCAACATCCATGGATGATCACAATACTTAAGTTTGAAATCATTACGCTGTACCCTGAAATTTCTCATTACATAGGTATTTCCTTCAACCAATTTAGGCTTCCAAGTCTCTATTAGTTCATTTGGAACACATACTTGAATGTTATCACCCTTCAATATATATAACAGATCCTCATCAGTTAATACAGCACAGAAAACTCAGAAATAATAAGGTTAATATTTAAGAACTAAATTCTAAAGAGAAGTAATGACCTGTTTATCCAAAATGAGGAACTCCAAATGTTCATTTTTGCCACGGCCACTTATCCAAGCATCTTCCAATCTTACAGCAAATTTCCATATTTCCTTAGCATCAGTAATGTCCTTAATGGAATCAAAACCTCTTGACATTTTGTCACCTAATGACAGAACCATAAAGATCAAGTGGTTAAAAGATCTAAAACAAAAGACTGATTTAGTACAGTTCAAAACAATAAAAGTAGTCAAAAGAGTCCTAAAACATATTTAGCATACTGTTAGCCACAAAATCTTCCAAACTTTGATTCATAAGGATTTCTATTAAAAAACTCTGAGCCAAAATCTTAACTTAGAACCATTTTCTAAGAACCATGAAACTGTCAACAACAAAAATAAAGAAGCACTTAATATCATTTTGAAATAACATGAAAAGAAAGAAGCACATATTCAACCACTTCTAAAAATAAAAGCATGAACTTTATAAAGTTTTAAATATTTTGATTTCTAAGAAGCATAAACTTCAACACATGTTTTACTACGTGAAGTTTGGAACTTTTAAAGAAAATGAAAAGTAAGAAACACATATTCAACCACTTGTAAGTTTAAAAGCATGAACTTACTTCACTTTTAAACATTTAGAAAACTAAGAACCATAAACTTGAACTAATGCATAGAAAAGTGAAGATTGGAACTTTAAAAGAAAATGAAAAGTAAGAAACACATATTCAACCACTTCTAAGTTTAAAACAACAAACATTTTGAAAACTAAGAACCTTAAACTTTAACCAATGCATAGAAAAGTGAAGTTTGGAAGTTTAAAAGAAAATGATAAGTAATAAACACATATTCAACCACTTCTAAGTTTAAAAGCATGAACTTTTGAAACTTTTAAACATTTTGAAAAGTAAGAGCCAAAACTTGAACCAATGCATCTTCAAAGTGAAGTTTGTCACTTTAAAAGAAAATGAAAACTAAGAAACATAAACTTCCACCACTTCTAAGTTTAAAAGCCACAACTTTTTTAGTATTGAATAAAGTTGAAACTTTGAAGCATCAAAACATCAACAATGAAAAGAGCTTACAGATTTGAAAGTGAAAAGTGAAAAGAAACGCACAAATTATGAGTGAGGGGAAAACTTACAGATTTGAAAATGATTCTTGGCCCGTGCAATAATGAAACTGAAACAAACACAAATCAACAATGAAAAGAGTTTTGTTAGTGTTAATGAAACATTGAACAGGAATAAAGATGGAGTAAACTTGGAAGAACCTTGTACCTGTTGTGCTTTGAAAGTGAATGAAACAGTTTGGACAGCCAAAAAGAACCAATATCAGAGTTTTCAACTCTTTTTCTGTTATACCCGGTGGACTAAACCATTTTTTGTAGAAAAAGACAACCTTATTGTCTGATGTACAATTTAATTTGAGTGGGAATTAGGTGTTATATTATTTAACTGATTAAAAGTACAACTCAATTGTGAAATTACTTGTTTTTTCAAAAAAGAGTGATGTGTCTGATTTTTAGGGATGGGTAATTGAGTAAAAACATACGTATGTTATTTACATATATATAGATAGATTGATCCACTATTATGAAAAATGTTCTCATAGGGTGCGTTTGATTCGCAAAGATGTAAGTACTGGACAGACCAGTACAGGACAGAACAAGATGGTACAGGACAAAATAAGATAGTACAGGACAGGACAAAATTGTATCGAAGAGAGATAGAGAGATAATATTTTTATATTTGAAAATAAAAATGGTATTTTCGTATTTTTTATAGTTGTATTGTGGACAAAAAGTTGTACTATGGTTTAGTGAAGAACAAAAATTCCTGATTTTATCCTGTCCCTTGCTGCCTATTTTGTCCTGTCCCATAATCAGTTTTTAAATCAAACAGGGTACAAAAAGTTGTCCTGTCCAGTCCCTTATTTTTTAGCAGATCAAACACACCCATAATAATAATGATGTATAACACTGTTAGACCTAATTCAACTATGATCACTAATGGTGTGATTGGTTTGGGTGAAATAGAAGAGAGAGAGATTGAGAAGAGAGAAATTGCAAAGAGAGAACAAACTTCTCTTGCTTGGTTGAAGAGAGATTGCATAGAGAGAAGAAAGAACTTGTGGGACCTACATCATTATTACTTCTTCTCTAGAGTGCGAAGAAAGTGCAAATGCCACAACCAATTTTGTAGTATTCCCTTTTTACCCCTCTCTCAATATGGTCTTTTGCTAAGAAAAACAAAAAGAATTGTGCTGCGGTCATCATGCATGTTGCTACTAGTACAAAATATGGGGAAAAAATGATTTATTAGATCAAATAACTCTATTTTTTTATCATAAAGATTTTTATATTAATAATTTAATTGATTAATAAAAAATTGAATTAAAATAATTAGATTAATTAAATCATTTGAAATCAATTTTTTTAGATAAAATTTGAAATCAATTGAAATAAATTAGACTCAGAAATAAAAATACAAAATTTATACAAATGAAAGTAATAATTGAAATTAAAATAATGTAAAACAATAAATTGAATTTTTAATGGAAGGGTAATTGAGTAATTTTTTATTAAATCAACACTTCTCTCTCTTCTATTTCTCTTCTCTTTCTATCATACCAAACAATACATCAAATCTACCTTATTTCTCACTTAACTCTCTCTTCTCATACTCTTTCTCACCTCTTTCTCTCTATTCTATTTCTTCTCATAACCAAACACACCCTAAATGAGAAGTCAAGTATTTGATTGTTATTCAAATGTTATCCGTAACAAGATAACTATAAAGTTAGTTTGTTCAAAAAAAAATTTATAAAGTTAGTTGATATATAGATACTTCACGAATCATGTTGAGTGACATGTATGACCCAAAAGAGACTTTCCCTTGACATGAGTAATGTCTGTAGGCCTCTCGTTATAATATGATTGCAAAAAAAAAAAAAAGCGAGGTGGCGCCGTTCAATATATTTTTTGATCAAGAAACAAGATATTGTACTATGCAAGAGTGGCACAATCTATGTCTTGTGTTTAATACAGAGACAAAGACAAATGAGTAATTATATACATGATATATGAAAGACTTTCATCATATCACATGAAATTCTCCTAATTTGGGTGACAACAATGTATTATCTAGTGTTAATTGTTGTTTATAATTTTAAGCACTGTATTTAATATTACCAACATTATAAAGACCTACAATGTCACACACAATATAACAGTTAAAAATAAATAATAATAAAAAAATCTAAAATTTAAATTATATAACTTTTTTAGGATTAATTTTTAAAGTTCATTATTTAATAATAAAATTTCAGTCTCCTATAAAAATAAAAAATGTTTACCGTAAATTCTTTTATAGGGTAGCGATTTGGAAAAACATAAACCCCTAAATCGGTTAACTAAACCCTTCACCACCACATAGCCGTCGTTTGTTTCCTTCCACAAAATTCAAAAATGGAAGAACAGTCAGACACATTCAACGACGCTTCCGACCTTTGCCAGCAGCTCATGGACCGTTACGCCAAGTCCCCAGCACCGCACCACCGCCACCTCGTCGCCGTTGCCGCCGTTCTACGCTCCAACCTCACCGCCGAGTCACTCCCCCTCACACCACCTGCCTATTTCGCCGCCGCAATCTCCACCGCTGCTTCGTCGGAGTCACTTGACTCCGTATCATTGTCATCGCTTGCTTCCTTCATGGCCATCGCGCTTCCGCTTGTGCCAAGTGGTGCTATCTCATCAGAGAAGGCACGTGAGGCGGCTGAGATTGTGGGGAGGTTGTTGGTGAGAGAGGGAGAGGGTTTGGGTGTTTCTAGCTTGAGAGCTGCGGTGAAATGTGTTGGGGTTTTGCTTGGGTTTTGTGATTTGGATGATTGGGATTCTATTAAATTAGGGTTTGAAACTTTGCTTAAGTTCTCCATTGATAAGCGCCCAAAGGTTACACAATCTATGCTTTTTTCCTCTGTGTATATGAATTCCTAATTAAATGTTATGTGAAAAAATATACACAAGGATTTAACATGTATACACCGTCGGTGTAAAAAACTTTTACACATACATCCAATCATATTCGATTGTTGTGTTAGTTTGTTATGTTAGTTCGTAAAATATATTCTCAAATATGTATTTGGTGAAATGTGATTGGATTCGCGTGTCATTTCTTTTACATTACTTGTGCATTTTAACTATACTCACACATAAATTAGGCAATGCACCAATTGAGAAAAGGTGGAAACGGTTTAAGAGAGTTGGTGATAGTTTTTGTAATAGGCTTTTTTACCCCTGCAATATGGGCGAACTTTGCTTTGCCCCTGCAAATTTTGGATTACCCCTACAATGTGAAGATTCCATCATTTACCCTCTCTATCGACTTTTTGCTGATGTGTCAGGCAAAAAGTCAACTTCGCAGTTGACTTTTGTCTGCCACGTCAGCAAAAAGTCAACATAGGGGGGGGGGGGGGGGTAAATGATGGAATCTTTACATTGCAAGGGGTAATCCAATATTATTTTTACCCGGGTAAAAGCCTATTAACCCTATTTAGTAGAAAATAGTACCAACAATACATAGTATTGAATTTAACTTTTAAGCATTCTTTTTCTATTAATTTATGACATTTTTAGATGTGTTGTTGGTATAGAAGTTTGAACAATAGTAGTAAAAAAATAAAGAATCCAAATTATTGTGAAGCGTTTGATACCTCGTGAACATTGCTACTATTTTGAAGTGTTTATGCTGCTGAATTGGTTGTTTGTTTGTTTGTTTGTTTAGGTTCGAAGATGTGCTATAGAGTCTCTTGAGAAGTTTTTTCGGTCTCTCAAATCATCCACTGTTATCAAGGAAGCTAGCAAGTTGGTTTTGTCTGAGCTGAAAAGGTGCATTGACTTGACAATGAAATTAACTGCTCCGGGGACTGTTGATGAATGTAAAGATAATGGGATTTCAAAGAACGAGCACCTGGAAGTCCTACATGTACTAAACGTAGTTAATCTGGTTGCTTCTAATCTTTCTGTAAAAGTTGTTCCGAAAGTTCTTTTGGAAGTGCATAAATTATTTGGTTCTCATATCCCTGCGCTTACAAAGCACGTCCTTAAAACTGTAGAATCTATTTTTGAAACTTCGAGAGTTCGAAATATAGTCCTAGAGTTAGAGGACATTGTAGTTTCTCTTGCTTCTTTTATATCTTTGGGTGATAAGAACCCATTGGATACTGTAATTTGTGCGGCAACCGTATTAAGACTTGCAATGGACTTACTTTATACTGGACAACCAAGCTTATGGATCAAGAACCTTTCTCTAGTTTGTCAATCTATGATGGGTATGTATGATGCTTCTATGTTCATCCATTATAGAAATCATGTAATTGTAATTAATCTAATTGAAGTTTTTATTTTTAATTCAGATTATTTTATTTCTCCTGATTATATTGAGAACCATCTTTCTTATGATTTTTCGTTTGGCAAATAAATAGAGTTGTGTTACCAATTGATCATGTCAATGCATCGTTAATTGAATTAGAAATCAAAATCTATTTAACATCGAAATTTCCTCTATAAAACATTTTCCATGTACTTTTGGTGAATTGGTTGGTGGTTTACTGGTTTTCCCCCATGGATACCTGCTGCAGCTTGCAGGGACTTTTTATGGCATGCTGTGTCTTGTTCTAAGTATAACTTTTCTATACTGTGAATATACAGTGCTTTCTAAATAACTTGCACCTGATAAATGTTAAAATCTTAGGTATTGATGGTAATACTAATTGTGGACTGGAGACATTGTAGTAGAAGCGATCTTTCATGTACAATTTTTAGTATTACTATTTTCTCTTGCCTTATATTGTAGTTTCTATATTGTAATCTTCTGATTCAATCTGCAAATATTGAACTTAGGGCTTCTAACTTCTGAGGGAAACACTGCATCACAGGCATCAAGTATCTTGAATGATGTGCTCAAGCGTAGAGTTGGTTCCCAAAGCTTGTTAATTAGTACAGATCAAACATTTCACGATGATAGTCAGCTAAGTTTGGAAGGCAATGCAATAAAATCAACATGTGCAGTTTTCGAGAACACCCTCTCGGATACTGATGGGATCCCAAATGAGCATCTTTTGTCAGTCATATCTGTTTTGTTTCTTGAGCTTGGTATGGATGTCTTTTACTATATTAGCACTGTAATGAAATATTTTCTTTTCAAATTCTTTGATCTATCTAATTGGTCTTATATATTGAGTGTTAGATACTCGATGACATAATTTTGTAAAGCAAGTTACTTCTTTGTTCTTTATGGATACTTTGGGATACGGCCTAAATTTGGTGTTCTGTACATTTTTTAGAAGTGTTGATAATACAATTTCAAACCTCTTAGGCTCACTGTTTTCTTTTAGTTTTTTTATGTAGCGAGATATTTTGTTTCTTGAGAAAATAAATTTGTAATCAAACTAGATTTTATCCAAATCTTTGTTGGTTGCAGGAGGATTCTCATTTGTATCTATGAAGAATATTGTGCTTAAACTTGCTGACTTGATGATTCAAATTTCCGACGGCGAGAATAATAATGAGCATGTAAGTACTGGTGAAAGATTATTTGGATGTTTTGGCTGTTTCCACATTGATCTATTCTATTTCTAGATGTTTGATAGATTAAATCTCCATACCTTCATTCATCATGTTATGTATTTCTTTCTCCATTATGTGTTATTTCTCACTCATTTTAAAATTCGGAGTAGTTCAGTTTAGGAAGTTAGTATATTGAACAAATTTGTCCTTCTAAGGTTTGGCCAATCCTTACCTCTTGATCCAACTTTTTAGGTTGTGTTAGATAAGCCCAGATTTCTAGTCTTAGAGTGTGATTGAACGAAACATATGAATTCTGCTCTATGCTGAATATATCTGTAAAAGATATATGATAGAACTACCCATGAGCATAAAAAATAGTACTTTTTGGTTCTACTAAAAGTGTGGAATCAAGAAGAATAGAACAAAATCATCCCTTTCTGTTTTATACATGCATTGAACACTACCATAAGCATATTCAAATTCAAAGTTCATTCATGGCTCAACTTTGGTAACTCTCCATTGGTATAACTATAATGACTAGTTTCAGTTTATACTTTCCAAAACCTTGATTAATACTCTTAAAAATAATTCAGCTGTTTAATATTCTGTCATGAATATGTTTTCATATTAGTTTTCATGTTTATTGATTTGCTACCATATAATTAGAATCAAGAGTTTTGTATTAGTATAACTATAAATAAGGACTAGTGCCTTGTCTCCTGTAATGATTTCGAACATATCATTCACTTTCATATATCAATAAATTTTATTATTTGGAGTATTATTTTCTCTCCCTCTATACCTTAAAGGCTAGTGCCTTGCCTGTTTGTGTTGGAAGGGTTCTGCACACATTTTGATGCAGCATTTTGAGACATGAAACATTTCTCGTTGGGCTAGATGCCTATTGAAAGGCCTCAGGATACCAACACAAACACAACATCTACAATTTCACAACAGGGTGTGAGAGTGGTTCTATCCACCGTGAATTTTGCTGTCTCTATTATGCTGTTGAGTTCCCTAAAATTCGGAACTCTACTAAAACAATATCATTATCTCCATGATTTTTCCTTCTCATTAGCCATGCACGAATTCTCGCGATCGTTTCTCTCTGGGTTTCTCTTTCTGTAGTTGTCTGATGTTGTTGTTCTTGGCTATTGTCTGATGTTGTTTGGTCTTGGCTTTTGTCTCAGTTACTATTATTTATGGTCTGGTAGAAAATAAACTAAAACTAATCTACCGATCACTGTTTCATCTGGTTTTCAATGTTCTGCAGATTCAGAAATGCATTGGGTCTGCCGTTTTCGCTATGGGTCCAGAGAGATTTCTCATATGCGTACCTATCTCTCTTGATGAACACAGCTATACTTATACAAATATTTGGCTAGTACCGATTTTGAAGCAGTACATCAATGGAGCATCACTTTCTTACTACGTGGAGCATATCATGCCTCTTGCAAAGTCCTTTAAGAAGGCTAGCCGTAAAGGTATATTTCAACATCTTGAACATCTATATCTATCATAACACACAATTCCTTTATAATCTTCCCTCTACTGCACTGAGCTACTTTAAGCTTGGTGTTGTATTTTTGACCAAGAAATTAACCAATTTCCTCCACTCTCTGTCCGCCCATGCACCGGACATGTGGAGCATCCATATTGAGCTCCCTCTGTCTCATCACCTTTTAACATTTGCTTTGTGAGCTCTAGTTCCTCTTTTAACTAGGGAACTTATGTAACTTGGCTTCAAGTGTGGTCCATAATTTCAAATAGTTTAAACCATCAACTTTCAGCTTTTAGAGTGCACATGGTTATAAGGAATCTCATTTGTATAGAGGCACCAGGAAATATATTACATGGTTAAAGCACTTGCGTTTTTCACCAAAGAAACTTTTATAGATGCTTTCTTTTTTCAAGCCGTTGCCTTGAGATACTTCTGTATTTCTTACCATAAACACATCCAGGGGCTTTGACATTACTTTAGTAGCATCACTGCATCAGTTGCTGGTCTTTTTCCTGTTTGGACAT
Source organism: Trifolium dubium (assembly GCA_951804385.1). Classification (NCBI taxonomy): domain Eukaryota; kingdom Viridiplantae; phylum Streptophyta; class Magnoliopsida; order Fabales; family Fabaceae; genus Trifolium; species Trifolium dubium. The sequence continues at coordinate 11,218,276 of OX638070.1, forward strand.
TGGAAATTCCTGACACCACAGCATCTCATTCTCTCTCAACAAATTCCATTCCCAATCCGTATCTAAGTCTTTTTACACCTGACTTTTGTAACTGAAGTGAACCACTTGAGGTACCAGTACTCCAAAAAGTTGTTTCTTGAGATGACACCATGGTTGAGTAGAAACTGAGGCAAAAAATGTAGAAAACAGCGGCGAGATGAACTGCGGAGAAACTGAGTAGAAACATAACTGAGAACAACCATATCCTGCATCCTTTGTTGTTACTCAAAATAGCAGAAAAGCTGGGTATCTCACAAGCACAGAGAATAGAGGCTGGGTCTTCGTAAATGAGAGTGGGAAGAGGGTAGGGTAATATCAAATTATAAATAGAAATGGCTCGAAAATCCCTTAAAAATATTTTAAACAGATATAACAGAGGGTATAATAGGTTTTTCAAACCCTAGCCCCTTTACCTGCTGCAGAAAGATAATTTTGCTGCAATTTGTGGCCACATAAATTCACCTCCAGCGAAACTCAACACACCAGCGTTTAGTGTCGCATCAGTTCCCAATTCTGCTTCTCGGTACTGTAGTCCTGCGCAATTGCGGTGCTGTTGAAAAATAGTTCAAAACAGTAAATAAATAATCTATTTCCATTTTGTATGTTAAAAGGAAATTAAATTTTGACCTATGGTCGTTTTGGGAAATTAGTATATTATAATGTTGAAAGAAATGTATTTTGTCTTTAAGTTTTGTCATTGCTGTTCCACTCCCATTTCATTTATTTTTTCTTAAGCTGTTGAACATGCATTTTCTATTTATGACAATAAATAATTTAGTCAAATTCTTGAGCAAAATTGTTCTGGTTTCTTTCCAGTCAAAAAATCAGAGGTCAGTCAAGATCTTCTGGCTCGTGCCCATGAATTATGGGGATTGCTTCCCAGCTTTTGTCGTCATGCAACTGATACATACAAAAGTTTTGCTCAACTAAGTGACGTTCTGACCACTTTTCTTAAAAAGGACCTCTCCATGCATGAAAATGTTTCCACGGCATTACAGGTCACATTTCATAACCTGATGGATAACTTTTATCTCATGGTTTTATTTGTTTGTTTTTTCAACTGAATTCCATGTGAATGATCTTGAATGCCATGTAGATTCTTGTGAATGAGAATAAAGCTGCACTTAGCCCTAAAATGACTGAGGCAGATTGTGACGCGGAACAAGATTCTTCATTACAGTTCAGCATGCAACCTGCTTATTCAAAGAAAGCTGCTCTCAAAAACATGAAGGCCTTGAAATCTTATTCGAATCAGTTGCTTCATATTTTATCAGATCTATTTATAAGTTCACTTCCTCAAACACGCATTTCTTTAAAGGTTTCCCATTTTTCAATTATTTTACTGATTCTCACCTGTGTATTGATACCATCCTCTTATGCTCTTTTGTACTGAAAATCTATGACTTGTTTCTTCTGCTCAAATATTTAAAAATCCACTCTTTTGTTTTGGAGAATTTCTAGGCTGAACATTTCTCTGTTACTTAGACATGGCAACAAGGTGGGGTACGACTTTTGCCTTCCCCGTCCCCGAACGGTTCGGGTATCCTTGTACCCATCCCAATCTCCGACAGAGTGAAAAAAAGAACCCCAGCCCCATACTTGATGGGGTATGGGTATCGCCGCCCCATCCCCACTTGAACTTGTACTGCATTTTGGTACTTTCTGTATTATAAAAAAGTACAAAGTCCAAAACTAATTGCCTCTGGATTTTCATGCCTACTAATATGATAGTTCAAGTAACTTAAATATTTTGGCTTTCTTTTATAGGGTGCAATCAGCTGCCTAGCTTCAATAACAGATTCTTCTGTAACCAAAGAAGTCTTTATGTCTCTGCTAAAGAGGTTTGAGCTTGTAGATTGTGAAGGTGAAACTGAAGTATTGACTAGTAACTGCAAAGCGTTAGACATTGAGCCAAGTGATGAGAAGGGGTGTTCTCAAAGGTGAACATAGTAACTAATTTATACAAGAATAATTTCGCTGGTGGAGATTTAATGGCAGCCAGAATTTCATATAACGGAAGTTTTTTCTGATTTATAATATCAATTCATTATTTCAGTTTCTTTTTTTTGGATCAAGTAGTCTAGTGTCTAGTGGCTAGACTCACATTTAAAAGTGGAGAAATGTGGAATCCGGAGTTCGAACCCTGGCCACTCAAATAATGTACTTGGTAGCTACCATTTGAACTACACTTATGGAACCATTATTTCAGCTTCTATTCACTCAATCTCTCCTTGCCATACTTGTGAAATCCACGCTTAGCCCTAAAGAGATCATTTGTAGGATTCTTATTAGAAATGTCCTCCTCATTTGTGTGCTTAGACCGGACTGCTTATCTTTTAGAGAGAATTGGTCCATATCTACAGTTTTCTACAACTGGATAAAAATAAATAAGAAATTTTCATTTGTTGATTTCGTTCTAATGTCAACTTTATTATTTATTGGCTGCTTTGAATTTGATTTTGCTTTACATCATCTTTAATGATACTGCAAGTTGAATTTGATAATTAGGAAACCTGGCCTCTTAAAACTATCTCCTGTCTTTCAATTCCTTGATATTACATTACATATATTACATAATTGATGACACGCCAGAGTCTTATATTCTTCAGGTGCGCGACATTGGAGATCGCATCTTGTCTTGTTGAAGGAGCCAATGATTATCTTGTCGAGATAATTTATAATTTAAGTATACATTCGATTCAGGTATTTCTCAAAGGTTGGGCAGTACTTTATTTTTGTTATTATATTAATATGTTCCCTTTTTAATTCAGGTATTAATATATGTAATTTTGTAAAATAAATAAATAAATAATGCGTGCTCAATATGTAGGGAACTAATGAGAGTATTTGTTATGAAGCATACAACACTTTGAGCAAAATTTTGGAGGTATGCTTTGCGTGACCCTTTCTTCTGTTTCATTTTCTTTTGCTATATGTCTCAGTGTTGTTACTGGATGATGCAGGTGCACCCGTGCTATTCTTCTCCTAAATATATGGAGCTAATTGATTTATTACTTGGTCTAAAACCGCCAACTGCAGTTGCCTCTCTCAAAAGCCGGTTTGTTTGTTTTCACATGCTGATGGTACATATAGTGAAGGTCAGAAATCTTAGAATTGTATTTGTTCGTATGCTTAACACCTTACCATTGTGAATAAATAAACTCAACATTGAAATTGTTGTGATGTATTTGCATTATTCAAGAATCAAGCATTATTTTCTATGCTTGTTTCCATTTTTAAGAAGTACACGCTCCGGAATGAAACATACGCAAACATTGTATGTGAAAAGTTGGTGTATGTGGTCTACATTTTTGGTCACATACATCAATTTATCAAATACTACCATTTTTGTTTATTCCGGAAGGTGTAGATTTTGGAATTTAGGTTGTTACTGATCTATTCTAACAGTAACATTTATCGTGATTTATGTATCTTTAGAAATTCTGGGAAATAATTGGGTTAACAAATGTACATTTTACATATCTGCACTAATTTTGTAAGAGCCTGGTTCATTTTCATGTTAGAGAAGTTTCTTTCTGAGATTTTCTTGGAAGGTGGTTCATACATGGTCAAGTCATTTGTGTGCTCTTTTTGTTTTTTGATCAATGAATGATGGTGTACATACAATTTACACTTCAGTGGTCTTCTCTTATTATGAATTCTGCAGATTAGTTTAGAAGAGGATGTGAACTCGAAGGCTTTTCTTATTCTCAATGAAATCATTCTCACATTAAAAGATGTAAGTTCGTGTAACATACCATACACATTTCTTTAGTTCGTTTGTTTAGCTTGGTCGGCTATGTATCCTATCAATAAGGAGAGATAATAGATGTACTAAATCATATGCAATGGTACCATGTAGGGAAAGGATGAAGCTAGGAAAGAAGCTTGTGATTTACTCTTAAATATAGGTTCTAGCTTGAGAGACTTATCCTGTGTTGGTCCTACTGAACCATATCACAAACTAGTTAGCATGGTAAGTTTACTATTGTTTTTAATTTTTATCAATCAAGTGCATTTTGAATTTTCCACAAATCAATGCAATTTCACACCATGGGTGCTTGGATGAACTTGTTTTATGTAAAACAAATTATGTCATGTAATAGTTTGAGTTAATGATTTGCTTTTTGTGGAATGTATAGATAATGGGATATCTTTCTGGTTCATCTCCCCATATAAAAAGTGGAGCAGTGTCTGCGCTTTCAGTATTGGTATATAAGGATCCAATCCTTTGTGTCTCCATTTCTGATCTTGTCCCTTCTCTTTTATCTTTGCTGCACACCAAAGATACGGAAATCATTAAAGTGAGCGCTGTACATTTTTTAGATCAAATAATTGTTTGAGCATGTTTCTGTCATTGCTTAGAGTTTAACCTTACATCTGTAACAGGCTGTCTTGGGCTTTTTTAAAGTGATGGTGTCTTGCTTGGAAGCAAGAGATTTGCAGAAGATTCTCTCGGATGTTGTTTCTGAAATCATCCGCTGGTCATCTGTTTCAAGACATCATTTTAAAACGAAGGCATGTTTAATTTTTAATATCAAACTCCTAGTCTTAAAGCATGTATGATGTGTGCTTAAGTACACGTACACACTCATTTGTCTATACTGGATTGAACCATAAGAATAATGTTTTCTTGGTTGTCTATAGGTAACAGTCATATTTGAAATATTAATTCGGAAGTGCGGTTCTGCTGCTGTGAGAGTGGTTACCCCAGAGAAGTACATGGATTTTCTCAAGACTGTTTTAGAGGTACTGCTTTTCACATTAAATAAAACACTACAATGGTATTATTACCTTGAAGTTTAGCCTGAGTCTGGCCATATGTTATAGCATCATATCCAAAAGCACGGAAGTTGCTGACAAGCATCAAGTTTTATGCCAAAATTGAACTCTTAAATGTTGAGGATTATATTTTTGATGGGTAAAATGAACCAGAGGCATTAAAAGTATATAACTTACATTTTTAATATGTAATGCATTATAATGAAAGAAACAAAATTTTGTTCCCTGGGCAATATCAAAAGAGGTGTAGCTCGCTATCCATCAAATTCAATATGAAAGCTAAAATCATATCGAATGTTCTGCATCTATTTATAGTTTTCCATTTTTTTTCTTTTTATCAGTTGTTATTTATGCTTTAAATTTAAATTTAAATTTATATTAACTTCTGCATTTCCATCGGATCATTAAAATGTATCCTTGCAATTTAGTAGACTCGATTAGACTCAATTACTCAAAGGCAAAAACAATCTTTATATCAAAGCTATTGTTACTTGTGGAAAATGCTATTGTTTGGATTTTGTATTGCTTTCAAATCAAGCTCATTCCAAGTTTGTAGTATTTTTAGATCGTGAATATCAGACTGATTTCATGTTTGATAAACAAATTATGATGCCTATTTATGTGCAGAATCGACATGGCAAATCAAACGAAACAGCCGCCAATGATAAAGAAAATACACCTGAAGTTTCAGCTGCCAAGGGGTATGATTTTATTGCTAGTGAAAAACAAATGTTTGCTAATCTGTTGTTTCTTGGAAGCTGAACACAGTCTTATCATCTATCCTTCTCTCCTTTGTAGGTTGGAGCGGAGGAAACCTAACATTTCAGATACCCAAGAGAAAGACAGTCAACAAAATAAGAGAAAGAAGAAATTTGAGACAGACTTGTCAAGCAAACAATCTAAGTTTAGGAGCAATGATGAATTCAGATTAGCCAAGAGAAGCAGGCATTCTAATGATACAAATTCAAATGTAAGGTCAGAAGTTGGTAAAATGGGCAATAAAAGGCAGTTCAAAAGTTTCACTCATGGTGGTGGGAAGGGAAAAGGAAAGCCGCAAGGTATGGAGAAAGATAAAGCAGCTTCTCATGTAGGAGCATCCAAATCACACAAGTTAAAAAGGAAATTTGAAAGGAAGTAATAGACAATAGAGCTGCTAAACACTCAAGGTGGTAAACCAGTTTATACAAGTGTGGCGTATCTTTATGTTTTGTTGGTGTTGAAGTAGAAGAGGAAGTTTGTATTTGCTTTTTATCACTGTCTATATAAACTGGGATGTAACAAGCAAAGGATTATAAACAGACATTATTTCATCGCCTTTCCTGCAGAGCAAGCATTACAGAGACGACGAATTTGTTGTTTTTGTCAAGCTGGATGCTCTTATAGTCCGACAAAAATGAAAGACTGCTTACTGCATACATAATCTTATGGAAGGTGTTTAAGAGGTGATGAGAAAAGGTGTTGTTGCACCGTTATACTGGCCCCTGGGTAGAGTTACGCTTATAGGTATGTATCTTCGACTATGACTGGCCCTGTTACACTGACTTCTGCCTTGGGCAGACTTATTCTGTAACTGCTGCCTACTTGTCACTAGGTATTGCATGCCCTGATGATTTAGTTAAATTTTGATTTCTCATGTACCAATTTTCATTAATTGTTATTTGTGTCGCGACTTGTGGACATTGAGCATATGCCCAATTTTGTTGTGAAAAATCGTTAAGTACATACAAGCGTATATTTTCTTTTCCCTTACTATTTTCATTTTTTGTTCTTATGCTTGCCAAACTGCTATTCAAATTTGATGCAGTTAATATTTTAACGCTGTCGAGTGTTAAAATAAGGTATAAGCTGAAAGGGGCATTCAATACTAGGCTAATTGTACTGAAGCCACCACTCAGTCTGTCCAAAATGCAAAACTGATACTGCCATCTATTGAAAATATTATGTTGTAGGACTGACATTAAGTAGGGATGCATAGGATCAGTTAACCCTCACTCCAACCCTTGAAAACAAAAGGTAAAGAAGATACTTTGGCAGGCAATAAAGCATAGGAAATAAAGATAAAAACAAAAACATAGCTCTTAAACATTACTTCCTCAGTCTCAAAACTATCATTTTTTTAGAGTTATGCACGTGGATTAAGAAATAACAATGATTGGTAAATTAAGTCTCTTTTACCCTTTTGTTAAGAAATAAAATATATTTAATTAATGTTTTAACTTTTATATGAGTACAAATAGTAAACTAACGTTAACTTTGCATTGATTTTTGAAAAGAACAATAGTTTTGGGATGGAGAGAGTATTAAATATAAAATAAAAATTTACTAATTTTTGTTACCGAAAACTAAATTTGGTAAACAATTTTTAATATCTTTTTTGTTATAAGTTAAATAATGTTTAACATTGTATTCCAAAAATTCAAATTAAAGTACCGGAGTAGTGTCAATTTTGTAGATGGGTGTATCACAATTTTGAAAATTGCAATTAATAATAAAATTATGGGAAAAACCAATATGAAAATAGTTGATTAGTAACTGAGAAATTGAATGAATGAATCACAAAATCAAGGAGGGAGAGGGAGTCTTTTTTTTTCCTTTCCATTATACCCTTCTTTTAATGGCTTCTTTCCATTATATTCTTTATGTACATGCATATATTCAAAATTATGTTTAGGGGCTTTAATGTATTCAAAATGGTGCCTTTTATCCTCACGACGGTAATAGCAACTATCAAAATTTAAAACCAATCTCTAAATGTGACTGAACAATGATTTTTTTAGTTTGGAAGTTCATATATAATACTAGAATTGTTCTTTTCTATTGTTTTTAAAACTTCTTCTTCTTCATTCTATTTCTACACCTCTTCTTCTATGATTTTTTTCTCTCTCTCAAACCATATTATCCCAATCAAAGCTTGAAGATTGAATTTGAAGACCTTCAATTAAAACTTTATTCCACAGCTTAGTGCAAATTTATGCTTTTGCACTAATAAATCGCGTAAAATTCTTCTGTGATGTTTAATACAATTTTCAATTTTAGAAACTGCAGTATACATGAGAAATTGACAATTTCAGTATACTTGGATAGGCGTAAACCAAATTTACGTATGTCTAATTTGAGTTTACTTATGGTATGCAAACTCCGTTTACATATGATAAACAAATTTAGTTTATATATAGTACGCAAACTCAGTTTACATATGGTATGCAAACTCAGTTTGCGCCAATTCAGTTTACATATGGTATGTAAACTCAGTTTACACATGATACATATATTCACTTTACATATGGTACGCAAGCTCAATTCACATATGATACGCAAATTTAGTTTATTCTGCCAACTCAATTCTCTTTTGTTTACTTTTCTTTTGAAAGCTCAATACCCATATATTTAGCCCAAATGTTTAGGGTTTATATCAACTCTCTACTTTCATTTCACCAACAAAACATTCATTTCGGGGAATATCTTATGGTCGTTTCCATGGCTGCATCTCAACATGTGAGAGGAACGAAAAAGAAATAGAAGAAAAAAAAGGAGCAGTAAACTCACAACACAGTTATTTGAGGGTTAGAATTTCATGCTTTTGAACACAATCGTCGAACGGCTGATGCAGCCATGGAAACGGCCATAAGATATTCCGAAATGAATGTTTTGTTGGTGAAACATAAATAGAGAGTGGTTATAAACGCTAAACATTTGGGCTATTGGGCTTTCAAAAGAAAAATAAACAAAAGAGAATGAGGTTGGCAGAAAGCAGTTTATAGGGCCATTTTCCTAAACGCACACTCCCAATTAGTTTTTTTTTTTGTTTTTGCAAAACAAAAAAAGGAATTTACCTGCAATCTGTAATCTAACGACAATTTAATTTTTTTTTTCTTGATGATGGTTTCAATTTAACACATTATAGATCCAAAACAATCTCATGATGGAAGGATGAGATCGAACCCCTCACTTACTTGATCCAATCCGCAAAAAAAAATTCTCTTGTAAATATATCTTTGATCTAATCCTTCCATCATGAGATGGATTGGATCTATATGATGCTAAATAGAAATCATCATCAAGAGACATTTTTTAAAATTTTCGTTAGATCATTGATTGCACGCAAAAAAAAAAATTGGGAGTGCGTGTTTAGGAAAACGGCCCTATAAATAAACTGTCATTTGCCAACCCAATTCTCTTTTGCTTATTTTTGTTTTGAAAGCTTAATAGCCATATATTTAGCCCAAATGTTTAGGGTTTATAACAACTGTCTACTTTTATTTCACCAACAAAACATTAGTTTCGGAATATCTTATGCCCGTTTCCATTACTGCATTTCAACGTGTCATAGGAGGTGAAGGAAAACCTCTATTTGCTGTAGATATAATAACAAAAATTTAAGTTGGGGAATGAGAAAAAATAGAAGAAGAAAAAAAAAAGAGCTGATAACTCACCATATGGTTATCTGGGGGTTAGAATTTCCAACTTTTGAACACAATCATCAAACGACTGATGTAGCCATGGAAACGGCCATAAGATATTCCGAAATGAATGTTTTGTTGGTGAAAGTTAAGTAGAGAGTTGTTATAAACCCTAAACATTTGGGCTAAATATATGGGCTATTGGGCTTTCAAAAGAAAAATAAACAAAAGAGAATTGGGTTGGAAGATGACAATTTATAAGGTCGTTTTCCTAAACACACACTCCTTATTTGTTTTTGCAAAAGAGAAAAAAGAATTTACGTGCAATCTATGATCTAACGAAAATATAAAAAATTCTCTCTTGATGATGGTTTCAATTTAACACCATATAAACCAACCTTCATAACAAAAAAAAACCCTTTTTCCATTTGTGAAAGAAGAGAAGAGAAATGTCTGAAGAAGTGATTCCACAACCAGAAAATCAAATCCCACAAGCTGAGCATGAGATTGACTTGAATTTACTCTTGAACATAAGAAACAATTACTCTATCTTGAACGTTAAGAGGCTGGTTTATGGAGTTAGCAAGGAAGGTTTTGAGTGGGCTGAAATCGTTGCTAAAAGAGACACATAAAAATTGAAAAATTGGATGAGTCACACTAGCATTAGAAGGAAGTGGGGAGATCTTCGTCGTAGGGACCCTGATCGTCTATGAGATTTCAAGAAGAACAGTCTCATTCCCGAGATCTACAAGATCTATGAAGAAGCTGTTAATCATCAAGAGGAACAAGGAGAAGCTACTAATGCTGGAGGAGGCGGATGTGTTGACATCAAAGACATGGTTTTGCAGCTTGAACAAAAGATGGATAAAGGTTTCATGAAGCTTAAAGAGGGTGTTGATCAATTCCAGACTAATTTTAACTTGGTTAAAACCCAAGTGGGTGAGATGTACCTCAACATGAAGGACAAGGACAAGGAGGATGATGAAAAAACATAGGAAATAAAGATAAAAAACAAAAACATAGCTCTTTTTTTTTTACTAAAAAAACATAGATCTTAATCATTACTTCCTCCGTATCAAAATCATTGCTTTTTTAGAGTTATGCACGTGGATTAAGAAATAATAAATATTGATAAATTAAGTCTCTTTTACCTTTTATTAAGAAAGAAAATATATTTAATTAATGCTTTAACTTTTGTAAGAGTACAAATGGTAAACTAACATTAACTTTGCATTGATTTTTGAAAAACAACAATAATTTTGGGACAGAGGGAGTATTAAATATAAAATAAAAAATTACTAATTTTTGTTACCGAAAACTAAATTTGGTAAACAATTTTTAATATCTTTTTTGTTAACAGATTACATGTTTAACTTTGTATTCTAAAAATTCAAATTAAAGTACTGGAGTAGTGTCAATTTTGTAGATGAGTGTAGCACAATTTTGAAAATTGCAATTAGTAATAAAATCATGGGAAAAATCAATATAAAAATAGTCGATTAGTAACTGTGAAATTGAATGAATGAATCACAAAATCAAGGAGGGAGAGGGAGTCTTTTTTTTCCTTTCCATTATACCTTTCTTTTTTAATGGCTTCTTTCCATTATACTCTTCTCTATGTATATGCATGTATTCAAAATTATGTTTAGGGTCTTTCATGTATTCAAAATGGTGCCTTTTATCTTTACGACGGTTATAGCAACTATCAAAATTTAAAATCACTCTCTAAATGTGACTGAACAATGATTTTTAGTTTGGAACTTCAGATATTGAGGTGTGGTCACAACGGATAAAGTGGAATCATATATGACACAACAACACATGAGAGAGACAACGAAATAATATAGTTATTAAAGAAGGTATTTCTTTATGATAGTTTTTATGGTTCTTTAATTTCTATTAGGTTTTTATAAGACAGGGAATGAAAGAAGAGAGGATAGAGAAAGGGATGAATGTATTTCTTTTATATTTTGCATGTTGAATCAAATTATGTATAGAAAGAGACAACAACGCCTTTTAAATAATGGATATTTGCACAAACTTAAGTATATGCAAATATCCATTATACTCTTCTCTATGTATATGCATGTATTCAAAATTATGTTTAGGGTCTTTGATGTATTCAAAATGGTGCCTTTTATCTTCGCAACGGTAATGGCAGCTATCAAATTTAAAACCACTCTTTAAAAAATGTGACTAAACACATGAGAGAGACAACGGAATAATATAGTTATCAAAGAAGGTGTAGTATTTCTTTATGATAGTTTTTATGGTTCTTCAATTTCTATTAGGTTTTTTATTTGACAGGGAATGAAAGAAGAGAGGGTAGAGGAAGGGATAAATGTATTTCTTTTATATTTTGCATGTTGAATCATATTATGTATAGAAAGAGACAACAACACCTTTTAAATAATGGCTATTTGCACAAACTTAAGTATTCAAGAGCTTGAACCTATTTTGAGTTTGTGACATTGTAATTGTTTTTATCTGGTTCATTTTTTAAAGAATGGTGTTCAATTCATCACCATAGGTAGGATATGTACAAATTATTTATTTTTTCTCATGTTTGTCAAGTACCACGCACAAATTGGTTTACAGTTTTTACAATTGTGTTATTCATAATCAAATTTATCTTTTGTATAGGCTTATTGGGTATTAAAGAAAAATATCTCATTACAAAAACTATAAAAGAAGGTTCAATATAGACACTGATAATCAAATTAATCCCATTGAAAGAGAACTACACAACAGTGAAATGAGTCATTCATGACGTCTCGCTATAAACCATTCACAATGGTATTTTATTTCTTCTTTCAGTTGTCAAATAATCAACTTCACTGTTATTTATAATGATTTGTAAGTACAATAGTAATAATTTTTTAGTTCGTGTTTGTGATATCTAAAACCATGTACATTACTCCAACGTGTACATATCTTCATTCCTTCATATTTTAATGATTATATCTTCACGATCACTTTGATGGATGTCATTTTAAGGAAAATAAACATCGGTTATAATTTTTTAATTCTATTAAGGTGTATTCGATCAGGATTTTAAAAGACTTATTTCATGATAAAAAGTCTTGGGGTATTCAATCAAGAGTCTTTGTAACTTAAAAAAAATCATGTGGTATTCAATCAAGATTCTGTGTGACATAAAAAAAGTCTGGTTGTATTCAATCAAGACTCTTTGCAACTTAAAAAAAGTCTTGTGGTATTCAAAAATATTCTAATTTCTAAAGATTGTTTGACAAATTAGATTTTGATGAATTGTGTGAGATTTTGTAGTGTAATTATAACATGAAAAAGTCTTGCATAAAAACATGAGATTTCTATGGATTGTTATTTCTTTTAAAAAAAAATTTACATCCTCTCTTCTCTCATTCCTCTCATTTCTTTCCCTCTTCTCATGCGCTCTATCTCTATGTTATCTCTTTTTGTCTTTCGTTCTCCTATTTTCTCCTTATCTATTTGTTTATTATTATTTCTATTGTTTTTTTAAAAGACATTATTATTTCTGTTGTTATATCATCATTTATCAACTATCATAATCTTCAACATAGCCATTGATATATTTTCATCATTTTTCATTGTTATCTCTTTCATTTCTCTCTCTCTCTCACTCTATTTGTTGTGTTTTCTATTCTTCTTTAACTAAGACATTTTTCTTTTCTCTCACCGTTGCTCAAGTTCACTATTTTATGTCTTTCGTCCATTTCTCTTTGATTCATTGTTTTTGCAGCGTTTATATATATATATATATTGTTATTACTATTATTATTATTATTAGGCTACGCTTCTTGTAATACCGGAGGCTAACGAGGGCGATGAGTGTGCACAAGACATGACAATGTGCGGCTACTGACAACTTATTATTATTATTATTATTATTATTATTTAGTGGAATATATAATTTCTATTAGATCAAGATATAAAATTATTTACCTGTGCGTATTATATTTTCTCAAACTTTATTGAGTCATTTGAAATCTTAAAAATTATTCATAAAGTAATTTGAAATCATGAAAGTCTTTATTATAAATCCATTGAAATCTTATGTTAAAATCTTGATGTAAAAAGTCTTTTAAAAAAGTCTTTTAAAATCTTACAAAGTCAATAAAGTCCCACAAAGTCTTTAAAAATCTTCAAGATTTTTTTTCTCAAAATAATCTCTTGAAATCCTAATCCAATACACCCCCTAATTATTTATGTTTTGCATTTGGGAAAAGAAAGTAATTATTTACATTGTCAATAAAAGAAGCCAATTTTAATAAACTAAGAAATGTATTAAAAAAAAAATTGAACTATTCATGTTTAGAAGAATGGAAAAAGCGGACATACAACAAACATGCATATGATATTTTGTCCGCATTTTCTATTCTGGTAACATGGACTCCATCTGGCTTTAATTATAAGTAACTTTTCACTTTTTAGATTCATTGGATAATTAATGTATCCAGCCTTAATTATATACCAGATACATTAGTTATTTGATGAATCTAAAAAGTGAAAAGTTGCTTATAATTAAGGCCGGAGGGAGTATATCTCATTTGAAAATGCAAGATAGTTTGTCTGATGAAATGTCTACATTATTGCCTAATGTTTTCTTACATTTAATTCATTGTCTCAATGTGACTTCCAAAATCCAATTATTCATAAAAAAAAAGATGTATCAATTATTTAGAATAATCTTTATCATTAATATAATTGAAAATGCGAATCACACAGACAGGCACAAAAGAATTTGAAAATGAAAAGATAATAAAAAAAAGAATTATTAATTACCAGGCGTCTGTCATACTCGTCAACGTGTTAGAGGGGGTGAAGGAAAATATCCATAGCCAGCAGTGCCGGCCCAACATTAAACGAGACCTAAAGCGGATGCTAAAATGAGGGTTTAAAAAAATATTTTAATTATTTTATTTTATTTTATTTTTCAAAACAAGAGTATTTATTAAATTATAGTAATACATTTTATTTAATATTTCTTTTTCAATCGATAATAACGTCAATACATTTAATTTTAGCGAGACATTGTTGATATAAGACAAAATTCATAATATATTGTTTAAATTCTTGAAAAGATGAAAAGTTTTGTTTGTTTTTCATAAAAATAATTCTTAAAGGCCTTTATATTATTTTCGAGACCTTTTTTCTAATGTGGACTAATGAGTTTATGGTTTGTGAGAGGCCTTTTTTCTTTAATAATTTTTTTTTCATTTTTGGAGGCCTAAATCCCTTGTTTGGATGGCCTTACCCTTGGGCCGACCCTATTATTATTATTATTACTCTCTCTCTCTCATGCACAATTCTACAGTACTACTCGCCTTTAAAAGGGATATGCTTTATTTTTTTTAGGTCAAAATTTCTTCAACCTAAACTTGCGAAACCTAAATTTTTTTGCACAACAGAGTTTGCATTGTCTTGCAAGCATATCGTTGATCAATGGCAGGACATTCGAAGGCTAAGACTGGTGTTGAAGAGGTAAACATTGTGTTTTGTTTTTCATGGATAGTCCTTTTGTTTTTTTTCACTGCTAATGTAGCCGATTTTTTAGTTTTTATTGCAGATCTGAATACTGGTTATATTCGGAATTGTCCTCTATTAATAACTTTTGTTGATTAAAAATAATTTTTTCCGTTCAATCATAGAATATGGATCTACATAATCCATTAGTTCTTTTATTCCAAAAAAAATTAGATTTTTTTTCTCTGTTAGTGCGGGTTTCTATGTTTTTTTATTGCAGATCTGGAAACGACTTATATTAATAGTTGGGTTATATTAATAACTTTTGCTAATTAAAAACATATTTTTTTTCATTCAATCATAGAATATGGATCTACAAAATCCGTATAAGTTATTTTATTCCAAAATAAATTAGATTTTGTTTCTCTGTTAAGGTGGATTTTTGAGTTTTTATTGCAGATCTGGATACGAATTATTTCGAAGTTGTGATCTATTAATAACTTTTTTTATGATGAAAAATAACTTTTTCCGTTCAATCATAGGATATAGAGGTTATTTATATAATGTTTCAATTTTTAATATAACTATTTCATTCCGGACTATTGCTCAAATCCACTTTAGGATGGCCCAATTTCACTGGACTGAATCGGGCTCATCAACACCCTCGTTGTACACACATGTAACCCTAACAAATAGGGATGTGCCCGACAAACCTGGAGTATGTTACACTCGGCTAATAGCGTAACTACTCATAACTAAATCCACGAGATACACACGTGGATAGCCACGTCAGCGTGCATCTCGCAGTTAATGGGCCAGTATGCAACATCTTCGCTAAGCCCAGTAATCGTGGCTCCGCGCTGGGGTAGTATAAATAAGTTCTGATCTCTCACGTAGAGACCATGTAACACACTCTTTATCCCTCATTTTTTGTACTTCACATGCCGAATTTGAACTTCCTTCCGCATCAGAGTGTCTTGCAGGTACAACCCCTCATTCACTCCAACCACTGTTCACGGAGAATGAAGCAATCAACTCATCGGCGGGTCAATTATTTTGATCGGGTACGATCATCTTTAATCAAACATTTTTCCTCTTACTTTTTTTTATCTTTTAATACTTTGTATATGGATTTAGATTGCACGTCCGATAACTTCAACTAAAACAAAGACAAGAAGAGCTAAAAAAAATTTAGTAGCATTGAGTGACGTTTGGGAAATAAGAGAGAAAATGCGCCGTGACAGAAGCAGAATCGACAAGGTATGTCATCAAATTTGAAATCGATACTTTTGATATTTTTTGTTTTACTTTATTTTATGTGATTGGGGAAACATTGAAAAAAATATGATCCCGAGTTTATTTTTCCTCAAACAATAAGCTTGCACATCAAAACTCATAAAGACAAATGATAATAAAATGATAATATGTATCTTAATAAGTGCCTTTAAGGCACAATACTTAATATAGAGATTAGTATATGCTATGTTGTATTTTCATAAGTGCTTCAAAAGTCAATCATAATAACTATGGAGTTGTTATATTGTTAGCTACTTAAAAGATGTAATTGATGTAAATACTACAATAAAGTTCTATACGTGCACATCGTCCGCATCCTTCTCATTTTAATATAACTGTAGTTTATTCACTTGTTCTTTTCGCCTAGAAGAATGCTATGAATTTCTTGTTGAATTTGCCTCTTGTAGAGACTAACACTCTCTGAACTTGTACAAAATAAAACAATAATTTTGTACAACCTATAACATTTTAGTTATATCCATTTTGAAACCTAATTAAGCTTCTCAATCAATATTCTTTTCATATAAGAACTATAGAATTTTCACCAAATTCCAAATTTTTAGAGAAGAGAACATTTGTGGTTCCATATTTTTGACATATTTTGAATTATTGTTATTGCAACATCTTTAACATGTCTTCGTATATTAGCTCATTGTACAAGAACAATATCTAATTTATTAAATTAATGTTGTAGTACTATTATCATACAAAGAAAAAGTTTACTTTGCGTTCTGTAAAAGCCGTTCAAAGGTACGAGAAAGATGAAACAATTCCCCCCAAAAAAAGCAAAAAACAAGACGAAGGAAAAGGCAAGATCAACCAATCAGAAGTCAAAGTGAGTACTCTATTTTAATATATAAAATCTCAACTCTTATATCAATATGTTATGCTTAATATTCTTAATTACGTATTTTATAATAGTATGCTACAAATAATATTTTAAGAAATATTTGCTTAGAATGAAAAAGAACTATTGACTAGATATATTTATTTTAAAATTTTAGTATTCTCAACAAATACAATGTTTTGAGATTAAACTTCTTCAAAAAAAAATGTTTTGAGATTAAACATTATAAATTTTAGTTGTGAAGTATATTGGCTAGTTCAATTTTTTAATTACTAGTAATTCTTTCAATATTTTTGCTTTGACATATGCTTTCAATACCATTATGTGTGTGTTTACTTTGAAAGTTTAGCATTATTCATCAGTAAGATTATAAATGTAGTTTCAATGTTTTGATATTAAAATATATATGTAAGTAATATATATGTACGTAATTATAGTTTAATTTTTTGACAAAATATATTTTTTTTCTTATTAAATATGATTTTTTGTATTTTATTTTTTTTCGGTACTTTCTAGTCAATTGATTTGTTAAGCTCTACAATTTTAATTAAACTACGGAATAATGTGCTATCAAAAATTTTAGGTAAAATTACCTTTGAAGAAGAGAATAGAATACCGAGTGACCTTACCTTTGAAGAAGAGAATAGAATACCGAGTGACCGAGGTAAGTAAAATTATTTTAAATATTTAAATTTTCTTCTTTTAAGTTTTAAAAAAAAAGTTTTACTCTTAGAAATTTAAGAATACACTAAATGACGATAAAATTATATAAGTAAAAGTAAATGTGAGTAACATAGTGCACCAAAAAAAAAAAAATGTGAGTAACATAGCATACACATTTCATTACTAGTCAACTAAATGTCGTGAGTTTTGTGGAAAAAAAAACTAAATGTCGTAAGTTTCATAGCTAAAAAATACATTGTATACTTGTTCTTTAAGTAAATTATTTTACAATATTAAATATGTACTTATTATCAATTAATGATTTGACATGACGACATATTAATTTCATTTCTAAGCTCTTTTATTTCTTGTTTGAAAATTTGTAGGAAATTCTTGCAAAGAAACAAAGAGAAGAAGATGAAAAGTTCTTGGCAGATGCGCCACAACCAGAGGCGGAGCTGCCTTCGAGCAGTGCAGGACCGCAACCAACCCCTTAAAAAATAGATTTTTTATATATACAATTTAGTGGCGGTTTTATGTAATTTAGCATCGGTTTTTATCTATTTAGCGGCGGCTTTGGACTTCTGTATATTTCTTTTTAGTTTGCGGGGGCTTAAAACTCTTAGATCTATTTGTAAAGTATGGCTTGTGGGGGTTAATAACCTTCCTAAATTGTTCTGTTAATTTTTTTCTTTGCTAATGCTTTAAATCTTTCTTCTAATTTTATTTTGAATTATTTCTTCTAATCTTTTGTAGTTTAATTTAATAATTTTATGAGTGATTTAAAATGTGTAATTTATTTTGACAATGTATTAAAAAGTAATTTTTAAATCATGTAGTATTTCTTTTTAAATCAGAACTCTCTCAAAGCGTAATGTAGCATTTTAATGTATTGTAAATCATATAGTTTGTTTTTTTTTTTATGATCACATTTGTATGCTTTTTTTAAAAGACAGTTGTGTGCTTATAATAACTTAATATTTTGATATGCATGAATTATATAATTTACATTTTTTTTTATAATTTTTTTTCGGACCCCATCCTTACAACTTTGCTAGCTCCGCCACTAGCCACAACTTACTTAACTATTTTGATATGTAACCAAGAGAGATATTTAAAATAAAGCAAATGGTAACCAGTGCCCGGGGCCCTCTTTAAGGTTTTAAATTGTAAGCTTTTATACAATTTTTTGCGAAATTTTTATAGTCAACGCATTAGAAATTGTAATGTTTAAACTTTTTTTTGTTGATTTTGAGCAATCTCATTTGGTTATGGTGAAACAAACTCATACAGTTTTTTTTTTTTTACACCATCTATATTTTATTTAAGTATATTGCTTTATTTGTTGTCAACAAAAAAAAAAGTATATTGCTTTATTAATATTTAATGTGTTTGATCTTGTTAGTTTTTGGTTGATATGAATGAAATGGATGATACTTTTCCCTTGAAATAGATGATACTTTTTTCATGGAAACAACCATAAGATATTTCAAAATGAATGTTTTGTTGGTGAAACGTAAGTAGAGAGTTTTTATAAACCTAAATATTTGGGCTAAATATATGGGCTATTGGGCTTTCAAATGAAATTTAAACAAAAGAGAATTGGGTTGACATATGGCAATTTATAGGACCTTTTATCTAAACACACGCTCTCAATTTGTGTTTTTTTTTTTGTTTTTGCCAAAAAAAAAAAGGAATTTACCTGCAATCCATTATCTAACGAAAATTTAAAAAATTCTCTTTCGATGATGGTTTCAATTTAGCACTATATAGATCCAATTCATCTCATGATGGAATGATCAGTTCGAATTTTTCACTTACTTGATTCAATCTGAAAAACAATTCTCTTGTAAATATATCTTCGACTGATCTTTCCATCATGAGATGGATTGGATCTATATGGTGTTAAATAGAAACCATCATCAAGAGAGAATTTTTTAAATTTTCGTTGGATCATGGATTGCACATAAATTCCTCTATATTTTTTGCAAAAACAAACAAATTGGGAGTATGTGTTTAGGAAAACTGCCCTATAAACTGTCATCTGCTAATAATTCACCACACGGTTATCTGGGGCTTAGAATTTCTAGTTTTTGAACACAATCGTCGAATGGTTGATGCAGCCATGGAAACAACAATAAGATATTCTGAAATGAATGTTTTTTTGGTGAAATGTAAGTAGAGAGTTATTATAAACGCTAAACATTTGGGATATTGAACTTTCAAAAGAAAAATAAACAAAAAAGAATTAGGTTGGCATAAGCAGTTTATATTGCCAATTTCCTAAATACACACTCCCAATTTGTTTTGTTTTTGTTTTTGCAAAAATAAAAAGGAATTTACCTGCAATCCATGATCTAACGAAAATTTAAAAAAATCTTTCTTGATGGTGGTTTCAATTTATCACCGTATAGATCCAAACCATCTCATGATGGAAAGATTGCAGGTAAATTCCTTTTTTTTTTTGCAAAAACAAAAATAAACAAATTGGGAGTGTGTGTGTAAAAAAACGACCCTATAAACTTGTCATCTGCCAACTCAATTCTCTTTTGTTTATTTTTCTTTTGAAAGCCCAATAACCCATATATTTAGCCCAATCGTTTAGGGTTTATAACAACTCACTACTTGCGTTTCACCAACCAAACATTCATTTCGGAATATTTTATGGTCGTTTCCATGGTGCATCAGCCGTTCGACAATTGTATTCAAAAGCTAGAAATTCTAACCCCCTAGATAACCGTGTGGTGAGTTATCTGCTCTTTTTTTTTTCTTCTATTTTTTTCTCATTCCCCATCTTAAATTTCTGTAATTAATTCTACAATCTAAGGAGATTTTCCTTCACCCACTCTTACACGTTGACGAGTATGAAGACGCCTGGTAATATATAATGGGCTTAATTATACATTTGGTCTCAAACGTTTATTTTAGGTTTCAATTTGGTTTCAAACATTTGAAAAGTTTCAAATGAGTTCCGAACATTTATTTTAGGTTTTAATTTGGCCTCAAACGTTTTAAAAGTTTCAAATAAGTTCCAAACGTTTATAACATTTGCATTAGTTAGTCCCCTCGGTCAAAAAATTTATTCCCAATTTGTATGCCCGTATATGAATTTTTTTACGGAAGGGACTAACTAATGCAAATGTTATAAACGTTTGAGACTTATTTGAAACTTTTAAAACGTTTGAGATCAAATTGAAACGTAAAATAAACGTTCAGGACTTATTTGAAACTTTTAAAACGTTTGAGACTAAATTGAAATAAACGTTTGGGACCAAATGTATAATTAAGCCTATATAATTATTATTATTATTATCTTTTTCATTTTCAATTCTATATTTGGAATCGTGTATATCTTGAGAATTAAAATTTGTTTGTTTATCATGGAGGATAATCAAGAGATTAACTCCACAAAAGTGTTCATTGTTCACTAAAGATAATTAAGCACATAATCATGTCATGCACAAAAATATTGATCAATAACGTAATCAATACTCTTATTGAAAATATTTGCAAAAAGTCCATAAAAATATGAATTAAGAGAAGTTTTAATTCATTTGTTCTTTGGCAAGTAAAAGCAAAATATGATCATTGTGAACGAAATTGACTCAAACTTATGTAGAAGATTGAACTTAACAAAAAACAATCTTTAACTAATCTTTCTACGCAATTAGAGCACACAAAGTTGTTATAAAAAGCAAATCTGCTAGAACGTTCTCAGGTCGTTCTTCAGAAACTTGCAACGTATATGCATAAACAAGTTATGAAAAAATGATGTTCCCATTTCAGTTTTTAAAGTCATATACTTGCATTGAGAAAATTCAGAAAGCATTTCAAGATTATCAGTCAATCACATAATGCTTAAGAATTTTCAAACATATCACAATGCAAATGCTATAAGATGAAGAATTAGAATTTGTGTACCTCATATAATGAATTTTGTTACTTGAGGTTCAACGATAAGAGCATCTTCATTTGTTTTGGAATTTCATCATATGCTCATTATTGTAAATTGAGGACACTTGATTAAGGAGAAAAGATTTATCATTTGATGCATTCTCCAATGTTGAGAAAATTCACCATCTTTAAATATATTAGAAGCAATTTGAGACGATGTTGGTTCAAGGACATTGTGAATGCCTGAATAAATACTCAATGAAGTGTCGAGTTTCAAAAATCCTCAAGTAGAACTTCTTTGCCTTTGCACTTGTCGCCTTGACAAGGAGAACATTCTTAGATTGATCCACTGAATACAACACCATATCAAATACCTCATCCAAATTGCTCTCTTTTTCAAAGTCCTTTCTTTTCTTTTTGTTCCAAATCAGAGTAGCAATGTTCTCAAGATTAATCATCTCCTTATGCATATGATGAACATAATTGAAGTCAAAGTTTGACCATATTCTCCTTCTTAAAGTTAATCATGTTTTACAGATGTGAAAACTCTCAGTGAGAATCATCCTATAAAAAAAACTACAGGGAAAAAACTATAGGGCAATATATATATATACTAATATAGATAGACATTGCAAATGTTATTGTTTGAATATTGAATGGTCATGTTTGGATCAAATATATGGCAATGTCTCTAATATGTGGTTTAATAAAAAGCAATTAAACATGCATTTTAGAGTGTCTTTTTGATGGATGAATGATAAAAAAATGAATAAAATAGAATAATTAGAAAGAAAAAAATCATGCATTTCAAATGGAGAAAATAAAATTAATGTAGTAAATTAGTCACTCACATGCCCACAGGAAGCAATATCCAATCTTCCAATATAAATTCATACATGATCGTTGTCAAAAAGAAAACTAAAACACATAAATGTTGTAAAAACGTATACCTAAAGTATGTGACAAAAATTACAAGACTCTTCAATATCCCAAATGTACTTTCTTTTTAAATTAAAGTATCATCCACACGCGATTGCAAAAACGTATTATTTAGAGAAAACACAGTTTTCATACAGCCTATTAGTGCATTTTTAGGAAAAAAACAAAGATTTTTGTCCTAAAGTATATTGCCAAAATTCTACTAAACGACCATTTTGGGAAAAAACATGCAAAGAAATGTCTAATTGTATTTGTGATTAAACAACTTAGTTGACTCTTAAGTTTCCGCACTTTAATATTGTTTTATTTCTTTTGTCTCCTACATATAAGAGAAATTGCATCCAAGAAACTACATGAATATTCTTATATATGATGAAGGGTTCAACAACCCCCCAAAAAGATGCATACCTCGAAATTTGAAACTCATACCATTATTTGTCACATTTCTCATATCCACCAAATAAATTTTACAAGTGAAAAAAAATGTATTTTATAACAATGAAAATTTCTGGGTCTGTCTGGAAATAGTAAAATCATCCTGAAGTCTTTAATAAGCACATTACTTGGTGATTCTGTAGGCCTGCAAACCAAAGACAAATTCAGTTTAGTCTACATCGACAGATAAATATATATACAAGTATGCAACAAAATCAAAAGTCAAAATGATTCTTCAATGTATTTTACTAATTCCAAGCGAGGCTGACCTTGACTTTTTTTAGTAGCTCTTTCGCATTGCTGTCAGTTTTGAAGTGTTTCCTTACAGGCTGCAGATCCCAAGAAACAAACATTTAGTAAACAAAGCAAATGTCTACTTCCCATCAGGGCCACAAAAAAGATGCAAATGTGTAAATATAAATGCAGAGAGATGACGCGTAAATGTACACAATATAAGCAGATATAGTACTAGTTGTGCTTTGCTTGGAGAAGGCAATGATGTAATAAAGATTAAAATATATTTATCAAATCAGTAAGAATGAATTTTTATTTTTATTAATGAAAAAATTTCACTCTTGATTCTAGCCCGAGGTGGATGTACAATCGGTAATAAATAAAATTCTTGAATATCTGAAAGATCCAGCTCCTGCCCATATAAGATATTCCCACTATTTTTCTGATTTTACTTTCCCTCCCTAACAGGCTAACCTTCACTCCTCTTTCTAGTCTTTCGGTTAACTAAATGATTGTAAACATCAGTTATTGGCTGTAACAGTAGTTAGTTGGTTAGGTGTCTATAAGTTAACTTGTAAAAGTTCTCTCAATATCTATATCAGATGGCATTTCTGCTAGCTCCCCCCTGATAGTTTCTACTAACTTAGGGTCTCGATCTATCATATACTATTAACATCACATTGAATTTTCAATACAAATAAGACAATGGAATCTACTATATTTGAAGTACTACGTGTATACCAAAACCATTCTAAAACATCAATTTTCAATGCTGAGTAAGTATACTGTCAACCTGGTATATATAGTGGAGTGGAGAATTCTTTTAAAACTTGAGAGGGAGGGAGTGCACAAAGATGCATAAACATAACCAGAAAACATTACCTCTAGAATTTTATTCAATGACTTCGACAAAGCCGGTTTAAGGTCAGCTGGATGTAATTCTCCACTTTCATAGTCCTCAACCAACTCTTCAAATATTTTGAATGTCCTACATTGAATGAAAGCATGAGCATCAACCAAACAATTGAATGCAACCAAAAAGTTAGAAACAGACTTGAGGCAACAGAATGGTTCAAGAAACTACTATAAATGGAATGAGAAGTTCAAAATTAGGAAATAGAAAAACTTACTTATTCCCACCATTATCTGCATTACGCTCCACAGTAAACTCATTGAACCAAGGTAAGATAAGATATTTAATGTACTCCAAGCATGGGTTTCCTTCCACAATTTTTGGCGGGCAGTATGCCTTTTTTATTTTCACATTCACTTCAGCCTATGACATTCATATACAATTATTGAACAGTCAAAAGTCAACATTTTAAAAACACCTTATCATAAAATTAAAACAACTTTTTATTCCTTCATACTAAATATTTTTCTGTCAAATTACCCTTTTATGTTTTTGAGTTTTAGCAAAATAAATATTTTCTTAGCTGTCATCAAGTTCAAAACAAAACATAACTAGATAGGATAATTGAAAATTTCCTTTGTAATAATGACAGATTTAATAGCCCTTTCAGCAGCTTACCTCCTCATCTTCCATGTAAATGGATGATAAAGGGTCACTTTTTGACATCTTCTCTTGCCCTTGTTGTAGACCAGGTAACATATCTGAAAATCACCCAAGAATCAATTATTAAATTACACAGCTTCAATATACCCTAGCTCAGAGGAAATATGGAGATTACGGTGTGATAAGATGATGGGTTTGTTCTTCCTCTTAATAACATCACAATACTCTCTGGCAAGTACATTTACTTTTCTCTGATCCATTCCCAATTGGCAGATGTCAGCCTATTTCAACATGAAAACATTCATGCATTATTCACTAATATGTTTCAAGCAAATTGACAACTACAGATGAAGCCGGAACATAATAAACATCACAACATCTAAATACTCAAACATGAGAAATAAAAATTAATGTCAGCTAGTTTACAATTGTACACATAGAAACTGTAAGAAACTATAACGGAAACATCCAAGAACAGAAAAACATAAATTAAAGAGAAGAACTTGTTCAGTGGTTGGTGAGTACATGCAATTAACACATCCAAGGCTGTGAACATCTATCATGATTTACAAGCTCAATTTTCACAGCTAACATTGCAGTAATCATGTACCCATTTAATTGTTTAATAGTTCTCTACAGTAACATCCATCATGAGCCGATAAGGACATCACTCTATAAGTTAAATGTCAAGGAAACAGTATTATAATACATATATAAGTTCAAGTAATCAATGCAATATCAATTTATAGGTAAAGAGTGAACTTCACCTTGAGGAAAAAAATGTCAGCACACTGCATACATGGATAGAATATTTGAGCAGCGGTCAATTCATCTTGTTCACTTCGTCCCATAATTTGGCTACACCTATAATATAGAAAAGCCAAACATAAAACAACAATCCAAATCCATTATGCAGTTGATCATATGAAAGCAAACATTGTCATAATAAAAGGAACCTGATTATCCTTTTAAGGTTGTTCTTCTGAGCTATATCCAACACAAGAGGCCAATACTCATCAGCTCTAGCATTAATCTCTTTAGACGACCATAAAAACTCAACTTTTCCTCCATCCAAATCCATCCCTACGGCTTTCCAAATTTCGATCAAGTAGCGGCCAACGACTTCAATTTTCTTCAAATCTCCACCCATTTTATTATTAAGCTTAGCAAACCAATCAGCAATCCATATTTTGACTCGGCAACCAGCAGAAGTTAACTTGTTCACATTGATTGTTTTCATGACACCCTAGATATACATGCAAAAAAAATACAACTATGAAAATCACGGACCACCTTCAAAAACATTCTTTCCATAATAGAAAAAATCAAGTGTATATTTGGTTTCATAGTGGAGAGCGTCAAAACTAAAAACTAATTTTGTCTCATCCAAATGTTTTATTATTTTAAGGCAAAACTGATTTTGTAATCAATACATAGTTTAACTATATGTCATCAAAATTAGTTATTGCATTGTCCCCGTGAGCTTAGCTCAGTAGGTATGGACGTGTACCAGGGTTTGAACCCTATGAAATTCTAGCTACTAGACTACCTAACAAAAAAAAGTTATTGTGTTAAGATTGAAAAAATTATCCATAGAATCTCACCTTAAACTATTTAACTATCCTACAGCTTAATTTAACGTGCAATGTCCTTACCAACTGAGCTAAGCTCACGAGGATTCCTACAACTAAATTTAAATCTTTAAAAAATGGTTATTGCGAGTGTTTGCATTCAATCATTTTCATTTTCTTCAATTATTTTATACTACCTACATGCATCGGTGCGGTTATCTAGCATTTCTTCCAGATCTATGCTCTAATTAATAATAAAGAGGAAGTGAAAGTTCAGTTCACCTGAGCAATGTGCATTCTTCCAGAAGGTTCAAAACCATCATAGCAAATAGGTTCGGGTTTTTTAGCGAGGAGGTTAAGGAGTTCATCGTTTTGAATGCACTCTTCTCCGATGCTTCTGATGATGTCAAATTTCTCCTCCGCAGTAAGCTGCAACCTGCAATAGCAAGAAAAATGAAAAATTGATAACAGAACAGAATAGAACTAGAGAGAAAGGATTGGTAACAGAAAGTTAGTTACTGGTGCGGAATTGGTGGATTGGATGATGATTCAGCTACGGACAGTGATTCGAGTGCTTCTGCGGCTACTTTTTCTTCGTCTGCCATTTGCGATTGAAGGAGAATGGTTTTAGGGTTTTGACTTTCAACACAATGAAATGGCAGCTTCAGTCTAATTGTTCAGTCCAATCTCTCATTTAACCCCTTATCTCCTGCTTTAATAATTTATTAAAACTCGGAGTTAAAATTACTGTAGTACTAAATTTTAACCACAAATTTGACCATAAATACTCAAAAATATTCACAGTCTTCCATGTGTTAACTGTTAATTGCATTTTTATTGGTACATCGGAAATATAACTGTTAATTGCATTTACTAACCACTTAACTTTGTTGAATTTTTGTAAAAATATTTATAATATGTATGGGTTTCTTCAATTCTCAACAATTAGTGTGTGTAATTATTTTTAATTAAAAAATATTTTCAACGTTTAAAAATCTTTAAGATTGTCATTTAAATTATTGATATCAAACCTAGTTCATTTTTTAATTGTGATTTTCACCACATATCTATTTATATATACTTGTAAAGTAAACACCTATTTACTTATGTGTCAACTTAAGAATTTTTTTTCATTTTGAATCCGTGCTTAGAAAAGAATTACCCCAAACTATATCATCTACAAAATTTCTTACACTATATTTCAATTCTCGTGATTAACATGAAAAAAGCTTGTAAGAATTTCATTTCTTCATTCTTTAACTTTTTTTTCGATATTTTCATCTCTTTGCATTGTTAAAAAAATGATACAAATATGGAATTCAAATTCTCTCATGTCTTTTTTCTCTTGCATCGATACTATTATGTTTTTTTTGAATGACAAATATAATAGTATTATTAATAAACAAGATTGCCTAAAGGTCCACTTTTAATCTCATACTTAAAAAGACACTCAACAACTTTCAAACCACCACATAAGATATCAACCCGACCCAAAAAAATATCTCTAGACACTAACTCAGATCTCGAATCAAAAGTGATCGGCCCATAAAAAAAAAACAGCTTCATGAATCAAAAGTTAACAGGGCATCGGTAGAATGAAAATGTATGCAGTCACATCTCAGCTTGCAGTCTGCCTCCAAATAGTTAACACCTATACATTATAGTTCAACCAGATACAAAGAAACTGCAAATCCCAACTCATTTGAAAGCAGTCAGAAATCAAGCATCTGGAAAACCAATCACACCAGCCAAAGTCTTATAAATCCCAGAAGTGGAATCCCATACTTTCAAAATGAAACTCAAGTCCCATACTTTGCAGTTGAATCCTAAAACAATCCACGAAACTCCACAGCCACGAAGGCGGGACAAATGATTCCAATTAAGGAAAAAAGCAATGCAGCTCCAAAAACCACCTCTACTGCAAATAGTAGTGACCAACAACCACTCCAAAAGGAGTGACGTTCCCAAAACCTAACACCCCTATTGACAGAAACTAAAGAACTGACCTCTATATCAGAAGTCCGCCGGAACCACCGTCACTATTTAATAAAAATAAAAAATTGAGATTGAACAACACCATTTAATAATAAGAGAAGATTCAAATCCAAAAAATACATGTTGATTTTATTAAATGTTCAATTTACATATGACCTATACATAAAGATTACACATCATTAAAATAAGCCAATTTGCCTTTTTTGGTCAAAATTAATCAAAACATGCATGAACATTAAAATAAAAGAGGTGATTTTAAAGGGTCAAAATTGCAATTAAGTGTTTTCTTTTTTTGAGTGAACAAATATTCAACATTTGGCAAATTTTAATAGAAAAATAAAATAAAATAAAAACAAAAACAAAAATGAAGTACATACATTTGAGATTTGATAAAGTTTGAAAGGAAGGTGAGAGAGTGAGTGTAGAGAAGTACGGTTTTAGTTGAAACGCGTGTACCACAAACGCGAAATAAATAAAGTCCGTTTTTAATAATCATTCACTTACTCTGTTGCTGCTGCTGATTGTATTGTATGGTCTGTAAGAACCAATGGCTACTGCGAAGATAGGACTCGGAGTTCCAACTCACCGAGTCACCACTCTTTCCTCCGCCGCTATTCCTCCTCCTCCTCATCGCCTCTTCTTCATCAACTCACGCCGCTCTCTCCGTACTCGTCCTTCTCTCACACTCCGAGCATCTTCCGACACTTCTTCTTCTTCTACTTCTTCCTCTGTCGCCTCACCACCAGGTTCATTCATTACTTTCTCTAATTACTCTCTTTAACGCTTTTGAATGATACTGAATAAATGCGATTCTAATTCCAGAAACTCATAGCGGTCAATTCATTAACGACTTTAATTTCATTTTAATATATTTAAGCTTTGGTGTTAATTGTCGGAGAAAACGAGGTTGTTGTGATGCATTTTGAGTTATGATAGACATTGAAGAATGTAAATATTTGTTGATTAGATTGTAGAGTTAATAAGAAACTTATGAGTAATTGATTTGTTCTGTTAGATTGGTGGACTTAACACCTATTTCTGACTTGTTATACTCCGGTTCTAGCTTATGGAAAATCATGATGGATGATTGATTCTAGCATACTCACCGTGATACCAAACATAGGCGTAGTTGTTGCTGTTATTATTATTGGTCATTTATTTGTTTCGTGCAGTAGATCAAATTCACAGCTAGGGTTGATGGCATTTAATGACACTGTAGTGTTCTTCTGATTAAAATACAAATGCATCATTAGTTACTGGTTCTGAGTTTGAGTTCTTTCTTAGTGTATGCTGATCTAGTATTTCTTGTTACTGGTTCTTTTTTTAGTAAGAAAAAAAAAAGCAAAGTTGACGGTGGCATCTTTTTCTTCTTCTCACAGGAAATGAAGTTGAGAATGTGGTAATTATAGGTTCAGGCCCTGCAGGATATACAGCAGCAATATATGCTGCACGAGCTAATTTGAAACCTGTAGTGTTTGAGGGTTACCAAATGGGTGGTGTACCTGGGGGACAATTGATGACTACAACTGAAGTAGAGAACTTTCCAGGATTTCCAGATGGGATTAGTGGACCTGATCTAATGGACAGGTATTGTATGCATGTTATAAACCAATGTTACTTTGCTGGTTATATTAACTTTTGCATAAACCTTTGAGTTCACAAATTTTCTACTTGTCTAGGATGCGACGGCAAGCAGAACGTTGGGGAGCACAATTGCACCATGAAGACGTTGAAGCTATTGATGTGAAGAGTAGCCCTTTTACTATCCAAAGCAGTGAACGTAAGGTGGTATATTGCTTAACAGCAAGTTTATTTACAATTTAACGATTGCATAAAAGTTGTTATCCCTGAAACTTCAAGATTGTAGCTTTTAACTTAATTGGTTCTTTGATGAATCTTCATTCTGATCTTTTATGGAGTTCAATTAATGCAAATTGCTATAGAAAATTGATAATTAGTTTTATTTGGAAATTGACTTATTGAGTGTATTTTTTAAAAACAAAAATAACCAAGTCTTATCCCGCTAGATGGGAGTTCTGACATATAATTGTTCTGTAATTATAATTATAAATATTATAGTTGTGTTTCTTCAGAAGAAAAGTGATTGATGTGTTGTAATATCACATTTGCTTGATAACATTCAGGTAAAGTCTCATACTGTAATTTTTGCTACCGGAGCAACTGCAAAACGACTTAGGCTACCCAGAGAAGAAGAATTTTGGAGCAGAGGAATTAGTGCATGCGCAATTTGTGATGGAGCATCACCTCTCTTTAAGGGTCAAGTTCTTGCTGTTATTGGAGGAGGGGATACAGCTACAGAGGAAGCATTATACCTGACAAAATATGCTCGTCATGTTCACTTACTTGTACGCCGGGACCAACTAAGAGCTTCTAAAGCCATGCAAGATAGGTGTGTCCGATTAATATTTCTCAACTCTCTACTTGGTAACTAACTAGTTAAAATTTTATAAAGGAATAGCGAACTATGTCATGTATGTTAAAATTTAAAGTAATTATGCGAATAATCTGATTCTGATTTATAATTTGAAGTTTTCATATATAAAATACCCACTCTTATACACTTAATAATGTATCCCTTTTAGGTTATCAACTCTCTGTCTCACTCTCTCTCTCTCTCTCTCTGACATACACACATTATTCCTCCAGAAAGTTAGAGTTTTAAACAAACTTTGTTAGATCAATCTTTTTAAGGCATGAACTATGGTAAGGCTCTCTACATTGAGCCTTCATATTTTTTTCATTAGCATAATAAGTCCTCTGTTTTTTCCTTTCAATTTCCACCTTATGTTTACTTGAGGTTGTTCAACTTGTAAATTATTGCTTTTCTTTCCTTTGTTTTTGCTTCATTTTATAATATTGATATGTTGGTCTTCCTTTTGTTATTTCATATTCATAATACATTTGATGGGTGATCAGTGTTTTTCACTATTAACTGATTTGTTGGGCATTATGTTTATGTTAACAATTTGTATTGGAGATAACAACAAATGTAATTTACTTGGAAAATATTTCCTAGATTACGTTTTCTTATTGTTTTGGCTTTTACTGTAGATTAGAAATTATGTTTATCCTAATAATATAGCACATTTGATCATAAGCACGTGGCAAACCATGGTCATTCTCTTTCCATATCCCTCAAAAGCACGTGCTTGCAAAATGCTTCACTGAATTCTTGTCTAAATTGTCATTCAATAGGGTGTCATGAACAAACGCTATGAGATTATATATCTGGATTCTGATATATTTTAGTGAGCTAGAGTGTATAATTTTTTACATTTTATATATAATGAAAAAACTATCTGCTTAGTCTAGGCATTCTGAGAATTCTCTAGACTCTACTCAACCAGCTGCTTGTTTCTGTGAAATTTTGGGTTAGTAAAAGGGAAACAATGTATTCTTTCTTTTCATATTTCCTGTCAGTTTGTCTATGTAGTATTCTATTTGGACTTCTTTATGATGGTGAATTATCTACTAATGAACATTTTGTATGTGAGTTTTCAACTCCTGAATGTTTGTTTAACAGGTTGATTATCACGAATGTTTCAGAGTGTATGACAATCCAAATGTCACTGTGCACTTCAATACAGAGGCCGTGGATATTGTGAGCAATACAAAAGGACAGATGTCTGGCATTTTAGTACGAAAGCTTGATAGTGGGGAGGAGTCTGTGCTTGAGGCCAAAGGGCTGTTCTATGGCATAGGGCATTCACCAAATACCCAACTGTTGAAGGGCCAAGTTGAACTTGACCAATCAGGCTACTTACTAGTTAAGGAGGGTACTGCAAACACTTCAGTTGAAGGTGTATTTGCTGCTGGAGATGTGCAGGTAACCTATTGGATGCTTTTTGCTACTAAGTATCTTGTTATTATTCTAGATTATCTTGGATTATCTCCTAGTATCAATTTTCAATCATATCATATCTTAGACTATCTCCTAGGATTAATTTCCATATATCTTACTTATTACTATTATTTGTTTCCTTATTTTCCTATTTATTTAGGATTGGGTCTATCTATCTTTATAAATAGGGATAAGTGTAATGTACTTAGTCTTTTGTGTCAAGTCAGTATCAAGTTATTTATTATCAATAATATTCAAAGTTATTATTTTCTTTTTTCCTTTTATCTAAAACCCCCGACTTCAACAGCTCACAGTAATGTTCAATAAAGTAGAAAGGCTTTAAGGAATATCTGCTAAAGTAGGGCGTCATTTGTCTTATCTGACTGACCAATTTTTTATTATATGATATACCATTTCTTTAACATTCACTATAACATGATGGCGTCGTCGGATCTGCATAGCCAACTTCACCTAGTGAAATTAGGTTTTGTTATTATTTGTTGATGGAGCTTTGTAGATTGTAGTGCCATTTTTTACGACAATATTTTGAGCCCTTCCCTTAAAATGACTGTGATTACTTCTAGTAAGGACTTTGAGCATATTTTGATTACAGATAGTGCAAATTTATTTAGACATTTACCATCTGAATTTTTCTTGTGATTTGATGTTACATTTTGTATGGAAAAAGTGGTAACTTCTTAAGCACCTTTATTAGGGTTATTTCTTCTTATTCTCGTAGGACCATGAGTGGAGGCAAGCCGTAACTGCTGCTGGATCTGGATGCATTGCAGCTTTATCAGTTGAGCGATATCTCGTCAGCAGTGGTCTTCTTATAGAGTTCCATCAGGTATTTTAGTTTAAAGAACACCAATTTTGTATGCACTTTTTTCAGTCTGTATATAGAATTTTAGAATGAGTTGTTCACAATTTCAATTTACAAATTTGATAAAACTTTGATGGATGCATTCCATTAAAGCGGATGCATATGGCTACAAGCTTTTAATTTATAGCTGGAGAAAATCTGTTGGTAGAAAATGTTTATTATAATAGGGAACTGACTTTACATAATCCAGTTGATTCATGCTGTATATTCCAATATGAATCTCAGCCTTCCAATTTAATTCTTGTAACAGCCAAAACATGAAGAGGTTAAGAAGGAACTAACAGACAGAGATGTTCACGCAGGCTTTGACATTACACTTACAAAGCATAAGGGGCAGGTATGTATTCCTTATCAGGTGCTTATGCTAATGATATTAAAGTCTTGGCATATGTTACCTCCAATTAGTTCCTTTATTATTTGATTCTTTGGTTTGTATTATAATACACTTTTTTTCTCCTGTATGATTTCCTTTTTACAGTATGCTCTACGAAAATTGTACCATGATAGTCCAAGGCTTATATTGGTATTATACACGTCACCGACATGTGGTCCATGTCGGACACTGAAGCCAATCCTTAGTAAGGTATGTTAAAGAAGGAAGGACTTAAATTGATGTTATTATCCTGAAGTTAGATATTATTTTGCTCATGCGCATGGTATTGTTAGTTACAGTCAGTGAATGGGGTCCATATGCCACATTATTAATTAATTCTTAGGAAATTGCTGAAAAGATTGTAAAACATGTTCGTAATTATGCACTTAATGAAGAATACATCATCACACAGTAATTGCATTCAAGCAAAATGCTAATAGATACTAACAAGATTTTTTTTTTTGTCTGATATGAATCTGATAATACCTCTGATAGAGATATTTTTCCTGAGGTCTGATAATGAAAAATATGGCAAATCAGAAACATTAACCACATATTTAATAGGCTTTAAAACAGAAAGTTCAGATTCATGATGTTGTTGGAATTAGAATGATTTTCCTCAGAGTGAATAACAGAAATATTGATAAGCTTATATCATGAAAAAGCTTATCAGAAATAATGACTTTTCGCTGAATTGGCAGTTCCAATAACAGAAAGTTGATATTTTTCCTTTAGTTACTATTTTTATTTGTCCTATAAGCTTTATTAATAGAAAGTTCAGATTCATTTGTCAGTGTTTCATGATGTTGGCGGAATTAGAATGATTTTCCTCAGAGTGAATAACCTCTATATCGTCTGGGAGATACTTCAGAACCAAATCAATTTCTGTAGAACGTTTGAAGTATTAATTTTCATGCAGATACATGTTCTGAACCCAGATGAACAAATCAGTACCAACCCCATACACCAGTTGCAGGCTTGCAGCCAAGCACCCATGGAAGGTCTTAGTGAGCAAGGACTTCGTGGAGGCTGATAGAAACCCAGAAGTACTGAATTGTTTCTGAACTGTGAAGATTATAGAGGAATGAGTATTCCTGCTCATAACCATGCTCCTTTATATAGCAAAACTCCTCTCTACCAATTACCAACTCGATGATCCCAGATGTCTTGTTATCCTGTTCTCCTCCCTATATAACAAACTCCATTTTCTTTCTTTCACTATAACTAACTCTGCCACAAGTGGGCCCTGGTTTTTTTGGATTATGTGTATAGAAGAGGGACTTATCAATAACACCCACTCAAAATTCTGCTTTGTCCTCAAGGCAGGTAAAAGAAAACTGCACAACAGCTGCTGCCACTTCCCAACCCTCGCAGCAGAAGGGAGCTGCTGCTTGATAAGAATTCTTCTTTCAATGTTGTTTCTTCCTCTCTTTGCTTCACATTGCTGGCTCTTCATCCACTTGATAATTTCCAATTTAATAGCCTAACAGAATGCTCTGTGAAACTGAAAAATACAACTGTGTCAAAATTCATCATACTTCATTTTTTTAAGAAGAGACCGTCAACAAATTTTTAGGGAGCTTATTACACATAAGACTTTTTGTTAACACCCCTCATTGAAGAAAAAAGATCAAATGCTGGTAGGTGCATTTCCATATTGGAAATTAGTTTAGTTTTCAATTTTTGGAATCTTATCTGCAAGTATACATAGAGTTACATCTCTGGTAATGGTGGTCGGTAGTTTTCTCCGTGGTAGGGAATGAGGGTGGAATGGGAAAAGAGAATATAAATACTCCCTCCGTCCCAAAATGTAAGAGAAAGACCACAAACTTTTACATTTTCAAGAAAAGTTCACCCTCTCTCTTACCTTTTTCATAATCAATAACCAATCAAAATTGTTTATACGTCTTTTCAAGTAATCTTTTTACTAAAAAGCTTACATCTAATCATTATATTTTACTTTTTCTTAATAAGTGTGATTTTTATTTTTTCTCTTACATTTTGGGACGGAGGGAGTAGTTATTAGATAATAAAAAGGCACGTGATACCCTTAAAGAGTTATTTTAATCTCAGACCTTTTTTTTAATCTGATGGTATATGATGCATGAGCATGACATAGTAACTAAAGGAACTACGTTCGCTTCCTTGTTTGATAGTATTGTCATTGTCAATCTTAAATTGAACAGTAATAGTATTTTTAATGTTTTTCCAAAATTTTCCATGGCAGGTAATTGATGAATATGATCAGAGTGTACATTTTGTTGAAATTGATATAGAGGAAGATCCAGAAATAGCAGAGGCAGCTGGAATCATGGGTACTCCGTGTGTGCAGTTTTTTAAAAACAAGGAGAATCTTAAGTTAGTACTGCTTGATCTTTTCTCTTACTCTTACTGTTTATCATCTTCATCAAGATATATGTTTCAAGCATGAGTTTGTTATCATGTTTCTCCCATAATATAGCCATTAAATGTGAATTCTTATCATTGTAGAAATTAACATTGACTATAGTTGCTAATTGCCATCTTCAATCTAAAGAGATTGAGACGCCATTTTGACTTGTTTCATGAATATTCTTGCTAGTTTTGACTGCTGATGACGTTACATTGTTATTACAGGACTGTTCCAGGAGTCAAAATGAAGAGAGAATACCGCGAATTCATAGAGAAAAATATATAGAAGTACATAAAAACATCAGGGTGATAAGTGAATTCCGTGATTCAATTTTGTTTTCCAAATTGGCCAGCTGAATAGCGCTGTCAAATTTGATAACTATTCCTTGAACTGATGAGCATTTTCATAGATTGTACATGTAGATCTACCAGTTATTGTTGTTGTAATTTTTATTTTTCAATATTACATATTTATTTGTCTATTTGAATTCAGCAAGTCCAACTACCAGCTTCTCATTACCAATTACATAATGGGTGTCTCACCACATTGTCTGTCGTCAATGAGATCATGTCAAAAAGTAATGATCTTACTGTTCATATTTATTATTGTTTGACATCTTAATTGGCAAGTTCATGTCCAATTTAAGGCAACCTATCTGTCATTAATTCGTTTGTTGTATACTACGTTAATAGATGTTTATTTGTTTTTTTCTATTTTTATTGTATTAACTTTTTGGTTCTTAGGGGAAGGAGACCTAAGAATTGAACTTGAGTTTTCGTGAAATCCTTCGTTTAGTAAATCTCATTAATCATTCGAGTCCAATGACTTGTTTTACATTAATAGATGTTTCTGTTGTAGCTGTGGTCGGCAAAGATTTGGGCATTTCCCCAAGCTTCATTATAGCTAGCCTAGAATGGTGATGGTTCCAATTGATCATTATTTTACTGATGCTGAAACCTCTCATCTCATAAGTTGAATAGTCAAGGAGAGGATTCACTCATACACAAGTGCGGTATAATACACAAAGCTGCCAAATCACTTGCAGCAGTGTGATACTGTTTCATTGCTTTGACATCCTTGATGTGCCCATTACTGGACTCTGACGTAGGAAACACAACAGTTTGCTGGTTTTTGAGGGGACAACAAGGCCAAAGTTGGGAGAGGAAAAAGTGTAAATTTGGGTTGCTTCTACCTTGTGGTGGTGATGTGGCTGAATTTCTTTGCAAGGTTTGAGAATAAAATGTGATATCGCATCATTTAACAGGAGAGAAAATTATATGCTAAATTTAAATATGGTAGATTTAAATGATGAGAAATTATATTTTGTTCTTTCAAATGAAAATTATATTGATATAATCCACTTGGGCAGGATTCGACTCAAAAGGCCTTTGGCGTTGCATGTTGCCCACTCATAGCTCATGTATTGTTTGTCACCAGTCACCACTCATCATGTTTGTCTTGGCTCTCACTAACTACACATGTTTAGCATAAATTAACGAGTTAATATCTTCTTCATTTCTCAAAAGAAATGAAGTCTTTCATATGAAAAAAGAGACACAAAAAGTAGATAGTGAATTTCACTAGTAGGTGGATGTTACTATCAATAAATATTTTTTAAAAAGTGGTTCGGTTCAAAATAATATTAAATAGTTCAGTTTAAAATATGGTTCAGTTTAATTCATAGTTTGGTTTAAACACTCCTACTCTATATACATACTCATATTCCATATATATTGGAATCTTATCGATATCTGATCTAATGTATGCCACAATGGTGGCAGTCTTCCACATATGCTGGAAAATTTTATTTCTAACCTCACAATATGCTCTCTCGCACTTTCAACGACTTGCATTGCATTGATGCTTTTGAGTGAGTGATAGCTAAAGCCAATTTGTTTATTGTTGAAGTTGCGAGCTAAGATGGGGGTAGTATTTAATTTGTTGGGATATATGATGCTGATTAATACTCCATCGATCTATAGTTGTGATTTTCAATTCTCACTGTTAAATATTCACTTTAGAGGAGCTAAATCCTATATCTTTAAGGCATAATTGATTTAAAGTTTAAATTAGTTAAAAATAACTAAATATGAAATAATAATAATAATAATGTGGCTTTATATTATAATGATTGGTTGTTGGGATTATATATAAAACAATCTCATTGACAATAATGATGTGTTAGATAACATGAAATAAACCAACCAATATTTCTCTTTACGAGATTGTTCAGTTGATATGGACATAAGATTATATGTAGATTAACACTTGAATTTTCTCACTTATTCACTTCAATGATGAATCTTTAGCCATTAGATTACTTTAAAAAAAAACAATATTTCATTTACCGGAATGAGATAGACAACTCCCACAACATGAAGAATTAAAGTTTGAATATTGGTTGAAAGAGGTAAACACGTTTAGTTAACCATTATTAGGAAAATAAATAAATTTTTAGTTCACCAATCATAGCTAGTTCAACGAATAAATACCGATATTGTGAAACAAAATACCTTCATCAGAATACGAATTTAAAACTTCATTATTGTGTGTATGTAATTTCAGTTATAATTGTCGTTTTGTCTAAGACAAAAAATATTATACATATATAATATTCAACACATCAAATGGAATTACCTCATGAGAAAAAAATCTTTAAAAAATAAAACAAATAATAAAAATAATACTACTCATTTAATAATAGAACTAGTACTAGCCAAGAATGTTTTAATTCTTTCAAAAAATATTTAGTCAAAACACCTTTATAAAAAAGAAAACCTTCCATCAGTTATATCAGATGACGAAGCTCACATGCGCAAGGATTGGATAAACTATTGCCAAAAAGATACTTACTATCGATTATGTCAACGAACCTATATTTTATTTCATATTCGTCGATTGAAAGTACTACGAATAGGAATAGTTTTTTACTTACAAAATATATTTCAGAAACCAACTTGCATTGTAGTAAGTAATTGCTTGCATTTTTTTTTGTCAAAAAAAATTGCTTACATTTTTTATTTTTTGTAATTGCTTATATTTATTATTTATACATTTTCACAAGTCTTCTCCATTATGCAAATCAGATTGGAAAGATACCTTTTGCACTTAAATTATAATTAAATGCACAACATGCCTGCATGACCACAAGCATCAAACAAGCCTACACATTCAATAACTCCTCGTTTATGTTATTATGCTAATAAAAACATTTAGTTAAAAATCAAAAATTCAATTGCATGCTTATATTAAAGTATACTCCATAATTATGATCTAAAATTAAATTGTAATTTTTCATCTTTATGTATACTCCATAGGTACACAAGTAGTATAAGAAAACATGAAATTAACAAGTGACAATCCCTAACTAAACATTACAATATATATGATCAATCTCACATAATATCCTATTTAATTAATTTTCCTAAAACTATATCAAACAAGCAAAATCAAATTCTTCTAATGACATTTTTATATTTTTATTTTTATTTTTATTTCCATACAAATTTTC
Organism: Trifolium dubium; assembly: GCA_951804385.1. Lineage (NCBI taxonomy): Eukaryota > Viridiplantae > Streptophyta > Magnoliopsida > Fabales > Fabaceae > Trifolium > Trifolium dubium. Next base: position 11,257,374 of record OX638070.1, read on the forward strand.
AGTTTAATTATCAATCATATCATGTTCTCAAAAGAAAAATACTAAGTTCAGGTCCTCCATTACCATCAGGATTCATCATGTAAAACGCTTCCGAGTCACGGCTCCCAACGACTCGTTCAAATCTAGCTCTCATATACATCAACTCACCCTCTGACTTGGCACCGCAACCACCACCACCACCACCGTCCTCCATCATCGGAATCACTCCAGCACCAACTGAAACACTCTGCACGGTGCTCAGCACGTGCAAGTCTAGTTCCCCGCACGTGCGTGACGTGGCATACCCACACTTCCTACCGTTGCAATACATAGTCCACTCAGGCTCATGAAAAAGTCTCTGGCGGCCTCCACTCTTATCGGTAGTATTTGAACAGAGGCCGCCAGAGACTGTTGTCTTCCGGCACTCAAGTGCGATACGCACGAGACCAGAAGACATCTCCTTGACAAGAGAGGAAGTGGACATGGCGAGTTCGAGAAGGAGGAGAGGCTCGGCCCGAGGGTGGAGCTGGACCGCGAAGGAGATGTGGCCACGGCGGTTTCCAAAGAGTGTTCCGGTGACTTTTCGGCCGAGTGAAGGAGAGATGGAAGTTGATGAGAGGGTGGAAGGAATAGTGAGCCAGTTACATGATGGGATTATGGTTTGGAAAGTGAAGATGTTGAGGAATGAGCGTATGAGTGAAGATAGCTTCTTTGTTGTTGTGGATTGTTGGTTGGAATTGGAGAAGGTAGAGATTGAAGGTGATGATCCTTGTTTTATGAGGAGTTTGCCGGAGAAATCATCGGACGATGATTCCGAGAGACGGTGGTTTGAAGGGATGATTCTGTTGTTGTTTCTTGTGGTGGTGGGGGTGCTTGTGGTTCTTCGGAGGATAAGGTTTTGTTGTTGATGATGATGATGTTTCATGCTTTGTTAGTTAGTTAGGAACAGAGAATGAAATGAAACTGTAGAGAGAGAGAGATATAGTAGTAGTACTACTAAAGAATAAAGATGGGAAGATTGTGATTGAAGTTTCCTAGATGAAGAGAGAGAGGGGGGCCGACAAAACAGAAGTGATGATAGTGTTGGAATGGAATGGAATGAAGAATTAATATAAAGGGAGTATGTGGAGGGTTGTGCTTCTTATGATCATCATTTAGTTGAACTTCTGTTTTGTTTTGTGCATATATGGTCCTACACTATACTACTGTCCTACACTGTTTATAACCACCGTGTGTGTGCACTTTTTTTAGTTTTCATTTTTCCGGTTTCTATTGAAAGGGTCTGGTAATTGAGAATTCGAAGAGAGTTCTGATATTACATGATTTCAATTTTCTCTTAAAAACAGTAGCAGGATTGAACCGTATCTTCTTTATATCTAATACCAAACTTAACAGCAATTTTCATTAAACCAACTAACATTTATGGTGTACACTTGTATATTTAATTTGATGTTAAGAGATTTGATTCATGTGTGTATAAAAAAATTAATAAATGTATATGCAATAATCAAAACATTGTCAAATAATGATCAATCCATAGATGCATTGTCATGTATATGTATTTTGATGTTTAAATGAACACAATTATTACCGTCCATATATGATATATGTGCAATATGTTATCAATATTGACCATTATTTAAGATGAAACGAATCAAATTACCTCTATTTTTGAATTGTAATTAAACTTTGAATTTTTGACATATGATAGGTAAAATCATTTTTTCATATGATTTTACTTGTAAAAAGTTTATTGTTTTTTTTTTTCATAAGATAGGAAAATTAAACAAGAATATTGTATTTTAATTTTTTTAATAAAAATATATTTAAATATGTAAATTAACGTGTATAAAAGTTTATAGATAACTACGAGTTGAAGGATCAATCTAATAAGAAGAATAATTAATAAATTCAGCGATGGATGAATGGTCTCGACTAAAAAATAATAATGAAATAAAAACACACGAAGGGGATTGCGAATTAATAAAATCTTTGATCTCATAAGTGAGCTGGTTTTTATGCCAAATAATATAATTATATTCGGTTGGTCACTCAATCAAGTTTTGTTAATTTTTTATTAAATTTTTAATGACAATAAGATTAGCATCGTGGAAGGATATGATAGTTAGTAATAGTTATGGTTAAAATGGTTGAAGGCCCAGTCTTTTTTTTTTTAACAGCAAATAATTTTATTATATATATAAAAGTAGGAAAAAATATAAGAGGTATTCAATCCACATCGGAGAAAAAGTACAGGAAGTACTCTATCCACAAGAATCAAAACATACAATAATACTGGGCTAAAAGACTTATCTAAGAATACAATCCAAATGTGCTATATATCATTCATAAAATAAATATGGCGAATTTGCCTTTTTCGACAACAATCAATTCCAATTTCCAAGAGATATATTTGATCAACTCCATAACATCGCCTACCTCAAGCACCTTGTCTCCAAAAATCCTATCATTCCTGGCGCGTCATAACACCCACACAACTGCATGCCAAACCAATAAGAGTCCCTTCCAGCCATTCTTTCCCTTCCGCGTAGGAGAAAGAAAACTCTCAAACAATGAAGATAAAGACCCCGGATTAGTAAATGTCAAACCAAAAATGGACCTTGCTCCAAACCTCCCAAGCAAAAGGACAAGAACAAAAAAGGTGATTTTCCGTTTCCAAAGCGTCATCACACCAAACACACCGAGCCACCTCTCCACTTTGGATTATCCCTATGTGCGCTAGATTTGACCTTGTCGGGTCCCGCCCAAGAAGTATTTGCCAAGATAAGACAATCACTTTTGACGGCGCCCTACTCCGCCAAACTTTAGCAACCACCCCGCGGAAGATCCCCCAAGAAGTGCTCAGTCTAGGATGGAAGCATGAAGTCAGTCTCTCACCATGGAGAAAAGTTAGTTGTTAGTAGCCGTTCTTTAGTCCGGCATGTCCGGTTCAGGTACTTGCTCGGGTTCAGGCAAAAATGTTAATATTTTTGGTGTTAGTTTTATTTTTATATCGAAAAGATAAATTGCTCCCATTAGAAATTGATCTCTGATCTCCTCCTATATAATTATATGTCACTCAACTCTTATCAGTTGAACTATCCTTTAAAAAAGTACTAGAATTTTGATTTTTAGAAGTTAATTTAAGACAAAATTAAGATTTATTGTTTAAAATTAAACAATTTCAATCCAAAAATGAGATTTTGTTTAGTCTCTGATAATATATTCTATCTATTTTACAGATCAAATACAATTAGAAATTATATCATTTAATTACATGACTCAATCCAAAATAATTTATATGACTCAAATTTTGAGTTTTGGCCAAACGTATATGTAGGCATAGGTGCGTGCTCTGGCACCATAGAAATTTTTAGTTTAAAGTTGCATGACACGACACGAGGGTGGTGAATGAGCATGCATTATAAGTTGTGAATTATGCTGTTTTAGAAGATACTTTGTCCCCATCCTTTTGGAAAGTATCCAAGTTGATCATCAATATTGATTCATAAAGCTAATTAATTCAAATTAAACATGAATCAACATTGCACAATTATTAGATATTTTTTTCTCGATAAATACAACTAATAGATATTTAGATCTCATAATTATTTGATTTTATATTATTTTTTTGTCAAGTATATAGTTTAGTAATTAAAATTTCATCTTTTAAAGATGAGTAAGTAAGCGTACTAGAGTTTGAACTCAATTTCATGTATATTATATACAATGTACCTAACAAAAAAATTCCTAACAAAAAAATATTTGTTAAAAATGATCAGTCACTTAAACAAATTTCATTTACCTCAAAATTTTAATCTATGCACAGTTTTTTTGTTTTTACCAGAATCTATGCACAGTTGTACACACAAAAAATACTTGAATTTTTAAAAAAAATTAAGCATGGCTAAATAGTTTATTAATTAATTTTTCATCATCGTCATCATTAGCCCTATAGAAGAAAGATATCTTAATCAATTACTATGAATTTGGGCGGTTCCAAACTCAGGAAAGGTTGCTCTAAAATCTATTGGATTGGTGAGCTAAACATTTTAGAAGGCTAATCTTCGCGCCTACATTATTCACTTATTGGTAACATATTTTATGGTAGAGTATGCACTAGTGATAGCTATCCTCCGGTCAATAAGGATATAAAAGAATTTTTGGTCAAGTAAATTCCATTCAATGGATAAATGAGACGACCGATGTTCAAACTCCGGCCCCAGTATATATTATTCTATCCTATAACATAAAAGAAAAAATTTATTTTTTTGTTCCATAATATAAGAGAAAAGACACAAATATTTATCTTTTCAAAAAAAATTTACTTTCTCTTACTTTTTCTATAACCAATAATCAATAAAAATTATTTTTACATCTTTCCATACAACTTTTTTTTAAAAAAAAAAACATACTTTCAATCATTATATTTTACATTTTTTTAATAAGTGTGATTTTTATTTTTTTTCTCTTATAATATGGAACATAAGGTGTATAATGCAATGTTCTGTCAATTGAGATAAGCTCAAGACCAATATAAAAGAATTTGGATCAAATTAACGATGAAATGTTATCAATATTTTAATTCAATGAATGCCAAAAAAATATACCATTTTTGTCTCTAATTATTTTTTTTTTATTATTTTCACTCTCTGACTCTTAAGAAAGGTACTCTTTTATTATAGTCAAAAAAACAAAAGTACTCTAATAGTTTAGTAATTGAGGATAAGTTTTGACATCAAGTGATTCCAATTGCCTCTCAAACGAAATTGCGGGAAACGATTGTAGTTCTGCATACCAAGTCCAACGTCAATCATCACTTGAACAACTAATTATTTTGATCTCTCCTATTCTTTTGAAAAAAATTAGTTTTTTCTGTCGCCTTATTTTAAAAAATCATTTCTTTGGCCAATATAACTTTCTTAAAATTTTTGATCTCTCATCTTATTTTTGAGCCATTAATTTTTTATGATGTGCGATAATCATTTATGACGTGACAACATTTATTTAGTCACATTGAATATCTATATCGGCAAAAATATATCTAATAAGTTATGTCACATCAGAAAAAAATGACTCATAAATAGGAATCAAGTGCGGTAGCACGGATATCTTACTATGTTTTTTTGGTAAGACAGTAAGGATGTTGTTAGCAGAAGTTGATGGATAGAAATATGCATCTGATTGGTTTGGCAAAGTGTTTGAAAAAGTCGAAAGAGAAAAGAACAACTTCATTTTAAATCTAGATCATAAAACTCAAAAAGTGAGCAATGTTGTGTTTGAGTGGCTTAAAGAAACAGATATTCAGCCATACAAGAGGTGTAGAATCTTGCAGTGCAAGCAAGATGAAATGTGAATTTGAGCCATTTTCAACTCCAATTCCAAGTTTAGAACAATTTGATCTCTACTCGAAATATCAGAACAATACAAGATGAAATTGCTGACGCGTTAAATTTGAAATTTGATATAAACAAACAGTGAAGCGGGAAGAGCAAGAAAAATATTCTCTACAATGTCAACAGAAAGTATCAATTGTCCAATTCTATTGATTTTCGATGTTTGTTCGGGTAAAATTTGATCCGGCGGATGTAGGCATTCCTTGTAATAGCAATCGATACAAGGTCGTTTTGACTACATTTTCCGAACAACATTGTAACTCGATGTAAGGTCCTTACAAATTGAAAGGTTCTTAGTCAAATTGAACTTTATATGCTTTCTGACTAAATAAATTCAAAACTTACTTTGTACCAAAAACAAAAAATTCAAAACCATCTGCATAACTGAATTCAAAGGTCTTTTACATACTTTTACGAGTACGAATAAGAAGCAGATAAGAAGATGGAAATCATATTAAAAGTCATTTTGCAAAGTCATTATGGTTGGAAGCTCTGATCCTCAATGATTTCCTCCTGCTACCAGAATCTGATGACAACCTATAATAACAAAAAAAATTATAACCTTAATTAAATGGTTTAAATGATTTCGGGCCGAATTATTTTGACAGAACATTTTGTGTCACTTAAGCTCTAAACATTAAGCAACCAAGTTATGTTGGCATACATACCCTGACTGCAAAGAAGTATCTGCAGTGGATTCTGACTTTCTTTTATTCTCTATCTCCTCAAGCTGTTTAATATAGTAGTATATTGTAACAAGTATAAATGATTAAAGACTTGTATCATTATAATTTAGACTAAAGTTTGGTTCTTACTTGTTTATGCAGATTTTCAATCTCCACCTTAGCCTTTTGCTCCTGCATGTCAATATATTTTGAAAAGCTAATGAAATTATCAAATCAATATAAAAACATCGTGGCATTGTATCGTGTTTTAAGGTGTAGCCGCTGCACAGGATCCGATTCATTTTCTTTCTCATTAAATTGGCATTTTTCTATGCATATATTATTTATATCTATCCTCTTTGATTTATGATATCTTGCAGAATGAAAATGAGATGCGGTAATGTACCTTTAACCTGGATTTCTCAAGCTGTTCAATAAGCAATCGTTCCTGCGACAAGCATATACATACATTAGGAAAACTTGGACTCAAGAAGTGATTGAATTGATACAAATGTCTTAAAAACCACAATTTTTTCTCGAGTTTGCATATGAATCTCGATTATATTATATGGAAACGCGTCTAAGGAAATATTGTATATGAAAATAACACAATCAATTGCATCAGTTTGGTCTTTGTGTTATTCATACCTTCTTATTTTTGACAGCTAATATCCCTTCACTCAGTTGATTTTCGAGATCATGCAGTTCCTTAAGCTCCAAGCCATCAAGCTCCTTACCAGTCATCCTTCTGCATATTATAAAATATATTATGAAAGAACTCATTAAGATAATTATTTTGTTTGTCTGATTAATTAACGACATTATAAAGTACGAGTAAAACTTACAAGTTAGCTGAGCGAAGTTTTGTTATTTCTTCCTGCATAGTGATAGTATAGAGTTCCGCAATCTATTTAGAATTATTATGTACAGAAAATAAAAAATGAGATATAAGTTAAGATTAGTCTAATAATATAAGCTAAGATTATCCATCTCATAACTGATTAAATACTTACTTCTTGTGGTTGATGTTTCTCTGCAGCTTCATTCAACTTAAGGCCTCTAGAATTGCAGTACCTTGAAAGGATTTGCTCCATGCTACATCAATAGAATAAAATTTGTCAAAATAAGTTATTAACAAAATAAAATTAATCACAACAAAATAAATGACTTAACCATATTGGCAAAAATTGCAGAAAGACTCCAAGAAACACTAAAGAACAAAATATTTGAAGTATATAGAAATCTAGATTTGAACAATATTATTCTTCAACAATCTCATTGCAGAAACAATATTATTCTTTTTCTTTCAAACCAAAGACTTCATTGCAGAAACAATAATGATTATCATCTATAACAAAATTATTGAAAAATTTCTTAGGGTCATCACCTTTGGCTTGAAAACTCATAGAGCTTGCCAGTGGCAGAGAATACCATGACAGCAACCTCCACATCATGAAGAGTAGACAATTCTTCGGCTTTCTCGATCAAACTCTTTTGTCGCTCGGAGAAGGTAACTTGTCTTCGAATCAAATTCACAACCTTCTTGTTCTCCATCGTCTTCTTTTTCTTCTTGTTTTTCTACTTCTTCTCTCACACTTTGAAAATTCTTCTACTTTTTCTAAAACTAACTAGAAATATATAGTAGTTGAGATATAACAAGGATAACTCAACTACTTTAACAGAAAAACATAACTGAATAACAGAAAAAATTAACTACCTAGTACCTATGTTATCTAAAACTAACTAACTGATTTAATTTTCTAATATTATAACTAAAATATGCTAACAGTAAGATTAAAATGATGCTTTGCAAAGAGGTTATGATGGGAATAGGCTTGAGAGGTTTTGTGAAAAATCAAATAGCATTTTTGCGGACAAGATAGGAAGGAGTTTGCAGATATGAACTTATTGAAACGATCATGGAGGATGTCCAATATATTAAAAGTCGTTTGCAAATACGAAGCAGAAAGTAAATGCAAATCATATTAAAAGTCATTTTGCATGGTAATGGTTTTTTGAACAATCCAATCGTCGGTCTTATATAAGAATATGTCATTGTTGCAAACACCTTGCTTATTTAGGCTTGAAGCTCTAGAAATATAGTATTAGTTGTTAAAAATTTCTCGGAATGCGAAAGATAACAATAATAACTACCTATATCTAATTTGTGGTTTTAGTCTTGTTTTTCCATTATGTGACATTTACCCCTTTATCATACATCAGAAGGTTTGCTAATATAATATTAGATTCTTAACCACAGATTCTAGAAATTAAGATATCATGTAATGTAAGTGTGTGATATTCATTCTATATATTCTACAAAAGGCTTTTAGAAATTTGCATTACACTTCAACAACTTGTTAACCTATGTAAGCAACTAAACTGTTACAGTGAAACTGTGAAACCATAGAAGGAAAAAGCTGAGGAAAGTTTTTAATTTCAAATTTCAGTGCAAAATTGCCGCTGTGAAGAAGCCACATGACTTCCCTAGTCGTTGGAAACTCGTATCCTCGTTGATCTCTTCTTGCGAACATAAGCTAGTGGTGACAACCTACCAACAAAGATTAAATGCTTTCAATGATTTTTGACAGAAAAAGTTTTGAAAATTTTCAATCACATTAGTCTATTTATTAAATAATTTTAGTGACTTAATCATAAGTCGTTATTGTGCATTGTGCAAGAATCGTAAATCCGGAATACGTGAGTGATGGCATACATACCCTGACAGCAAGGAAGTATCTACAATGGAGTCTGACTTTCTTTTATTTTCTATCTCCTCAAGCTGTTCTTTCTCCATCTTAACCTTTTGCTCTTCCTACATATCAATACATTTTGAAAAGCTGATGAAATTATGAAATCAATAGAAAAAATAGTGCATCAAATAAATAAAAACTAAGTTTTTTCCAGTCCGGAATTCGGACAGTAGAGACGTTTATAAAAATATTAGGCCGACCCTTCATCTGAATCTCGATTATATTATATGGAAAAACCGTCTATAAAAATAACAGTTGATTTTATTATTTGTACCTTCTTGTTTTTCACAGTTAATATCCCTTTATTCAGTAGATTTTCTATGTCCTGCAGTTCTTGAATCTTCATTCCGTCAAGGTCCTTATCCATCATTTTATCAACCTCCAAAACCTATTTAGAATTCTATTATGTAAAAGAGATGATTGAAAATAAGAAATGAAATATAAGCTTACTTAGATTAGTCTAATAGTATTAGAAGGAACAAAACTTGCATGCATTAATATGAACTAAGATTAGCCTAATTAAGTAAAAACTATCCTAATTAAGTAACTGGAACAGTAAATACATACTTCTTGTGGAGGACGCTGATCACTAGGTTGATGTTCGTGTTGCGCTACTGCTTCATTGCCTCTGGCTCTTGTATTGTACCTTGAAAGGATGTTCTCCATGCTTCATGAATAAAATAAAATTTTGTAAATAAAATAAGATTAATCATAAGAAAATAAATACCTCAAATAAACCATATTGAAAATTACAGAAAGATAAGAATCACTTAAAAGAAATTAAAATGAACATCGACCTTGTGTTTGAAAAATGGTACAGCTTGTCAGTGTTAGAGAATATGATGACAGCAACCTTCGCGTCACAAAGAATAGACAATTCTTCGGCTTTCTTGAGCAAACCCTTACGTCGCTTTGAGAAGGTAACTTTTCTTCTATTCAAATTGTCAATCTTCTTAATCTCAATCTTTCTGCTTGCCATCCTCTTCTTTTTCTTTTTCTTTTTCTTTTTCTTCTTCTCTTCCAAACACTAACCAGAAATATATAGTAGTTGAAATTTAACAAAGCTAACTCAACTACTTTAACAGAAAAATAAACTGAATAACAGAAAAAATTAACTACCTAGTACCTATCTTACCTAACACTAACTAACAAATCTAATATTATAACATAAAAATGCCAACAGTAAAGTCAAATACGCTGGGAATGGTGGAAATGTGTCTTGCAAACTTTCTATGTGACAGTGCATTATTTTGACAAATCTGATTAATCGAATGTTTGCCGCAAAATTTTCTTCTGAGGGACACTGCATAAATTGGCTAAGTCGTTGGGACAGAAAAGCTGATATCTGGTCATTTTGAAACGAGGTATATAAATCGACCAAACAATCGTCTATAAAATGTAGGATCGTGAAAGGCAGCATTGGAGTTAAAGAGATATTTGGAGTCCTTATCCATAAGACAATTTTTTTTTCCTTATTTGAATGTAATAATAACTTATTTGAATAAAAACAATTTTTTCCTTTTTGATCCCTTTATTCTTTTGAAAAAAATTAAGTTGATTTTGTCGCCTCTATTTTCAAAACCAGTTCTTTGGTTGCCAATTTAACTTTCTTAAATTTTGGTCTCTCATCTCATTTTTGAGCCATTTTTTATGATGTGCGATATTTATTTATGATGTGATAACGCTTATTCACTCACATTGAATATCTATATTGGCAAAAACATATCTAATAACTTATGTCACATTGTAATGAATAGGCCACATCATCAAAAAATGACTCAACAATAGGGATCAATTGCAGCAGCACGAATATCTTACTCTTACTATACTCTTAATCGATATAGCATTCTTATTTTTGGTAAGGCAGTAAGAATGTTGTTAGCAGAAGTTGATGGAAAGAAATATGTATCTGGTAGGTTTGGCGAAGTGTTTGAAGAAGTCGAAAGAGAAAAGAACAACCTTATTTTAAATCGATATCTTGCGCGTCTAAAAGTCGAAGCAACTGATCATAAAACTCAAAAGGTCAGCAATGTTGTGTTTGAGTGGCTAAAAGAAACAAAGATACTCATACAAGAGGTGGAGAATCTTACAGTACAAGCAAGAATGCGAAACGGAATGAATTTAGGAAGTTGCTGAAAAAAATAACATAACAATTTGTGGAATGTGAATTTGAGCCATTTTCAACTCCAATTCCAAGTTTAGAACACTTTGTGAAATTGAACTTTATATGCTTTCTGACTAAATAAATTCAAAACTATCTGCATAACTGAATTCAAAGGTCTTTTACATACTTTTGCGGCTACAAATATGAATTTATTGAAAACATTGTGCAAGATGCTAATCGTATTAAAAGTCGTTTTCCAATACAAAGCAGAAAGAAGATGGAAATCATATTAAAAGTCATTTTGCAAAGTCCTTGTGGTTAGAAGCTCTGATCCTCAATGATTTCCTCCTGCTACCAGAATCTGATGCCAACCTATAACAACAACAAAATTTACAACCTTAATTAAATGGTTTAAATGATTTCGAACCAAAATTTTTTGCCAGAATATTTTGTGTCAATTAAGCTCTAAATATTAAGCAAACAAAGTTATGATGGCATACATACCCTGACTGCAAAGAAGTATCTGCGGTGGATTCTGACTTTCTTTTATTTTCTATCTCCTCAAGCTGTTTATTTATTAAAGTATATAAGATTATGTTGAATACATATAAATTATTAAAGACTTGTATCATTATAATTTTGACTAAATTTTGGTTCTTACTTGTTTATGCAGACTTTCAATCTCCATCTTAGCTTTTTGCTCCTGCATATCAATATATAAGCCAATGAAATTATAAAAACATTATGGCATTGTATCGTGTTTTATGGTGGAGCCGCTGTATAGGATCCGAATCATTTTCTTTCCAATTAAATTGCCAATTTTTTATGAATATTATTTATATCTATCCTCTTTGATTTACGATATCCTTGCACAATGAAAATTAGATGTGGACATGTGGTCGTGTACCTTTAACCTGGATTTCTCAAGTTGTTCAATAAGCAATCGTTCCTGCGAAAATATAGATAGTATGATAGCATATCCATACATTAGCAAAACTTGGACTCAAGAAGTGATTGAATTGATACAAATGTCTTAAAAACCATAGTTTTTCTCGAGTTTGCATCTGAATCTCGATTATATTATATGGAAAACCGTCTAAGGAAATATGGTATATGAAAATAGCACATTAATCAATTGCATCAGTTTGGTCTTTGTATTATTCGTACCTTCTTATTTTTGACAGCTAATATCCCTTCACTCAGTTGATTTTCGAGGTCATGCAGTTCCTTAAGCTCCAAGCCATCAAGCTCCTTACCAGTCATCCTTCTGCATAATATAAAATTATAAAATATTTATGAAAGTATTCATTAAGATAGTTATTTTGTTTGTCCGATTAATTAACGACATTATAAAGTACGAGTCCAACTTACAAGTTAGCTTCACGAAGTTTTGTTATTTCTTCCTGCATAGCGGTAGTATCAAGTTCCGCGGCCTATTTAGAATTATTATGTAAAAGAGATGACGAAAAATAAGAAATTAGATATAAGCTAAGATTAGTCTAATAATATAAGCTAAGATTATCCATCTCATAACTGATTAATTACATACTTCTTGTGGTTGATTTCCCTCTGCAGCTTCATTCAACTTAAGGCCTTTAGTATTGCAGTACCTTGAAAGGATTTGCTCCATGCTACATCAATAAAATAAAATTTGTCAAAATAAGTTATGAATAAAATAAACTAATTACAAGAAATAAATGACTTAACCATATTGGCAAAAATTGCAGAAAGACTGCAAGAAACACACTAAAAGAACAAAATATTTGAAGTATATAGAAATCTAGAATTGAACAATATGAGATTCTTCATTGCAGAAACAATACTATTCTTTTTCTTTCAAACCAAAAACTTCATTGCAGAAACAATAATGATTATCATCTATGACAAAATTTTCAAGAATCTCAAATGAAAAATTAATGAAAGTGCCAAAAACTAATGAAAAATTTCTCAGGGTCATCACCTTTGGCTTGAAAACTCATAGAGCTTGCCAGTGGCAGAGAATACCATGACAGCAACCTCCACATCATGAAGAGTAGTCAATTCTTCGGCTTTCTCGATCAAACTCTTTCGCCGCTCGGAGAAGGTAACTTGTCTTCGAATCAAATTCACAACCTTCTTGTTCTCCATCCTCTTCTTTTTCTTCTTGTTTTTCTACTTCTTCTCGCACACTTTGAAAATTTCTTCTACTTCTTCTAACACTAACTAGAAATATATAGTAGTTGAGATATAACAAGGATAATTCAACTACTTTAACAGAAAAACATAACTGAATAACAGAAAAAATTAACTACCTAGTACCTATGTATCTAAAACTAACTAACTGATTTTATATTCTAATATTATAACTAAAATATGCTAACAGTAAGATTAAAATGATGCTTTGCAAAGAGGTTATGATGGGAATAGGCTTGAGAGGTTTTGTGAAAAATCGAATAGCATATATATTTGCGGAGAAGATAGGAAGGAGTTTGTAAATATGAATTTATTGAAAAGATCGTGGAAGATGTCAATCGCATTAAAAGTTGTTTGCAAAAACGAATCAGAAAGAAGATGCAAATCTGATAGAATAGAGAACACAAACAGGAATAGAAACTGATTTACCGTATAATTTACAAGACAAAGACAATAACATTCCAGAGAGATCAAGACATCACCCTTTTCCCTTCGCCTACCAAGTGGTTATTTTCTAACACAACATATGAAATAACTGTCTAAACACAATCTGCATACTAATAAATAAAATTATAACTGCCTTAACACAAACTGCATAACTTCCCCCTATCAGTTATTTCCCTCCACTCCTTTCTTTTTCTTTCTCTCATAAACCCTCCAAACTTTAGGCCTCTCACACCCCACTTCCACTAATACATCTTCCTCTTTTGACTTAGACTCTTGTGGTATCTTAACAAAATCATATTAAAAGTCATTTTGCATGGCAATGGTTTTTGGAACAATCCAACCGTCGGTCTTATACTCGAATATATGTCATTTTGCAAACACCTCGTTTGTTTAGGCTTGAAACTCAAGAAATATTGTAGTAGTTGTTAAAAATTTCTCAGAATGCGAAAGATAACAACAATAACTACCTATATCTAATTTGTGGTATTACGTATTAGTTTTTTTTTCCATTATGTGACATTACCCCTTTATCATACATCAGAAGGTTTGTTAATGTAATATTAATAGTATATTCTTGAACAGATCATAGAAATTAAGATTTCATGTAATGTAAGTGTGTAATATTCATTCTAGATATTCTACAAAAGGGCTTATAGAAATTTGCATTACACTTCAACGTGTGAAAGGTTGACGGAACCATAGAAAAATGTTAAGCTATGCAAGCAACTAGTTTTATAAGCTAAACTGTTACATTGAAACTGTGAAACCATAGAAAGAAAAGGCTGAAGAAATTTTCTAATTTCAAATTTCCGTGAAAAATTGCCACTTTGAAGAAGCCTCATGACCTCCCTAGTTGTTGGAAACTCGTATCCTCATTGATCTCTTCTTGCGAACATAAGATAGTGGTGACAACCTATAACAACAAAGATTAAATGCTTTCAATGATTTTAGACAGACAAAGTTTTGAAAATTTTCAATCACATTAGTCTTTATTAAATAATTTTAGGGACTTAATCACAAGTCGTTAGTGTGCATTGTGCGAGTGTTGTAAATCCGGAATACATGAGTGATGGCATACATACCCTGACAGCAAGGAAGTATCTGCAATGAACTCTGACTTTCTTTTATTTTCGATCTCCTCAAGCTGTTCATTCTCCGTCTTAGCCTTTTGCTCTTCCTACATATCAATATATTTCGACAAGCCAATGAAATTATCAAATCAATAGAAAAAAAGTGCATCTAACAAATTAAACTATGTTTAATTTTTTCCAGTCCGGAATTTGGACTGTAGAAAAGTTTGTAAAAATATTAGGCCGACCCTGCATCTGAATCTCGATTATATTATATGGAAAACCGTCTATAAAAATAACAGTTGATCGATTTTGTTATTTGTACCATCTTGTTTTTCACAGTTAATATCCCTTTATTCAGTAGATTTTCTAGGTCCTGCAGTTCTTGAATCTTCATTCCATCGAGGTCCTTATCCGTCATTTTATCAACCTCCAAAACCTATTTAAAATTCTATTATGTAAAAGACATGACAGAAAATAAGAAATGAAATACTATCCTAATTAACAAAACAAAGATTAGTCTAATATTAGAAGGAACAAAACTTGCATGCATTAATATGAACTAAGATTAGCCTAATTAAGTAAAAACTATCCTAATTAAGTAACTGGAACAGTAAATACATACTTCTTGTGGTGGTCGCTGATCACTAGGTTGATGTTCGTGTTGCGCTACTGCTTCATTGCCTCTGGCTCTTGTATTGTACCTTGAAAGGATGTTCTCCATGCTTCATGAATAAAATAAAATTTTGTAAATAAAATAAGATTAATCATAAGAAAATAAATACCTCAAATAAACCATATTGAAAATTACAGAAAGATAAGAATCACTTAAAAGAAATTAAAATGAACATCGACCTTGTGTTTGAAAAATGGTACAGCTTGTCAGTGTTAGAGAATATGATGACAGCAACCTTCGCGTCACAAAGAATAGACAATTCTTCGGCTTTCTTGAGCAAACCCTTACGTCGCTTTGAGAAGGTAACTTTTCTTCTATTCAAATTGTCAATCTTCTTAATCTCAATCTTTCTGCTTGCCATCCTCTTCTTTTTCTTTTTCTTTTTCTTTTTCTTCTTCTCTTCCAAACACTAACCAGAAATATATAGTAGTTGAAATTTAACAAAGCTAACTCAACTACTTTAACAGAAAAATAAACTGAATAACAGAAAAAGTTAACTACCTAGTACTTATCTTATTTAACACTAACTAACCAATCTAATATTATAACTAAAAATTTCAACAGTAAAGTCAAATACGGAGATTATAAACTTTCTAGGTGACGGTTCATTATTTTGACAAATCCGATTGATCGAATGCTGAGTAGAACGAGAATCCAACCAGACGCTCTACACATGCATTAGGCTCTGTGCGTATCCTATTCATAGAAAATCTAGGCACTCTACGCCAACAGTGGGCCGCAACACCTTGTTGCCGTTTTAAAAATGCAAATCTTGGCTCAAACAATTTTCGAAACTTGGCATAATATAATTGTGAAGAATCATGGGATCATAGTGTCATAGATCATAGCAATAATGATTATGAGGTAAAAGCTCATAATGAAGCATATTGATCAATAAAAGATGAATAAAATGTCTACACATTAATCCTGAGTCCTGAGCATCAAAATGTGTATATATATATATCAAGATTTACAAGTCATTTATTCAAAACCTACTCCTATGAGTTAGTAATCAATCTGAAAATTTTAATTTAACCTATATAAGCAACTACTTGTTTTTATAAACTAAACTGACACTGTGAAACCAAAGAAACAAAAAGCTAGAGAACGGTTAATTTCCAACTTCAACTGGTCCCACGTGTCTCAATTTTTTTTTGGTTAAATTGTATATTTAACCTTTTCATTTTCAGAAACTTACAATTTTGGCCGCATAATTTTCATAATAACACTTTTGACCTTTAGCTCGTTGTACAAAATTGTTGGCCCTCAACTAGTTTTGATCGAGCCAACTCACATGTGGCCCTTTTATCATATGTTGATGTGACATATGAGTCACGACTGTTGATGTGGCGTGAGTCACTCGCTAACTACGCACGTGTACATGTCATGCTTACATGATACGAGTCAACATTCACATGATGTCTGTTGACTTGATCAAAATTAGTAGGGTGAATCATTTGCAAAGAGAGTGAAAGCTAAGAGCGAAAAATGTTAGTATTATTAAAATTAGAGGAACAAAATCACAAGTTTGGGAAAAATAAGGGTCAAAAATGCAATTAGTTTTTTTGTTTGTTAAAAAATTGTAACCATTTTCATCTCTCTTAGTCATTCCAATTTGAAGCAAAGAAGAGCTTCACGAATCACATCCACAGAGCGATATGAGGATATTAGGGTTAACCAATTTCATATTAACCACCTCATCAATTCCTTTTTCTCACAAATACTATCATCATCCACACTTCAATACAATTTCCCTCACACTCAATCCTCGTAAACCACACCCACTTCCTCTGTTTGCAGCATCCAACAACAACAACAACAATGGAGTAAAGGAAGAGGAATCACAAGAACAAGAACAACAACAAAAACGACCCTTTTTTGGTTTCAATTGGAGTAACCTTTTAGAACCAGATCCTGATAATATTCTTGCACTTGGATTAACCGGTATTCTAACATGGGCAAGTGTTCAAGTTCTGTGTCAACTCTTATTTATTTCTTTGGCTATTGTTGTTGCTGCCCTCAAATACTCTTTCATTGCTGCTCTTCTTATTTTCATTCTCATTGCCCTTCTCTAATTATGACATTGCATATACATTAATGTAATTACTATCTTCAAATGTAATTCATTGTTTGCTTACATTACATTACTACTCTTGTGTCTACTCTTTTCCCCAATTTTTGTAGGTTAAATGAAAAACATGATTTGAGCTACTCTTTAGGATTTTGTATTTTTTCCCCACCAATTTAATCTGGTTTGAGGGTCAGTTCTGGCATAAGTAGTTATAGTTTTGGCATACGCAGTTGTGAGGATCAAATTGTGGTTCTCTTTACTAAATTCGACCGACTAACATTTGGTTACTCTTGATGAATCATTGTTTTCAATTTTCCTTTTCTTTGTTAAATTTTAGGATGATTTGAGCTACTCATTCATCATTACTGTTAAACTCTTTTCATTTCTCTTGTGCTTGGTGGCAAAGGGGAGTGTTGCCATGGAAGTGAGGAACAGGGGTCAAATTCCATGTATTCCAACTTGCATACCAATTCTCGATTTGGGAATTTGATTAACTTGATTTTGGTTTGAGGTGCAAAATCATTAGATATAGCAAGCAAATATCTAATGCTAGGTGGATATGGAGATTTATAGGATAGAATAAAAAACAATGGAAGTCTTTAAAGTAGTTGTTTCTGCCAAGTTGATTTTCTAGGAGATGGAATAGAATCGGTAAAAATGGATTAAACACAAAAACAGCGAGTAGAACGGGAATGCAAGAACGCGCTCTGCACATGCATGGCCTCTGTATGCCGACATTGCGCCCTGTTGCTGTTCTAAAAATGCAAATTTTGGCTCAAATGATTTCGAGACTTGGCGCACACATCAACACATCTTACTTTTAACATATATCAAGATTTACAAGTCACTTATCCAAAACGTACTGCTATGAGTTAATCAATTTGAATTACTAAATCCCCTTATTTAGGTTAGGCTGCATTACTAAGACTTGGTCTGTCCGCATAAAATCAACCAATTATTCTAATTAAGCCACTAACCTTAACTCATAGATCATGTTTAGAAGATATGTTTATCACCTCTATATTGCTAAAAAGTGCCAAATAGTTCCCAAAGCAAGAAAGATTGTGATATACTATAGAAATAAATTTGATTATAGAAATAAGCTTCTGAATGTAGCCATCCATCGATAGACATATCGATAATATTACCTTAAAAATTGTTTTGATAAATAAAATGACCAACATTGTGAATCTGAGGCCACCAATTTCTAATTAATGTAGTAAACACAAAACATTTTTAACCTATATAAGCAACTCCTAGTTTTTATAAGCTAAACTGACATTGTGAAACCAAAGAAAGAAAAGGCTAGGGAATGGTTAATTTCCAACTTCAAAAATCAAAATGCAGGTTTTTCAGTGCAAAAATGTCACTGTGAAGCTACTTGACTTCCTGAGTCGTTGCAAGGTTCTATCTTCAAGGCTTTCCTTTTGAGACCAAAATCTGATGACAACCTACAAAATCAAAATCATTTTTTCACTTTTATTGAACTTAAAGTGTACTTTTGAGTCTTGAAATTATAAATCATATAGTAAAAGATTGTTGAGACATTTCATATGCAGAGCGCGGATTCGCACCCGCACTATCCATCTTATTCACACTTAGTATGTGTGAATTTCGCTGCTAGACATTTAAAAAATTGCACTTTTGACAATCGGTCACAAAAATGCCAAGGAAAATAAATCAAAATTGAAATTAAAACTTGAAAGCATAAGTTTCAACAAAAGGTTAAGTGGTGAAAAGGGTGTTATGGCATCCATACCCTAACTGCAATAAAGTATCTGAAATCTCATTATCCTCTGAAGCAAAACTGAAAAGTGGTTTTGAACCTTTGATGGAAATTGTCCTATCCGTCGAATGAAATTCAAGGCACTCTGCCTTTCTTTTGTTTTCCATCTCTTCAAGCTGTTTACAGTATAAAAGATTAAAGATTTAGTTGAAATGCACTATGTAAGATTAAAGTTTCGACATATATATCGTAAAATTTTAACTAATTTTGATTCTTACTTGTTTGCGAAGCGCTTCATTCTCCATCATAGCCTTTTGCTCCTGCATATCAATAAATTTTGAAAAGCTAATTAAATTATGTACAATTTTGTATCATTAAACTAACACATTATTTGTACAATATTTGAAGAATGCATAG
Organism: Trifolium dubium; assembly: GCA_951804385.1. Classification (NCBI taxonomy): domain Eukaryota; kingdom Viridiplantae; phylum Streptophyta; class Magnoliopsida; order Fabales; family Fabaceae; genus Trifolium; species Trifolium dubium. The sequence goes on from OX638070.1 coordinate 11,276,850, forward strand.
CAGAAGAGATTAAGTTAATTAATCTCTTAAAATTATTGAAAAGTACTTGTAAATATGAATATGAAATGAATGACATTTACCTGTAACTTGGATCTCTTAAGTTGTTCAACAAACACTTGTTCCTGCAATATTATAGCTAGTGTGAGTACACATACATAACAGTTAAATGACATGTACTAAAAAACAGGCTCATCATTTTATTTTTTGTTTTAAAAGGTTTTATTTTAGAGTTTGTTTTAGTCCTGCATCTAAATCTTGATCATATTACATGAAGACATGGCATATGAAAATAACCTATGAAGCATGGATACAGACACATAACACAACACGGACACTGACACGGATGAAAATTTTGACAAATAATATAATTCAATGTAAGAATCAATGTTGGTGTCAGACTTGACGCACGTCCGACACCGAGACACGCCTAATCTGCGAATTGTCCGTGTTTCGTAGAAAATAACACAATCAACTTTGGTGTTTGCTATTTATTTGTACCTTCTTGTTTTTGACAGCACATATCCCTTCACAGAGTTGTTTTTCTAGGTACTGAAGTTCTTTGAGGCCCAATCCATCAAGCTCCTTACCACTCATCCTTCTGCACAGAAAGGAAATTATAAAACATGTAAAAATTCATTATTAAGATGGTTCACTAATACATATATTAATACTAGTTTCTTTGTCATCTGTAACTTACAAGTAAGCTGAACGAAGTTTTGTTATTTCTTCTTGCAGAAGGGCAGTATCAGGCTCCACAACCTATTTAAAATTATAAGTAAGAATGACACTTCAAGATATATATACAGAAACAAAAATCTTAAGAGGATGGGGCAACTAAAGAAAGGTTGTGCTTTTTTTATTTATAGAAAGACGAAATGACAATAATCATTACAGACTCATATACACACACAGAAACGGAGGAGCCAGGATTCGAACCATGCTTTAAAACATTAGTAAAATGGTCAAACAATTGATACTATTTATTTTAAGTAACTAATTCACTATTTTGTAAATTTTAAAGACTAAATTGTGCTACCCTTAATTTTGAGGAACAAAAATTTGGTATCCATAAAGGACGGTCATCTCATAACTAACTAATGAGTAAAAACTGCATATTAATATGAGTGGTCCACACATATGTAATAATAGTACACTTACACCCACAGCCACAACCATTTCATGACTAACTAAATATATTTTTCGTCTTGTCGAGAATAACTCAGTTGATAATGATATTGCACACGTTATGTTTTAAATATCATTGTTTGAACTTTAATATATTCACATATTCGTTTGAAATTCTAGCTATTTGACTACGAGACAAAAAATTAGTACATACCTCTGGTGGAGGCTCATCACTAGGTTGTTGTTGCTGCTCTGCTCCATTATTCAAATCAACATCTCTAGTACTGTACCTTGAAATGGTGTGCTCCATGCTTCATTAATAAAACAAAATTATTTTGTAAATAATCAAATTTTGTAAAAATAAATCATCTATCAAATAAACTATATTGACAGTTACAATAAAAAATAAAATTAGAAAGATGAATGACTTGCAAGTTAGCATGGAATTTGTTGGAACCTAATCTTTGTCCTTTTCCTTTCATAATCTTCCCTTTGCAATTAAAATTTGAAAACAAAGTTGAACAAACCCAGAAAGAAGAAAAAAAACTTATTTTGAACAAAATTTTAAATTTAATGCCTAATTTATAGCAATATGAGATTCTTCAACAAAAATCTCTTCTTTTTTTTTCCCTCTTAAAAATGTGTTGTTATTAATCTCATTATCAATCAAAATAAGGTTTTTATTTCCCCACAAAAATCAATTTTATAAACCCCACAAAATGCTAATTCAATATGCCTGAATTTCTTTCTTGCTATGACCCATTTTCACCAAAAACATATTTTTGGCTACCAACAAAAAAGTTTCATTTTTTTCAACAAAAAGAAAAGGTTACATTTTTTTCTTTTTCTTTCAATAAAAAAAATTATTCTTTCAAATTCTTCTTACTATTTAAGCTACTAACAAACCAAACATTTCAAGGTAGCAACAAAAAGTAATGAAAGGTTTAAAAGGGTTCTTCATATTCATACCTTGTGCTTGAAAAATCATAAAGCTTTCCAGTTGCAGAATATATGATAACAGCAACTTCTGCATCACAAAGAACAGACAACTCTTTTGCTTTCTTAAGCAAACCATTTCTTCTCTTAGAAAAAGTAACTTGCCTGCTATTCAAATTCTCAATCTTTTTTATCTCAATCTTTCCTCTTCCCATTCTCTTCCACTTTCAAGAATACTAAAGACTAGAACAACAAAGAGAAAAATGGGTCATTAAAAAGAGAAAGAGGTTTTGTTCTTGTTATTGTTGTTGTTGTTGTTGTTGTTTGTCACACATGAAATAAAACACAAGTATTGTATTGTATATTATTTTAGTTTGTTGCAAGAATTAGGAGTCTAGAAAAAGACAAAGAATACCAAAGAAGGAAAGTGTGACCAAAATTAGGAGTGTATAGGGAAAGGTTACAGATGGATTACTATGTGTGGCAATTTTCCTAAAATGGTATTCTATTTACTTGGGGAGTAGGTAATGCCCACTTTAAGAACCTTTCTATAATGTTTAACCAATACCAATTTTTGGATGGATTATGAATGGATTATGGATTTCTAACCAACCACACTGCTATTTTCAACACCTTTTTGTAGAATTAAAACTAAATTATTGTTAATTTCAGTTTCCAAATTCCAAACTTTAATATATTTATGCTTTTTACTATAATGTTTTACTTTGAGTTTAATTTGGGGAAGTGGTTTTTAAAAAAGAAATGATAAATTATTATTCAAGCAATTTTGGGTTATAGATGGATAAAAGTTGAATATTTTCTTTATTTAGATGTAATAGTTGAATTTACTTTCTTTTTTTTATGATAAAAATTTATGGGGAGGAAATGTAAAATGTTATCTTTATTCAATGTAGAGAACATTTTAAGAGAAGCACTTCAAAATTTATATATTTATCTCTTTAACAATATTAGTAGAGTTCTTAATAGAGTTATCAAAAAGAAGTTGAGTTTGTCTTTGTAAGATAGCTCATTTGAAATCGAATTGATCCACTATTAACATGTTTACTTAAGTTTTGAAAGAAAAAAAAAAAATCTATTTTAAAAGTCTTTTAAGGATATTTGTCTTATTCAGAAAAAGAAATGGATGTTTGGCATGTTGTGCTTGAAAATTGATGGATTATATTTATCTAGCTACCCTAAGTTATTTCCTTGGATTGGTAATTCAATTTCAAGCAATATCCTTTGTTATTTTTTAACTCAAACGGTGTTTTTTCAAATATACTTTTAGCATTCTATTCTAAGTAGGACGACACACGACTTTATTTATAAGTACTATAATTTGGGATAATTTCGAATTCTATAAATTGAATTTTGTTTTAATCTCTTATTAATTTTTAGTTAACTTTGATCCCTTTTTATTTCAAAACAAACAATGAAATCGCTTAATATCAGAACAAACTTTTGAATCAGATTAAATTGGTGGTGAAAACGAAAAAAAAGTAAGAGAAGTGGTATTTGGTACAACACATATCCAACGAACGACACGCGTGAAAATCATGTGCTATCCTCTACTTCCATGATCAGCATTACCTCTTTTAATTTTTTATTTTTGTTGAAACGCAACATTACAAATATTTTTTATTTAATTTTTTTTTCACCATCATATATTGATACGAGTCGTTAGCGATGATTAATTTTCGTCTTATAGGCATATAAGGTGAATTCTCTTTTCTCAAACGAATAACTTTCATACACAGAGACAAAAATCAAACCTCTTATCACATGCTTATTAAGTAGTCCAAAATCTTTACTAATCGAATCAATTAATTGTTAGATAGATAATTAAAGATATTAACAATTAAAGTTGTGCATTTGACAAACATGAATTTGTTAACTATATTTTTTTGTGTCAAGTAGTCTAGTAATTAGAACTTCATCCCTTAAAGGTGAATAACTGAATGTACCAAATTTTGAACCACAATCCCTATACATTACGTACATACCAACTGAACTAAATTCACGAAACAACTGTGTCAATTATTTTAAAATAGAGATAGTAGTATTTTTTTTATTTAATTTATTGTAGCTTATTTTAATATAGACAAAAAATCTTTAAAAAGCAACATGGGAAGCGCGTCGTCACATTTCGTTAGAAACAATTCGCACCATCAAGCATTAGTCAAAAAGTAAACAATTTTATATACTACAAGAACATAACTTAAAGGTTTTGGATGATCTTGCATATTTAACCCTAAAAACAAATAGGGCTTGTCCCGTGAGTTAACAAAGACTCTACTCACAAATAGCCACATATATAAGAATGAACGACTTGAATTCAGACTCAAACAATTCTTGAGAAGTCTTATTTATTTTCTGGTCAAGTTTCATATTTAGTTAGGACTTTGCTCCTAAAAATAACATGATTATTATGATATGAAAGAACAAATGGAGAAATGTTGCCATCAAGCCCTTTGACATGTACGGGTCCGTTTGGTTGGAAGGAAAGAAAGTAGGAAGGAAGGAAAACACGGAAACCAATGCATGTATTTGGACTATATTCCGTGTTTTCCTTCATTCCTACTTTCCTTCCTTCCAACCAAACGAAGCCGTAAAGTGATAAGAAACTAAGAGGAGTTTGAATGAAAGCTCATAAATATTGTTTAATTGATTAGTTTATTTATCACCTTAGTTTGGTCATCCCTTTCACCATGGTATATAATGATCAATGAATAGCTCATTTAAGGGTGTGAAGTTTGAAATTTAACATCCTAGTATACGTTAATTGGTTCCATTCATTGTGTCAAAAAAAAAAATTGGTTCCATTCATAGAGTGCTAAATTTGATTTTAGAAGTGTAGAATTAAATTATAATTTTTTGGTTTTTTTCTATGAGTAAAATTAATTTTGTTCGAGTCTAAAAGTTTTAGTTTAACAAATAAAAAAGATCGAAATTGTTATATCAGACGTCTAATATTGTGGTTCAAACTCAATTACTCTACACTATATATAACAAAATATTTTCAAAATCTAAAATTAATTTTCACCCATAAATTTATTATTTCACTCATTTTTATATACTTAGGGTTCGTTTGATCTGCAAAATAAGAATACTAAACAAAACAGGACAATACATAACGGAACAGGATAAACATTTAAGCTATTAACCCAATTTTGTCTTATAAGATGTTTGGTGAAAAAAAAGTTATTTTAGTCATTTAGACAAAAACTTACCAAAAAAAGTCATTTAGACAATTTGTGCAGAAGACAAAAAGTTGTCCCGTGGTTCTGTGTGAGGCAAAAATATTTATTTTTGTCATGCCTTTGTCCAGTCCCAATAAAAGATTTAAAATCAAACACAGTACAACTGAAGTTGTTTTGTTTAATTCTTTATTTTTTAGCATTTCAAACGCACAATTACTTTTATATATGAATGTATTCAAATATAAATCATCTTAAATCATCTTCAATGGTGATACCTATTAGGTACTCAATAAGTACATATTAATACTACCATCGTAACAATACATATTTGAGTATATATTATTTATCACTTCTTAAATAAGAATTTTATCTCTCTTAATTCTTAATGAGTCCCGCGTATTTTTATATATTATTTTTAACGGGTCTCACTTCTTATATGATAGTAGGAATACTTTATTATTATTAAATTAAATGATATAGAGTTATTAATAGAACTCATTAAAAACTTTTTAAAGAGGTGAGTTAGAGGAATTGAAGGTCTGTTTGATCTCCAAAATAAAAGTACCGGACATAATAGTACATGACAGTGCAAGACAGAGCAACACATAACATACATTTCCTGTATTAAACAAATTTTGTTTTGTATGATGCTTGATAGAGAAAATGTTATTTTGGTGATTTATAAAAGTTGTGCTGAAGACAAAAAGTTGTCCCATAACTTAATGGAGGACAAAAATATCTGAATGTTTGTTAAATATTTTTATTAAAAAATTATAAATAAATGAAATGTAATGATGAAAAACCTACTCAAAAATACAGTTTTCCATTATACTAGTTGATCTTATATTCATTTCATTTCATTTTATTTTATTCTATACTATGGATGCAAGACATTTCCCGACTCAATCAACAAAAATCACACCTCTGTCTTAAACAAGTCAAAACACTAAATCCTCTCTCTTTCTTTTTCTCTCTCTAACTGAAAAATGTCGGATGCGTTTTGCAGCGACTGCAAGAGAGAAACGGAAGTGGTTTTCGATCACTCAGCAGGCGACACAGTTTGCTCCGAGTGCGGACTCGTTCTCGAATCTCACTCCATCGATGAAACTTCCGAGTGGCGTACCTTCGCCAACGAGTCCAACGACAACGATCCCGTTCGTGTCGGTGGTCCTTCTAATCCTCTCTTAACCGACGGTGGTCTCTCCACCGTCATCGCTAAACCTAACGGTTCTTCCGGCGAGTTTCTCTCTTCTTCTCTCGGTCGTTGGCAGAATCGTGGCTCTAATCCTGATCGTGGACTTATTCTCGCTTTTAAAACTATCGCTACTATGGCTGAAAGGTAGTTTGTTAGTTAGTTAGTTAGTTAGTTAGGGTTTTCGCTCAATTTATTTTAAATATTTTAATTTCATCAGTTTATAATAATCTTAGAGTATCTATAGTACTTATTGTTTTGATTTATGATTGAGACTACATATCCTTAGTTATAATTAAATAGTGATTTAGTTGATCCAGTGGTGGTTGACACCCTACTTGGTAGGATGGGGACTAGGGAGGACAACGGTTCGATCCATCACAACTGCACTTAAGGGACTGAAACTCGCCCCGAACTGGATTAGTTGGCCCAGTGGGCCATATACTGGTGGTGAAAACCAAAAAGAATAATATTGTGTTTGTATTATGTGATAAGTTATATGAAATTGAAACAAATTTTAAAATGATTCATGAAATTGAAAATTCTTGATGATATTAGTTTCTTTGGAACAATTTTAGGACTAATGTGATTGGGGATTTTAAGAATTATAATGAAATTTGTTAATTTTAGAGACTCAATTGTTTGACCTTACAATTTCAGAACTAAATTGGCTATTTACAAGTTGATTGATGGATGGAGATTGGAGAAAAATTAAATATATCTAGGGCAATACATTGAAGTAACTATCGTGGGGATAAGCCGTGGCGTAGCCAGAAAATTTACAAAGCCCGGGCAAAATCTCAATTTTAAACAAAAATTTCAATTTTGCATTGAAAAAACATTGTTTTTAACAAAAAAATCTCAATTTTGACCTAAACTAACCCTAAAAATACCAACAATTTTTATCAGAGCCCGGGCATGCCGGGCTCTAGAACAGCCACTGGGGATAAGGTTTCAATATGCATAAACCGGTAGCACTTCCTATATTACTAGAATGATCAATATGACCAATCTTTGTGGTGTTCCATTAGTTTTTAAATTGCAACCATTAAATTTTTCATGCTTTATATATCATTGTAGCAAAACTTTGAATATTTTGACTTGCATTAAAAAACTTTTTATGAGAATTGATTATTTGTTTATTCTTTTTATTGAATGAGATGATTGGGAAATTAGCTAATGTCGATAAGTTTTCAGGTTGGGACTTGTTGCAACCATCAAGGTATCGCATATTCTCAATCAGAACGAATTCTCTCTCTCTCTCTCTCTCTCTCTCTCTCTCTATTATTACAGGAAAATTTTCATGAAATGGAATATGTTTTTACTTCACTTTAAGTGCTTATTGTAATTAACCTCTACTGTTTGCTTACTGAAATTGCATTATATTCAAATAAATAACATGCCAAATTTGTCTGGTGTTTGGAGAAGTCGATGCACAATGAACGTGCTTTGCCATAAGTTGCGAGTATGTAACGTTTTGAAGGCTATTATGGTAGAATCATATTTAACTGCACTGTATATAAAGACATTGAGTTATATTTCTCACTTTAGTGTCATTGGCTTAAGCTTTGAAGTCCAACCATAAATGAGAAGTTTTTTGAAGTGTTGGTTACACTGTTGCTAAAAACACTGAATTGCCACTCCTGATGTGGATTGTATGATTTGATCTCTGAAATCCCCTAGAGACATTAATATGTAATCTAGTCAATGGTCTTAGTGAAGGTATTAGATGGGGATCAGCACCTCTTACAGGTTGAGGTGCTGCCTCTTCATTGAAGCTGATCCCGCGGATGCTTTTCGCATGACTTTTTTTGTTTGGACGAGGCTTACTTTTAGCAACTTATTGATAATTATGAAAAACCCTGAAAGCTCAGTCTCGCGACATGCTAACTTTGATACTTAATGGGATAAATAAACTAGTTATATTGCTAATGATTAATTGCTTGGTCTTTAGGATGTTTTCGCTTATGTTTCTTTTGTAAAGTGAATGTCTTATATTACAGCTTTCAGCACAAGACTGGTCCCCTTTTTTCCACTCATTTGAGTTGTTTTTAGATAATTGTCCTGATGTTTTTCTACCATTTGGGACCAATACCTTAATTTATGAGTGATATGGTTATTTTTGTATAAAAACATTTGTTACATAATTTCCGTGTACAATATGTTCTCTTGGAAGATATAAAAGCATTTTTCTCTGTTTACTTTCTTGCATGGAAGCCTTAACACATACACGGGCGTTAGTTATGTGATTCTTATTAATTATTGATTTTAGAAACAGTTGTACTTTAGAAATGCATAAAAGCATAAGTGACTTGTGCGAATGCACAGTGAACCTTACTAATGCTTCCGTAAAATGAGCATTGTCTGTATTCTTATGGTGCTTTTATGGTTTGTTTGAAGGACCGAGCAAATGAGATCTACAAGAGGGTTGAAGACCAAAAGTCTAGTAGAGGAAGAAACCAAGATGCTTTGTTGGCTGCTTGTCTCTACATCGCTTGTCGACAAGAAGACAAACCGCGAACAGTAAAGGGTACATCCTATGATTTTTTTAACATCTGGACGCTTCCCAGTTTATCTTTCTCTATGTAAATGAGCTTCCCTGAACCTATGGATTTCAAATAGAAATTTGCTCCGTTGCCAATGGGGCTACAAAGAAGGAAATTGGCCGAGCAAAAGAGTACATTGTGAAACAACTTGGTTTGGAGAAGGGTCAGTCTGTGGAGATGGGCACAATACATGCAGGGGACTTTATGGTGAGTTTCCTTTGTTGATTTGTAGCATATCTTGCTTTTTAAGTAGTGTATTAGTGTGGTTATCTCATCTAAAATTTGAGTGGATTTCTTTTATGTTCCTAACCATATATTCATCTCAAACTTCAGAGGCGATTCTGTTCCAATCTTAGTATGAACCATCAAGCTGTGAAAGCTGCTCAGGAAGCTGTGAAGAAATCAGAAGAATTTGATATAAGGTATGTTATGGTTGAAATAGGTTTTTACTACTAAAGGATGGTATGCCATATTCGCTATACTTTGATACTAATGTAAAAATGTTTTTAGTTAAAGCTAAAATCTTGAACACAATTTAGTTTCTAAGAGGAAACATTTGTGGGAAAATTAACACTGGAGTGGTTATTAGTTTTGGAATGAAACAGGGATATATATTAGTTTAAGATTTTGTGCTGCCTATCTATCATTATGCTTCCATGTTTTCCTTTAACAACACAGTGAATAGTGAGATTACACACACAGGTGTGTTGTTGTATCTGGTTGAGAAGTGGAAACTGTGGTATGAGGAATGGGTGGTCTACGTGTAGAGTAGGACACTCAGGGGTGCCCAAAATAGCATGTGCGTATGAAATGGAACACTCTGAGGAAGATATAGCAGTCGTTTGAGAAGTTATAATATGTATTTTCTGTCATCTTAGTTTGAATTTTTCTGATAAAATAATAGCATTGTCCTCTGCATGTATGAAACTGCTCCAACTTGTTAGGTAGGTTTCATAATTGTCAGAAAAGCGGTTATTATCTTGTGATGATCAATACTAACAACTTTTATCTTCCACAGGAGGAGTCCTATATCAATTGCTGCGGCAGTTATATACATCATAACTCAGCTTTCTGATGATAAAAAACCTCTGAAAGGTATGCGATAGCGACACTCCTTATTGGGTGGGTAACTGAGATTTGATATATGATGGCATGGAAGACAAATCTATTTGTGTTTTTTAAAAATAAAATGAAATTGTCTTGTCAATCAATGTCATTGGTTCTGCTGGAAATTTTTAACTTTAGAATAAGTAACTGAAGCCCAATTCCTACGGATACATCAATGCTGCTAAGTGCTAACTTATATGCTATTTCATTCATGCCATGTATCTAACTTGTTTTTATAATGCAGATATATCAATTGCTACAGGAGTCGCAGAAGGAACGATTAGGAACTCCTACAAGGATCTTTATCCCCATGTTTCAAAAATAATACCAAATTGGTATGCAAAGGAAGAGGATTTGAAGAACCTTTCTAGCCCTTGAGTTATAGAGCAGAACCATCCTAATTTATGTATGTCACTAGAGAAATCTATCTGTTTTGGATTCACTGAACTGTTCGTTATAAACTAAAGTGCCCTTTCTGGATTTTATTTTGGGGTTTATTGTAAAAACCTCCCAATTAGAGTGTACACATTAGGAGCAAGGTGTACCATATAATGCATGGATTCTTGACTCTGCAGCAACTTAGAAGAGAGAATGCCGGCGAATCACCTGCATGAATTGAGTTCTCTTTTACTGTGTTTGCCTGTTGTTGTATGTTGCAAATTACAAAATATACATAGTGGACCTGACTAGCAACAAAATCTGTTTTGTGTAACTGTTTGATTGCATAACAAGCCCATGTTTTTAAGTACAAATTCATATTTCTAAAAATAATATATAAGTTGTTTATGGGTCATGCTAACTGCTAAGGGCACTTGTTAAGTAACAACAATTAAAGTCGTTTTGGTGTTTATCTATTTATTTTACTTTTAAAGTGTTAACTACACAGTTACGTGATAACTATATTTGATTTGTTAAAAAGTACTCTATGCTAGCATTTTTTTTATAGATTATGAAATAATATCTGATAATGCTTTGGTTATGAATATTGTATCTAGGAATAAATCATATTGTGTTTGATGATATTATATTTAGTACTCTTTGGAGAAAGAGTGATAAAGAAAAATGGAGTGAACTATAGTCTATATAAATATTAAAAAGGCTTTAAAATGTGTAAAATTATTTGTCTCTATAGTCCTTGTTAGAGATGCCATTAGGGATTAATGAAACATATATTTGTATACTTCGCATTTGTATGTTTTAGATTCCGTTTCTCATTTTCATATACTTTAAAAGATCCGTTTGACCCGGCTTATTTTCTATTTTTTTAATTTTTTAAAATCAAATAGAGAAGTATTAAATTAAATTTAACCATATTTCTCTTTAAAAGTATTAGAGAAATAAAGTAAAGAAGTAAAAAATAAAGAAAAGTGAAGTCAAACACAATTTTTTCATTCTTTACTATTTTTAAAGAGAAAATAAGCCGGACCAAACGAGCACTAAATATGAGAGAAGTGGAAACTCTTTTAAGGATTATTTTACAACAACTTAGTCCCTTCTTGAAGACTTGAAGCAGTTTTGTTTCCTCTTTACCACTGTTTTTAAAAAGGAGTATTTATCAAAATATATGACTCTTTTGGATTTTAATTTTTCAACGATCGGAAATTGTTTACTCTATTGACAAATTACTATTTACTACAGTCCTATTTTGATAAGGAAATACTTAACCCTCTAAGTTTAAAAGACTTGACTGAAGACAAAAAAGACATAATAACTCGAATTTGAAGAATGTCTTCTAAAATTGGGATTAGAAGTATTTCTCTTTTAGTTAGTATATGTTTTAGTTTTTCATTGGTTATTGATATTTATTCGACGCATTTGTATTGTAAATGCTTCTTTATCAGTTTTTGTTTGTCTTGAGCGGAGACTTGTTTTAATATATATATATATATATATATATATATTTACTGTTCAAAAAAAAAACATAATAACTCAAATCACTTAGTATTTTAACTTAGGACACATAACTCACAAACTTGAAATAATTCAACAATACTCCATCTCCATCTGTCCCAAAATATAAGGAAAAAAACTTATTTATTAAGAAAATATAATCATGAAAATTTGAAATATGGTTTTGTGAATTTTTTTTAAAATAAATTGCATAGAAAGGCGAAAAATCATTTTTTAATGGTTATTGTTTATTGAGAAAATGAGAGAGAATGAAAATTGAATGCAATTTACATTTAATTTTATGAGAATAAGGAATAACATATTCTTAAAAATAGTTTTTTCCTTATATTTTGAAAGAAAAATATGGACTTTTCTTCTTTATATTTCAGGACAGAGGGAGTATCAATCATGAGCAAACAAACAACATGTTCACAACTCACAAGTGGTTCGTATATTTCGCCAAATTATGCGTACGTTTGTTGACTTTTTTCAAAAATAGATTTTATAGTGTAATATAATTTTGTGTAGAAAAAGTTTACAATTTTTTTTAAAAAAAACTTCAAGTGAAAATTCGGTTTACATAGTTATTCTTAAAATGTTACTTTAGGCATTTTATCATTTTATTGATTTTTTTTTAGATATTAAAATTTCAAAAAATCACTTAAATTTGAAATATAACTTTTTTAAAAAAAATTATGATTTTCACTATGTTTTAATTTTCAATAATTTTTTTTTGATTATATGGAAAGAAAATGAACAAAACGAATATAAGAAAAAAGAAATTAAGCTAAGCTCGCGGCCAAGCAACACCTGCAACATCAGCCAACAACACAAGACTGAGTTGAGGAGGATAACAATTCCAAATTTTCAAAGCATCGTTTGAGGAAGCTCCAGCCTTCGCAAGTCAATCAGCACATGCATTACCTTCTCTATAGAGTATACTGAAAAGAGACATTCCAATCCCCCCGGTGGAGATGACGAATTTGTCTAATAAAATGCGCATAAGAAAAAACGATTATAAAAAATTTGTAATATTTTGAAAACCAATTTTATAAAATATAAAGAATTTTTCTTTTTTAAAGCTGAAACAAACAGACCCCATATCTCAGAAAAAAAATTATTTTTTTCAACAATACGTACATAAAATCATAAATGCAAGGGACATGTATTCAATAATATATATACCATCATCAGAAAGACAAACTACTTAAATCAAATACATTTAATGTGCCTCACTAGTATCTCGTGCCCTAAATTATACAAACAACACTTAGGTAAATACTACTAAAAGAGTTATGATAAATTTCTATCTTAAACTCTCAACTCTTAGGACTCGTTTGGCGTGTCGAATAAAAAAAGACAAAATATGATAAACAAAATGAATAAGGATATGATAAAATAATGACATGATAAATATTATATTGTCATGTGTTTGATATACATATGATAAAAAAAATGATAACATTATTTTTTTTCTATCACTTGTTTGATGCACACTTCATATTGACATAATAAGATATACATATTATATTTAAATAACCAAAACCAAATTATAATTAAAGAATAAATGTATTATTAAAAAAGTATATATTTAATTGAGTTTTTTATTGATTAGTTGACATTAATTAAAAAATACTCATAATTAATTAATTTCATATAATTGTGGAGAGATGAGAATGAATAATATGTTGGATAATTATGCTATCATGTTGGTTACTTAACTTAAAATAAAGATTAAAATAACAAAAAATTAAAGAGATGTGATTAAAAATAAGTGTACTTTATCCTATCATATTAGAGCACCAAACAAATTATTTAACTAAGATACGATAATTTTATCATATCTCGTCTCTCTATAATGCGCACCAAACAGACCGCCTAACGCACTAATATTCAAAACAAAAGTTTAGCACCTTGAGCACGGAAAATTGAATAAAAAGCTTCGCTGGATATATATATATATATACACACACACTCTCTCCGTCCTAAAATATAAGAGAAAAAAACTTAACTTTTTTGTCTCAAATGATAAGAGAAAAAGTTCAAACATTAATCTTTTCAAGAAAAGTTTATTCTTTCTCTTAATTTTTCTATAACCAACAACCAATAAAAATTGTTTTTACATCTTTCCATACAATTTTAAAAAAAAAAACTCTCAATCATTATATTTTACTTTTTTTTAATAAGTGTGATTTTTGTTTTTTCTCTTACATTTTAGAACGGAGGGAGTATATATATATAAAAGAAATAAGTTTTGCCGACACTTAGGTAAAAAGGGTCATTTTTTAAAACTAAGTCAAAATTCTTTTTTTATTGTATCTTACAAAAAATCTACAACAAATCCGAAAAACTTGAAAAAAGATACTACCTCCGTTCTTTTTTACTTGTCGTTTTAGAAAAAAATATTTGTTCCTTTTTACTTGTCGTTTTAGCAATTTAGGTTATATTTTGCCTATTATATCCTCCTTCATATTTTATTTTATTGACTAAATTTTGTATAATTGTTTTTGTTGAAACAATAAAATCTTTTTTATTGTATACAAATTTTGTTTGTTTGTTTTTAAATAAAGTTTGTTACAATTTTTTTGAAAATAGATAATGTTTGTGAAAAAGAAGGAATTTATTAGTGGATTAAAAATATGATATATTTTAAAAAAGGGCATACTAGGAAAATAAGGTGCATAAATATACCCCTCTTATTTTGGTCTTTTTTTGTAAAACGTCAAGTAAAAAGGAACGGAGGTAGTATTATTTCAATATTGAAAATCGAGACACCTGACTATTGCCTATTCTAAACTCTAATTCAGATTAATAATATATATATATACATACAGGGTTAGGGAAAAAGTAAAGTAAGAGAGAGAATAAACTTTTTTTTGAAAAGATTAATGTTTGACCTTTATATATATATAAAAGTCATGTTAATTAGCACAATTTAGTACTTAAGTAATATGTCTTTATAGAATAAGATAAGTGGTAAAAGTTAGGGACATATAAATTGTGTCCGAAGAGATTTAAGATAACCCTTAGCAAGAGCAATTAATAATACCCATGTGCAAAAAAATAAGCTGGGTAAGAAGAGATTTAAGTTAACCCCTGGCGTCTGGCAAGAGCAATTAATAATACCCATGTGCAAAAAAAAAGTATTTAAGTAATATTAAAAGATCTAAAAATGCTAGCCGGAGGTGGTAGGTAGGATCTTTGGGAAAAACACTTTACGCGCCTATATTTTCTGGTTTAACCAACTTCATTTTTATAATTTTAGCAATAATAATGTCTGAAGGATTTTTAGTTTTATATAATTTCATTGACTATAAGGCACTCGGGATAACTATATCTAATTTTTTTTTTTAATACAAGATAAATTGATCTTGTATGTCCTATTATTCAACTCATATTTCCCCTAATTCATATCATTTGAATTATCTTATTGGACAACTATCTATACGTTAGAACAATCTTAATATCTCTATAAATATAGTATAAATCTAACACATTGGATTCAGTCCATAAAAGTTCACCAATGGCTTCCAATAATCAAAGCAACTCAAAAAGCCATAGCAGCAACCACCAAAACCAAGTAGCTGTGATGGTAGTACCTTTCCTAGCACAAGGCCATCTAAACCAACTTCTACACCTCTCACGCCTCATTGCATCACACAACATACCTGTCCATTATGTTTCCACTTCCACACACAGTCGTCAAGCCACTGCTCGTGTTCAAGGTTGGGATCCAAACTCCATTTCCAACATTCATTTCCATAACTTCAATGTTCCTCCATTTGTTTCACCTCCTCCTAATCCCAATTCACTAACCAAATTCCCTACTCATTTGGTTCCTTCTTTTGAAGCTTCTTCACATCTTCGTCAGCCTGTGGCAGAACTCATGAAATCACTCTCATCAGTTTCCAAAAGGGTCATTGTAATCCATGACAGTCTAATAGCATCAGTTGTACAAGATGCTAGAAACATATCAAATGTTGAGAATTATTCATTTCTTAGCAGTTGTGCTTTTTCATGTTTCTATTCCATTTGGGACAAAGTGGAAAAACTATTTCCAATAGAAAGCTCATATATCATAGATGTTCCTTCTATGGAAGGATGCTTCACAATCCCATTCAATGGTTTCATTGCAGCACAAAAGGAGTTCTATAAATTCAGTGATGGGAGCATCTACAATACAAGCAGAGCAATTGAAAGTCCTTACATGGAGTTGATAGAGAAAATCACTGGTAGTAACAAGCATTGGGCAGTGGGGCCTTTCAACCCTTTAACAATTGAGAAGAAAGATTCAAAGGGTAAGCATTCATGCATTGAATGGCTTGATAAACAAGAGCCAAAATCAGTTATATATGTATCTTTTGGAACAACAACAACATTGAGAGAAGATGAAATTGAACAGATTGCAATTGGGTTAGAACAAAGCATGAAAAAATTCATCTGGGTGTTGAGAGATGCTGATAAAGGAGACATCTTCGACGAGAATGAAGCGAAAAGATGTGAACTTCCAAAAGGATTTGTTGAGAGAGTTGAAGGTGGAGGGTTTATTGTGAGAGATTGGGCACCCCAATTGGAAATTCTAAACCATCCTTCAACAGGAGGGTTTTTGAGTCATTGTGGTTGGAATTCAACTTTAGAGAGTATTTCAATGGGGGTACCAATAGCAACTTGGCCTATGCATTGTGATCAGCCTAGAAACAGTATTCTTATAACACAAGTTTTGAAGGTTGGTTTGGTTGTGAAGGATTGGGCTAAAAGAGATGAGTTGGTTACTGCTTCAGATATTGAGAATGGTGTTAGAAGATTGATGGAAACAAAGGAAGGTGATGAGATGAGAGAGAGAGCAATGAAGCTTAAGAATGATATTCATATGTCAATGGATGAAGGTGGAATTTCTCGTATTGAAATGGATTCTTTCATTGCTCATATCACAAGATAGTTTCCATCACTGGTAAGATTAGCCCACACCAAGGGGCCTACAATCTAGTTTACTACCTAACTTCCTTTTTAGAAGTTTATTCAATAAAAAAGTAGAAAGTCTATTTAAATAAATAAAATTAAACGTTAATTGATCTGATAGTTATTGACGTTGAATTTGGTTAAGAGGAAGAAGACCACAATCCGATTTCCTGCAATTGTATTTGGGAGGAGGCAACTGCGTTTAGGAGAGATTACTTGATATAAAAACCGATCTCCAAACTAAATTAAACTTTGTGAAAACCAAAAAACATAATAATAATATTTTTAACACTTTTTTATGTTGTATTTTGTATTAAAATATAAATCTTTGAAATTTTTATATGAATTTAAGTTTATTAGTCTACATTAGTTTTTAGCATATATATACTCATTCCAATCTTATAATTTGAAATAAGCTTATACCGTCAATGTTTTTACTTTTGCTTGGCAATTTGTTAATAATAGGTTAACTACGAGACTGAATTCTCTCCAGTGCAATCCCCGCTGCGGGTGATCCAACCCACATCTCAACCATTCATCTTTTTAATAAAAAAATAAAAATTGATGTGCAAATAAAGTGTAAGGGCTGAGATTTCAAAGGATAGAAAGATGTATTGGAGAGGATCATTTCCAGTTACTTACAATAATGATTACATATTATGCTCGGTTGGGGCCTGGATGTAGTATTATTGAAGATATTGACAATTTATTCTTGAATTGTATTTTTGGTGTAATTTGGGGAGCATTATTTCTTAGTGGGTCCGTTTGGTTCGAAGGAAAGAAAGTAAGAAGGAATAAAAACATGGAAACCAACATATGTATTTAGACTATTTTATAATCCAAATACATTCCTCGAATTCTGTGTTTTTCTTCCTTCCCACTTTCTTTCCTTCTAATCAAATGGACCTTTAAAGACCAATGACCATAGTGTTCTTTCTAATAATGCAGTTTTGATGGCATCTCAATTTTGTGGTGCGCTTGTTTTATTTTGCAAAAATACTAGGATATGCGTATAATTTGATTAACTTTTATTTGGTCTATTTAGAAATATTGAAATAATTGAGTTTTTAGCTGCAAGAAAATTTCTGTTGAAACGTTGATCTTTATACAAAAAAAAAACTAGTGGACATAAACCTAACCCAGAACTCCACACAAAATAGAAGTCTTTTATAATGTAAGGTGAATGAACCGACCGTCAACACAAAAACAGTCTACGTACTCATCACCTGTGTCGGAGCAAGAGAAACTGTAGAGCTCGAGCAAAAATTTTGTTTTGAACAATTTTTTTTTATAGTTTTACCTTAAATTAATTTCAAAAAATACCAGTTTTGAATAAAATCTCAATTTTGCCTTAAATTTACCCATAAAATATCAGTTATGAACAAAACATCTCAATTTTACCTTAACTTTAAAAAATCTCAAATTTACTTTAAACTAACTCTAAAAATACCAAAAAATTTAGCAAGAATTTAGGCTGACCTGGCTTAAGATCCGTCTGCATGAAGATGCAAGCATTGATGACTTTTTCAAGTTAAATAGTTTGAAATCAAGAAATAATACAGTTATCTATATCTATATCTATATATATATATTATTTGAGACCCTTTTTTTAAAATGAATTGTACACATGGGGTTCTATGGTTATTCCTCATCTCTCATTCTCTTCACAATAAATGACAATTACAATAATAAATAATCAATTTTAAAATTTGAAATGGTTATATCTAACATTGCCTTCTTCACACAAATAAATACCGTATTATTGTAGTAAATGCTATATATTAATTAGATGATATTATACGATTTAATTGCACCGAATACCAATTAGGTATGTAAAGATTGTATTCACTACAAGTCTACAATGAAACAAAATACAATTATCATTATTGCTTATAAAAATAACAGTAGTGTGTGATTTAAAATTTAAAAGAAAATAATACTGTATTTTACAAGGAGACCCTATTAACATAGTCAAGGTATTAAAGGAGTCAAAATTTATTTTATAAAAAAAAAATTAGTACATCGGAAAGAAACAATTCCTTTTTTTCTATTGTTTAATAAATATTTCCAATAATATTTTATACATTAAAATTACATGCATTTGTTTCTCAGATTATTTAAAAGCATATTAGAAAAACAAGTATTAAAATTTAATTGAGTGATAAAAACATGAACAATATATTTAATGCATTTGTTTCTATTCTACAGATTTTTTTGTTAGAATATAGTTTTAATTTTCAGTTATTTCATCCATAAATCGAGGAAAATAATTAATATGATTATTTTATATCTTTGCCTATAAATAATGATTTTTAAACTTACAATTCTTACACCATTTTTGAAAGACTTCTCTAAACCTCTATTCTTTTTGTTTTTTATATTGTTTTTCGTGTTCTTATTTTTTATTCTCATATATTATTTTTATTAGAAATATATTTTTTCAAATCATGCCTATATATAGTACATTTTTTGAGTGAATATATGACGTGCAATTTTATATCAGTACTCCCAAGTTTTTTCATTTTTATTATGATTTTGTCAATATAATTTTTTGTATTGAATTTAATCATTTATTCTATTTCATTTTTTAGATGTGTACGTAAAAAAACAATGAAATGAATGAAATAAGACTAAGATGGCTACGATCGAACTTGACGGATCAATGATATTCTTTTTTTAGAGTGGACAAAATTGAGAACGGTTCACCGATTTTATTGATTTTCCACCTCTTGACACCTATTTTGTCCTAATTTTACATATCTTTGATTTTTATTCGGCCCGGAGATCTGATTTCTAATCCAACCACTTGAACCGTCATGTAAGTTTTTTTAATTCTAAATTTGATGATTTTATTGCCGTGTTACATATGGGTTTGATAGGAGAAGATTCAGAGATCAATTACAGACAGAAACAACTTATATTTCTGATGTACCAAAAAAATCTTGAGAATATTGATATTATTATGTTCACAAATATAAATTTTTGAAGTGCGACAATAACAAGACCAATTTTTAGGATGAATCTATTAAAATCACCCAGGTAACATTTGACATGGATTTATTAGATTGATATATTATTTGTGAGCCATTTTTCAAAGCAATGTGTATATGTGGCATTATGACAATCATTCTCCTTTCATATGCAATTCACATTTATATCATTGAATTTGAATGGTGTAGGCATTAAAAAAAAATCGGACAAAAATAATTGGACCCTTAAATGACAACCATTCATTGCTCGGTATTCACTGATTAATATGAGGGGACCAATCTCACCGCCCACTTGCGGATACCTCATTTAAAGCCAGAGTTTTTGTTTTGTATGGACTAACCCACTGAAATTGGCACCGGTGGGAATCGAACCTGAGACGCTATTTGATTTGATATTATTATATTTTTTATTTTGCAAGTGAAGATCTTCAAACCTACGTGTGTGCTTAAATTATATTTGTTATTTTTTAAATTTTTAAATATTATTTAATCATCATTAAACTTTAAATTTTTAAATAATTTTTTCATACATGTGTAGAATACTACAAATTAGTTTTTTTAACTAAAATGTAGAACTTTTAAAAATGAAAAATAATTAAATATGATTTTTTAAAAGTTAATGATAAAAACAACACAAAATTTCAACTTAGAAATCAATTTATGGAGTTTTTTTTTCTTTCAAAAATACACATTTATTTAACAATATCCACTAAAACTACATGCATAATAATTCGAATAATTTTTTATGTTATTTTTGTTTCATATTTAATTTACTATAAATATTATGAGATTATTTGACTTTTTTTTCTCTAGGCGCCTTTTTTTTGACAAAATTATAAGGATGTTCATTCATTCAAATTGATAGAATACATCAGATACATACAAGTACAAATTCAACACTGTTAAAAATATACAGGATGAATCTGCGTACAACATCTAAATTAATAACATAAAATGGCATACTCATGCCAACAAATAATGTGATAAAAATAAAGTAACCGGAATACACATGTCTTTAGATTTGCATCGTAGACAAACTTGGTCATTGGTTGATTCAGTAGTTGATCTGTCATTCTGAACCAAACAAACATCGCACAAGACGGAAAAAAAAGAACAACGCACAAGACGGGAAAAAAGAACACCGCACATGACGGAAAATAAGAACACTGCACAAGACGGGAAAACAAGAACACAACACAAAACAAGAAATCATGACATCACACACGACGGGAAAACAAACTATCGTTGCACTAAGACGACGAAATAACAAATAAAAAACCAAAAGAAAACTTAATAGATGTAAAAATCATTTATTTACATTAAAAAGGAGAAGAAAAAATATGCAGAAGCACAAGGGTTTTTTTATTTATAAAATGTATAAAAATATAATTTTATAAATTATATTTAAAAGTTAATAAATCTACAAACATATTGTTTTCCGTGCATAACACGGACTCATAAACTAGTTAATATAGAATCACACAACTTGTTAATTAGTTACTACTCAACTTGTTGATAAGTCAACCACTCAACTAAACCCGTTCACAAACACGGTAGTATTAAATTATGGATCTAACAGTAATCACTTAAGAGTTAATAATATACTTCCGATTTGGTTAGGTGTCTAATCATCATAGTGTCAACATGTATACTAAGAATTTATCTTACGAAAAATCTACAACAAATCCAAAAACTTGAAAAAGATATTTTTTTTAATAAGCTAAAGAATATTAAATTAAATCAAACACAAGAAATGCTTGTAGGACAAAAGTTTGTAAAAAAAAATGCTGAAGGTGGTAGTAGGATCTTTGGGATGGACACACATGATCTTGAATTTGGGTGGGAAAGTCCTGTATCCAATTTTCCTTATAAACTTAGGTCAATGTTTCCGTCACAAGTGGATTATTTATACAGTATATAATATGTTAGTTGTTGATTTCATTATAACGAATATGAATTTTATAAAATTTATTGTTGGATTAAAATTTTATATTATATAAATCATTTATATAAAATTATTTAATATGAAATAACAGTTTACTATTTTTATTAAATAGTTTATTATTTATTTTTTTTGGTAACAATAGTTTATTAATTTTTATTACTACCTCTGTTCTTTTTTACTTGTCGTTTTAGAAAAAAAAGACCAAAATAAAAGGGGTATATTTTTGCACTTTATTTTTTCTAGTATGCCCTTTTTAAATATATCATATTTTTTATCCACCAATAAATTCCTCCTTTTTAATAAACATTATCTATTTTCAAAAAAATTGTAACAAACTTTATTTAAAAACAAATAAAATTTGTATACAATAAAAAAGATTTTATTGTTTCACGAAAACAATTATACAAAATTTAGTCAATAAAATAAAATAAGAAGGAGAATATAATAGACAATATATAACCTAAATTGCTAAAATGACAAGTAAAAAAGAACAAATATTTTTTTCTAAAACGACAAGTAAAAAGGAATAGAGATAATAAATACTACTATTAAATCATTGGAGAGATCCACGTACCGAAAAAAATCATTGGAGAGTCGGAGATATTTTTTAAATCATTCACTGCACATATTTTTTTTAAAATCATTAGACAGATCTATACGTTAGAACCAATGCTACTTTTTCTTTATATATATATATATATATATATATATATATACTAGTATAACTGACCCGTGCAATGCAGGGGTTAATATTCAAATTTATAGTATATGTTATTCAAATTAAAGTAGATTAGTTGAGATATTAGTTTTTTAATTTAAGTTAATTAATGAAAATTTTGTCAAATAATTTTATTTTTTCAATTATTTGTGAAATTAATTTTATATTTCTATTATTTAAATATAAAAATAATATATATTTAAAGATTTTAAAGAGATAAAATTGGGTGGAGAGTGATCTCCATATCTCCATTTCGAACAATATCATGTTTCAATTCTAGTCCCCATTGAAATTACAAAAAAGATAGGTCGTGTATTTATATATTAGTATAAATATTGATCATCGTCTAAATTATAAAATAAAAAAACATTCGTATTTATATGAGTGTAAATAGGTTTTCAGTATTAATATGTGTATAAATATTTAAGTTCCTATAAAAAAAATATTTCGTCTCGTATTAAAACACTCGTAGAAAAAATATAATTTTGTAAATATTACAAAACAAAAAACTCATACATGAGTATAAATATAGCTCCTATAGAAGTTATAAAAAATATATATATTCATCGTATTAATATATGGGTACAAATATATATCCTCATAAAAATATACGTTCTCGTAAAATTATAAAAAAATTCTTCGTATTAGAATATGGTTTTTATTTTTATATTACGTAGATGTTCATTTAATATTTATTTTATTCAAATATGAAAAATAATACAAATGTAGAAATTTAAAAGGATAAAATACTTTAGAGGGTGTATAAATATAAGAATTTTCTCTCCCGTCTTCATAGAAATTATAAAAAGAAATATAGATGACCATGTATTGATATACGAATATAAATATAAGTATCGTGTAAATTAAAAAAAAAGGCACTTGTATTAATATATTAGTATAAATATTAATTCCGTGTAAATTAAAAAAAAATACAGGCATATTAATAAGTGTAAATACTTTTCATAAGCAATAAAATAAAATATCATAAAGTGAGAGAGACATAGATGACACACATAAACTTTGGTTCATAGATTGTCCCGTAAATATATATTATAGAGATAGAGATTATAGAAATTAGTAACTTTTTAAAAAGTATGGTTAGTAACAATTAAGTAAAAAAATACATCATAAAAATGTATTTTTGTTGTGGGTGAGAATTGAACCATGTTCCTTTTGCTACATCTCCTAATTAAATCTATGTAGTATAAGTAAAAATATGTATCATAAAATTAGATTTTTTATTGTTGGTGAGAATCGAACCATGTTATTTTTACTAAAACTGTTAACTAAATCTAAGTAAAATAATATAAAATTAGAAAAATGTTGCTGGAGGGAATCGAAGTGAGTATATTTAGCTTGCTTAATTGCTTAAAACTTAAACCCTTGAAATTTTGCCACATAAACGTATGAAGACTTGGTTGATTGCCACGTTGGATGATGATCGGGAGAGAGAAATCCGTAATTATATTATATACTAGTATAACTAACCCGTATAAATGTACAGGTTAAAATTCAAAATTATATTAATATATATAATTAATGTTAAAGTAGATTAGTTTAAATATTAATTTTTGTAATTTAATTTAATTTTTTATATCTTATTTTTAATTAATGAATTTTTTGTCATATAATTTATGTTTTTCTAATTACTTATGAAATTGATTTAATATTTATATTATTTAATTATAAAAAATAATTAAATATTTAGGGATTTTAAATGGATAGAACATGGTGGAGAATGATATTCTACTCCCCGTTCTCAATAGTATGGTATTTTCTTTTTGTCCCCATAAAAATTACAAAAATAATAGGATCTGTTTTAATATATAAGTATAAATATTGTCTTGTATAAATTACAAAATAAAAATACACTCATATTAACATGAGTGTAAATATAATTCATAGCTGGAGAATGATCTCCCACTTTTCGTTCTCAACAATGTGGTATTTTTTCTCTCATCGCCGTAGCAATTTAAAAAAATATAGGACCTTGTTTTGATATGTGAATATAAAGTCTCATTTTTTAAATAAAAAAATAAGCTCTTGCATTAATATATGATTATTAATATTGATCCCGTGTAAATTATAAAGACATGAACTGATATTAATATAAGTGTAAATATAAGTAATGATAAAAATTACAAAAAATGGGTTTATTCTATTAATATAGGAATAAAAATATGTTCTTAATAAAATACAAATAAAACATAAATAATAAGTATGATTTATATTTGATACAACTTAGTAATACAAAAAATGATCGATAGAAATGAGTTAAGTTTTGCATGTAAATAAAAGTTAAAAATTAAATTAATAAAATATACTTTTATTGAAGAAATTATGAATTTTTTTATCATAATAATATTTATGTAATAGTATATATTAATTCATACAACTTTATTTTTAAAAAATAGATACATATAATTATTTGGGTACTTATATTTATATAATAATATTTCAACATTTGAATCAATTAATTTTTTTATGATATATCATTAGTTACGATGATTAAAAAAAAATTATGGAAACGTTATTAAGAAAAAATTTCTTTAAAAGTATTAATCTTAAAAAATTATTGTTATTTGTTAGAAATTGGCTTGATTTACTTATCTTTATCCAAAAATTTTGTTTGTTTTTGTCTATAAGTGACTATTAATCTTAGTTATATAGAATATGTGTTTCAAAAGTATCTTTTAAAAAATGTCTCATAATTAAAATTGTGTCATGAGTGAAAATCAAAAATTGATACATTAAGAAATTCTAAAAAATAAAATAAAATAAATTGTAGCATAATTAAAAAAGTGTCATGAGCGGGAATCGAAGAGTGGTACATCAAGGAACTCTAAAAAGTAAAATAAAATGTTTCATAATTGAAAAAATGTCTTGAGTGGGAATCGAAGAGTGATACATTAAGGAAGAATTTGTTTGTTATGTAGATAGTCTCATAGTTTGTCACATAGGTATATGGGTACTTGATAGCTTGCCACATAGGATTACGACCAGGAGAGAGACATCCGTAAATATATTATATAGATATATATATATATATATATATATATATATATATATATAACTTTATCTAACATGGAAGAGTAAGTCAAGGGGTACACACACATTGCGAGTCCGAATTCCCTCCATTCCTGCTATCCAGTTAATGAGTGGATGTGTGATATTTTTTAGTTGAGATTGAGGTATCTATCGCCGAATGCAGTGATTAATCTCTTGCTAGATTGGAGGCATTTCGATGGGTGGGATTGCTGATCCAAGAATTTAAAGTTGTTCCATACTCAAGGTGATGATCGAAAAATAAAAGTTTTAACTAAGAAAGATTAAAAATTAAAAAATCAGCTTTTTTTATAACCAGAAAAATAAAACAAACGATAAAATCCTATTCTTCTTCCTTTAGGGGGGGTTATTGGATTGAGATTTCGGGGGATTATTTTGACAAAAAAAGTCTTGAAGATTTTAAAAGACTTCGTGGGATTATATTGATTTTGAGAGACTTTTTTTAAAAGATATTTTACAATCAAGATTCTTAACACAGGATTTTGTGAACATTATAATACAAGAAAAAAATCTTGATTAAAAATTTTGATTGAATAACAACGGATTTTGTGGCATTGAAAAAAAAAACTTGATTGAATAACACAAGACTTTTAAAATCCCTCAAAATCCATTAAAATCCCTCAGAATTTTAATGAATCTTAACTGGATTTCATCGTTTGTTTTATTTTTCTGCTAATAAAAAAAATAACTTTTATTATTAACCGTTAAAACTTTAAGTGGACACGTGTCATACATCCGTTTAATAAACCGGATAACCGGACTATTTGAGGAATGGAGGGAACCCGGATTCACACTGTGCATAACTTATGAATACGACTATAACGAATACAAATTTTATAAAATTTATTGTTGAATTGAAAATTTATATCATACAGATCATCCATACAAATTTTCAAAAATATAAAAAATCATTATATATGTTATTGAGACCCAACAAGTTTAATGGTATTTCATAAAAATTTATAAACGGTTAATCTTGATGAGTCTCAATAAATGTCGAATGATTTACAAATTTTTTTTGTAAAAATTAACAAGAATGATCAATACGATATGAGTTTTCTATCCATCGATAAATTTTATAAAATTTATATTCATTATAGTGTTATTTGCGACCCGTAAAAAGCACACCACATAATCAACTAGTTCAATATATATATATATATATATATATACCAAAGACATTGCCAAATGTTAGAAGTTAGAAGTTAGAAGTTAATTAGAACCAATGTTAATTTTCCTATAAATATATATACATCCAAGACATTGGATTATATCCACAAAAGTTCACCAATGGCTTCCAATAACCAAAGCAACTCAAAAAGCTATGACAGTAACCACCAAAACCAAGTAGTGGTGATTGTAGTACCTTTCATCGCACAAGGCCATCTAAACCAACTTCTACACCTCTCACGCCTCATTGCATCACACAACATACCTGTCCATTATGTTTCCACTTCCACACACAGTCGTCAAGCCACTGCTCGTGTTCAAGGTTGGGATCCAAACTCCATTTCCAACATTCATTTTCATAACTTCAATGTTCCTCCCTTTGTTTCACCTCCTCCTAATCCAAATTCACAAACCAAATTCCCTTCTCATTTGATTCCTTCTATTGAGGTTTCTGCAAATCTTCGTCAGCCTTTGAAAGACCTCATGCAATCACTCTCATCAGTTTCCAAGAGGGTGATTGTAATCCATGACAGTCTAATGGCATCTGTTGTACAAGATGCTAGAAACATATCAAATGTTGAGACTTACACGTTTCACAGCAGTTGTGCTTTTACAAGGTTCTATTCCATTTGGGACAAAGTGCAAAATTTTCAAATAGAAAGCTCATATATCATAGATACTCCTTCTTTGGAAGGATGCTACACAACCCAATGCATTGATTTCTCAACAGCACAAACTGAGTTATATAAATTCAGTTATGGCAGTATCTACAATACAAGCAGAGCAATTGAAAATCCTTACTTAGAGTTGCTAGAGAAAATCAGTGGCAGTAACAAGCATTGGGCTGTAGGACCCTTCAACCCTTTAACCATTGAAAAGAAAGATTCAAAGGTTAAGCATTCATGCATTGAATGGCTTGATAAACAAGAACCAAAATCAGTTATATATGTATCTTTTGGAACAACGACAACAATGACAGAAGAGGAAATTGAACAGATTGCAATTGGGTTGGAACAAAGCAAGAAAAAATTCATCTGGGTGTTGAGAGAAGCCGATAAAGTAGACATCTTCGATGAAACTGAAGTCGAAAAACATGAACTTCCAAAAGGGTTTGATGAGAGAATTAAAGGTATAGGATTAGTTGTGAGTGATTGGGCACCCCAATTGGAAATTCTAAACCATCCTTCAACAGGAGGGTTTATGAGTCATTGTGGATGGAATTCTACTTTAGAGAGTATTTCAATGGGGGTACCAATAGCAACTTGGCCTATGCATTCTGATCAACCAAGAAACAGTGTACTTATAACAGAAGTGTTGAAGGTTGGTTTGGTTGTGAAGGATTGGGCTAAAAGAGATGAGTTGGTTACTGCATCAGATATTGAGAATGGTGTTAGAAGGTTGATGGAAACAAAGGAAGGTGATGAGATGAGAGAGAGAGAGCAATAAAACTTAAGAATGGTATTCGTATGTCAATGGATGAAGGTGGAATTTCTCATATTGCAATGGATTCTTTCATTGCTCATATCACAAGATAGTTTCCATCACTGGTAAGATTAGGCCACACCAAGGGGCCTACAATCTGGTTTACTCATGTAGATTTTTGGATGCAAAACTGAAGGTTGGAGGCGTGGTTCTCTTCATGAATGAATATGATGGTTATTCTCTTTGTTGATGGTGGTTCTCTTTAAATGTAACGTGGACAGTGCCTGCTATGTCGAAGCGAACGTGTACTGTGTCGGAGCATGCCTTCGCGATGATCATGGAAGTTTTGTGCAAGCATTTTCGAAGAGATTTGTGGGGGTACCGGATGTTACAGAAGCAGAAGCTGTGGGCGTGAGGGAAGCTCTCTCTTGGTTGCACACTATGAACATGCAACATGCAACTATTGGTATAGAAAGTGATTGCCTTCAGGTAGTGCAATATGTCAACAAAGAACATATTAATCTCTCTGAATTGGGTAGTATCATTGATATGTGTCGTCAAATGTTAGGTACTAATAACAAATGGAAGGTCAGTTATGTCAGGAGACAAGCAAACAAAGTAGTTCATGAGTTAGCTCAAGCGACTCGTTTTATGCCTAGTCCCCAATTTTATAATTATTGCCCGCCTTGTATTGAACTTATTATTTGGAATGAAATAAATTGAGTTTGTTTGAGTCAAAAAAAATAATGTTTAAAATCTTACTTTCATATCAACATATTTTCTATTTTTTTCTAATACAACATAAAAAAGTGATAAAATCATTTTTATTTATTTACATAGACTCAACTTTTTTGTTAAATAAAATTCTAAAAGAAACTTTTTTTTATAGCTAAAAATTGTTGGAACAAAACACTGCGCGCGCACGCTGCAAGACTTGGCACGCGCACACTGATAAAACGCATACATAATGGGCGTAAAATTAATGGCACGATAGACGTGCGCGCACACAAATGGGCACAATAAAGCAATGCCAAAATTGATGCTTATGACAGAAAGTGAATGTACACAGTAGCACTATGAATGGAATAGAGAGAAGAATGAGGAAGAAGGAGTTGTATTATTGATCATAAGCACCACATTACATCACCTATATATAATGTGTTCATGATGCACTATAGCTCTAACTAACCACCAACAAACTTAACTAACACAAATAGCTGACACTAACCGTCAAACCAGAAAAATTGAACTTAGTTGAGCTCGCTAAGCCATCAGCTTCTACACTTGAAGCTTAACACACAGTCACACCTTCTTCCTTGGCACACAAGTAAACAGGGTAGTATGAATTACTCGCAACAAAAATAACTTAGCTAACTTTATTTCCATAAATATTTTCATCTCATCGGAACATGAGTAAAGTAGATGGAAGGCCCCTTGGTGTGGGCTAATCTTACCAGCGAAGGAAACTATCTTGTGATATGAGCAATGAAAGAATCCATTTCAATACGAGAAATTCCACCTTCATCCATCGACATATGAATAGCATCTTTAAGCTTCATTGCTCTTTCTCTCATCTCATCACCTTCCTTTGTTTCCATCAGCCTTCTAACACCATTTTCAATATCAGAAGCAGCAACCAACTCATCTCTTTTAGCCCAATCCTTCACCACCAAACCAACCTTCAAAACTTGTGTTATAAGAACACTGTTTCTTGGTTGATCAGAATGCATAGGCCAAGTTGCTATTGGCACCCCCATTGAAATACTCTCTAAAGTTGAATTCCATCCGCAATGACTCATAAACCCTCCTGTTGACGGATGGTTTAGAATTTCCAATTGGGGTGCCCAATCCCTCACAATAAACCCTATATCTTTGACTCTCTCAATAAACCCTTTCGGAAGTTCATATCTTTTCGCTTCATTCTCATCGAAGATGTCTCCTTTATCAGCATCTCTCAAAACCCAGATGAATTTTTTCTTGCTTTGTTCTAACCCAATTGCAATCTGTTCAATTTCATCTTCTCTTAATGCTGTTGTTGTCCCAAAAGATACATATATAACTGATTTTGGCTCTTGTTTATCAAGCCATTCAATGCATGAATGCTTACCCTTTGAATCTTTCTTCTCAATTGTTAAAGGGTTGAAAGGCCCTACTGCCCAATGCTTGTTACTACCAGTGATTTTCTCTATCAACTCCATGTAAGGACTTTCAATTGCTCTGCTTGTATTGTAGATGCTCCCATCACTGAGTTTATAGAACTCCTTTTGTGCTGCAAAGAAATCAATGAATTGGGTACCGAAGCATCCTTCCATAGAAGGAACATCTATGATATATGAGCTTTCTATCGGAACTTTTCCCACTTTGTCCCAAATGGAATAGAAACATGTAAAAGCACAAGTGCTGAGAAATGAGTAATTCTCAACATTTGATATGTTTCTAGCATCTTGTACAACTGATGCCATTAGACTGTCATGGATTACAATCACCCTTTTAGAAACTGATGACAATGATTTCATGAGTTCTGCCACGGGCTGTCGAAGATGTGCAGAGTTCTCAAATGAAGGAACCAAATGAGAAGGGAATTTGGTTTGTGAATTGGGATTAGGAGGAGGTGAAACAAATGGAGGAACATTGAAGTTATGGAAATGAATGTTGGAAATGGAGTTTGGATCCCAACCTTGAACACGAACAGTGGCTTGACGACTGTGTGTGGAAGTGGAAACATAATGGACAGGTATGTTGTGTGATAGGATGAGACGTGAGAGGTGTAGAAGCTGGTTTAGATGGCCTTGTGCAGGGAAAGGTACTGCAATCACCACTACTTGGTTTTGGTGGTTGCTGATATGGTCATTGGAAGCCATTGGTGAACTTTTGTGGATAGAATCTAATGTCTTCGATAATGACATATCAGTGTGTACTGTCAAGATTTGTGATATTTATCCCGACCACCGTAAACAAAAAAAAAAAATTAATCGATATAATTTTTTTATAAAATATATTGTTAAATTAAAATTTTATATTTTATATTTTATAGATTATTTATGTAAAATTTTAGATAAAGCCACCAATAAATTCACATTGAAATTCGAACCCCGGTCATAAACGTCTAATAATATTGGTATTTTCTTCTAAGTGAGTTAGGACTTTGAAAATTCTAACTGAGCTAGGACTTTGAAAAGTAACATTGGTTTTAACGTATGATAGATATGTCTAATTATAAAACCAAAATCCAACTTATGATAGATATGTTTAATGTATAAAACCAAAATCCAACGTATGCATTTTTGGTTTGTTAGAAGGAGAAAATTGATTGATTTTGTGTGACCTATAAACTTCTGGACATACATTATTTACTATGGAATGGAAACTTCGTAATAATATTATAATAACAAGACAAATAAAGAATAAGATATATCTAATATATTTATTCATCAAAATAAATAAATAAATAATATCTAATATATCTAATAAGATATATCTAATATATCTAATATATTTATTCATCAAGATAAATCCCCTTGGTGACCTTAATACAAAGTTTTTTCATGCTTCCGCTACTTCTAGGCGTAAGATCAATCATATTCATTCCTTGTTTGATTCATCTGGCGCTCTAGTAACGGACCCGGTTGACTTATGTACTGTGGCTCGCGACTACTTTGTTGATATTTTTCAAATGCAAGAAAGTGTACTTGATCCAGTTATTAATCTGATTCAGCCATCTATCTCTTCAGCTGATAATAACATGCTCACAGCGCCGTTCAGGTTAGAAGAATTCAAAGATGCTGCTTTTTCCATGAAACACGATAAGTGCCCCGGTCCAGATGGTTTCAACCCGGGTTTTTTCCAGCATTTTTGGCCGTTGTGTGGGCAAGAGATTTTTCAGCACTGTTGTTCTTGGTTAGCCTCTGGCTCCTTTCCTCCTAATTTAAATATGACCAATATTTCTCTCATTCCGAAAGGTGACTCGCAAGTCTCTATGAAAGATTGGCGCCCCATCTCTTTGTGTAATGTTATATATAAATTAGTGGCGAAAGTGTTAGCTAATAGACTCAAGGTCATTCTTGACAAGTGTATTTCGGATAGCCAATCAGCCTTTGTCCCTGGCAGATCAATTTTGGATAATGCTATGACGGCTATTGAAGTTATACATCATATGAAGGCTAAAACAAAAGGCAAGACAGGTGATGTGGCTCTCAAACTCGATATCAGTAAAGCCTATGATAGGATCGATTGGAGTTATCTTAGAAGCGTTATGATCAAGATGGGCTTTTCGGATGAATGGGTTAAATGGGTTATGCTTTGTGTTGAAACAGTTGATTATTCAGTTATTGTTAATAATCATGTGACTGATCCCGTTACGCCGAGTCGTGGATTACGTCAAGGCGATCCTCTTTCTCCCTATCTTTTTATAATTTGTGCTGAAGGGTTAACAACGCTGATTAGACATGCCGAAGCAAGGGGAGATATCCATGGTGTTAAGATATGTCGGAATGCTCCCATTATCTCCCATCTCTTGTTTGCTGATGATTGTTTTCTGTTTTTTCGTGCTACTGTGGATGAGGCGACAACTATGAAAAACATCCTTTCTACTTATGAATCGGCATCCGGACAAGCTGTCAATTTTCAAAAATCAGAGATATTTTGTAGCCGTAATGTGCCAGATCCAGACCAACACAATATCTCAACCACTCTTGGTGTCCAAACCGTGTTGGGCACTAGTAAGTATCTGGGATTGCCTTCGTTGATCGGTAGAAGTAAAAAATCAACCTTCAGCTTCATCAAGGACAGAATTTGGAAGAAGATTAATTCGTGGAGTAGCAAATGCTTGTCAAAGGCAGGACGTGAGGTACTTATAAAATCTGTCCTACAGTCAATCCCGACCTATTTTATGAGTATTTTTACCCTTCCTGCAACTCTATGTGATGAAATTGAAAAGATGTTGAACGCCTTTTGGTGGGGTCATTCGGGAGCTCAGAACAAAGGTATTCACTGGCTTTCTTGGGAAAAATTGTCAATGCATAAAACTCATGGTGGTATGGGTTTTAAAGACCTATCGGCTTTCAATTTGGCTATGCTAGGTAAACAGGGATGGCGTATTTTGACGAATCCTGATTCTCTTATTGCCAAACTATATAAGGCAAAATATTTTCCTAAGTGTGGCTTTCTTGAGTCTAGTCTCGGCCACAACCCCAGTTACGTTTGGAGGAGTATTTGCACATCAAAATTTCTTCTCAAAGCAGGGTGTAGATGGAGAATTGGCAATGGTAGTAACATTTCTTTGTGGCATGATAATTGGCTCGCTGATGCCACATCTCTTGCACATAATAATAATGTTAATCTTTTATATGATGATCTTTGTGTCTCTGATATTATGGAGAGTGATACCAAGGCATGGAATGTGAGTCTTATCTCATCTTTATTTGATCAGGATGTCGTGGCTAAAATTATTGCGACACCTCTCTGTTCGGCGGTGGAGGATGATAGAAGAGTTTGGCGTGGTGAAAATAATGGTATTTATTCCGTTAGAAGTGCTTATAAACTTTGTGTGAATGACCTCCTTGATACCTCTCATTTACGTGTTAATGGTTCGTGGAATATGGTGTGGGCACTCCAAACTCCACCAAAAGTCAAAAATTTTATTTGGCGGATATGCCGACGATGTGTTCCGACTCAGGTTCGCTTGCGGGACAAAGGAGTGGAATGCCCACGACATTGTGTCTTGTGCAATGGGGCGGAAGAAGATAGTACACATGTTTTCTTTAATTGTCCTAGTAGTAAGAATGTATGGCGTATGACAGATCTTTGGCATGTTATATCTAGTGTGCTTCAAAGTGACAATGACGCACCGTCTATCATTTTTCAAGTTTTGCAGCAAATTTCTAAGGAGAATGCAGCCATCTTTGCTTGTATTTTATGGAGTATTTGGAAGCAGCGGAACAATAAAATATGGTCTAACATTACCGACACTCAAAGTTTTGTTTATTCTCGTGCTATTAACATGTTGCAAGAGTGGCAATCAATTCGTAGTGTGGCTGCTCCTATCGAGTTGGTTGGTCGAAATGTTGCACGGACTAGTTGGTGCAAACCAATGGCTGGTAAAGTTAAATGTAATATTGACGCTTCTTTCCCGCTTAACTCCAACAGAACAGGTATTGGTGTATGCATTCGAGATGATCAAGGTGCTTTTATTCTAGCTAAAACTGAATGGTTTACTCCAAGGTGTGAGGTTCACATTGGTGAAGCGCTTGGCCTTTTGTCAGCTCTCAAGTGGGTCCACGAGCTTAGTTTGGGTCCGGTGGAATTTGAGTTGGACTCAAAGCGAGTGGTTGACAGCTTCCACTCTACACAACCAAATCTCACGGAGTTCGGTGTTATTCTGGATCAATGTAAATCTATTTTTGCTAATTATTATAGAAACTCTAGTGTCGAGTTTGTGCGGAGACAAGCAAATGAGGTTGCCCATTATCTAGCTAAGGCGGCCACATTGTCAGCTAGTTTCCAGCTCTTGGTCGATGTACCAAATTGTATCGAACACATTTTAATTAATGAAATGCTATAAGCACCCTTTTGTCAAAAAAAACTTATTTATCCCTTCAAAATTTGAGATATTTACTCTCATCCACAACACAAAAAGTTTAATTGGTTTTGGAATGGAATGGAATGAGATGGAACTAGATTTCATTGGTTGGTTTTGTTAAATATGAATGGAATGGAATGGAGTGGGATGAAACTCATTCCATCCGATACCACCCATTACTCCAATTTTTCATTCCGCCCAATTTGAGGTGTATGTGATGGAATGGAACAGATTAATTTAACAATTACAACTTTATCCCTAATTTTATAATATTATTTTAATTCTTCACTCTTTCTTCTTGCGTCACTTCCTATATATTGTGTTGTTTGCTCTTCTCATACTTGTTGTTTCTTCCTCATATTAGTAAAATATTAGTAATATACACCATGAACATGACTTTCTTTGTTAATAATGTTTCTGTACAAAAAGAAAGAAAAATAAAATTGAAAAAAGGGATCACTTTCAATTGAAAAAAAAAAGGATTGGTTCACGTTTCTGTAAAAGGGATAGATTCAATGGAAAAAAAATCTGTTTCCCACTTAGTTTCGGTAAAATTAATTTTTCTCTTTTCATTGAAAAAAATATTAATGAAAGGGATTGGTTTGTAGAACATGAAAGGGATTGGTTTAGATCTGTAAAATTGAATCCTAAAAAAAAGGGATTGATATTGAAAAAAAAAAGTTTTTTTTTTCAAAAAATATTATTTTATAAATAAAGGATAAAATTGGAATAAACAAGTTATAATTCATTCCGTTCCATCTACTTTCCAATCAATGGAGTGGGAAATTAACTTCATTCCCTCGTAAAATATTCAAACAATGGAATGGAATGTCTATTCCATTCCGTTCCGCTCCATTCCATTCCTTTATGTTCCGCTCCGCTCCATTCTATACCATCAATCCAAACAGACCCTAAAGTGATATAATTTTTTATAAAATACACTGTTGAATTGAAAGTTCATATTATATATATTATTTGTTTAAAATCTCAGACAAATCTAAAATCATTTGATATGTTATTGATACGCATCAAAATTAACATACGTCTCAATAACATATCAAATGATTTTAGATTTGTCTGAAATTTTATACAAATATTTTATATCATATAAGCTTTCAATCAAATGATATATTTTATAAAAAATTATATCGATTAAATTTTTTTAATTATTAGGGGTAAATATCTCTAAATCTTGAAAGATAGACAAGAATAAATTCTTTTCTAATTAACATTTTTTTTCTTGACAGAATATTCTTTTCTTATAATAATTTATCTAGATTATTCATTACCGTTGTAAAGTTAATGTATTAAAATTATGTACCAAATTTTTTTTTGATATATTAAATTAATGGTTTTTTCTAATCTAAATTAATTAATTTCATTTTAATATAGGCCAGGGGCGGTGCTGTGCAGCCAGCACCCCTATAATATTAAATTTTTTACTATTGTTTTTATGTTTTTTTTTTTTTTGCATTTGTACTTCTTGAATTTTTTGTTCCGCATCATTTAATAGCAAAACCCTTTAATCAAATATTCAAAACACACTAAGAAAAAAAATCTAAAATAATTTTCACTACCAGTGGCGATGCCTGCCGGAACCCAGGTTTAGAGGTGCAAACGTTTAATTTTTCTTTTTTGATAATGACATTTTAAATTTAGGTTTAAATAATGCTTAAGTCACTATAAGTTCACGTTTTTAAGTCTGTGTAAGTTTTTTTTTTATATTAATATCTGTCATTACACTTTTTTTTTTTATTTTGGTCTCTAACGTCAACTGTCGTTCAAAAAATACTGACGTGGCTAACAGAGTAACGGGTGGCGTAGATGATGTGTTAAAAAACAGATGATTCAGCTGATGATTAAGCAAGTGACGTGTTAGGGTCTAGGGTATATATAATGAACAAATTAGGTTTTTGATTTTAGTATCTTCCATTGCAGGGTTGCAAATCGACAGCAGAGATAGAGAAGAAAAGAGGAACGAAGAACATTGTTGTGCGATAAAGAACCCCACTCTTCACCTAATTGTCATGTCTTTCTCCCTCATAAGCTTTCGATATCCCGATCTAACCAAATATCTTCCATCCCTTTCCTCACTCCAAATTACTCATCCTTTTCAAACATATTTAACAACAGAACAACAAGAATCTTTTTAACCTCTTCCTTTGAAAATAAAGAATTTATCTTTTCAATATCCAATTGTTTCGAGTTAGGAATCATGAGTTGTAGAATAGATAAACTATACACACCTTGAGGTTCAGGAGGGGTTATCCATCTGTTGTGATCAACTCACAACCAAGGCTCACCCATAACTTTGATGTGTTGGTCATCCTCTATACTCCACCTACATCCATATAACAACACTTGTTTAGATTTTCATATGCTACGCCAAGTAAAACTCAGATTATTATCAAGTTTAGAATCAATGAAAGATGTCAGAGGAAAATACCTAGTTTAGAATCAAAGAGTTATGATTGTTGATGAGAATGAATAGTGTGTTGGATAACTATGCTATCAAATTGGTAACCTAGTTTAAAATAAAGATTAAAATAACAAAGAGTCAATGAGATATTATTAACAATATATTTAATTTATCATATCATGTTGGTGCACCAAACAAAATATTTAAATAGGATACAATAATTTTATCATATCCTATTTCTATCCTGTGCACCAAACATGCCCTAATAGTTAGTAATACTCATAAGATATTTACTAAAATTAAAGAAACATGTTTTTATGGGGGATTGGTTAGTTCAGCTGGTTAAGCTGATTAATTGAGCTAAGGGTTAAAGAGTTGGTGGAGGTTTAAGGTTCAAATCTTGGCAAAGGAGAAAAAAATTGACAATATACTAACAACTAACATTTGTCTATAATAAAAAACATGTTTTTATTTTGTTTTAAAAAAAAAACTAAAAAGCAATTTACAAGTTTACTCTTTTTTCAAATATATTTTATGTAGATAGAATTGAGTTTTTTTTATCATTATATAATGAGTGAATGTTTGTTAACTTACTCTCATATATTTTTAGGGAGAATGATTATGGTGCATAAACTTTATTCTTATGCATCGTGCATAATAATAAAAAAATTTCTTAATGTACATCCAAATTGCTTAGCACACCTCCAAAATTTTTAGTGCACTTCCTAAAAATTTGGGAGTACACTAAGTAATATGGGGTGCACTAGAAATTAGAAGAGTGCGTTAAGAATTTGGGAGGTGCACTAAACAATCTACACTATTATACACGGTGCATAAACATATGACTTATGCACCATAACTTGTGTCGTTTTTAAGTGGATGTAACTTAACATCCCTATATAAAATATAATATTAAATTTGTTTAAAAGTCATATATCTTATGTTTAATGCAGATCTTCACAAGGTAAATTATCAAAATTTTAAATTTTACTCGTCAAAAATATAAATATTCTAAATTAGGAAATTAGTAGCTATGGAGATCTTGTAATAAACTCATTTTTTTTGTTGACAAAATTAATGTCTATTTTTCTTGGTAAAATGAATAATATCATATTTTTTTATTACATAGAAAAATGGTTAAATCATCGTAAACTCATTTAACACAAAATAAAAGAATCCAAAATCGAATCCCAATCATAAATATATAGTCTACCTAACAGTTCGATATTTACTACTAGTATAATTATTTTAGTCAACAAATTCATTCATGTAATAATGTATACACAGGAAAAAATAGTCAAAAGAATACATTTCTTTCTTTAGGCATTGTTTGGTTTAAGGGAAAATAGAAGGAAAGAAAGAGGAAGGAGAGAAAGATGGAAGAATATTATGTTTTCCCTTGTTTGGTTTGCCACTAAAAAGGAGAGGAAAGAAAGATTTTTGGTGGGACCCACTTAAAAACCATTCTCTCCAAAACTGGACGGAAAGGTAAAGGTGCACATATTTTGGGATGAAATGACTCATATATCCAAAATGTTAAAAATAATTACAAGCAACTTTGAAAATTTGTTGTTTAATTCTTTTGAATTTTTTAAAAGCCATATTTCTATGTTAAGATGTTGCTTCAATTAATTAAAATTCTGTTTTATACCTGTCTTACATTAAAATAAAATGTTTATTTTAATAATAATCAAAATATTTTTTTTCTTTTCAATATCACATTTTATTTTATTTTAAGGGTATCGTTGTCATTTTATATTTATACATCTTTCTTTCCTTTCACTTTCTATTCACTTTCACTCAAAACAAACAATCAAATATTCTTCCCACTTTCCATTCATTTTCTACTCACTTTCAATCCTTCAATATTCTTTCCTTCTATTTTCTTTCCATTCACTTTCCTTTCTTATCCAAACAAAGCCTTAGTGAAAAAAGAAAATAATTATTCTACCGTATTTCTATTACTATGTCTTACGAGTTTTATTTATTTTATTGAAAATGAAA
Organism: Trifolium dubium; assembly: GCA_951804385.1. Lineage (NCBI taxonomy): Eukaryota > Viridiplantae > Streptophyta > Magnoliopsida > Fabales > Fabaceae > Trifolium > Trifolium dubium. The sequence continues at coordinate 11,316,116 of OX638070.1, forward strand.
ACAAGTGGCCAATTTGTGTCAAACAAACCTTTCACACCACTCCATGGTCAACAATCCCGTCAATCCGTTATAACGTCTCATAGTTTATTCACCCCCCAATCTAATCCTTTCAATTTTCAACAAATTTCCGTTTCGTTTGTGCGCTCTCTCTCTCACGCGCAACAAACAAAATCCCTAAAATCGCATAAACCCTCTCTCACATCACACTGTTCCATCTTCTTCGTTCGTTCTTTGTTATGGTTTTAGTTACACTGTGATTTCATTTCAATTAGAAACAGAAAAAAGTTAGTTAGTTAGATAAAATTGATGGAGAGTTATCTGAAAGAATTTCAATTGGAAAACAAGGATAGGTCAATCGAAGCACTGAGTAGATGGAGAACTGCTGTATCCTTGGTCAAGAATCCTCGTCGGAGATTTCGCAACGTTGCAGATCTAGCCAAACGTGCTGTTGCAGAGGAAAAGAAGAAGAAAATTCAGGTTTCATCTTTTTTCTTCTTCTTCAATCACTTTTATTATTATTCCTTTTTTGTGGTTTTGTTCGGTTGGTTGTTCTTTTCAATAAGCAAAAATGTTCTGCATACTAATTTTGACATTTTTAATTGACTTATAATTTATGATGAAAAGGAAACTATTGAAATTATCTTTTTGTATAATAAAAGTTAAAAATAAAATGCTAAACAGTGTTTTTAAGAAATTTCTTAAAAAATAATTAAAATTGTTAAAATATTTTAAAATTTGTGTAGTTTATTTCGAAAATATTCTTTGCAATAGGACATTTGAAATGGATTACTGCCCTGAACACTGTTTGATCAAAATTGAATGGTTGAGATTTTAATGTAATTTTAGTTTTTAGCTTGATGTCCGCTTGTCTTTCATTGAAGTTTAATTATCTTACATATATAAAGAATATAGCCACTCTATTTTCGCCGGCTGAGGTATATAAGTGAGATGATTAGAGTTTGACGTCTCTACATGTAAAATACAATCTCTATTAATTGAGTTAAGTTTACGAGACATAAAAATTACTACCTCCGTACTAAAATATATGTCGTTTTGACCATTTCACATAAATTAAGAAATGTAATATGGAAAAGATAAATTATGAGTTAGTTTACAAAATTATCCTGATATGTGAGAGATAAATTATAGAATTGAAAGTAGAAAGATAAATAATTAATTGAGGGTACAAGAGGAAAAAAAAACATTAAATGCTTTATTGATAATGTAAAACGACATATATTGTGGTACAATTTTTTTTTTTAAAACGATATATATTTTGGTATGAAGGGAGTAATTTAATTATATATTTTTTGGATTGAATTCAAATGTAAAATGTGACGGGTCTCATTGTCCTTTTTTTAAGTCCTAACAATGGAGAATACGGCAATGTTGTTCTGACTTGGCCATAAGTGAGTAAATACACGTCATAATTGAATCCGCGTAAGAGCTGAATTTTCTATTTCAGCATATATATTTCACATGGCTAGTAGTGGGCAGCATTACTCAAAATTTGGTCAATTGGTCTGCATCTTTATTGTACGATTATTTATATCTTAGGATTCTTAGCAAATGCTCATTGGTCATCACATGTGATAAATAAATATTAATGAAGAATGACTTGTGCACGATTGGCACTTTGCGAATACACATTACTTTTACACCACAATGGAATCTAAAGACTTTCTAATCCGTCATGTGGGGGATGTATAATCTATTCCCATTCGGTGTAATCCACCTAATTTAAAGTAATGACTTCATTGGGTTTGTACCAAAAAATATGAGTTACGTCAAAAAGAAAAAAAAAATGAGTTGATTGGAAATTGGAATAGAAGTTTCAACTTTGATATGTCCACTTTTACATATATTTGAAAAATGTTAAACAGTGCATTTAATTTAATGTAATATTTGACATGATCGGTGTATTTTTAAGGAATTCTAATAAAAAAACAAATGAAATGGTACTCTTTCCGGCCTTAATTATAAACAACTTTTCACTTTTTAAATTCATTGGAAAATTAATGTATTTAGTCTTAATTATAGACTAAATACATTAGTTATCTAATGAATCTGAAAAGTAGAAAGTTGTTTATATTAAGACCGGAAAGAGTACGTTATTTTCTTATCATATTCTCTCTAATAATCAAATCAAGACACAATGTGGATGTATTTATTTTTTTCTAACCCACATAGTTTGACAAAATTGATAAAATATCAATGAGTTGAGTTTTTGAGACATATATTTTATCGTGTATATTACATGTACCAGCAATGAGAATCGTAACATTTTATATTTAAGGATTGATGTTAGTCTACGTTAAATTTTGGACACACAAAATGTGTTTTCTGAAAATAAAAAAGTGTATTTATAATTTATATAAATAAATATTTTTTTCCTTTTGTCAAAAAAAAACTGTATTTAAAAAAAAATTATAATAATGTCGGGTATTTTGATAGAGAACTTCATTAGAATTCTGGTAAAAAAAAACTGTATTAGAATATATCTTGTCAAATAATTTTTTTTTTTGACAATTTTTTTTTTGCCACAAAAAACAAAACTTTAATAGTAATAGTATATAGAAAACTATCACTTATATTTTGGTTAGTTAGTTAGAATTATTTAAGTTGATATTTAGTTTGTTATTTTTCTACTAGCTCTATAAATAGAGCATTACTTATAGTTATTAATTTTTTTTGGTTTTCACCACTTGTTTAATCTGGTTCTGGGTTGACAAAGTTATTTCAGTCTTCTCCCGAACGCAGTTGCGAGGATCGAACCGTGGTCATCCCTTCCAAGTCTGGCGCCAATTATTTTGATTCTATTTCAATATTTCTTTATTTTTTGAAGCAATGACATCATCTTGTTCTTTCTCTTCTCACCTTCTTACTAGTCATCAAGTAAATTGATATGATTTTTTTTATTCAATTTAATTTATATGATAGAGTATTAGATTTTCTTGTTTTAATTTATTTAATCGATATTTTTCTCTCTTTCTTTCTTCTTGGATTTTTTCCAACTGAATGCAAAAATAAATAAATTAGTAAAATATATTAACAGCAGAAATAATTCAAATTTTCTCTTCTGAATATACTTAAGTGTTCAACACTTTGCTAGCTAGCTAGCCACATTGTCAGAATCCTTAAAGTGGAAGCTGATTATTTGTTTGAAAGAATTCACATAAATGTTCAAGTCTTTCACTTTGAGCAGTAATTTTATAAGGCAAATGTTAACATGTGCCCCAAAGGCATATGTTAATGTTATAAAAGTAGAAATATTCGCCTCAAAAGTTGTGTTTTTGCCTTTTTAAAGTCAAAATATTACGTTTTTCAATGTAATGTTTCTACTTTTGGATTAAGGGCACATGTTAACAAGACCCTTTTATAAATATCTGTTGATGCGTCCTCCTATAAAATATATTGTTTCATATACATTTTGTCAATTGTTATTTCTATTTGACTATATTTTCTTTATTTTCAACATCAGGTGAAGTTTCGCGCTGCTCTCATTGTTCAGCGAGCAGCACTGCAGTTTACTGATGGTAAGGTGCTCAAATTTCTATAATAATTGAAATTCATAAAATTGGTTGTTTCAGATAAACTTTTCAGTATGAAGTTATATGAGAAGATAAGTTTTGCATTCACCATGAGGCTTCTAAGAACTAGAATTACCACACTAGTTGAAATTAACTTTTGTATATATAATTTATAAAGCAGTGGAAACAATACATTCTCAAAACTCAATGTTAATGAATAATGTATTAAGATTAGTATTAGTACATAAGAGTTTGTTGCTAGTATTTTTCTAATTAATATTTAAAAGCCGTGGTTTCAGTTCCTTTATACAACTTATAAGGTCTAACTTCTTTCATAAGCTAATTCAAACTGGTCTGGTTTTCTTATGCAGTTATCAGTACACCTGAATTCAAGGTATCAGAAAAGACGAGAGCAGCTGGTTTTGGTATCGAACCAGATGATATTGCATCAGTTGTTCGAAGCCATGATTACAAGAACTTTAAAAAAGTTGGTGAAGTTCAAGGGGTTATAAATAAACTTTCAGCCTCAGTTGATGAAGGTGTCAGTCAAGACAGTATAGATAGTAGGCAAGAGATTTATGGACTCAACCGATATACTGAGAAGCCCTCTAAAAGCTTTCTGATGTTTGTTTGGGATGCACTGCATGACTTAACACTGATCATTCTAATGGTTTGTGCTTTAGTTTCCATAGGCATAGGGCTTCCCACTGAAGGGTGGCCAAAGGGTGTTTATGATGGTGTTGGAATCTTACTTAGTATATTCTTGGTAGTCACTGTTACTGCTGTAAGTGACTACCAGCAATCTCTACAGTTCTTAGATTTGGATAAAGAGAAGAAAAAGATATCTGTTCATGTTACCAGAGATGGTAAAAGACAGAAGGTCTCAATTTACGACTTGGTAGTAGGAGATATAGTTCATTTGTCAACTGGTGATCAAGTTCCAGCTGATGGAGTTTTTATACACGGATATTCATTGCTAATCGATGAATCAAGTTTGTCAGGTGAGAGCGAACCTGTAAATATAGACAGTCGAAGACCTTTTCTTCTTTCGGGAACCAAAGTGCAAGACGGTCAGGGGAAGATGATAGTTACAACTGTTGGCATGAGGACTGAATGGGGAAAGTTAATGGAAACTTTGAGTGAGGGAGGAGAGGATGAAACTCCACTTCAGGTGAAATTGAATGGAGTTGCTACAGTTATCGGTAAAATCGGTTTGACTTTTGCTGTCCTGACATTTTTGGTATTGACAGTACGGTTCGTGGTTGAAAAAGCAGTTAATGGAAACTTCAGTAATTGGTCTTCAGAGGATGCACTGAAGCTGCTAGACTACTTTGCTATTGCTGTAACCATAATAGTTGTTGCGATTCCTGAAGGATTACCGTTAGCTGTAACACTCAGTCTTGCTTTTGCAATGAAAAAATTGATGAATGATAGGGCTCTTGTGAGACATCTTTCTGCTTGCGAGACTATGGGATCAGCTACTTGCATTTGCACCGATAAGACAGGAACATTGACGACCAACCATATGGTGGTCGATAAAATTTGGATATGCGAAAAGACCACAGAGATTAAAGGTGATGAGAGTACTGATAAATTGAAATCTGAGATTTCGGACGAAGTTCTAAGCATCCTTTTGCAGGCTATATTTCAGAATTCTTCCTCGGAAGTAGTTAAAGACAAAGAAGGAAAGCGGACAATATTGGGAACACCAACAGAATCTGCAATATTGGAATTTGGATTGGTTTCAGGTGGTGATTTTGAGGCACAGCGTAGATCTTGTAAGATACTTAAGGTTGAGCCTTTCAATTCTGACAGGAAGAAGATGTCTGTGCTCATAGGTCTTCCCGATGGACGGGTCCGAGCTTTCTGCAAAGGTGCATCAGAAATAGTGTTGAAAATGTGTGATAAAATCATTGATAGTAATGGAACAACTGTTGATCTTCCTGAAGAGAAAGCAAAGATTGTGAATGACATTATAGATGGATTTGCCCATGAAGCTTTGAGAACTCTTTGTTTGGCTGTCAAAGAGATAGATGAAACACAAGGCAAAACCAGCATCCCTGAAAATGGATATACTCTGATAGCCATTGTGGGAATCAAGGATCCTGTGCGCCCTGGAGTTAAGGAAGCTGTTCAAAAATGTTTAGCAGCTGGAATAAGCGTCCGCATGGTCACCGGTGATAACATAAATACAGCTAAGGCTATAGCTAAAGAATGTGGTATACTTACTGAGGGTGGTGTAGCTATAGAAGGTCCAGAATTTCGCAATTTGTCTCCAGAACAAATGAAGGATATCATACCAAGAATTCAGGTTTTCATCCTATGTTATGTTCTGAGACTTTCAATCTCTTTTTATATACTTTTCTAACGTGATTATTATGGTTTCAGGTAATGGCACGATCGTTACCTCTTGACAAGCATACCTTGGTAACCCGTTTGAGGAATATGTTTGGTGAGGTTGTAGCTGTTACTGGTGATGGAACCAATGATGCTCCTGCACTGCATGAGTCAGACATTGGACTTGCCATGGGAATTGCTGGAACCGAGGTTTGTTTATAGTAGTCATTATTTGTTTACCATGGTCAATCTGACAGTATTAACTTTTGAGAAACACTTATCTTATTTTCCGAATTTGTTCTGATTGTTCCTATATCTGTTTTATGTTGACGCCTAACTGATGTTTAATACTATTTTTTTCTTAAATTGTACCTTTTACAGGTTGCCAAAGAAAATGCTGATGTGATTATAATGGATGACAACTTCACTACTATTGTCAAAGTGGCCAAATGGGGACGGGCCATATACATTAACATTCAAAAATTCGTGCAGTTTCAGTTAACAGTCAATGTTGTTGCTCTGATTACTAACTTTGTTTCTGCATGCATCACTGGTTTGTTGATTTTTATACAAGTTTTGTTTTCCATTGAAATGTTGTTGAATATGTTTCAAGAAACTGAGATCAAAGTTTCTTCATTATTTTCAGGAGCTGCTCCACTAACAGCTGTTCAATTGCTTTGGGTTAACTTGATTATGGACACTCTTGGTGCATTGGCACTGGCTACTGAACCTCCCAATGATGGACTTATGGAAAGACAACCAGTTGGCAGAAAAGCTAGTTTTATTACCAAACCAATGTGGAGGAATATCTTTGGTCAAAGTTTGTATCAACTAATTATCCTTGGAGTTCTAAATTTTCAGGGGAAGAGGCTACTTGGCCTAAATGGCTCAGATGCAACTGCAGTACTCAACACTTTGATATTCAACTCCTTTGTGTTTTGCCAGGTAAAGGGTCTCATGCACCTCACAGAATTCGACTATGATTTGTTGTTCCAACATTTTAAAATCCGAACTAGATATCGAACCGGCGACACTTCCGAGTCATGGTTCAATTGCTTTAAATCATTTGAATCAGGATTCGGGACGAAACCGCAATCGAAAGGCCTATAAAACCAATAGTTGACAATATCAGTTTAAAGCTAAACAAGTTGAACTGTCCTGTTTAATTTTTAAACATGCAAATAAGTGATTAAACTTTAAGAAGAAACCACATGATGTTTTACTCCAAATTGTAGATAAAAAATTGGTATATATGAACATAATTAAAAGAATTACTGAAACTTTGTAGTTTAATTGTTTCAAAGTAAAGAAATATTGAGAAAAACCCAAGCTGCACATTTTTCAAAGTTAAAATGCTCATAACTTTGTTATTGCCTCTATGATCTATCATTTTTTTACTTGAGTGTAATGCATTCAAAAAAATGCACTAGCATACAAAATGATCTAGTTCGGTTCTGTTCTGCTTACTTTGCTGTTATTCCCTGTCTTTTACTAGGTGTTCAATGAGATAAACAGCAGAGAAATTGAAAAGATAAACATATTCAAAGGCATGTTTGACAGCTGGATATTTTTAAGTGTTATTATCGCCACAGCGGTATTTCAAGTAATCATAGTTGAGTTCCTCGGAACGTTTGCCAGCACGGTGCCTCTAACCTGGCAATTCTGGTTACTGAGTTTGTTATTTGGTGTACTTAGCATGCCTTTAGCTGCTATCCTCAAATGCATACCAGTCGAAAGAGATACCACAAAGCAACATCATGATGGTTATGAGGCACTTCCTTCTGGTCCTGAAAGAGTGTGATTTTGTGCTCCTTTCAATTTCTTTTGTGCAAACGTCGATGAAATTTTGGTTCTTTTCTTTTCATTTGTAGTTTTTGATAAACTAATCTCACGGAGAAAAGTGGATGAAAATTCACACACCAACATCTTACCAATGTATTTTTGGTATGAAACAAAGGCTATCTTGTACAAATACTTTAATGTGCAACACGTTTTGAAGTTTATAATAATCAGCATTAACACTTCAACTGTCAAGTTTTGCAACTACCTCTTGATTATGATATGAATTAGAATTTCTTAAGTGTTAGTGTAGAACTGATTTACATTGATAGAGCATACTGAAATAGTGAAATCTAATTTTAAAACATTTGATTTTTGAGGCCTGTGTGGAAATGTTTTCACATGGGCAAATCCAATTCATATGTATTTTATCCATTGAGATTATTGCTCAAAACCAACAATACTTTGGTAAATAAATCATAGTTGCCTTGCTTCCACAATACTTTGGTAAAATGTGGCTGTAATACTATGGATTACAAAAATATTTGGCCTACAAGTGAAATTTCAAAATCAATTCAATGCTTCATAAAAGCTACAAATAGTAGTTTCGGGTAGAATTGATTATGAGGAAGTAAAATCGAGTTTTCATCACTTTCCCAACATCGAGATAAGGTCTTTAATCCAAACCACTTATAATTGAGGATTCCTCAATTTGCCTTCAAATCACTGTATCACTCAATTTAAAATGCCACATGGTAGTTGAAAATTTCACAAAGCTTCCACGTATCAAAATATTATTAGTAAGGGGTGTCCCACATAACTACCTATCTCACCTATTTTTATTGAAAAAAGTCTAAAATAACTGTAGCATTTTGTTTGTATGTGATGGAAGTGTTGTTTGTAGTTTGTTCACAATTTGACCTCCGCCATTTGTTTTATATAAAAAGTTACTTTATAAAAAGTTACTTTAACTTTTTTTGTTGTATATGAATTTCACAAAATGGTAGGACTAAGAATCGAACTCTGATTATTAACATCCGACCTAACAATTTTGATATTTTCTGCAAGTTGAGCTATGACTTATGGACCTATAAAGACATATTTGTACTTAAATATTAATATGAATGTCCATTTATTTGTAATTTCTACAAATACGTATATATTTTTGATTTACGAATAACTTCTATATTAATTCTTATTTTTATTGTAGGCAAATTTTTACTACTTCCACTTTTAAATATGTCACAAAAATTTGAGTTATTGAAATAATCACCTTTATTGATAATTATTACTAGATTGTTACTCATATATTAATACAAAAGATAATTTATTTATTTTTAAATTATACCCGAGTATAAATTTATACTCATCTATTATTATATGTATTTATCTTCTTTTTTTTGTAATAGAAAACATGTGGGACATCCATGCAAAACTTTCTCATTTACCACCTGAATATCATTTACGTGGAGAATATCTATACAAGACGAAAATTTCAGTTATGAAGAGAAAAAATTTATGATGTAATTTTTCTATGTAATATAACTTTTTTGTCTAATGTAATGTTTTTAAAGTGTACGTATTCTACCTAATGAAAATCAATAAAACTATTTTAATTGATTTATAGTTAATTTTTCTTAATTTTATTTTATAACAAACACGTTTGTTGTCTAATCAGCAAACACATTTTTTTTAAAATGTACATCTCTGCAACTGGGGGAGTGAATTATAGTATGATAGAAAAATGCTTGATTTCAAATATAAGTAGCGAGCATTGATTCGTTGTCTTGGTAGCAAAAGAGGTATTTATATCATTTTCAAAGACGTGCAAGAAATGGCGAAGACGCAAAAACAATTTTAAAAATAATTGTGTGAATATTATTATGTCCAAAATAATATTAATATTTATGACCATTGATTAAAATTTAAGTAATAGTATAATTTTATAATCAAATTTAACAGGCCCGTGCGATTCGCACGGGATAAACACTAGTATATACATAATGCAAAACCAATGATATAATGCTTCACATATATAATAGTGGTATTTATAATGTGTAGTATAAACTAAGGCCTTGGTAAAAAATATTCTTATTTTTCTCTCAACTAGGGTTAGCCACCACATCTCAACTTTTCTCTTTTTTCATCCTTCCATTATAGGGGTGGTTTTTGACCATTTTTGGTCTAAAATCACCCCTCAACACCGTTGTTTTCTTTCTTTTTGTTTAAATAAGTAGTTATATACAAAAGTTTGGTTCTTTGATTATCAAATTTTCGCCGTCGTAGTGCGGTGTTGTTTTGTTCGTCGTCTTGTGCGGCGTTGTGTTTGTTCGTCGTCTTGTGCGGCGTTTGTTGGTTTTCTTCTTTGTTCGGGGTTCGTTGATTCAACTTTGCATATTTACATCAACTCATTACAGATCTGATGAAGACTTGAACGTCAATGCTACACATCCGGAAGTATGAACATTCCGGTTACTTTTATGTTGTCATATTTGTAGGCACTTTCATTATGCCGTTGTATGCTATTAACTTAGGTGCTGCGAGATTGTTTGTAGATTCACCTTTTTCAGTTTTTAGCAATTCTAAATTTGTAATGATCTATGCATTTGTTAATTTGAATGAATGAATTTCTTTTTGAGTAAAAAAATAAAATATGGAAATGATGATGTGGACTGTTTACATTTAAGAGGGACCAAATTAAAAAAAAATTGATAAATGAGGGACCAATTCCAAAAAATCAATAATCCGCAAATTCAAGTGTTCATCTTCTCACCTTCAACTTTAAAATTGATAAAATCTCTAAATTCCTAAATTGAATCCATATCTCTATCTCTGTGAAACTTTCTCTGCTAGTTTGTATGCTAAACAACTTTTTGTAACTCCATATTCTCCATATAAATCGTGTCAAATCTTAAGAATCTATATGAAAACATACAAAATTAGTCCATAAATTATTCTCAGACAACATCTCCAACCAAGATATAGCTATTGCTATAGTAGTAAGATTAATGGACCAACCTCTTTCACTTCTCACACAACTAAGTCATGCATGCTTTTGATAGATTGATGTTTTTTCCACTTGTTGGACGAAAAGTCGCACATTAATCGGTAGAAAAAAGTTCCACATGAGATATAGAAGAATAGATAAACACTTCAATTTGTGAATTAAGGGATTTTAGAGTTGAAGGTAAGAAGATGAACAATTGTATTTGGGGTTTTTAGGGTTTATGAAAATTTGAAATTTATGAATTATTAATTTTTTGAATCTGGTCTTGGTTTATCAATTTTTTTTTGGATTTGGTCCCTCTTAGATGTACAAAGTCCACATCATCATTGTCACTTGTCAAACTGTTTGTCACATCAACTTTTTTTAAACGGAAGTTAACGCCAAGAACTAATGTCAAAAGAAATTGAACTTGTAGGGACTTATTTAAAAAAAAAAACTTACAGGGATTAAAACAAAAAAACCGCAAACTTACAGGGATCAATTGATTATTTAAGCCTAAGCATATTTATTTCACTATATTATCAGTGCTTTCATTATATATAATTATTCTTACCATAATTATTATTTTTAATTTATAATATTATTTTAAATGTGTATTTTTTAGATGCATTGAATAACTAATGTATTTAATCTTCATTATAGGCTAGATATATAAGATGGTCAGGGTCTATTTGTTACAAATTAAAAAATAAGTGATGTTGGTATTAAATATTTTAGAGATTTTTTTTGGAGATTTAAAAAAAAAGAAGCTATTTTATGTTTATTTACTTTTATAAAAATTACTTAAAATAGGGCAACAAGGGTATTATTAGAATATTAGAATACACTTAAGAATATTTTTGATTATTTTCATATTGTGATTATTTTCAAAAATTATAACAAACAAATGTTTTTTTCTTAAAAGTGGTTATTTTTTAAAAATAAGTGACTTTGTTAAGAAAAAATGTTATAACAAACAAGCACTCAAAGTATCTAAAAAATTAATTTTACTTATGATTAAAGTCAAAGAGAGTACATTGTTTTTTCTTTTTAATAAAATCGACAAACTGCACATATAATCATCCATAAAAATTTATGTCAATAAAAAAAACTTATGAATAAAAATAATTTTTTTATATTTTATTTTGTTTCATATGCATGTGTCACTCCATACCAAAAAAATATGCATATCACTCCTATGTCTTATTTTATTTTTTTATTTTTTTTATATATTTTTTTGACGCAAACAAATTATATCCTTTTTTTTAATGAAAAATTATATATCTTATTTTGATAAAAGGATCAGCTTCAGCCTTCAAGTCCTGATAAAGCTCTTTCAAAATAATAACTATAATAATAAAATCTTAATGAAAAAAATAGACTTAAATATATTTTTAGTCCTTTAAATATTTTCAAAGTTTTACTTTAGTTTTTTAACTATTTTTCCTTCCGTTTTGGTTCTTTAACTTTTTTTTTGTTTTGTTTTGGTCCTCTAACTTTCATAATGTTAATCTATTTGGTCCTAATTATCGTTAGAAACCAAAAACGTTAATTTTACGTACGTGGCACTTAGGGACTTGGTAGTTTTGGTGTGAAATCCAATAGGAAAATGCCATGTGCTTAGAGACCTTCTTCATCGCGTACGGAGTTTCCTCCATGACCTTCTCCGTCCACATCACCGGTGATCTTTTCAGTCACGAAAGCTTACGAAACGATACTTGCCAAAACCTCTAGTTATTCATGCTGAATCCAAATCTAATGTTCGTTTTCTTAATAGAGGCTTCTATCTCTCGTTTTTGATATTTTCTAACGGTTAGGATCAAGTAAATTAATTGAATGAAAGTTAGAGGACCAAAACAGAATGAAAAATAGTTAAATGACTAAAATGAAACTTTGAAAATAGATCAAAAGTGTAATTAACCCAAAAGAATACTAACATTAACAATTAGCCATAAAAAAAAACGTTATAGATCATATTATCAAATAAATAGAAGATATCAAAAAAATAATTTAAAATTAGGGATAAAAAAATAACTATTTCAAAATAAATAAATATCTCGACCAAAGATTGAAATTTTATATGTGATCGTGATCTTTTTAAACAAAAAAATAGTTAAAAAAAATTTGACGGATCAAACAAAATAGTCAATAAAAATCAACAAACTACACATAATATCATCCACATAGATATTTGTGTTAATAAAAATTGTTAATTGTTTTTTTTCTTTTTGACTCAAAAATTGTTTATTGTTAATACGTTAATCAAAATTATTATGCTTCCCTCAAAAAAAAAAATGCATAAATACTAAAAAATAGTAGTTATAAAAGTGTAACAAAAAAAAGTTTTATAAAAAAAAAATTCAAAATAAATAAATATCTTGACCAAAAGATTGAAATTTTATAAGTGATCGTGATCTTTTTAAACAAACAATACTACTATAAATAGACTAAAACTCTAACCAAAACAACATCATCACCTTGTAGAAGCATCAATATCATCAATCAGATTTTGATTTCACAATCTCTCACATTCATTCAGGTACCTTCACTCTTTCTTTTTCTTTTTTTTAGTTCAGTTCTTATTTTCGCTATGTTTAATTTTCAAATATTATAAGTACTTCAAAACATACTTGTACGTCAAGAAATCACTTCATCATTCATTATACTACTAAAAATTTCTTAATTTTGTTAATTTCTTGTTCTTTATTTGCATGATTTTTATTTTCTCTTAATTTCCTTTCACACAAAAAAAAAAACAACGTTTTTTTGTTGTTGTGGTTTCATCGTAAAGAAACAACTGAGTTTTCAAGTTCTTGTTGTATCATGATGATAATTTACTATTTTACTTTTATTATACAATTTTAGTTTACTAATTTACTATTTTCAAGTTCTCCAATATAGTTTATGAATAGCTCGTCGTAACATATAAAAATTATTTATCTTTATTTTATCTTTTCTTAAAATATAGCTTTATATAAACTTATACATAAGTGCTGCGCTTATTATTGAAAAGAAAAAAAAAATGCTTGTGCTATACGTCGCAAATAAATTGTTTATCCATAGAGACCCCAAGTGGCTTTCAAATTACAATCCAGATTTATGGTTCATGTTAATTATATCTATCTATTTATTCATGACTTTTCAATATTGATTTTTGTAATTCTTATCATTGCAGAGTTCTAATCATTGAGTTTATCCTCATAATCTCCTATGGAGGGCTCTAGCTATTCAAACAAAAGTTATGAGGAGTTGCTCAAAAAGTTCATTGAAAAGGATGAAGAGCTAAGATTTTCCAATTTTAAGCTTCAACTTTATGAACAAGAGATTATCAAGTTGAATGTTCAAGTTGAGAATAGTGAAGATCAGCTTTATAATGTGCATGAAGAATTGAAGCTGAAAGAGGAAGAAATGCACAAACAAAAAGAGCATTTTGAAGAAGAGGTTTTGAAGTTGAAGATGGAAATCGAGAAAAGTGATAATCGGCTTGATAATGTGGAGAAAGAATTGAAAGTCGAGGTGGAGAATTTGCAAAAACATAATGCTGAATTGCATACTCTTTTTCCAGTATTTGTCCAAAAGATTAAGAATTTGTTGGAACAGCTTGAGGTAGCTCATGAAAAGCTCAAGATATCGAAAGATGAAACCGAAAGTTTAAGAAAGGAACTTGGGAGTAAGTCATCTGAGTCTCATCAATTGGAGTTAGATGCAAGTAGAAAGCATATTGAAATGCAATGTGAATTGTTTTCAATGTATGAGACTGATGCAGCAAAGCATGAGCAAGTAGTGAAAAAATTGAAGTCAAAAATATTTGATTTGCAGGCTAAGTTCTCTTTGGAGAAAGGTGAGCTGCATTTTGATATTATAAGTTTGTCAAACATGAATATGCAATTGACTTCTGAACTAGAGGATTGTCAGTCTAGAAACAAGGAATTAGAAAACAAATTAAGGCAACATGAAGCTGAAAAATTTAAACAAGAACAGTTGCATGCTACTCAACAAATGGCTTTGCAAGATGAAATCCATTGTTTGAGGGAAGAACTTGGCCAGAAAAGTCAGGTAGTGATTGGAAGGGATGATGTAAATGCCAAGAAGATTGATAAGATTAACTTAAGATTGAAGTATGCTCCCATGACGATAAATTGTTGAATATGAAGATGAAGAAGCATTAACGAAGACGCTGATGGTCTACTAAGAAACTACATAAGATGAATTCAAACTGAGAATGGGCGTCACTGCGGTCGAATTATTATAGCTTTCTAAGTTTACATTTAGTTGTGTCTCATTGTTTCATTTGTTTTGCTTTATCGATCTTTGGCTATGTTTAGTTTTATTTTTTATTTTCATCTCTTACTCATTCCTGCTATGTACCAAAACATTGAATATCATAATTTAATCTAATGTAAAATAAATATTTATTTCACTCAAAAGTCTCATATTGATTTTGGTGGCTTAATTAGCATAATTTTACCTTGGTTTGATTTGAATGAGTATCATTTTGAGTGATTGCAGTTTAATTGGCTATATAAGCTGCTGAGATATTGATGTGGTTAATGCATGTAAAAATAAAAAATATGCAGTCTGAATTGGGAGTAAAGGGATTGAATTATGTAGGAAAATGGAGCAAGGGTTGGTGATTATATGATAACATTGTGCTATCAGTGTATTCATTGATAAGTTATAGTATTAAATATTAATAGAGTTGTTAGTATAAAGTTTAGAGTAGATGTTTTATTTGTTCACTGGGAGGAACACTGCTTATTGACAGAACCTACTCTTGTTGAAAATTATGTTCACTTGGAGTGGAGCAATTAATATGCTCTTAGTAGTGATAAATAAATTTTTTCCTTTTCAAAAAATTAATCAAGTCTTGACCTAAATCATGGTCTAAATGATTTGTGATTGCCTTGGATGATAGATGATGATTTGTGACATGCCAAAATATGTATAATTCTACTTTTTGTTTGATTGATTTCAAAAGGATTTGTAATTAGATTTTGTATTATGTATTGGCTCAATTTTTGTAACTTTGATTTATTATTTATATTCATGACATGTACGTATGTATTGTAACTCAACAAATCTTCATAATGCTTTCATTTTAAGATCAATAAAATCTAATAGTGTTTTTAAATTGAAATATTGTAATACAAACCAGCTTATAAGACAAGAATTGCCTCTACTTATAAACTCATGTTCACATTATCTCACAATTGATGAATAACTAAAAGGGAAAAAAAACTAAAATTGATAGCTAAGCATTTCGAGCTGCTTAGAGTGTTCTCTTGCAACTCACAAATGCTTATTCTCTCTCATCATCGGGTAGTGTGGATTGATTACCTGCTGCACCCCTAGGCTTCCTAGCATACACCTTCTCATAACTAACAGGGGGGGCCTCAACCCTACAAAACCAACTTGTAAGGTGATAATTGACTCTATTTGTAAACTCATGTCCAAGCCATGTCACATCCGATATGAGATTTCTTAACAAGAGGAAAAATAAAAGCCATACCAATATGGAACTAGCTTTACAGCTAAAGCATTCCATGGGCTTTTTCTGTGTCTCTTTAGAAAGATGCATATATAATCATAATGTGTTGAAGGTAATAAAGGACCTTAGTAATGATAATGAGGCAGGAATGTACCCAAAAAAAAAATGATAATGAGTCAGGAAATATTTTGAAAGAGTGCTGAAAACTGTGTTGAACATCAGTGGCTGTTAGATTGTTTGGAAATGTCGATGTTTGACGATCTATATTTTATGATTTGTGTTTTATTGTGCTTGTAAATGCTTAGCACATAATGGAAGTAATTCTAGTGCCTGTTATAATGTATGAGGATTTATTTTTTTGGGTCAAATGTATGAGGAAATTCTAATGTCTATTATAAGTAATGTACGAGAAAAACAAAAAATCTGAATTGTAATGTTGTAAAACCAGTAAGACCAAACAAATTTTGCATCATCAAGAAGATAGAATACACTTTAATTTAACCAAAAAGAAACATAGAAAACAGAAACATAATATTTCAGCTAATAAGTTCAAGAACCCTGCAATTTCAAGCTCTCCAGTTGCTCCCGCGCTTTAACCTGAGGTCAAGATATGAAATAACAACAATTTAGCTTTGAATCACATTCCATAGAGCGCATCACTAATTTAAATAAGTTTAACCATTCATCTAGCCTAAAAACAAATGTAGTAAACAAATACAACAAAGAACAACCAACATAAACATCGATGCAAATTCTCATCACATCGTTGAAAATTCAAGCTTAACTTACACTCTTTTGTTCAACGTTTAAATCTTACGAGCTACTCAAACCCAACCTTATAAAATTAATTTTATTTGCAAAGTAAATTTTGTTGAGTCATTCATAGTTATAACATCAATGCTGTCTAAAATTTCTACATGTTCCCTAATTATATTATCTCTTCTATAAATCAAGGTTAAGAAATTAAAGCAACAAATTAAGTTGGACCTTAAGTTTCATCAAAAGTGTACCCAAAACAATTTCCACATATTATTTGAACATGTACAGAACTTCATCCAAGATACTGTATGGCCATGAATTTCTAAATCCGTCTCTCAGAAGCGCTCTAATTCCAATAAGACAAAAGATTTTACAAATGAATCAATATATATTTTAGAAAATTGAAAGAAAAACAAGCAGTACTAACTTGCTCTAATTTAAGATCAGCATCGTTGAGTGATCGCAGAAGATGAATTATACGGTAATGAAGTTTTTCATTTTCTGCAGCAAGCGTCTGGGCCTGAAAATCAAACAATTCGTAAGAGGATACAACCCATTACAAAACTTTATATGTATATAAATTGTAAATGAGTATAACCTTTCGTTTTTCTGAAATTAACTCGGTGTTTGCAACTTCTAGCTTTGACCGAAGATCATTAACTATTTTCAACTGTTCCTCATTTGCAGTATCTACGAAAGTTTCATAGAAATGTAATTCGGGCTCATAATATCAGAAACGGATTTCAATCTGAAAATACTATTGCTTTGTATTGTGTACTTAACACCTACCGTTTCTACTATGGATGGCAGCTTCAAGTCTCGATAAGCGATCCTAAAACATACAGTAATAAGAAATCCTTTAGTTATTTAGTTACTAAAAAATCTTAAACAAAAATCAGAAAAAATAGAGTGAGAAAGAGAGCTTTAACTAAAGAAACTCAATTTTTGGGGCAAGAGGAAACAAGTTCATATAGACTTAGACCACAAGAGTCTTTTTTTTGTGTGGAAAGGAGCCCTAGAAATTCAGAGTTCAAGCGCGAGGTAAATAAAGTCTGACCAAAAAATCGTTCCAACCAAGAATGGAACTTGGGTTCTCCCCAGTTATAAATATATCTGTATGTATGTCATCTCTCAACCTCCTGTGAGACTCTTTAACAAAAGCTACTATGATATGATATCCCCTAAATAATACCTATAGATACAATTTACATTGAAAATGGAAAGTGAGAGAGAGAGAGTGAGTGACCTCAGCTTCAGAAGCTCTCTGATAGAAAGGCTTTAAGGTCACTTCCAATTCGTTTACTGCTATCGATGATGATTCCACCATTCTTCTCTTCTCTTCTCACAAACACCACCCACTTTACGCCGTTCTTCGCCGCAACAACACAAACCACAGTTTTCACTTTTGCTGCCTGGTTACACTTACACACCTCTTTTTTCATGTGAAAATAGAAAGGGTAAATTGGGCATTCAAAACTCAGATACTTAATACGATATGAATATGATGATACGAGAAAATTTTAAAAGTTAAGATATGATATGGCTAGGATACTTCAATACAAATTTAAATATATAAATGCAAAATATATAAATATAACTAAAATTGATAATAAAAAACATTCTCATTATTAAAATTATCAAAACAAGTAAATTATATATCTTAAATATTATCCAAAAAGCGAGTCATGACAATCTCCACTAATGTCCTACAATTTTGTAGCTCCTTTCATATATTATTCATCTTTCTTTGATAAAAGTTGAAAATTTATATGCACATTAACCAAATCATTAGTCATTTTAGATCCATTTTATTTCTTTTCAAAGAATAGATAAAATATAAACATTGGATACTTTTCTGATACGTATCGGGAAGTAGTATCTGACAAGTAACACAGAAGTGTCGGGTTTTTTTATTTAAAAAATAAAATTTAATTATTGGATACTTCCCTGATACTATAAAGAAGTATCGAGAAGTATCTGATGCGTATCGGTATTGGATACGGTATCTGACACGATACTTGATCAATTTTGGAGTATCGAAACTTCATAGGAGACACCTCAATGGATGATAAGGGTGAGACAGTTAATTTAGAGATTTAAATCTACTTTGTACCAAAAGTGATAATCGAACTTTTGACCCTTAATTAAAGAAGGTTGAAACTATAATCTTTTAATTTATTAATTGGTTTAATCTTAGTCTCAATCAATTATTATTATATTTAAGTTTGTTAAGTATACTTTCGTCTTTCAAATAAATCTATCAGGGTATGTTTGGTTCAATCGATAAGGGACGGAGGGAAGATGAGAGATTTTTAAGAAAGTGAAGTGAAAACATAATTTATCATGTTAATATATTACTCCCACATTTTTATTAAAATTTAAAATCATCTTTGTTGGAATATTAAAAATTTAAGTTTTCTACTCATTTGATTTTTTTAGTTATATATCTATTAAATTTTTTTGACATAATATATTCATTATAATTTAATCTTTATTTTGAGTTTATAAGATTAAAATTAAAAAAATAAATTATTTCTCTCATTCCCATTAGCACATACACCTAGATACACACATATAAGTTGTTTCTTGCGGTTTAAAAAATAGAATAATCACTTATTGAAAAGTGCTTATGAACGAAGAAATAAGAGAAAGAGAGAAAGTTAGTGAGGAAAGAATGTTACCAAAATCAAAAAATTTATTTCATTGAGTGGTAATTGATTGTACATGGTTATGTTCTTTTATTGGTAATTCTACTATGGTGGTTACACAAACTTGTTACACAAACTTGTAACCACCTCAACTAACTAACTATGTTATAGATTAGTCACTTTATTTAACAATTCGTTCTCTTAGTTAAAAAGTTAAATCAAATATAAAAATTTAAAATATCAACTCTCTTCTTGTATTATTAATTTATAAATGTTCAAATTTTAATATGCTCACTTATTCGTCTTTAAGGGTAAAATTCTGTTTGGTTCAATCGAGGGGGAGGAGAGGGATTTTTCAGGAGGTGAAGTGAGAGAAAATATAATTTATTATATTGACAAAATTACCCACACTTTTTAATTAAAATCATAAATTATCCTCGTTGAAATATTAAAAATCTAGGGTTTATTTTTTTGACAACAAAAAATTTTTTAGGTTTTCTACTCATTAATTTTTTTTTTGGTTATATATATATCCATTATAATTTAATCCTTATTTATTTTGGTTAAGGATAAAAAAGTAAATTAATCATTCTCTCCCTTCCCCTCTCCTCGTTAAAAATTTGAACAAAACATAAAAATTTAAAATATTCCCTCCCCTCCTCTGATTTTCAGTTTTTTATTTTTTGAGAATGATTTTCACAATTATTAATTATGATATAATTCTATTAAAATGTGATATATTTTATTCGTAAGGATGTGATATATTTTATATGATTAAATAGTCAAAGTGTTTTTTCACCCTATTAGAAAAATTATCAAAGTTTTTTTTTTTTTTGCAAATGATTAATCAAAGTGTTATAAATTATTCAAGAAAAAAAGGTGTTATAAATTTTTTTAGATGTTTCGCATAAAAATTCAATCAATTTTTTTAATATATGAAATGTGATTTTTTTTTTACAATTTTAATTATTAACTAAATAAATTATGTAAATCTTTTTAATTGAAAGGTAAATCTTTTCAATTGTAGTGTAACAGAAAAGATAATGATAGAGATAAAAGATATTTTTTTGCTTCAAAACAAAAAAAAGATAAAAGATATTTTTATCAGAAAGAATATAACGATAGAATAGATTGTAGTGCAACTAGTATATATATGAATAAATCTCTTCCATCTTCTTCACTCACTTTTTCGCTCTTCTTTCAACTACATTCTCCTATTTCTTTTTTGAAATACTTTGATTTCACTTCTAGCTACTGCACTAACACTACTACTGCAACATTATGAGGAAGAAAGTTACTCCATACTGTTCTTATCATAATCCATGTGCTTCTTATTATTATGATGATGTTAATGTTAATAATAAGAAAACACAAAATAATAATAATAAGGTTGATAGTAATAAACTACAAGCAGCAGGTGGTTCAAAAAGAATGTACAAATGTGATTTATGCGACAAAAGCTTCAGCTCCGGCACTGCACTTGGTGGCCACAAAACTGCTCATCGCTATTCAAAGGAACTTCGTAAACCTAAAATCAAGAAACAACCGAAGAAGAGACATGATGATCATGCTATTAAGAGCACCACCGCCATCAAGATCAAGATCGTACGTAGTCACAATGTTTGTACCTAGTTGTGAGGTTTGCAAGAAGGGTTTTCCATCCATCAAAGCTTTGTATATATGGACACATGAGATCGCACAAAACAAAAGAGATTGGAAGGATATTCATGAACCGCCACCAACTTCTATACATCTTCCCACTCCTCC
The DNA here is from genome assembly GCA_951804385.1 of Trifolium dubium. Classification (NCBI taxonomy): domain Eukaryota; kingdom Viridiplantae; phylum Streptophyta; class Magnoliopsida; order Fabales; family Fabaceae; genus Trifolium; species Trifolium dubium. The sequence goes on from OX638070.1 coordinate 11,337,410, forward strand.
TTAGATCATCATGATAATTGATTAATTAGTTTATGACGCTGATGAACACATAGAATAGTATAGTTTTACGTAGTTGTTTTATTTTTTAAGAACATGAGCTTGTACGATGATTGTTTGTATTGAAGGGAATTATTCCCTAATATTTTCTCTATTCATTGTAGTAGAGACACCTCAAAAGATGTGACACTTAACCCAAATGTTTAACATTATTGCTCTGTACTTAAAGGTGAAGATCAAACACTCGACTCTTAGTCATGTTTGGTTTGGGATTTTTGGAGGGGAGGGGAGGTGGTATTTTAAATTTTTATGTATGGTTCAACTTTTTAACGACGGGGAGGGGAGAGAATACTTAATTTACTTTTTTACTCTTAACCTTATAAACTGAAAATAAAGATTACATTATAATGAATATATTACGTAAAAAAAAATCTAACGAGTAGAAAATCGAAATTTTTTTTTTGTAAGAAAAAAAATTAATATTTCAACAAGAATAATTTAAAATTTTAATAAAAAATGTGAGGTTATTTCAACAAGAATAATTTAAAATTTTAATAAAAAATGTGAGGTTAATTTTTTTTTACAGATTGTGAGGTTAATTTTATATTTATAATAAATTAGAATTTATCTCACTTCACCTTCTTAAAATTTGTTCTCATCACCTCCAGGAGTGTGATCAATTGGGTCTATTAGACATGCAAAAACTTGTTTCAGCCTTCTTTGATTTAAATCATGACTTTATAACTGTATTCTGTATCACATGAATTGCAATTTGATTCAAATCAATTTTCATCGATTAAAATCATTCTTCATAAAAATCCAAAATTTATTTTCAAGTGATTGACCAATCAGATTAACTTATAATTCAAAACATCCTCTATTTTACAGACACTATAAATAGAACCTCACCACTATAAATTCACATTACATTCTCTTTCATTCTTTCTATGTTAACTTGGAGAAAAACTTTTCTTAGTTTAATGGTGATTGATCTTGATTAGAGGATACAACTAGGATAGTTGTTAAGTTAATTCAAATTGCAAAGGATCATAAGTGGGTACAATTCAATAATCAAAAGAAAAAGATGGTGTTCTTCTTCTCCAAGCTAAAAGTATATTATATTGGATCAAACTACTACTATATATATAGTGCTATGTTTTTGAGCAATCACATGTTCAATTGGCAACGGGGGTTATATTCTGCATTTCATATATATATATACAGTGTGTAACAAAAACTACATGCATAACGTCATAATAGTAACTCATCAAATAAATTCTTAAGATTCTAATACCCCCAAAATATATATATTTTTTCTTCCAAATGCTCCATGTAGATAATCAAGGTTGTCCAAGAAGTGAAGGCCTGTAGAATGCATGGCTTTGTGCAATCTCAATACGTTCACGCGGATCATTCAGATTTTCATCCCTTAGAGCTTGAAGAATAGCTTTTGTTGATTGTTCCCTGAAAAAAACAAACATGAACCATATATAAAAGAATAAATTTAAAGCATAAGCAAGAAAGATACATAGTATTCTAATATAAATCCAGGACTTAAATACTCTCGTATTTCTACAGCGTTCAATTAAAGACATTAAAGAAAATGAAATGGCGAGGATATACACTTGACTCCCTCCAATTAAAATACCAAAGGAGATAATCTAATACTCCAATTGGAGCGTGTCATGTCAAGCATCCAAGATTCAAGCAAATGGTTACACGAAAATACCTTGATATTAATATTTTATATAGTGTCTTCAAGATTGGGCAGAGTTCAACAGGTGCAACTGGCTTGTTGTCTTCAGGGTGCAACACATTCAGGCTTGACTGGCTCAAAAGTTCAAAGAAAGCCTCTACTGCAGAGACACCCTACAAACATAAATAGCAGTGTCATTGTTTCTTTTCTTTCATTATTTGTTTTGATAAAAAAAATTGAATGACAATAAGATATTGAGTATGGCTTGCATAATATTAAAAGGTCATAAACATCTTGTTTGTACCTCACTGAATCGTATAGTTCCTACAAGAAAACATACAAAAGTAATACTAAACTAAAGTTGAAGTTTGGATTGGCTTATATGAGCTTATGTACAGGCGTAAATACTTGTGAGATTGTTTGGTTAGCTTATGGAAAAACTTATTATGTCCATAAGCAGTTTTCAGCTTATTCCCATAAGCTCTACAGGGACCAGGATAGCTTATGAAATAGTTTATTGCTTATAGTACAATAGTTTGACTTTATTTTATTTTTTTCCCTAAATGATATGTGTTTATGCTATAAGGCTCAAGTAAGTTGTCTATCCAAACAAGGATTAAATAACAATGACTAAAAAGTATCGCTAATCAATGCTGCCAAATTCTGCATGAGGCTCTATCAAATAATCTACATTATATGAGTATTATACAATTTGTACACTACAAAGATGCAATTGGCATGTCTTGGGAAATACCTGAATCATTCCTTTGCCTCTTATGCTATCACCCATGTCGGGACTTAATTCCCCCTTAGCTAGCATCTGGCCGTACCATGAATTACGACCTTTCAATAGAGTAACGTAAGTATCAGCCAATAATGGTCCCGCAAGCTTTTCAGGTTCTTCAGACAACAAGTGAGTGATAAATATCATCTCTGATGTACAGTGCGCAAAATAGACAGATTTGCTGGTAGCACTCTCATTGGTAAGGGCTGCTACCATTCCTGACATCAATAACAAATAGAAAAGAAGGAAAGTTTGTATTATATTAGTTGAAGTTTTCAATTATTTGACCTCAATAGTTGATAAAAGGAAGAGAGGAAGCAACAACATTTAATCATAACACTGCAGATCCAAAGTGTATTGAAACTTGTAAGTTATGAATGCACTGCTTGATACTGATAGAATCAACCGCAGTTTGAAACCATAAGAAATTCAATTTTAATAACAATACAATAAAAATAACTGCTCTGTTCTATGACTGCATAAAAAGTTGTTAATCATTGAACCATGTAGTTGCGGGGCTATGTAACAATGTTATATACTTATATATGTGTTGCAAAACTATTGCATGAGTTTCTTTAATTTTTCGTTAGTTGTATTTAAGAAAAGAATCTAGTTATACTATCAGAGAAAAATTAAATTTGAAGTCTTATATAGCATATTTGATGCAATTGATTCGAGATTTGACGGAGGATTTGAAAAAAAATATATTCTGGTTATTATTGTCTGTGATTTTTATCTTGATTTGTTTTAGGCCCATATTTGTCAATCTTGAATAGAAGCGTAGAGTGGCCGACCCTAAAACTGGGATAGCATGTTAAAGCATACGAACGGATGCTAGAACCTACAAACACTTTTCCTAACTTACGCAATTGTAACATAGGCATTGAGAATACAAATAGTACACTTGTATAACGATTAATTTGAAGCTTACCGGCACCAATTGCATAAACATTTTTCAAGCCACCCATGACCTCATGGGTAACAAGGTCACTGTTGTCCCAAACAATAAAATGTGGTTGTCTCAGAAACTTTGCCAGAGGCTTCCGCCATTTCTCAGCACCACATATTCTAGCATTTGCATACTCCTTTTGGTAGATTTCAGATGCAATATTTGGACCACCAAGATAAAGTATATTGTCCATGGGAACTCCGGCTGTAAAAGTATACATTTTAAAGAGTTAAATATGATAGAAATATGTAAAAAGAGAATCAAGCAAAACAAATAACATCACTAACTAGTAACTATACATTACTAAATTTCTAGCTTCCATTGGTTCTAGAATGACAAATGATATTCTAACATCAAAATTTGATGTTAAATAATGACCTTTGGTTTTATGTGTACTTTTGATAAGTGGGTAGAAATATAAGGTTTAGTTAGATCCTGAACTAAATTTTTTTATTTTAGTAGTATTTGAAGTCTGAATCTGAACTTTTAAATAACTTATTTTTAAGTCTCTCATAAACTTTAAGATAGTTTTAATTAGGTCCTTACACTTATAAATAATTAGTATATTTGAGTTCCTAATTACCAATTATTTAAAAAATTAGGGACCCAATTAAAAACTGTTTAGTTTAAGGACCTAATTACAGATCACTAACAAATTCAGATATCCAATTACAAACTTTTTTATTCAAGACTTATTTAAAAATCCATAAATAGTTTAGGGATTTAGAGAGTGTAATCAAACCAAAATATCAAAATGGAGAAAAAATTATTATCTTTTGAGCATAAGATAAAAGCTATAGACATAGAGAAGAGATAAGTCATAAAAATAGATGAAGAAATCCCTTACTTGCTTGGTGAATCATTTTTGTGGGAGTTATAATATGAGGAACAGGATCCAATGCAGCCTCTATACCCTTTGCCAAAGAGATTATAACAGGAACTGTGATTCTCTCCTTCCAATATTTACTAATCTCTTCAAAAATCTCACGCGTTTCGGTCGAAGGCAATCCATTGACAACAATATCAGCATCCCAAACAGCTTCCTGCAAATTTGTAACAACCTTCAAAGGACAAATTGGTGTATCAATCATATTCAAACAAAACCCATCTTTCAAAATCTCATCAGCAAATAATGTCCTATCACCAAGCCTTGCTTCAACATATTTCAAATAAGCGCAACGCCGAATCAACCTCCTCAACACATCCTCTCTAGAGTTTATAACTTCAAACAAATGCTTAGCAGTAGCTTTATCAACTATCTTTGATGGCCTTCTCCATATCCTGATTTGTACCTTGTCGCGGAAATGACCGTAAGTGTCTTGTAACAATGCTGTAAAAACACTCCCCCAAGCACCAGCTCCAACACTCACAATCCTTAATGGATCACCATTAGCCTTACCAAGAAGGCCGCGGAGCTCGTCGAGCTTCTCCTCTAAACCATTATTACAATTCTGAACAGATCCATTTGAGTCTGAATTAGTAACTACACCCATAATGCTAACTACCCACCAAGCTCTAAGACCCAAGAATGATGAATACAATGTTTAAATTGTAATCACTTGATAAAAATCTTATCTTGTTGCAGGAAAAAAAGATTGAAGAAGCTGATATTTTGACAGAAAAATGAAGGTTTTTTCAGTCAGAACTAAAATCAAACAGAACAAAGGTGTATAAAAATAGTAACTTTGTTTTCTCCGTCTATAGTTAGTTCATCTACCACACCAAAAAACACAACTAGAAGTAATAGAAAATTAAGAAAAACACATAAACACAACATGTAACATGCGTGTTGGGAACTACAAAGTTACCATAAAAAAACTATTGCATTAAATGTGAAGAAAGAACTACTAACTAACTGTCTTTGTTGAAGGGAATGCTGATAAGAGAAACAAAATGTGTATTGAATAAGTTAATAATGCAATGTGGAAAACTTATAAGAGAAAAAAAATACTACTGTAATGGTTAATAATAATAATAATAAATAATAATAATAATAATAATAATAATAATAATAATAATAATATTCACAATAATAACATTGATGAAGCAATATGGTTGAAACACATAGGCATTGCATTAAGTATTTGCCAACTTCTGCCAATGGTCATTAATATTGGGATGACTTTGCCAATCATGTTTCATGTGGGGTGCCCCCTTATAATCTAATTAATCTTACCCCATTTTCAGATTGGCCTATTCATTTAATAATTTTTATTGTCAAGTAATATAAGTAATATAGTGAATGAATTTTACCCTTAAAACGAATAAGTGGACGTACTGAGATACGAACATTTATAAGCAAACAATACAGGAACAAAACAAGAAAAGTTAACCTGACTTTGCCAATCATGTTTGATGTGGGGTGTCACTTGTTGTGAATTCGAACATTTAGTTCAACACCAAGAGAAACAAAGACTTGAGGAAATAAAAATAAGAACAAAACTAAACCTAGTGCCTAGAATTTCGTTTTCCACGTTTTTTTTCGTAAACTAGCGACTATAATTTTACTTTTTTAAAAGTGAATAAGTGTTTGTAGCAAAGTTCGAACCCTTCAAATATTTATTATTAACAATAACAATATTCCCTTTAAATATATTAAATTTTTAATTTTAGTTTCTCTAAAAGAAAATTCAAACTTCAATCCCTTTTGATTGTTACATTTATAAAAAGTTAATGTAATACATTTTAAATGACTTTTTTTTATGATATATCATTATTATTAATTTAAAATATTATTAGTGCGATTTTAAATGACTTTTTTTATGATATATCATACAAAAAGTCATTTAATTAGAACATGATATGTGATTTTTTTTAATAATAGATACTAAAATTGAAAACTAAAACTTAGAGTGATTAAAATTTGAGTGAAAAATATAGGTAAAGTTTACCCAACTTTATTGGCAGGGAAATAAAATAGTTTCTTATCTTTTTCTCAAATTTTTACTTTATTAACGTATAATCCCTAAATTCTTAGCTCGTAGGATTAACACCCTATCATGTTCAAGCCACATAATGATGGCTCATCAATTGTAGAGAATAAAGTAGTACAAAACTTCCCCTGCAAATTTAACAACTTTTTTTTTTGACGGAACAGTTAAAATTTAATTTATATGCACTGACAGTGTAAAAATATTTTACACGTGCATCCAATTAAATTACGCCATATAAGCATTTATGGAGATTTTTTAGGAACTAACCTATAAAAGTGACAATTTCTTGTGTTTTAATTGGATGTATGTGTAAAAAAAGTTTACACCGTCAGTGCATAACAATTAAACTCTTTTTTTTTTTTGACAAAGACGGAACAGTTAATTATCATGTTAATTTAATTCAAATGATTTTCAAATACTATATTTATATAATAAATTATATTTTAAGTAATCGCAAAAAAATATTCATGGAACATTGCATCCATAAAATAAACAGTAGTAAATATTATATGTAATCCATATGTGAGAAAGAATAAATAACCTAATTAATGTAGATGTTTCTAATAGATTTTTATATAAGATCGATGTGCAAGATTCAAGTGTTACAAAACAAACTGTAATTTAATTAGAGAAAAAAATAGGGAATAATTCCCTTCAATACAAACAATCATATATCGTACCTAAAGCTCATGTTCTTAAAATAAAATAAAAAACAACTACATAAAACTATATTATTCTATTTCTATGTGTTCATCAACGTCATAAACTAATTAATCAATTATCATGATCTAAGGAAGAGTGGGAAGATAGATGTAGTGCTTGGTAGCGAATGAATACCCTTCCACTCTCTTTTGTGCAATTTCATGTGTCCATGCATATGAAGCTTTGTTAGTATGGAAAACCCTTCTTGCAGCAAACCTCACAATGCAACTAGGTAAAAACATTATGGTGACTCTGACTACGTACGATCTTGATCTTGATGACGGTGCTCTTCTTAATAGCATGATCATCATGTCTCTTCTTCGGTTGTTTCTTGATTTTAGGTTTACGAAGTTCCTTTGAGTAGCGATGAGCAGTTTTGTGGCCACCAAGTGCAGTGCCGGAGCTGAAGCTTTTGTCGCATAAATCACATTTGTACATTCTTTTTGAACCACCTGCAGCTTGTAATTTATTACTATCAACCTTATTATTATTATTTTGTGTTTTCTTATTATTAACATTAACATCATAATAATAATAAGAAGCACATGGATTATGATAAGAACAGTATGGAGTAATTTTCTTCCTCATAATGTTGAAGTAGTGTTAACGCACTAGATAAAAGTGAAATCAAAGTATTTCAAAAAAGAAATAGGAGAATGTAGAGTTGAAGAGTGAAGAAGTGATGAGTGAAGATATTAGAGATTATTCATATATATACTTGTTGCACGCATGGTGATTTTTTTTCTTTCTTGAGTTTTGATAAAAATATCTTTTATCTCTATCATTATCTTTTCTGTTACATGCTGTCAAAAAAAAATATCAATTTTATCGTTATATTCTTTCTGTTTTATTTTTCTTACTTTTAATAAAAATATCTTTTATCTCTTTTTTTTGAAGCAAAAAATATATCTTTTATCTTTTATCTTTATCATTATCTTTTCTGTTACACTACAATTAAAAAGATTTACCTTTCAGGGTCCGTTTGTTATAGATTAAAAAATAAGTGATTTTGACATTAAATAATTTAGAGATTATTTTTTATAGATTTTACAAAAAACTTGAAGTTATTTTGTGTTTGTTTACCATTAAAAAAATTACTTTTTATAAAAAAATAATTTTTAACTTGTTTGGATGCAACCATATAAAAGTAATTTTTTGTATTACAAAATTACCATAAAATACAGTTATCTAAATATAATATATCATATAAAATAAATATATGAAAAATACTCAAGTTCTTGTTTTCCATTATGGTCATATGACTTTATATATATAGTTACAAATAAAACATATTTCTAAATCTTATCTTCTAAAAATATCAAACTAATCCTATAAACTCTAAATAGGATATTATTGGAATATTAAAATAATATTAAGGATATTTTTGTCCAAAATTTTTTTACGCAGGTTTTCTCTTTCCTCTAAAAAAATCTATTAAAAAAACTACTAATATCAGCTTCAAATTTTTAGCAGTTTTTAAATTATTTTCAGATTCTGATTATTTTTAAAAACTATAACAAACATATGTTATTTTCTTAAAAGTGGTTATTTTTTTAAAAATAAGTGATTATTTTCTAAAAAAAACTATAACAAACGGGCACTCAACTGATAAGATTTACATAATTTATTTAATTAATAATTAAAACTGTAAAAAACAAATACATATATATATATATATATATATCACTTTTTTTTTGTAAGACTTTTTCTTTGAGAATGATTTTCACAATTATTAATTGTCTTCATCGAAATCAGGGTATTCATCATCGAACGTAGTAACTATTTTTCTCGATAATTACTGCATTCTATAGTAGATACTTTGATCTCGACCAATATAATTACTAATTGCGAAAATCATTCTCAAAAAACAAAATAATAATAACTGTGAAAATCATTTGTTAAATTTAAAAAGCTTATCTTTTTTAGATAATTGAACTAAAGGTCATGCTAACATGTTAACGTTCTTAAGACACGTGTTAAAGATATTTCAAATCGTAATTATATGTTTTGAACAAAACAAATTTTTACTTTCAAAAAGATAAAATACACAAATGATAAGAGTCATAGTCCGCTTAAGTATGTGGTCAGACGTCAGTGATTTAATTTATGACTCATGCATATGTATAAAATTCGGTTGAAACGGGAGAACTCACCTTCTATGCCTCACATATTTTCTGACAAATATTAGTCATCACTAATGGAGGTGGAAACTTCGTACAAATATCATAGTAATTTAAAAAAACAAAGATAAAATACACAATTTCAATACAAAATTACTATGACTATTACACAGGCAAGATTATCTCCCGTAAAAATTTCACTGCAAATGGTGCAGTGTTAATATGTGCCCTTTAAAAAACAATTATATGATTAACTCATTTGTAAGAAAAAAATATAAATGGTTTACATTTCACTTGACTATCCCGTCATAAGATAGAATTCATTCCCCTATAATACACTAATAAAGAGTGTCTTAACTCTTAAGGGTATATGTTAGTTTTTTTAAAACAAATTGTTTTTTATTTGAAACGACCAAATAAATTAGTATTAAAAAAGGTATATTAGATTAGCACAAGGCGTGCTCATCTATAATTCTAAAGTGTTCAACAGTTACAAAGGCAAAAAAACCACAAGGAATCTAAAACACGCAAAACATAAAGAAAAAAAAAATAACAACTCAATCAGCTACCCCACCACCCTAAACACAACATAGGATTGGAGAGCCAGAAACTAAAATCAGGCGAAACATCTTTTCGTTTTGCCCTCAACCACAACTGTACATGAAGACGAATTTGGTCCACCACCTGAGCCACATCAAAATCTTTGAGTTGAAAAGGATAGTTATTGCGAGACTTCTAAATCCACCAAATTGAGGCTAGCCACAGAAGCAAATAAAAACTTTTAATATTCACATGGTGCACCTTAAGCCCTATGAACTGATGAGCATGCGCAATAGCCTCTGAGTGCATGGCACACTGAATACCTAACCATTATAGCAAACCATGCCACAACTTTTGTGCAAAACCACAGACAAAGAACTGATGAGATAAAGATTCACGCGATGAACACTCAAAAACACACAAATGAGAACATGCTGAAATAATACCTCGGTGAAGTAGATTATCACGAGTCGGAAGCCTATTATACAAAAAGCGCCATGCAAACACAGAGACTTGTAAAGGGACATCTTTATGCCAAGGTAAAGCAAACCCAGTAACCACTGAAGGGGTGACATCACTCTGTTGAATCAAGGACAAATACGTCTCCCTAACTGTATAGACATCAGTATCCCCTCCCTTCATACTCCACCTGTTAGACACATTAGCCTATAAAACAATATTAAGTAACAAAGCAGAACACTCTTAACAAATTCTCCTCCCAAACATTCAAAGGCCGCCACCACACCCATACTTTTGTTTTAGAACCCACCACCATAACCCTCCAACCTTCGTTTCACCATCCCACATCATTTACCCAACAAAGCAATATTAAACTCCCTCTCACCCCCAAACCACCTTGCCTCCGGTCTAAACAAACATTATCCCAAAGAATTAAGTGAACTTTACGAGCCTCCACATTCCTATCCAACAAAAAAGATTTAAAGAGAGATTCAATAAGAGAAACACTACCTAAGGGAGCCTTGAAAAAAGAAAGAAAGTAAACCGGTATAGAGGACAAAGCAGCTTTGAGAAGCACCAAGCGACCATCCATAGACAAGTTTCAACATTTCTAAGCAGATAAACGAGATTTAATTTTATTAATGACAGGTTTCCAGAAAGAAATTCTCCTAGGATTACCACCAATCAAAATATCAAGATAAGTGAAAGGAGTAGACCCGACTCTACAAAACAACAATTGACCTGCCTCCTCCAACCAAGACTCCACTACATTCACCCCTACCAATAAATTCTTATGAAAATTAATTAACTTTTTTTCCGAACATCAACTCAAAACGCAACAAAACTGCCTTGATTGCGTGTACATTCTCCCAACTCTTACAACCAACCAACAAGGTATATATCGTCTGCAAATTGCAGATGAGAAACACGCAGAGAACTATCCACCCCCACAAGAAAACCATAAAACTATCCATTATGAACCGCGGTTGACATCATCGAACTGAAGCCGAAAAACCTGTTATTGGGATTATATATGATTTCGGTTCCATAAACATGAATAATTTTAGTCCTTAAGAAAATTCTTGTATAGTCAATCTTTAACTAACACTAACATTAAACTATGGCACTTTTTTTAATAAAAAAAAAAGACTATGGCACTATATTTAGCAACCACAAATTAATTGAAAATGGAAGGAAGCAAAGGATCTCAAGTGGCCAACACTATTAATAACATGACTATAAATGAAAATTTTCTTCAATTTCTCATTATGATTATTCGTATCTTTTTCTCTAATTTTTGTTAGGGAAATTTTATGATACATTTGATAATTTCAAAATGTATGGTACATGAGAAATTAAAATAATAAATAAAAAAATATCTTTTCAAAAGAAATTGTTTTTTATCACTAAAAACAGTAAAATAACTAAATACTATTAGTCAAAATTGACAAAAATATAATTTTTGATATTTTTTGAATTTTTATTCTTCATAATAGTTAATATTCAATTTTTTATTCAAAAATGTTAAAATATTAGTGTAATAGTTATAATAAACAATGAAATAATCTTGTGTTATTATTATCTCTAAAACTCAATAATCAACTCATTGTTCTTTTAATTCAAAAAATAATCGTTAATTCAAAAAAATAATCGTTAAATCATTCAAATGTACAGTAGAAACTCCTTTTTTGTTAACATAAAATCCTGAAATTCTTAGTTCGTAGGATTAACATTCTATCATATTCAAGTCACATAATGATTATTCATCAATTGTAGACATACAATTAACTACAAAACTTCCACTGCAAATTTAACAGTTAATTATCATGTAATAGCAACAAATATTATATATAATAAATTTAAGTAATAGCAACAAATATTCATGCAACATTGCATCCATAAAATAAACAATACGTATTGAATAATATATGTAATTCATGTAGTCGTGTGAGAAAGAATAAATCACCTAATGTAGATGTTTCTAATAGATCTTTATATAGGGTACGTGCACGATTCAAGTGTTACAAAATAAACTGTAATTTTATTAGAGAAAATAGGGAATAATTCCCTTCAATACAAACAATCATCGTACCAAGGCTCATGTTCTTAAAATAAAAAAACAACTACATAAAACTATATCACTCTATGTGTTCATCAACGTCATTAACTAATTAATCAATTATCATGATCTAATTAAGGAGGAGTGGAAGATGTAGTAGTTGGTAGTAGCAGATGAATACCCTTCCAATCTCTTTTGTGCAATCTCATGTATGTGTCCATATACAAAGCTTTGATGGATGGAAAACCCTTCTTGCAAACCTCACAACTAGATACAAACATTGTGACTACGTACGATCTTGATCTTGATGACGGTGCTCTTCTTAATAGCATCAGCATCATGTCTCTTCTTCGGTTGTTTCTTGATTTTAGGTTTACGAAGTTCCTTTGAGTAGCGATGAGCAGTTTTGTGGCCACCAAGTGCAGTGCTGCGGCTGAAGCTTTTGTCGCATAAATCACATTTGTACATTCTTTTTGAACCACCAGCAGCTTGTACTAATTTATTATCAACCTTATTATTATTATTTTGTGTTTTCTTATTATTAACATTAACATCATAATAATAATAAGAAGCACATGGATTATGATAAGAACAGTATGGAGTAATTTTCTTCCTCATAATGTTGAAGTAGTGTTAACGCACTAGATAAAAGTGAAATCAAAGTATTTCAAAAAAGAAATAGGAGAATGTAGTTGAAGAGTGAAGATATGGAAGAGATGTATTCATATATATATACTACTATCCTTATATTCTTTCTGATTTTTTTTTTCTTACTTTTGATAAACATATCTTTTATCTCTATCATTATCTTTTCTGTTATCACTACAACTGAAAAGATTTACCTTTCAATTGAAAAGATTTATATAATTTATTTAACTAATAATTAGAATTGTAAAAAAAAAATCACATTTCAAATATTAAAAAAATAGATTGAAGTTTTATACGAAACATCTAAAAAAATTTATAACACCTTTTTTTTTTGAATAATCTATAACACTTTGATTAATCATTTGCAAAAAAATAAATTGATAAATTTTCTTTTGTGGAGAAAAAATACTTTGACTAATTAATCATATAAAATTGATGATATTTTGTTCTGAGTAATTTGATGATTTTTAGGTGAGATTTTTTTATTTGAGAATGATTTTCACAATTATTTTTTTTTGAAGCAGCAAAGGAACAGTTATTATTAATGAAAAACTAGAATAGCACAAGGTGTGCTTAATCTAGATGCCAAAGTTTGAAGAAAACATATGGTACCAAAGACAAAAACAAAAAACAGCGGATAGTGCAACAAAACGACACCCTCCACCGAAAAAATAAATTACAAAATCTACCGCCCTATACAAGCCAAAGGGTTAGAGAGCCATAAACTAAAATCGGAAGTTGTAGATTTGTCTTTGGCCTTTAACCACCACCAAATTTGTATTTTGATGTTATCAATTATCTGAGACACATTAAAGGCCTTATTTTGGAACAGACCTTCATTCCGTGCTTTCCAAATCCACCATATTGTTGCTAACCATAAAACCTGGAAAAAATTCTTCGGAGTCACCGGATGAACTTGAAGGCCAAGAAACTGCAGGGCATGTGAATCCGCCTCCAATGGCATAACACCTTGAAAGCCTAACCACCGCAATAAACCACTCCAAATCAGCTGGGAATGTGAGCAACCAAAAAAGAGATGAGAAAGAGATTCCACAGAGGAACATCCAAGACTGCATAGATTATTCTCCGGAGCTAAAATTCCTTGATGAATCAGATTATCTTTAGTCGGTAAGCAATTTTGCAAAAGACGCCAAGCGAACACAGACACTTTGAGAGGAACAAACCAATGCCAAGGAAATGTAGCAGCAATAAGCAGGAGCAGCCACAAGCACCGCCGGCCTGGTCAGAGACAAGTAAGCATCTTTGACAGTATAAACCTCGGAAGAGACGCTATGCCAGCGCCACCTGTCAGGGTTAGAAGACTGCAGAACAACATTATGTAAAAGATCACAACAACCTTTCAACAAGTCCTCTTCCCAAGCAAAAAGCATCCGACGCCAAGACCAGCCCCCCCCCCCCCCCCCCCCCCCCCCCACCACTCATATCCCACCCCTGACGACAAATATCCGCCACCGACACCTGCGTATCTATAGTAAGATCTGCTAACCTCGGATACATCTCACGCAACACCAACCCCGCCCCTAGCCAAGGATCATGCCAAAAAGATGTCGATTCCCCATCACCCACGGGACGAGATAAAAAACTATCAAACCAACCAACAACACCATTAAAAGTGCCCCGACGAATTCCTATAATATCTTTCCACCAATTAGAAGCCTGACGCCCCCCATCTTTAATCTCCCCTCCATCAACCCCATACTTATGCTCTAGGACCCGCCGCCATAGACTTTCCCCCTCTGTTTTGACCCGCCAACACCATTTGCCAAGTAATGCTAAATTAAATTCCCGCACTTTTTTTACCCGTAAACCTCCCAATTTTCTATCACAACAAACCTTATCCCAATGAACCCAATGCACTTTACGCGCCTCCGCATCCCCACCCCACAGAAAAGATTTAAAAAGAGATTCAATTTAAGAGATAATACCTGAGGGAGCCTTGAAAAAGGAAAGGAAGTATACCGGAATTGACGACAAGGCAGCTTTGAGTAATACCAGACGACCACCCATAGAAAGATTACGACATTTCCACAACGACAAACGGGCTTTGATTTTCTCAACAACGGGGTTCCAAAATGAAAGACGTCTAGAATTGCCACCAATAGGCAAGCCCAAATACACAAATGGAACAGAACCAACACGACAATGTAAAATATTGGCTGCCTCAACCAACCACGAGTCAGCAACGTTCACACCAATCAACATGCTTTTATGGAAATTAATTTTTAGTCCTGACATTAACTCAAAAAGTAACAGAACCGCTTTGATAGCACGAATATTTGCCCAAGACTTACCACCAATCAACAAAGTATCATCTGCAAATTGCAAATGAGAGACAACAATGGGATTATCGGATCCAATCGGGTATCCTGAAAAAAGGCCAGCCGAATCGAAGCCGTCATCATAACACTCAGCCCCTCTGCCGCAATCAAAAAGAGAAAAGGAGATAGTGGATCACCTTGACGTAACCCCCTCTCAAACTGGAACTCAATTGTAGGGATGCCATTTACCAAAACCGAACCAGAGGCCGTGCGAACACATTCAGAAATCCACCGACACCACTGAGCAGGAAAATTCATGCTTGCCATAACCGACAACAAATACCCCCATTCCACCGAGTCAAAAGCCTTTTCGAAATCCACCTTGAACATAATCAATTCCTTTTTGGTCTGCTTGGCATCATCAACTA
The DNA here is from genome assembly GCA_951804385.1 of Trifolium dubium. Taxonomy (NCBI): domain Eukaryota; kingdom Viridiplantae; phylum Streptophyta; class Magnoliopsida; order Fabales; family Fabaceae; genus Trifolium; species Trifolium dubium. Next base: position 11,353,004 of record OX638070.1, read on the forward strand.
ATTCATTAGCAACTAAGATACCATCCAGGATTTGACGCCCCTTTACAAAAGCTGATTGGTAGTCAGAAATCACCGTCCCTATCACCTGACTCAGTCTGTTGGCTAAAACCTTAGCCAACACTTTATAAATACAACCAACAAGAGAAATAGGGCGGTAATCTGCAACACGTGTTGGAGTCGCTACCTTTGGAATAAGTACAATGAAAGTGCAATTTAACCCTTTACCCAACCTGCTATGCAAATGAAATTCTTGGAAGAAACGAATCAAATCACCTTTTAAGTCAGCCCAAAACTCCTTTAAAAAACCAAAATGTATGCCATCCGGACCTGGACTTTTAAAACTGTCACAATCCCACACCGCACGTTTAATTTCATCCTCAACAAAAGGTGCCACAAGTACGCCTGCTTCATCCGTACTAAGCATATTAAAATTCAGCCCCCCAACCATAGGTCTGCTTCTCATGGTAGATTTGAAATGAGAAGAAAAATGATTATAAATGGTCTCCCGAATATTTTGGACCCCCTCAACCTGTGTATCTCCAACCTGAAGGATGACTATCAACTTTTTCTGCCGCTGATGTGTTGCCAAAGTATGAAAGAAGCGTGAGTTTGCATCCCCCTCACGAAGCCACCGGTACCGGGATTGTTGCCAAGCTATACTACATTCTGACCGGGCCAAAGAAAACAAAGATGTTGTTAACGCATGCCTAGCATGGATCTCTGCTTCATTTAATACCGACTGTTCAACTTTTAAGTCTAACTCACAAAGTTGGTCTTTTGCGTCAGAGATTCTTGCGGGAAGATTTTTCACGTGTTGTAAATGCCACTTTTTTAGTTCACCTTTCACATATTTCAGCTTCGCCCATAAAACATAACCACCCCATCCAGTCACAAAGATTCCCGAACAAAAAGATTATAACCAGGAAAGTCTGACCAACATTTTATGATCCGAAGAGGTCTAGGACCCCAATCTTCCTCATCAACACGTAACACAATAGGGCAATGATCAGATAAGCCTCTCACCAGAGCGACTTGCATACAGTTAGGCCACAAATTAATCCAACTGTCTGATAAAAGAAAACGGTCAAGTCAACTCATAGCCGAGCCATCAGATCAACACCATGTAAAACTACGCCCGAAAAGAGGTAAATCAATGAGACCAGCATCAAGAATAAAATCATTAAACCTTCCCATATCAGCATCAGACACAACAGTACTCCGTCCCCGTCTCTCCACCCCTACACGGACAGAATTAAAGTCGCCGCAAACACACCAACACCCACCAGGATCAGCCTGAATTAATTCAACCAGTCGAACCCACAAAGTGGTCTTACCCCGAGAATCACAGGGGGCATATACATTGCCTACTACAAACGAGCTTCCAGTCAAAGAACAAATGCCACGAACAATTAGACAATGCGGAAAAGAAAACGACGAAACCATAGTAATTTTGCTAGAATTCCAAAGTGTAAGAATTCCCCCCGACGCACCTTCCAAAGGCTGAAAAGAGTAATCAAATGCAATACCACTCCATAAGGATTGGCTGACAACACTATCTATCCATTCCAACTTTGTTTCTTGGACACACAAGATATCAGGACAAAATTTAATGACAAGCTGTCTAATTTCTTTGCGCTTAAACACACCACCCAAACCTCTACAATTATAATTGATGATCTTCATTAATAATTAATAAAAAAATTCTGCAATAACAAGAACACACAACAAACACCGCTACACCGCGACTTTACCGTCAACCGCCGAAACAACACACTTTGGACGCACTAAGTCTCTAATGTTTTGCTCCACCCCCGACCGGACATCATTGAAATTAAGCTTCAATTGTTCTCCAAAATTAATAACATCAGTGGCACACTCACCCTCATCACCATTCAAGAGTAATAAATTATTCCAATCCCCATCTTTATTTGCACCACCGGAAATGGAAGAAGAAGAAATGCCGTGAATTGATGATGCAAGTGAGCTAGCATGTTGGTGTTTTTGCTTTGTTTTATTCATTGCAGACCATGTTTCACCACGCCTCTTCCCATTCATTCTGGCGAGTGCTTTGATGGAAACACAGACTCGGCCCTTATGCTCAGCGGGCTTCATCTGCGCCACCGTCGGGTTAGAATCCAAAACAGGTCCTGGTCGCCCATGCCCAGCCGTGGTAGTTGCAGCCAGATTCGGCATAGATTTACAAGGAGTAGAAGCAACTTCTTCTACAGACCCACATAACTCATTAAGAGATAGAAAAGGGTTATGTTGTTGGCTTCGTGTGGTCACAAATTGAGAGTTGAAAGCTGGCATATCAAATCCTGGAATTAATGGCTCTTGTCCAAGCAAGGTAATTTGTTCTATCCCATTGTTATTATTAGAAGACAAAAGATGGTTTGTATCAGACCCAATGAAGACTTGGTTATTTGTATTAGAATCCATACAAATGCATTTGACCCCACAAGCTAAAGACTCCCCCTTGTCCACCTCTTGTTGCACCCCCACGTTAGTTGGCTTAAGACCCACCAACCCACCATGTATTCTTTCCTGACCAGAATTACAACCTGCCATGTTATTAGTAGAATTATTCACAGAACCCCCCTGCACACCACGCCCACAATTGATCAACTGGAACTGCTCCCATTCATCATTTAGATCTTTGGCAATATTGCTAATATTGACATTACTGCTCAGCTCTCGACAATCAACCGATACATTTGAATTAGGATAAAAACTAGTCTCTGACATTGGAGAATCCGGTACAACATGATATGTAGGAGAATGTGAATTTTCAACAAGAGAATCAAATTGTAAATCCTCCACCAATTTAATTGAAAACAAAACACCATCAATTATTGCGTCCAAATTCATATTAAAATTAGTACCACTTGGACCAAGCACTTGGATACGTGCAAAATCCATACGCACTCTATTCTCCGTAGCAAAGTCAACCCGCACGAAATTACCAACCGCTTCCCCAATACAACGGAAGAAATCAATAGTCCAAGCATGTATAGGAACCCCAAAAACCCGCAACCATGAGCATTGGATTCCTTTGCACAACGTTGGTGACCATAGAGCAACACACTTAAAAATAGGGTCAAAAAACTTCATCGCACCAGCGATAACTAATTTAACATCCTCCTCCGCCATAGTAGAAAAAAGAAATACCTTATCTCCAACAAGAGGAATGAGTCGAAGTGAGACAAACCCCGCATCATGCAGTTTTTGCTGAAGCATAAAGACCGCAGAAGCATCAAAAACCGTTGCCACTAAACCTCTACTAACCCACTTCCTGTCAGCAGGTTGAGTCACAAAAGAGATACTGTGCCGTACAACAGGTGAACTAGTCTGCCCAGCCCTTAGCACGCCATCAACCGGACCCGTCGTTCCCTCATTCAAGCGTACCATATCAGCAAAGGAAGCAATATTATCATGACGTGAAACCTTATGAACAACTGGGTCAGTTTGTTTATCTTCAGTACCCATCTCCCGTGCTGAATTACCCCCCACTTCCCGAGAAACCCTACCCCCCCAAGTGTTTGCCTCACCATTGCTATGATAAGGTTTCAAATTGAGTGGGATTTCCCGGTAGGGAAAACAGATGCCATTCTTAGGAAACCCTAGCAGAGCCTCTCTCTCCTCACTCATACTTATCAAAATTTTAATTTCAAAATCAAATCAGCTTAATTTTCACAATTATTAATTGTCTTCATCGAAATTAGGGTATCCATCATCGAATGCAGTAACTATTTCTCACGATAATTACTGCGTTCTACAATGGATAATCTGATCTCGACCAATATAATTAATAATTGTGAAAATCATTCTAAAAAAAATTAACTGTGAAAATCATTTGCTAAATTTAAAATGCTTATCTTTATGGTAATTATTATAGTTTTGAACAAAACAATATTTTACTTTTAAAAAGATAAAACACACAAATGATAAATGATAAGGGTTTTGGTCTGCTTAAGCATGTGGTCATCAGGGGTTTGATTCCCTGCTCATATGTATGTATGTATGTATGTATGTATGTATAAAATTCAGGTGGAAGGGGAGAACTCACTTCATGTGCCCCTTAGATTTTCAGACGGAGATTGGGCATCACTAATTGCGGTGGAAACTATGTACAAATATCATAGTAACTTAAAAAAAACACAATTTTCAATACAAAATTACTATACTATTACACGGGCAAGATTATCTCCCGTAAAAATTTCACTGTAAATGGTGCAGTGTTAATCTGTGCCCTTCAAAAAACAATTAAATAATTAACTTATTTGTAAAAAAGAAAATATAAATGGTTTAGATTTCATTGGACTATCCCGTCATAAGATAGAATTCATTCCTCTATAATACACTAAAGAGTGTCTTAACTCTTAATAAGAGCACATGTTAGTTTTTTTTAACTTTTTTTTTAAACGACTAAATAAACTTGTATTAAAAAAGGCATATTAGACTAGCACAAGTTGTGCTCATTTAGAATTCTAAAGAGTTCAACAGTTACAAAGGCAACAAAACCATAAGGAATTCAAAACACAACATAGGATTGGAGAGCTAGAAACTAAAATCAGCCGAAATCTTTTCATTTTGCCCTCAACCACCACCATACATGAAGACGGATTTGGTCCACCACTTGAGTCACATCAAAAAATTTGTGCTGAAAAAATAGTTATTGCTGAACTTCCGGATCCACAAAATCGAGGCTAGCCACAAAAGTTGATAAAAACCTTTAATATTCACATGGTGCACCTGAAGCCCTATGAACTAATGAGCATGCGCAATAGCCTCCGAGTGCATGGCTCACTAAATATCTTGCCACTGTAGCAAATCATGTCACACCTTTTGTGTGAAACCACATACGACGAATAGATGAGATAAAGATTCATGCGATGAACACTCATAACACACAAATGAGAACGTGCTAGAATAGTACCTCAATGAAGTAGATTATCACGAGTCGAAAGCCTATTATACAAAAAGTGCCATGCAAACACACACTTGTAAATGGACATCTTTATGCCTAGATAAAGCAAACTCAAACTCAGTAACCACTGAAGGGGCAAATACATCACCCTTAGTCCTTAAGAAAATTCTTGGATACTCAATCCTTACGTGACACTATTTAGCAACCACAAATTAAGTGAAAATGGAAGGAAGCAAATGATCTCAAGTGGCCAACACTATTAATAACATGACAACAAATGGAGGCACTACAACATTTTCGAGCTTAGGTTTTTGGAGTGTTGCTAAATTTTATTAGCACCGGTTTTTGGTTCAATTTCTTGTAGCATCTCTTTTTTTAATTATTATTTTTAAAAATAGAATTTTTTTAATTTTTTTTTTAAAAACAACAGATAGATATGATTCATGCATCATGAGATATGCATTTAGATATCTAAAATATAAAAACATACTCAATTTTCAAAACCTAAATAATATAGAAATGATTCTTTCATCAAGTAGCATTACAAGTTTAGATATCCAAAACATACGAAATTAAAATAACACATGCTATGTTTCTAACAAAATAACTAAAAAGTATTGGTTTTTACATAGACATTGTCATTGTTTATATTTCAAATGTCATTACTGAAAATTATAGTAATCACTGGCAAACATATCATCCATCTTCCTCTCTAAGCTCATCTTCCTCAAATGTAGGATGAATTTCCTGCATTTAAAAAATTAATAAGATATTGAGAAGTTGAAGGAGTACAAATAAAATCAAACCAAAAAGTGATACATCAAGCCTCATATTACAGACCCACTTACATAAAACACAAAGCTTCTAAAACTCAAAACAACTAAAAGAGAAGTAGAGACTTAAAATGAAACAAGCAGCTAGCAAAGTCACCTAAGGGCCACAATAACAACACAAACATCTAAAGACAACAAAAAAAAATGTGAGCGCAGTACCAGACCTAAAACAACAGAAATGATGGAAAAACCAACATGGAAGAGCGTACATTAGAGCACACGACCCCAATAACCAGTGCCACAGAAACAAACATATAATAGCAAGCCAAAACATACGGTAGCAGCTCTTAGAACCATACGCACAGAGCTACTATAACGCAACAGAAGATAGACCCAACAAAAAGAGTTTACTGCCCCTACACCAACCTCACAACTAAGCTTCAAAGCCAACAAGACCACACCCCCAAAAATCTAACTAAACCCACTTATCACAGAGCACCAAACCGCAAACAGACCCGCGTAACACGGAAAACCGACAGCAAACTAACAAGACCAAAAACAACTACATAAGGGATTTCACAATTACATATACAAAAACAGTTAAAGGAATCCAAAACCATCTTGCAACATGATTTGTCTACGTTTAACTATCATTACATATTTGAATACTTCAAGTTTCTTGTCTAAATTTCGTATGATTTTCAACCGTTAATTATCATGTTAATTTGGTTCAAATGATTTTCAAATACTGCTAGACACAAATATTTATATATAAGAGCATCTCCAATAGGAGTACCTAAGAGAGTTTTATAGACTATTAATGAGTACCTTATTTTTTTTAACCATTGGAGTAATGATGATGTGGCATTGATGGTATCATAAAAATGATTCAAGTACCTTATTTAAGATACCGTACCATCAATTTAATGTTTGTTTTTTGTTTGGTATATGTAATTAAATTCATTTAATATATATAAAAAAATATGAGTATCATAGGAGTTGCATAATTTTACACCATTGGAGCAAAACATGTATAAATTGCATAAATATTACATGACATTGTAGAAACCACTTATTAGTAATATATGATAATACTCATGATAGTATCACTATTGGAGATGCTCTAATAAATTATATTTTATTTTAAATAATATAGCAACAAATATTCATGCAACATTGCATCCATAAATAAACAATACATACTGAATATTATATGTAATTCATGCAGTCATGTGAGAAAGAATAAATAACCTAATGTAGATGTTTCTAATAGATTTTTATATAAGATCGATGTGCAAGTGTTACGAAACAAACTGTAATTTAATTAGAGAAAAAAATAGGGAATAATTCCCTTCAATACAAACAATCATATATCGTACAAGCTCATGTTCTTAAAATAAAAAACAACTACATAAAACTATAATCAATTATCATCAACGTCATTAACTAATTAATCAATTATCATGATCTAAGGAGGAGTGGGAAGATGTAGTAGTAGTTGGTGCTTGGTGGCGGATGAATATATATACTTCCAATCTCTTTTGTGCGATCTCATGCATCATGTGTCTTTGTTGGATGGAAAACCCTTCTTGCAAACCTCACAACTAGGTACAAACATTGTGACTACGTACGATCTTGATCTTGATGGCGGTGGTGCTCTTAATAGCATGATCATCATGTCTCTTCTTCGGTTGTTTCTTGATTTTAGGTTTACGAAGTTCCTTTGAGTAGCGATGAGCAGTTTTGTGGCCACCAAGTGCAGTGCCGGAGCTGAAGCTTTTGTCGCATAAATCACATTTGTACATTCTTTTTGAACCACCTGCAGCTTTTAATTTATTATCAACCTTATTATTATTATTTTGTGTTTTCTTATTAACATTAACATCATCATAATAATAAGAAGCACATGGATTATGATAAGAACAGTATGGAGTTATTTTCTTCCTCATAATGTTGTAGTAGTAGTGTTAGTGCAGTAGCTAGAACTGATACAAAGTATTTCAAAAAAGAAATAGGAGAATGTAGAGTTGAAGAGTGAAGATATTAGAGATTATTCATATATATATACTAGTTGCACGCATGGTGATTTTTTTTCTTTCTGGAGTTTTGATAAAAATATCTTTTATCTCTGTCATTATTTTTTCTGTTACACTACAATTTATTCTCCCTTATCTATTCTATCATAACATATTTACCTTTCAATTGAAAAGATTTACATAATTTATTTGATTAATGATTAAAATTATAAAAAAAAATCACATTTCAAATATTGATTGATTTTTTGTGCGAAGCATCTAAAAAAATTTATAACACATTTTTTTTTGAATAATTTATAACACTTTGATTAATCATTTGCAAAAAAAAAAAACTTTGATAATTTTTCTTTTCAGGTGAAAAACACTTTGACTGATTAATAGAGTTATACTTATATTCCACCAAAAAAAAAAAGAGTTATACTTATATCATAATTAATTAATAATTGATAAAAAAAAATATCGTAATTAATAATTGTGAAAAGAATCATTCTAAAAAAAAACTCACCAAAAAACAATTGTGAATATCCCTATGTTAAATTTAGAAATTTGATCTTTCTTAGATAATTAAACTAAAGGTCATTAACATGACCGGTTCTTAAGGTGTGCAAGGTACTCTAAGGTGTCGAATATCTATTTTTCGGGGCTTTTAAAAAGTATATATATGTTAGTAGGTCTCTTAAAAAAATAATCATAATTAATAATTGACTTCATTTTGTACGTAATATGTGATGTTCAAAAAAAATATCTTTTAGAACAAGCTATTTAAAGTTTGTTTTTATCATTTTGAAAGTGTTTGTTATAGATTATTTCAAACATATTTTGTAAAAAAAAAAATTTAATGGAAAGTAGTTTTAGATTTTTTTAAAAATCTCCAAAAACAATCTTTAGATTTTTCAAAACAAAATCATTTTTTTTTAAGTTTAAACAAACGCGCCCATATTTCGAAGAAAAAATGAGTTTTTTTGAAAATCTGATCAATCACAACTAAAATAAAATAAATAATTTTTTTTTAAAAAAATTCTAGAATGCACTGTGAAATAATGAGATTGAAGTTTTTTTTTTTTTTTGACTAAATGGATTGAAGTTGAAGCTCAACGTTTATGGGTCATTTATATAAGCGGTGTCACGAAACATGTAACCACCTCATCTTATCTTATTCTTTAGTATAACAGAAAAATACTTTTGGTTATAAATATAAACAAATTTGACTTTTTTGATACATTTGACTGTTGATGTATCTAACTATAAATATGGACAAGATACATCAATAGTCAAATGTACTAAAAAAGTCAAATTCACTTATATTTATGATCGAAATGAATAAATCATTATCATCGGAATTGATTTTTAAACCTATTCATACTCAATTTATGTATCTCTCAATTTATATCTTTAGCAAATGTTAAATGGTGCTTCTGGGGCACTCTTTAAATACTATAAATAAAAAATTTGTATAGAAATTTGTAAAGTCAACGCATTAGAACTTGTACTATTTTTTTTTTAATAAAAAATTTCTTTAAGTAAAATGTTTAAAAAGTACCGAGAGCATTTTGTTAGAATGAAAGACCCTATATTTTTGAGCTATCTTGCTATACTTCATCCTATCCTATGAATGATCACAGAATGAGGAAGACACGTGTGATGTGCACAGTTCATTGTCCCATTCCCATGTAAATAAAGATGACAAATAGTCGGGTCAACCCGGTTGGGGTGGGTTGTACAATTCGGAAGTGGATCTCTCTCACATAGTTTCACACTGAGTTTATTAGCAGAGAGAGAGAGAGAAAGACGAAGACGAAGATGGAGAAGACAGTGGGAGGAGTAACGGAAACGAGTAGCGCGAAGATGTTTGACGGTTACAATAAGAGATACAAACATTACAGCAACACTCTCGGCTGCTCAATGAACTTCCACATTTACTTCCCCAATTCTCACTCCGATCAACCATTCCCCGTTCTCTACTGGCTCTCCGGTCTCACTTGCTCCGACGAGAATTTCATTTTCAAGTCCGGTGCTCAACGCGCCGCCTCTCATTACGGCGTTGCCTTGATCGTTCCCGACACTTCTCCGAGTATTTATTATTATTCTCTCATCTTCGTCGCTTTTTCTTATATATATATAATTTGTAATTCATTGATTGATGATATGATACAATTGTAACAACATGCAGGAGGCTTGAACGTTGAAGGAGAAGCTGATTCCTGGGACTTTGGTGTAGGTATGTATCCTCAGGCGTTGTGTTTGACACTGACACATACAATTACATTGAATTATATCATTTTTTTCAAAAAAAATTATCTTATCCTTTTATTGTTGTACTTGTTGTTTGTGATTATTTGAGGAGTTAATCATGTAAGAAAGAGACTAATAGAAGTAAGGAGAGTTAATCAAGTGGAATATAGCCCAATAACTAGTTGTTGAAGACCAAAAGATCTTTTAAATATTATTAAAATAGGCTTAGATTGAAATGACATTTCTGAAGACTCAGTTCAAAATAGAACATAGTACTAGTATTTTTATATCCATAGAGCTGATTGCACATAATGGGGAGGAGATTTTTTGTTGTTCGAGATAATGTTGTCAAATAGAAGCTATAGCAGTGTTATAGCGCTATAGCTTAGCAGAAATTGAACAAATTGCTATAGTTCCGCAATATGCTTTTAGTACAGAGTGTTGTCAAATAGCAAGTGTAATGTTGTAGAGTAGAGGAATTTGAACAAATCTCTATTTTCTACAATCTGCAATTGACAACATTGGTTAGAGAGACATTTAAAAAAGGAGGAAAAATGCCATTGTATATATCCACTAAATTTGCATTAACAATTCACCTACCCCACTCCTGTATGCGCACTCAATAAAACAGGAGTTTGAATTTATGCAACTGACATCATATTTTTAAATTATTGGAAGACATTGATGTTTTGTGGGATTGGTTTATTAGTTATGGTCTATAGCTAAAGTTACCTTGAGATGTGCAATACACATTTTCCTTTGCAGAAGATATATTAGTTGCTTATTTTACTTTCCGGAACAGGTGCAGGATTTTATCTCAATGCTACACAAGAGAAATGGAAGAATTGGCGTATGTATGACTATGTCGTCAAGGAATTGCCAGAGCTTCTGCGTGATAACTTTCCACAGCTTGACACATCAAAAGCTTCAATATTTGGCCATTCTATGGGGGGGCATGGTGCACTAACTATCTACCTAAAGAATCTGGATAAATATAAGGTATTGATCATAAGGCAACCAAAACTTCTCGTTTTAATATAGCTAAAGGAGTTACTTTTAAAATCTTGGCAATATTCTAAAAACTATGGATAGTTCTGCGTTTGAGATAATAGTTATTTCTTATTAATTGCTTTCCTTGACTAAGATATTGCACATCAATATATTTTTGTACTACAGTTTGACTGTCTTAGTATTATGTGTATGAATATATTTTTCATTTCTAGCATTCTTAATTGCATTTGGATGGTTGACATATTCCAAGCATAAGGTTTGTGGTTTTAGATATTTTTCAGGATATTTTATAGTCTTGATGAGTATACAGCTAACCTTTTATATTGAAGTTTACGTATCTAATTGTTGAACGATAATGTCTTAGAAATGAAAGATGTTTATTGGAGGTCATGTTTCCCTGCATGTATTTTGGGTACAAGTAATGTATCTATTAACATTTAGCGGAAAGATGTAGCAATTGTTATTTAGAAGGATATATTATTGAAGTTCATCAATAGGTTTTTTTTTTTTTAACTTTACAATTTTATGATACAATGATTGCAAGTAAGATGTCACCTGTGTTCTTAAAGGTGGGTAAGGACTTAGGTTAGATTGTTTGTGGTGACTTTCTGTTTATGAATGATGCTTCCTAACTCTATCATCTTTCCTCTCTGAACCAATTCTCTAATCTAAGCTAGGATAAGACATTAATTTGGAACTTCCATTTCTTTTGGTGATCCGTGATTGAATGATAGAGAAGCTTCTTAATTGGAATTGTGGTGCAACAAGAGGTTTTCCTACATCAGTAGGTTTATATATGGTTTAGTATTATATAGGTGGGTGGATGTACTTATTAGAGTTAGAAACATTTATGAGTTAGTGCCTTAATTTATGTTTTCTACAAACAAAATAGTTCTATTTGATGACTTTAAGGGTTGCATTAATTTATAAGTCGAGGCTTCAGAGTAAGTTTTCATTTGAAGTAATAGTACAATAGCCTTGAATGTCCTGGAGCTAACAACTGGGGATTTCTGCATACCTCACTTGCAGTGTTAAGCTATCTCATATCCATCTTACAAGGTTATGGTAATGCACCTCCGATAATTTTAGTTGGGTGGATGATATAAATAAAGAACCAATATAACTTGTGATTGCAAGATGGCTAACATTCTGAAATCCCTGCAATGCTTTAAGCATTATAGTGCCAGTAAGAGCAAAAAGTTAGGGAGATGAGAATGTATAAGATTTTTGCAAGTCAGAACAAAATATATCATTCTTCTTGTGATGTTTTTGGAGTTCGTAAAACTCTATTACCTAAAACAATAAATAGGACCGTACTTTGTTATTTGTCAACCGTCATGATAAGTATTGTACTCATTGTTGGGAATCTAACTTATATTGTGTTTTTTTTTTTTTTGCATTATTGCTCCAGTCAGTTTCTGCCTTTGCACCAATAGCAAATCCTACAAATTGTCCTTGGGGACAGAAGGCGTTTACCAATTATCTTGGTAACAATAAATCTGATTGGGAGGTAAATTAGAGGGGAAACTTTCACGTTCGCTTTACTTCTTAAGTTCTTATATATTTCATTATAATAATTAATTGAAAAATGCAGGACTACGACGCCACTTATTTGGTGAGGAAGTATCCAAATGTATCTACTACCATTTTGATTGATCAGGTACATGATGGCGTGGTTTTATTTTTGTATATACTTCTCTATTTTTATCTTGAACGGTTTAATTATAAGAGTGAGTGATAATTGTAGCTGCTGCTTTCCTTTCAGATTTTATTAGATTTGTTTTTGAGAAATCAATTTTTGATAACAAGTTGAGTAAATCAAAATGGTAGGCCTGATATAATAATACTGATATAATGCTGTTTCTCACAACAAGGTTTCAAGTTATTACATAGATGCTCCTACTCTTGAATTCTTCCTCATTCTTGCTAATTGCTGTAATTTTCAGGGGGGAGATGACAAATTTTTGCATGATCAGCAACTGCTGCCTCACAAATTTGAAGAAGCGTGCAAAAATGGAAATGTCCCACTGCTGTTACGTCTTCAGCCTGGTTATGATCACTCCTACTATTTTATTGCCACCTTCATTGATGATCATATCAAGCATCATGCTCAAGCTCTTGGGATTAATTAAGTTGTGTGCACTCTGATGAACTCCAACTGTTCTGTGTTACTTTACTGAATCTACTCAATCTATTATTATGGACTTGTGATACTTTGGTTTGTATTTGACTATGGATTGATGTGAATTGGAATTTCTTTCATGTTTTCATGCCGGTTCTAAACTAATATATGTCTATGACTATGACATGTATAATTATCGAGTTTAAGGCTAATTAAACAAATTTGATTTTAACAGGGACTAAATTGCTTTCAGAAAAAATTTGTAGGACTGTAAATACTATTAAAATTAAGTATGAACTAAACTTAGAAGATTCTAATTTTGTAGGGATTAAAAACATATTTAACCTGAAAAACAATGATACATTTTATAAACAGTGCACCTTTTTTTGTTTTGGTTTAAACATGACATCTTCCACGGCAAAGATTAATTCTTCGACAAATTCTCCCAAGATTTTTTAATGCGGTAGCATGTCTAAATTTAGATTCGAACGAAAGACTCTAGAATTCGGGATGTGTAGTTCACACATTAGGTGCACTAGTTAAAAGATAATTATCACATTAGTTAACAACCAAAACTAATATGATTTCTTTTTTTGATAAAAATAATGGTACCGTTTCTTAATCCGACTCTAATATTAATTTCATATATATTTTATCATATAATAGATAATCTTTAAATAGTAATAATATATTGACATATTTTATAATGAGTCAGAATCTGTTGACACCAACTAGTTTGACACCAAATGTTACATGAAGAAGGAATCCTGAATGGGCGAAGTGAAGTTACAAGGAAGAGGTGGAACGTATTATCAGAGCATATGAGAATTTTATTTTTATTAAAAAAATATTGATAATTCAACTTTAAATCCCAGCCCTTGAAATCATTTTTGCCACTTCACTTGAATATGCAATCAACAGGGATAAAAGGAGCTAACAAAACTGGAGCAAAGCTGCTCTCGAGAATTATGGTTTAAAGCAAGAATGTCATCAACAAACATCAATCACCGCAATTTGCACCCGTATGCAACCAAGACAATGTGGTAGTACATGTGCAAGTCACGCAAACAAACTATATTATATTTGGATATGAACATTGCTTACGGCCGAAAAATGAATCACACTAACAAAGATAATTCCATTCCATCTATATACAACACTATACAAAACCGGAACAATGAAAGGCGGTGGACCTATAACTAACATATACTTAGCATTATATCGCTGTATATGCAGCCTATGTTATTAATTTATCTTGCCTCAACTTCACCCTAACTATTTATAGCCAAAATGGATTCCCCGCTACAAAAAATACTATGTACTTATGATCCTGAGATAACTGACCTGGAAACTTCTCCAAAAATGTAAATTCAAGAATTTAATATAACAATGAATGCTTCCCGTGTTTATTAAATTATACTACCCGATAAAATTCAACATGTCTTCATGCATCTTGAACTGTCTCTGCATTAGAACCTCCAAAACTGAAATCATGTGAAGGAGGAAACTGGGTCTGATCTGAGAAAATGGTGGCTGTCCCAGTAAAAGCTTCTTCAAGCTTTTCATTTGCATTCTTCTTTGTCCGCTTTGGTCTCTTTGGCTTCTGACCCACTGAATCATTATTTAGATGGACATCATCCAATTCATCTATAGGCGTATTGCCAAGTTCGCTCATCTTTTTAGAATTCTTTGATCTTGAAGTTTGCTTATCTGAAGTTGCTTTTCTCTGTAAATTGACATTATTGTTAACCAAACTGATTCAGCATTGTAAACTATATTGACCTTATATTAATTATTATGCCTAAAAAGAAATTTATCACATAAATCCAACAAAATGCTACTAGTGTTATAAACAATAGGCTTAAAACCATAACTTTTAGTTGGATTCTTCAAAAGCACTATATTTTTTGTTCTTTTCCACCAATGCTTTACCCATCTGGTTTGATCTATTAAAGTAATAGCTAGCTTCCTTTTATATTCTTACTTGCTGCTAGCAACAATGCAGATGAACTGCAATGTAACAAATCAAAAGCACCTAGAAAGGTTTCTTCAAGCCACAGGATGATTTCTCATCAAATAGATTCTCAGTTGTCAAAAAGAAACAACAAAACTCCACTACAAATTTAACACTTAATTATCATATGAATTTAAGAAGCATGATTATACCTTTTTATTACTGGACTTTGACCCCTCCGGCTGCACTAAAGCATCATTATCTGCAACACCCTGAGCTACAGAGTTTGTCAAATCTTCCAGAGATGCATCACCATCTTCGCTTACCCGAATGCCCTTCATAGATTGTTTTCTCTTTTGCTTATCCTTTACCTGGATGAATAAGTGTGTCAAATATAATTAGAAAGAATCTCATTGTTGAGAATTCTAAAACCCGTACATTTCCTTATTATTTCATGCTAATGACCGAAGGGTTTCAAAGTATTGTAAATATGCATTTCAGTTTACCAGATTCACAACTAACCTGGAGAGGGATTTCCTTAAATTTTTGTTGCAATTGGACATCATCCAGAAGCAAAGATACAACATCCTCGGGAGCTAAAAGATCACCGCCAACAGAACCACCAGTCATGACAAGGTTCTGTACGGTACTTTTTTGACTTGCTCTAAGAAGAATCTTCTCTTCAACTGTCTCTTTACATATAAGTCTATAGACGGTTACCTACAGGTTTCAAAATGCATATAAAAATTGTTTCAAACAAAAAAGAAATCGTTTAGAAAATTGGTGCTACATCTTAAGTAAAATGGGTGAAATTTCAGACAGAGAAAGGAAAATAAGGAGCCTCAGCCAGTTTTAAAACTTGAGGTCTTAAAACTTTACGCAAAATGGCATCCATAACATTAACAGATGTGCACACTTGAAGTAGAAGGGAAAGTAAAACTAACATCTCTTGTCTGACCCAATCGATGAGCTCTATCCATTGCTTGAAGATCCAATGTCGGATTCCAATCACTCTCATAAAATATGACTGTGTCAGCAGCTGTCAAGTTGATACCCAATCCACCAGCTCTTGTACTCAGTAAGAACACAAAAATATCACTCCTGCAACAAAGATATAGAAAAACACAATCAAATATATAAAGAAACAAGTCATTTACAGTAGTCTGACCAAAAGTAGAGTTTCATCATACGACAACAAAGAAATTACCTTTGTTGGAAGTCTTTGACCATGTCTCTGCGATCCTGAATCGTAGATGACCCATCAAGTCTAAAATACTTATATTTTCTGTAGTTCATATAGTCCTGAAAGAAAGATTAAACCATCTGTTAGTGTCATCCATAAAATATGAAACAAAACCATCAAAGTAAAAAGCAAACAAATAACACGTGCAAAAACAATGCTGCTTGTATAAATAAATTATTGTTGATTTTATTTATCATGTATTATATTTTCGCCACCTCAATAAATAAATTCTGGTTTTGTCCGTGATAGTAGGACTGTTTCCAATTCAAATCACTGATGTAACCACCAATAAATTCGACAATTAGGTCTCTCCCACTAACCATTCAATAAATTCCCGATATTCCCCTAGTCTAGCCCTTCACCTATTTATCCAACATAACTGTCTAGATAACTTATACATACAATTAATTATTAAAACATGACTGACAGCGAAAACATAAATGCCCTAAAATAATTGCTTGACACTTGACAGGGTAGAAACTGCCACATTCAGTTTCGGTTCCTAATAGGTCTAACAGTTTCTTGTAATAACAATAACTATATCCCTCTACTCTGAGACTCGCATCTTTGAACACATTCAAACATAAAACCAGAGATCATTTGTACAAAGCCAATATCAAAAGGTTCAACTTCAATAATACCTCCAAAATATTCAGCATCTTAGTCATCTGGGCAAACAAGAGAACACGATGATTTCCTGCTCGTAAGCGTTTCAGCAATATATCAAGTGTTTGAAGTTTCCCAGAGTCCTACATCACACAACATAAAATAATCAATCCAATGTGATGGTTGAGAATCATCTGGTGTTGTTGAACTCAACAAGGGACAAAAAAGGAACAAGAATACCACTTACAGTGAGCAGCTTTGCTGGGTCAAAATTCCGCATAGGTGGTGTGGAGCCAAAAATCCTGTGAGTTAACTGCAGCGCCGGCTGTGATACAGGTAATTCAGAATCGATCTCTTGAATTAAATAATGAGGATGATGGCGATTGGGCTTTCTAGGCCCATTACATTCAGATGTACGTGCAAATCCAACAAAAAACCTCTTAACCCAAGGATCATGTAATTCTTCAATCTTTTTATAGGAGAAGTTTCTATCTGAGCAATGAGCATCAATCTATAGAGAATAAAACAAAGCAAAAAGTTTCATTGATAATTACCATTTGGAAAAAATAGAAGCAATTGTTAATTACTGAAGACTAGAAATCAAAATAGCAACTGAAGACTAGAAATCAAAGTAGCAACTGAAGACTAGAAAACAAAATAGCATCACATACAGGGGGAGCTCTTGTTGGTGGGATGTATGTGTATGCTGAGTGAAGAAGCCTTGCGTTAGATAAAAGCCTATCCTGATGTGAGACTACCAAGCCCTCAAAAGGGGCATGAGAGGGCCCGGTTGCAAAACTTTTTTGAAGAAACTTGGTCTCGGATCTGGATGGCAGCAATAACATTCTTGTAACAGCTCTCACTTTACCTTTTTCAAGGAAATTCCATTCAGGATCGTCTACAACGTATTCTGTAAGAAAGTCTCCAACTTCGTCAAAGACATTTTGCTCCCATCTCATAGAAAATAGTAGTCGCTCCATGAAAGAACTGGTGGCCAAAAATGCCACCTCTTGCGGAGACAAACCCATCAAATGGGTAAAACCAAAGTTTCCACTTTCAACATTTGTTTCTTCTGAGAAAATAGATCGATGGACATTTTCTGGTTCAAAAATATTAAAATATTTCTGAAAAGTTTCTCTGCAGACACCACGACCAACAGCTGCACGGAGAGTCTCAGAGCTTTGCATAATATCCTGATAGACAAGCTTTGGTATCTGCAAAAATTTAAGGGAGGGAGAAGGGGGAACATGTGATCAAAAAAAGAACCATAACCTAATTGAGTAGGATATACAAAAACAAAAAAAAAGTCAATTTCATGCTTTGATAGAAGAGTATTAGAAAAAGTACCATAACCTTGACACTGTCAAGTCCTAATAGTGCTATTTCATATTCCTATGCATTGTCTTAGTTCTCAGATAAATTTGCATCAAAATGGGGAAAGTACAATAACTTCCTGTGTATTGTCTTTATGATTGTAACTTAACCAACCCAATGGCTGATGTTGCATAATTAATTAGAAAGTTAAAATGAAGGCCTTCTACAACACAAGACACCCATATAAACTAAGATGTATAAAATTGGTTTGATTGCACATTTGGCCACCCAAGATCGCATTCAATTTTGGCCCCCTACTTCTCTGTTGAGCGATTTTGGCCCCTTATATATTCCCTTTTATGATTTGATAGACTGTCACTCCCAATTTTCCACCAAATTTTTGCTAAGGTGGCATCATTTGTTGACGAGACATCAATAAATAATGCCACCTCAGCATAAATTTTGGGGGACATTTGGGAGGAGAACTGCCTAATTACGAAGAGGGAAAACATAAGGAGCCAAAATCGCTCTAAAAAAAGTGGGGGCCAAAATCACACAATTGTGCTATTTGGGGCCCAAAAGTACAGCTAAGCCAATAAATTTGAACACAATCCTGACTCCTGAGTATATACTTGACTCAGGTTTCAAAAACTATATAAAAACTAAGAATCTTGGGGGTGTTGTCAATCGCAAAAAATAGCGGTTTGATCAAATTCCTCTGTGGTATAACACCGCAATAACTGTTATTTGACAACAACATTTGTACTAAATAGCATACCGAAACAGTAACGAGTAGTGCAATTCCGCTACACAATAGTGCCACGGCTGCTATTTGACAACATTGAATCTCACCCATGGCATAAACTTGTTTTAACTCCAGAGATAGTTGGATATTAATATTATACAAGATAATTTGTATTTATACAGACATTCCCTAGATTACACTAACATTTGTTTTTTATTTGAATAATAAAACCTAATTTTATACGAATTGGTGCAGATAAGTTTGAAATGAATTTACACACTTTGCAATTTAAGAATTATTTAAGCACAAGCCTTATGATACCAAACATAATGTTTTATATTCTACTTTTGCTTCTATATTCAAAATATTAACTAAAAACCTCAAAAAAGAAGGAAAAGGGAAAAGCAGATGATTAAATTGAAAGTTTTGACTATTGACATAGCAGATAGGATTTGAGGAAGTGCCTGAAATGATATGGGGTTGAGACCTCCAGCATAGTAAACATCCTCCAACTCGCCAAATGGAGGAGGTGGAAGGGAATTTGGAATCTCACCAAAGTAAAAGTATGTGCTTCCCTCATTCCTTTCGAACAACTCTGGATGGTTGCAAACCTACCAAATTTCAATAGCAGTATTTATTAACAGAAAAGTTCTTTTGGGGAAGGAGGGGATGGGAATAAAATAAAATGAAATGATGGAAGCAAAATTTTATCCAATAAAATAAAAAGGGGAATAAAAAACATTTATGATATGAACTATTGATCTACCTTCCTAAGTTGAATAACAATATTCATCAAATTCAGTATTTTCTTCTCGTTAAGCTGCCCACGATTACTATCAAATAGTTCAGCCAGAGATATTTTGTTCTTAATTGCTTGGTAGAAAGCCTGTTGCCGAGAGCTCAACTTGCAATGCACCATAACCTCAGTTTTTTGTGTCAACTCAGAAACTACATCTTTTTTAACACGCCGTAGCATGAAAGGTTTTAGAATTGAATGCTGTTTATAAGAGAAAACAAAAGGCAATCAATAAAATAGTAAAAGAAAAAATGTAAGACTTAAAACAACCCTAGCTTAAATAATAATAATAATAATAATAATAATAATAATAATAATAATAATAATAATAATAATAATAATAATAATAATAAATATAAGGGTATATAACACATTATGGTGTGGCTTTAATCATAACCATCACATCCTGAAACATGTATTACAAGATATCAACTATGCATAAATGAATGTAACAAATATAAAAAAATAAAATAAAAAAGTTTAATATCGAACAAAGGCAAGGAAAAATGGCCTAAATAATGTGTACAGAGTTCCAAAAATAAATATTATATTATTTTCAAATAAAATTCAATATAAATAATTATAGTTGAACATCTTACTCATATGCTTACTATGAATATCAAAAGGGAAAGGAAAAGTTACCAATCTATTAAGCTGGTGCTCATTCAATGTACCCCCGTGTTCAGCATGGTTCTCAATTCTGGCATATGATTGGTCATAAAAAACTGTAAGACTAGTTAAAGAACTATATAGTCCAATGGACATTAATAATGAGGAATACATACCCTTTTGAGAACCACTCGTTAAACTGCTCGTGGCTGTCAAATAAAGTGGGCATGATGAAATGTAGAAGAGCCCACAACTCTGCCATATTATTCTGAATAGGTGTACCAGTCAGCAGTAGACGATTCCGACAATTAAAGCTGAGAAGTGTCTTCCATCTTATACTGTTGGATCAAGAGAAATTTAATAAGTAGAAGAACCCAGCGCAGATGTTAATATAAACTCAAGTTTGACCATTAGAAATTTAGAATAACAATAATCGCAATCGGTAAGTACATTATAAAATTACACAATTCAAACCAGTTACAGTTTCTTATTTTCTTATTAAAAACAATGGTCAAGAACAATAATCAACAAATAAGGTATGCTTGACTTCTAATACAGGGATTGTACAAAACCTGTTTGCACTTTTAATTGCCTGGGCTTCATCTAAAACCATGTACTGCCATTTCACGCGACGAAAATACTTCTCATCGGACACTAATAGCTGATAGCTTGTGATGAGAACATGAAATTTAGCTTCCCTGGTAAACAAAGAAAAATAATTCTAAATGTTAGGAGATAATTTTAACTACTAGGTTAAATATATTGCAGTTATCAGGCAAATGTCATTCACTCATGTCTCGTTCTATTTTTGAATTTTAATATAAAAAGGTCACAGGTCATCATATAATTAACTTACATTGATATTTATATTTTCCTTTACACCTGTAAGCCGTAAGGAACCAATGCTTCATAACTAAGAAATTAAGAATTGAGGTTTGAAATGATTTTATGTTACTAAATACATGCGAACGACCAATTAGTTATTTTGCTCTAAATGCATATGAATGCACAATAGTAATTTCAGCTATGAAGATTTTCTCAACCATCCACCCTAGGAATGAAACTACTATTTAGCCCAGAAACAAAGTATTACTAACACCGGTTTTTAAAAGAGAAATATAACAGATATTATTATTACCTACGATAAAGGTCCTTTGGGTTAATACTTTTCCTTAGTACTGTCCTCTCTGAAAGCCCTCCCCAATATGGAAGTCTTTTAAGTCCAGGGCAGAAGCGCTCAAGTTCCTCGTTCCAATTGTTCAATACAGAAGCGGGTGCAACAACCAGAAAAGGCCCCCATATGTTTTTCTCCTACATAAGATAAGACACCCAAGTTAAAATAATGCCCCAGAGATCCACAAATGCGCCAGTTTGAATAGCTTACTTCAGCTAAATGGGCTAAAAAAACCATTGCTTGTATGGTCTTTCCAAGTCCCATCTCATCAGCAAGTATACCATTTAAACCCTGAAAGATGACCAAAAAGTTCAAATTAACAACTCAAAAAAAAGAGGAGGGAAAGAATAGAACAAGAAAACACAAATAAAATGAGGAAATTATTTTGAATTGCTCCAGAACCTGCTCATAACAATTAACTAGCCATTGGAGACCTTTCAGCTGGTATTCTTTTAGACAACCTTTAAATAATTCTGGTGTTTGAACTGTGGATGCCACTGGCATGGTTGATC
This sequence comes from Trifolium dubium, assembly GCA_951804385.1. Lineage (NCBI taxonomy): Eukaryota > Viridiplantae > Streptophyta > Magnoliopsida > Fabales > Fabaceae > Trifolium > Trifolium dubium. The sequence goes on from OX638070.1 coordinate 11,375,058, forward strand.
TGCAATGTGACAACACAATATTTAAGCTGCCATGTAATTGCCTAGTTTCACAATCCTCCTCAATGGAGAGAGAGAGAGAGAGAGAGAGAGAGAGAGCTCACGGGGTTTGCAAATCAATGTTACTCGCTCCTGCAACTTCCTGCATTAGTAAATCGGCTTCACCCACCTGTCGCAGCCTCAAACATTCACTGTCAAAAGCATCAGTCAACTTTTTCTGCTTAAAGACTGCTTCTTGAGCAGCCTTCAAAGCTTCTTTCTTCAATTCAGCCTCTTCAGGATCTTCTTCCTCGTTAGGCCCAGCATCTGATGAGACGAACGGTGCATCTTGATCATTTGTTTTTTCCTCTGTCATGGGTAAAGCTTCTGAAGATAGTATATCTGACTTGTTCTGCATAAAGTGACTGTAGAGCTCAGTTTGTTGTATCAGAAAATTAAGCCTTTGCTGCTGTCTCTTAGCTTCCCGTAGCTCCTGTTCGCGTCTTAAAGCTTCAGCAGCTTCTTTCTCCTCTCTTTTCCTCACTTCAGCCTGTAACAAATGAAATGAAATTGTAAAGTTACAACAAACTCAAGCCAATTGTAAACGTGAATGTACACCCGTGTGACATTTTCAGATTCAAAAATAAATCTAAAAACAAATTATGAGATATGCAGGTCTGCCAAAAAAGCCATCCTTTTCTATCAGATATAACAGGGTGTAATATATCTGCTAAATAGAGCACGATTCTTCCCATCTAAATCTCCAAAGTCAAATAAGCTGAACAGCTTGTTAAACATAACTTGACTCATGAGAATAATGCGGATCAATCATTTAGAAATAAATAAAGATAACTTATTCTACCTTTTGAAAACTTTCATTGATACAGTAGATTACAAACAATAGTATGAACCATTGCATAAACAGAACAGACAAATATGCGTATGGAAAGCAAATAAACAAAACCAGTAAACATCACAGAGGAATTAAAATGTACCATCTCCTTATCTATTCGTTTCCAGAACAGCAACATGTCTCTAGCTAGTTTCCGGGTGCGAATGCTAGCACCCCTATTCCATTTGAGCGATCTACTAATTTTCGATCTAACCTGAAGAAAAATAGATTGAAATAAGTCAAAATACAGAAAACTAAAAATACAAACCAACGGCATAAGCTTTGAACTGTATAAGCTAAAAACAAAAATTCAATGTGTAGTAAGGATATAGCACATGCCTCTCTTTGACAGTACTCTGAGCACCTCTTGGCATCAATGAGTTGCTTACGATGCAGAGTAGTAAAATTCCTATGATGCTTTGGTATGTCTCTTCTTACAATGTTTACCCAAATCTTTCCAATTTTATCCATTTCCTCCTTCTCTATTGATGCAGGATCTTTCTTTACCTTTTGCTTCTTGGGTAGGCTTCGCTCAATGATCTGAAATAGTTATAAGTCAAGACTGTATATACAGGAATAAGGAAGAAACTAAAGATAAACATTTAAGATTAAGAGAACAAAAACTCATCAAAATCCCAACCAATGCATACCTCATAAGTGTCACCTTTTTCCAAAACCTTTACATAGTAAACCTGCAATACACCACCCTCGGACAAAATAGACCGCTTTATGCTTCCAGCAGCCCCCTCCGGAATGGATGAATTCAAACCAATATCAGACACATTCAGACTAAATTTTTGAGGTGAATTAGAAGCTGACATGGCCTTTATTCGTGCCTGAAGTGATTCGTATTGAAAAAGGGGTTCCCCCATGCCTGCTCGGTTTTTATTTCCTAACCTTTTGTCAGCGACCATCATTGCAGCCAATGACCCCAAGTCCAAGGTACCCTTCAAGTAAAATTCATCCACATAAATATCTGAGAAGCTTGGAAGGTTCAGCGTTGCAGCCATCTTATCATAAATTGGAGGAATCTTGTATGTGATACCATCCCCAATTTCTAAAAATGAAGGTTCATACATAACCCTGCACGATGTTTAGAAAACGTAAGATAATTTCTTAAAAAATGATTCACGACTAAAAAACTCTATCAAGCCAACAGAACATTAACGCAAACCTATCAGTGCCATTTCTCTGCACTATATCTGCATTACGGTAGTTTCCATGTTTCTGAGAATTGGAATTATATAACCATTCAGACAAAGTCTCAGCAGCGTGCAATCCTCCTCGATTATCATTCCCTAACTTCTGAGCTTTTAATCCATTATTATTACTTTTGACAAGCGGGACAGCACCCCGATTTTGCGCAGGACTAAAGGTATCCATATTAGACCTCCTCTTGTATTTCTGAACATGGTCACCCAGCATTGAGCGATATCGCTCCTCTGTCATATATGTCCCGTAAAAACTTCCTTTATCCTCATCGTCACTGTTTTGAGATTGCACCCTCTTCTTCGACACATTCCCATTACTATGATTTGCAATTGCCCCACCACCTGTTTATGAAAGCATCCCAAATATACTTAAACACAAGTCAAAAAACACTTTATTCAAACAGTAAACTTTACCACATAACAACTATTCAAACGCATTATAATAATAATAATCCAAAACACAATATAAACAAAAAGATCAAATAAATTAAAAAACGAGTAATGTCTATCGTCTACCTCGACTATCTCTGCTTTCTTCATCCTGACTACTATTCCTGTAATAATCAAATTCATCATCTTGTTGTGGCAGTTGAAAGTTCACCAAAGACTACAAAAAAATTCAATGCAATCAAAAAATAGACAAAGAACAGGAATTAAAAAAATACATAAACACAACAAATTCGTCGAAAATATTTAATCGGTGTACATAAACACAACAAATTCGTCGAAAAATATTCAATTGTTGTATTCATCAAAATGTACATAGCTAATAGCTAATCAACCAAAAAAACCGAAAGCATGCAGAATTTTTCTCCAATCAACGTAACAACGGTGAAAATCACAATCACAATCACGAAAAAGAATCAAATAAAAGAGATGAGAAATCCAATGCAACGAACGAACCTCGAGATTGAAGAGAGTGGAGTACGAAAGAGAGTGATTGAAATTGTTAGTGTGATCCATCCGAGAATTGGAATTTAGCGAATGATTTCGAAGGAACCCTAATTATACAAACTTAACCCTAAAAGGAGTGGGAGAGAAGAAAAGGAAGAAGAGAATGAAAAGGTGCGTAGGATAAGGTGTGTTGTTGTTTTGGAGAGAAAGATCATAGAAGACACAGACGGTGTGTGAAGCATGAGAAGGAGCTAACGTACGCGGGGTGAGTGTCATATTGGGTTGGTTAACGTGCGCCTACGGAGATTGATTGATTTCCAATTTGGCGAAGATGTTGGATTTTGGATGCTATGGTATGGTATGGTGTTTGGATTGCGCGCTAACTAGTGACTTGGTAGTTAACCAGTTGCAAAACTATTCATTCTATATTAAAAAAAATTAACTTAAATATATTTTTGGTCCTCTAAATATTTTTAAGGTTTCATTTTGGTCTTTTAACTATTTTTCGTTCCGTTTTGGTCTTTTAACTATTTTTTCGTTCTGTTTTGATCCTCTAACTTTCATTATGTTAATCTATTTGGTCCTAATTATCGTTAGAAAAATGTCAAAAACGTTAATTTTGCGTATGTGACACTTAGGGACCTGATGACTTTGGTGAAGGATCCAACAGGAAAGTGTCACGTGGCAAGAGACTTTCTTCTTCTTCGCATACGGAGCTTCCTCCACCACCGTCTCCGTCCACATCATCGGTGATCTTTTCAGTCACGAAAGCTTACGAAACGATACCCAGAAACCTCCTGTTATTCACGCTGAATCTAAATCTGATGTCTGTTTTCCCAATAGAGGCTTCTACCTCTCGTTTTTGACATTTTTCTAAAAGTTAGGATCAAGTAAGTTGACAGAATGAAAGTTATAAGACCAAAATGGAACAAAAAATAGTTAATGGACCAAAGTGAAACCTTAAAAATATTTAAAGGATCAAAAGTATATTTAAGCCAAAAAAATTTAAAAAAATGATGGCCAAAGCAAAAAAATAAAATAATAGTTTATGTAAATTTTTAGATATTTAGAGTTTAGTTCGGAATTAATGTTTAAAATTTATTTAAAATAAATTAGTCTTTCATTTTAAAATTTAACTGTTTCATTTAGTCTTTTACATATTTTTAAATTAATTTGTCAAGCGATTTAGCGAAGGGAATAGTCACTGCGTGTGTTCAGTGGCGGATACTTTGGTCTCCACCAAAAAACTAATTTGTCAAAAAAAAAAAGTAAAAAATTGGTAATGTGGTATACTTTAAATGTATGGGATATGATTTGATGATAGAAAAATATCAATATTGATGAAATTGGAGGAGAATTCTTTTAAAAGTTTTATTTAAAATATGATATATCGTCATTGTATAAATGTAAGTTTCATTTTATTTTTTTTGAATCAAAATGTAAGTTTCATTTAAAATTATTGGAAGTGTTAAGAGTATAGTATTAAAGTTGGTAAAATGTGAATTTAAAGGAAGATAAAAGGGGTGCTTGTGTTATTAATAAATTAAGGGAAATGTTAAAATATGTCCTAAGGGGTGTTAGTGGTAAACTAATAAATTAGGGTACACTATGATGTTGTTTATGTGAACATAACTCAATTGATAGAAATATTATATATTATATTCAAGAATTGAGGTTTGAATCACAATACATCTACTTATTCACCTTATAAGTAACCACTAAGCTACCAGATTAAAAAAATTATACATAAATAATCATATAAGTAAACCCTAACCATCAAAATATATCATAATTGTGATTACACAACGTCTAGCCTACCAAAAATATAATTTAAGTTTTTGAATTTAAATTTGAATTAATATTTAACTAAAATTAAGTGCTACAATCCTCTCAATAGTTCAACTGCCCAAAATGTCGTTAGCTCAACATAAAGAATTAACTTTTTTCAAAATCAATATCCTTGTAATGAATACAAAAATTAAGGTTGATTCATATGTTATTGTCAAAAATAAAAATAAAAAATTAATTCATATGTTCTAAGAATTTTTTTATTAAAAAGTGGGCCTAAGCTAAGAAAGACAAGATTACACTAGAATTAAATGCAGGGGTAGTGATCCTAATACTATCCACATCTAACAAATGGTTAAGTTCTTTAAAAAATACATTCTTAACCTTGCTTGGAACTATCATACTTCTGAATTATGATTAACATTGGGCAACTCTTCGTAGTGCTCGTATTAAAAGAAAAGGTGGGCACATTGCCTATCATATTGACTCTTCTATACAGTTAGATGCTCGGGTCCACCATTTTATTCGGGTAACAATTGAAACATTCCTTATGAGATTTTACAGCTATTCCCGACTCTTAGAGTTTGTTTGGATTGATGGTAAGTGGTGGAATGGAATAGAATGGGATGAGATGGAACTAGATTCCATTGTTTAGTTTTGTTAAATATGAATGAAATGGAATGGAGTGGGATGAAACTCATTCCATCCGATACCACTCATTACTCCAATTTTTCATTCCGCCCAATTTGGGGTGTATGTAATGGAATGGAACAGATTAATTTAACAGTTACAACTTTATCCCTAATTTTATAATATTATTTTAATTCTCCACTCTCTCTTCTTGCGTCACTCCCTATATATTGTGTTGTTTGCTCTTCTCATACTTGTTGTTTCTTCCTCATATTAGTAAAATATTAGTAATATACACCATGAACATGACTTTCTTTGTTAATGATGTTTCTGTACAAAAAGAAAGAAAAATAAAATTGAAAAAAGGGATCACTTTCAATTGAAAAAAAAAGGATTGATTCACATTTCTGTAAAAGGGATTGATTCAATGGAAAAAAAATTCGTTTCCCACTTAGTTTCGGTAAAATTAATTTTTCTCTTTTCATTGAAAAAAATATTAATGAAAGGGATGGGTTTGTAGAACATGAAAGGGATCGGTTTAGATCCGTAAAATTGAATCCTAGAAAAAAGGGATTGATTTTTTTTTTTCAAAAAATATTGTTTTATAAATAAAGGATAAAATTGGAATAAACAAGTTATAATTCATTCTGTTTCATCTACTTTCCAATCAATGAAGTGGGAAATTAACTTCATTCCCTCGTAAAATATCCAAACAATGGAATGGAATGTCTATTCCATTCTGTTCCACTCCATTCCATTCCGTTATGTTCCGCTCCGCTCCGCTCCATTCTATACCATCAATCCAAACGGACTCTTAGTTCCTTACTTTCCAAAATCCACATTCCTAATTTTCACTGTGATGATCAACTAGTGTGGAAACCTTCTAATGTTGGCCTCATGGCTTTTAAAAGTGCTTATAATTTCATTAAACCCCATGCTCAACATCTTCATTGGGCCAAGATTATTTGGCATCAACATATCCCACCTTATAAATCTTAAACAAAAAGCAGTTTCTCTCTTCTCAATAAAAATATTTCTCTGACTTCTCTCCAACCTAATAATACCCTCCGCCCAGATCCAAAATCCTACTGTTTCAATGTGACCGCCGCGGACGGTGGTGTGATGAGCTCTTCTACTCCGCACCACCCGTCCTTGTCCTTCTTGTCTGGTGGGCTTATCGTGTTTTTCCTTTTTCTTCTCATTTTTTTGTTATCTGTTGGTTTGGAGGTTCTCAGCTTTTGGTCTTTTCCAACGTGGTATCTTCTCTAACGTTTAGTAGGTTGTGAGACGTGTTGGCGTCGCCGCCGCATTTTTGGGTTCCTGTTGTGGCCGGATCCGCGTGTTGTTGTCTCTATGCGCGGTTGTGGTTTGGTGTGGGTTGTGGTTTAACAGGGTGTTTGACGGCCTTGTGTTGGTGTTGCGCCGATGGTTTTGGGTTTAGGTGGCCGTTGCGTGGCTTGCTTTTTCGAGGGTTGAGGATGTGGTTTTGGGGTGGTTGTTGGAGGTGTTGTGGGGTGTGGTGGTGAGGTGTTGTTGTTGTGGTGTTGGCTCGTTTCTCCGGTGGATTTGTTCTGGTGTTGGTATGTTTGTGGTTTTGTTGTTGTCGTGTTGCTATGGTTGATGTTGTGTGTGCTGGTTATCTTGATACTTGATTCTCTAACCGTTTGTTGAGATTTGAAGTACTCTTTTTGAGTCTTTAAAGGTTTCTAAATTTGTTGAGATTTGTAGGTTTTTTATCTAGGTGATTTCTACTGCGTCGGTGTTGACTGTTTAAAGGAGGTCTACAAGCTGAGACTTACCTACCTAGATTTTCATTCAATCTTTGCTTCTTCAACTATCGTCTTAATGAGTTGTTCTTTGGATTCTGATGGGCCGATTGCTTTTGGAAATCGAGAGTTAGTGTCTGGAGACACCTTTTTGAGTCGAGCTGAGGTCTCTCTGATGGTCTGAAGTTGAGTGTCTTTCTAAGAACGAGATTATAAGTGAACTTTTCTTTTAGGTAGTGTAGGTTTTGGTATATTCAACGGTGTTCCGCTTATATACGATACATTTATTTTTTAGCTCATTTTTACTGGTATTTGTTCATCTTGTACATATACTCGGTCTTATTAATAATTAGTCCCTTATTAGGTAGGTGTATATAAATTACTCCCTTCGGCCCAAAATAATTGATATTTATTATTTATAACATTGTTTTTCTTATTTTACCCATTATTACTTCTATAGTACAATGATTAAAGGGAGAAAATAAAAAAAAACTAAGATATACTCCCTCCGTACCAAAATATAAGTCACTTTGAGAACAAAATTTATACCAAAATATAAGTCACTTTAAACATTTAGTTTATTTTTATTATTGTACCTTTAACTATTTATCTTTTTCATACGATTAATGAAGGACAATTTTGTAAACTAACTCAAAATTTTTCTTTTCCATACAACAATGATTACATTTTTTAATTTGTGTAATATGGTCAAAATGACTTATATTTTGGTACGAAGGTAATATATTTTGTGGAATTTCAAAGTCTGCTACGAATAAAAAAGATAGGTATTTTATTAAAAGTTACTCCCTCTGACAATAAATATAAGCAAAATTGACTTTTTTAATTCATTTGACAATTAATGTATGAGTTTTGCTAACGAGTGTACCTGGTGTACTCTTTAAGCATATTATATAAAGAAATTATTTATTCAAAAAGTTAAATTGCACAATTTCCAATGCGTTGACTTTATACAAATTATATAAAATTTTACTATTTAAAGGGTGCATTTTTTAGCATTTGCCTTAGTGTGTGTTTGATTTAACTTTTGGAAGAGTCAAGAGCAATTCTAGAGGTGTAGAATTGATTCTAAATTGATTTTGGGTATGTTTGGTTTGACTTTAGATAGAATTGATTTTGGTAGAATTGATTTTATCAGAATTAATTTTAGTAGAATTGATTTATGTTTGGATACAATTATCTAAAAGTGAGTTGAATGATAAATTTTAGTGTAAAAATCATAGTTAAAGCCAGAAGCTACAAATCCTAGCTTCTAGCAGAATCAATTCTGGAGGCAGAATCTATTCTGCTTTAGATTAACCAAACACTATAAAATCAATCCAGAATCAATTCTACACCTCTAAAATTGATTTTGGCTCTTTCAAAAGCCAAACCAAACATACACTTAATATGTTTGGTTACTCTAAAGCAGAATTGATTCTGCTAGAAGCTAGAATTTGCAACTTCTAACTTTAAGTATCATTTTTACACTGAAATTTATCGTTCAACTAACTTTTACATAATTGTATTCAAACATAAATAAATTATACTACAATCAATTCTACTAGAATCAATTTTATCAAAATCAATTCTATTTAAAGACAAACCAAACACATAGTTAATGTATTTGACTCATAATATAAGTCAAATTCATCAATAGTCAAAAAAATCAATTTTACTTATGACCAAAAAAAATAATATTATTTTCTTTTTATTTACTCACTTTTCTTAATTTTTTAAATTACGAGAGTTCGATCCACACTTAAGTTTGAAGTTACTTTAAATTGTTAGATTAATTATTATACCTTTTAAATATCTCTAATCTAATAAACGAAAGAATAATCACTTCCACAATAGATACGTTTATCTCATAACAAAAATTACGCGTGAAATTTGTAAACTACGTGAACTAACTTCTCCTAATCACAATTTCCACGACTGAAAATTTCAATTTCCAAAAAAGCAAGTAAAGACAAAGGGCACAGGTTATAAATTAAGACCTCAGCAAAACTTGTATGCCACTTTAATTTACTCATTTTATATTTTCCGAAAGAAAAACAAATCCTCTCCTCTTTCAACATGTCCGGTTACCCAAATCAACCTCCCAGTTACGGTTACGGTTACGGCGCACCACCCCCATCCCAATCCTACGGTGCACCGCCATCATCTCAGTCGCACGGCTCACACTCACACCCTCCATCTCAGTCCTACGGCGCACCTCCCCCCTCTCAATCATACGGCGCGCCTCCCCCGTCTCAGTCCTACGGAGCGCCTCCTACATCTCAGTCCTACGGCGGCGCACCACCAACATCCCAATCCTACGGCGCACCTCCCCCCGGCTCCTACGGCCAACCTTCCGCTCCTTACGCCGCACCTTACCAGAAGCCTCCAAAGGAAGACTCCCACTCCAGCGGCAGCGCTGCCTACCCACCACCAGCGTACGCGAGCCCGTTCGCATCACTTGTGCCGTCGACGTTTCCTCCCGGCACCGATCCCAGCATCGTTGCATGCTTCCAGGTAGCTGATCAAGACGGAAGCGGTTTGATCGATGACAAAGAATTGCAGAGGGCTTTGTCTTCTTACAACCAGAGCTTCAGTTTGAGAACTGTGCATCTTCTCATGTATCACTTCACCAACACCAATGTCAAGAAGATAGGTACTATCACTTTCTAGAACGCTTTCTACAATTCTACTTCGTTTTCATTTGATTCGAATTTCGGATTTGGTAAAATTAGGTTTTCTGCTAACTTGCTCCGGAATTGAGGTTTTACGGCACACGGTGATAAAATGCGCATGCAGAATGGCCACGCGTTTTCGCTGGTTTTGCAATAAATATTGTATTCATTTTTCTGAACTACTACTAGCACATTGTTTAACTAATCACAATAATTAAATGGTTAACAACTTGTTAATACACGATTAAATGATTAATTAAGAATTAACCATGCGATTAATTCATCTGCTCCAAATAAGGGAAATCTAAAACGCGTGTCGTATAGTATACGCGGCGGGGACTCGTTTGTGGGTTTAGCTTTTGACTAAAAAATCATGTGGGCCATGGCAGATATAAGATTAAATAAATATTTTCTTATTTAGTGACATATACATATTTTTCTTAAAAAAATGGGTGGCTTTAAGTTATTGACCCTTGGCATCATCTATTTTGATGGTAGGTAGGATATAGTAAGATTAAATAATATGAATGACTTAAGATATTTTGTCTTTATTTGTCATTTTCAGTAGAATGAGAATCCAACATGTGTTTTGATTTTTTAAATCTGAAATACTGAGAATGCACTTATATAGTCAAGTTACATGCTTATATATTACTCCCTCCGGTCATATTTAGGATTGGAGGGAGTAATTATTACATCAAAATATTTAAAGGATTGTAGTTTCTCTTGGGAGAAATTGTGAAAGAGTTAGTTTTGGTTATTATTATGAGATGTACTATGATAAAAGAATATCAGGACTGGATCAAGTAGTAGTTCCATATGACATTTGACTTTGAGTTATGTTCTGGGCTGGAATATTCAATAGACCTTGATGGCGATATGCTGTCATCAAAGCCTGGGTGTTCATGCATGAGTAATCAGTAACTTAACCTTTTTCTTCACTCCTTCCCCTCTTTATGTCTGTTTCCCTAATTCCTTGGCGGTTTCTTAGATTATGTGAGTAACATCCGCCATTTACCTCGGAACGTGGGCTTACTTTACTGCCTTTGTTGCTTTATCCTGCATTCTATGATATCATACTGAGCAAAGAGGTGAGAATGAGTGAATGGATATGGGCCCGAATTTTAGAATCATGCCCTATTCGGTTATAATTAATCTATGTTGTCTACAGCCTTACAAGCATGAGGCTTGCAAGGACGAGATGCTTAAGAATTATACTGCTTTTAATCTAACGTATGCTACATAAAGTAATCCATGACAGTCTTGGCTATAAACTCTTGCAAATATAATTTAAAATAACCAAGTTTGTTAGAGTATTCTAAAACATGATTGTTTAATAGTGATACTAGTAAAAAATTACCTAGCATTTGTTAAAATTGATTTAATAATGTTGAGTGTTGACGATGAACGTTATCTACTGCTATAATCTATTCTCTTTTTTTCACAGTTGCGAATTTTTTCTTAGGCAGAATTTCATCAGCATGCTATTCTATAATAGTGACTTTGATTGTATATTTTGCTTCGCAGTTTAAAAAAATATCTTTATGTAGTTAAAAAATGTACACAAAGTTGGCAATATTATTTACCTTTTAATCCAATGCTTGAGATGTATGTAAAATGTTTAATTGATAGGTGACTTATTATTGATGCCATTGTCTGCAATAGATATCTTGATTACATATTTGTATATCTATTATATTATATAGCTACTGTTGTTTTATTCTTCTTTAACAATTTGTTATGCATCCCATAATCTAATGCTATTTAATTATCAGTTGCCATCTAATTTTTCACCATCCTCACTATTTTATTTTTTGACTTTGTAATGCAGGACCCAAGGAATTCACTTCTTTATTTTACAGTCTTCAGAGCTGGAGGGTATTTTGCTTCTTCTATTTTTATTTTGTTTCCTCCAAGTTTCCCCTAGTTATTCTTAATCTTCAACTTAGTGTGTGTTTGGATTCACAATGAGGAGGGTTAAAATTGATTTTCCTCTTGTCAAATGTGATGTCATTAAAAATAACATGTATTTTGAATCAAAATAGATATGATGTTTTGCATGAGGTTGAAATCCTTGGTGGGAAAAGATACTTAAAGAATTTCTCTTCAAACTTTGATTTAATTAAATCATTTCTACAAAATTAAGTGCTTTCAAAATTATGTTTATCAAATACTTGGCCAAACTCACTTTTAGACAAATTATACTGTCTTCATGAAACAGTGTTCTTCTAACTAGCTGGTTTTTGTTGCAGGGAATATTTGAGAGGTTTGATAAGGACAGGAGTGGCAAAATCGATTCAAATGAATTGCGCGATGCACTGCTAAGTTTGGGTTATGCTGTTTCTCCTGTGATATTGGATTTGCTCGTCTCTAAGTTTGACAAAACTGGTGGCAAAAACAAGGCTATTGAATATGACAATTTCATTGAGTATGGCTTTGTTACAACTCTTTTTCTTTTACTGGATGCAGAATTTTTTACATAATTAAAACAGATTTTGTCTTGATCTCGTATTTTCAATGAAAATGGATAAAGTAGCAATTAATTTAAATAACAACAGAGCGGAAGCAATAGTCATGTTTTTACCTTCCAATCTACCAACAAAAGAACTATACCATTTGATTTGAACCTCCAACCACTTAATAATTTGTAATGTTGATTTGTTAACTTGTTTTATTTAGGTATTATAATTTCAGTTTGAAGTCAATTTTTGTTATTTAAAATGAGAGAAACCTTCAATGAAGTTGGAACTTTCTCTGAATACCAGAACTATGGTTTATGTTTATCCTTGTCTGTTTTGCGGTAAAATGGATTGATAAATTGATTCTCTTCCTTTGTTTGCTATTGCAGGTGTTGTCTTACTGTGAAGGTGAGCTATCGAACTACACTGTTTTATAATTTTATCAGTTTATGCAATTAAAATTATATCTTACTATTCTTATTAAAAGAAAAATAAGTGAAATGAAAGTTATAGGGGTATCAAGGCTTTGGTAGTATAACATTAGGCACTGCTGATAGAATTGCATTCATATGCACACAAAACATAACTATATACACAACCTTTTAAATGTTTGCTGCTAGTGTGTTATTAAAACTTCTTAGTTAAAAGGTAAAACATTATTATCACGGAAAATTGGATAATCAGCATTATCATTAGCAGACAAACGTAACAGGAAATTAATTTTCATTTTCTGATCTCCTATGATTTCATGTTTACATAATGTTGTTTCTTGGTGGTCTGTCAGATGAAACATAATCAACCTGATAGATTTCTTCTTATAAACCATAGTTTTGTTCTATTTTAGGCAGCTAGAGATCAATCTTATGAAATATGTTCCTTCTGTAACAAGTTAAAATATCTCAATTTTGATTGTGTATTGCAGGGGCTAACTGACAAGTTCAAGGAGAAGGATACTGGGTATACTGGCTCTGCAACATTTTCTTACGAGGCGTTTATGCTGACTGTCCTGCCATTCCTAATAGCTTAGGACAGTAATGGTGTATGTCAGTTGACTATGTAAATTTCCTGGGGCTGTAGTTTGGTTTGGAGATAGATTTGTGCGGTCGAATGAATTGCTTTGGATATGTTGTTGATCGCTCGTTTCCTGTTGTTTCGCTTTTAATATGCTTTTCATTAGCATTTTGCTTCATAAGTAAAACCAAATCCTAAAATACTATGTTTTCAGCTTTGTTTATAATTTTCTTTATCTTATGGTACCGTATGCGTATGAATGAAGTCATGAAATTTAGCTTCCTTGGTAACCCTATCTCTCTCTATTCTTTGGAAAAGTATTTTAATGATGCCTCGTTTTTTATTACATCAAGTGTAAGTTTCCTACATACCATAAATGCTATATGAGATGAGAAATCTCTTATCTCTTATTTATAAATGTTGTTAGGTTAGCAACAACTTAACCCTACTTTTTCCCTCTTAAACTATAACATTAATTACTCCCAACTACCAATAATACTAATTCTCATTTCTCAATTTTTTTCACTTTTTATTAGTAAAAAAAATAAAAATCCACTTCTCATGGAACAAAAAAAACATGTTATTTTATCTTCACTTTCTCAACATTTTTCCGTTCACTTCTCAACATTTTATACGATAAAAATAACAACTTTTTCTTCACCGTTGTCTCTCACGATGTTCTCCCTTCTCAACATTTCTACTAATACTATTTTTTTAATTAATGTTTTTTTTACCTTTTAGATTTTTTAAGGATATGTTTTATTTTTGACCTTGCAATCAATCATTTTGAAAAAGTTAGTATCGCAAGGTTTATCCTTTCCTTTTTGAAATAGACTAACATTCCATTAACTAATAATAGAAATTTACTTTAACTTATTTTTATATTTTAATCATGTTTCGATATTGGTGATAGTTGTGAAATGCTTAATATCCTCTTTAAATGTGATTTCATTGTTGCTATAATTGTTCGTCTATGATTTTTTCTATTTTTCTATTTTTTCACGAGTATTGACTGGTTTTTTATTTTTGAGAGTTTTGTGTATATGTTATTTCATTTTAAGTTTTTGCAAAAGTTGGTGAATACAATATATCAAAACTGAACTGTCTCACTATCACTTGAAAACTGAAATAAAGTTTTATTTAAATAGTCTAGAGTTTGTTTTAAATTTTAATAGACTTACATGCATTCGAATGATCAAAAGTATGTTTTTGTATCAAAAGTAACTTTATGAGAATAGTTAAAGATATTAAATAACCGACAATAGTGTTGTAATTCTAATGTGCTCGAGAAGTTTTTCAAAATTGTCAAAAATTAATTAATATTGAATGCATCTGTCTTACATTTAATGGTTTAATTTTATATTTTCAAAATTAATATTATTATATTTGTCTTACCATTTTTATTATAAAATATTATAATTTTTTTATTAAAAATCTCACAACTTTTTAATATTATATATTTTTTTTATGAAATAATTTTTTGTTACACCTAACAGCTTATATAATCCGCGCATCGCGCGGGTGAGAGCCTAGTTAGAGATAATATGTTTATGGTTTTGGGTTTTGAATAATATCCACTAGTGAATTATATTGTGTATGGTGCACATATTGATTTTATTATAATGAATATGAATTTTGTAAAATTTAAAATTTACATCATTAGATAATTTATATAAAATTTTAAAAAAAATTAGTAAGTTATATGATATGTTATGGAGATTTAATTATAGGAATCATGGATGTGGGAAAGAGAGAAAAATAGGTAAAGATATTTCTTTTTATCCAAGAAAATGGATAATTGTTTAGTAGGGAAGGAACACTATAAAATCACAAGGAACTTCAAAAATCCATGATAAAGTCTATAAACACAAAACTTATAAATGCATTTAATATAATTTTTTCGAGTTAGGATTCGTTGACACCGATTCTAACACCTATAAATAAAGTTTTAACCAATATAAATTTTATAAAATCTACCGTTGAATTAAAGACTAATATTATACCCAAAAAAAAAGACTAATATAAAATCTACCGTTGACCCATTTTAACGATGTTTAAAAATATACACAAATGATTAATTTTGATATAAAATCTAAATTTTACACATATAACCTACATATAAACTTTCAATACTACAATGAATTTTATAAAAATTATAATATTTGTCAAAACGTTAGTGTGTTTTTTTTGGCGCAAAAAACGTTAGTGTTATAATGAGTGTCAAATTAGTTGGTCTCGCTCTTTGGGCAATTTTTTTTTTTGGTCAAGAGGGCAATTTTTTTTGATACATAGCAAAATTTTATTTTACAAATATAGAAAAAAAACAAAAATAATTAAACAGGTTTTGTTTTTCATTTCATCGTTTCTACTACTACAATATAAATCTTAATTACTACAAAATTTCCAATTTTACCCTCAATTAAACTAATAAAATCACTAATTTTATATCATTTTTAGTCTTTTTATTATTTTCAATAATAAGTAGTAGGTTCCCTATTCCCTATTAGTAGTAGCTAGACTAAATAATATAATGATGATCAACATTTCCCAAAATTTTTGCAAGTACACACACAACAATTTTTAAAATTAGTTGACCTTTCATTTCCTTGATGTCTAAGTACTCCTATCTACTACTACAATATAAATCTTAATTACTACAAAATTTCCAATTTTACTCTCAATTAAACTAATAAAATCACTAATTTTATATCCTTTTTAGTCTTTTTATTATTTTCAATAATAAGTAGTAGGTTCCCTATTCTCTATTAGTAGTAGCTAGACTAAATATAATGATGATCAACATTTCCCAAGATTTTTGCAAGCACACACACGCAACAATTTTTAAAATTAGTTGACCTTTCATTTCCTTGATGCCTGTTTGGCAACACCAAAAATTGAGCTTATAGCTTATAGTTTATAAGCTCATTATAAAAAATAAGTCTTGTTTGGTAAACTTTTTTTCAAATGAGCTTATAGCTTATTTTGACCAGCTTTTAGCTTATTTTGTAAGCTAATTCAAGTAGCTTATTAGCTTATAACTTTTAGCTTATTACTTTTTCTTCCAACTATACCCCCATCATCTTACTTAAAAATAATTAAATATTAATTTTATTTAAATTTTTTATGTCATTTCATATCAATAAGTCACTTCAACTGCTAATTTTATCAAACACTACAAATTCAACCAGTTAGCTTATCAGCTATAAGCTATTAGCTCATCCGCTATAAGTTAACTTATAAGCTATCCGCTATTTTTTATCAAACAGACCCTAAGTACTCATATTTTCAAAAAAAAAAATACGTACAACATTGTACATAGGAAAGTTATGAATGCTTCTACATTACTATATTTTGTCAAAAAAGCTGAACAAAAAAAAAAAGATAAATTTTTAGGTAGTTGAATTTGGTTGGATACAAGGTGCTCTCTCCACCCCATATGAAAAAAATAAATTATAACACTTATTAAAAACAAATTAAAATATAAGTTCAACAAATGTGATAAAAAAATTGTGACTCAAATATAAGCATATAAAATTTGCAACGGGCACGGGACCGTCAACAAAGATAAACCTGGTCAAAATCTTCTTCCACATATTAATCAATTATACTATATAATCGATATTTTATAAGTTCAACAAATGTGATAAAATAAGTTTGTAGCAATAGTAAAAAATGGTTCGTGACTCAAATATAAGCATTAAAATCTACAACGGGCACGAGGCCATCAAATATAATTTAATAAATATATTTAACTGACACACTTAAAAAATTCATTAAAAAAATCTTAAAATTTGTAAAAATGTTAAATAAAATTAAAAATATGAGACAATTATAACTTATTGATACATAACAATAACTAGTTTGTGAGCCCGTGCCATGCACGGGAAAAAAATACGTTTGTAGATTTATTGATTTTTAAATATACTTTATAAAATGCGTTAGAGAAAACATACTTTATAAAAATATATTTTAATATATTTTAAAAAAAAAAAAGCCCATAAAAAAACAAAATAAAAAGACAAATTAATCCCGTAATATCTATAGAAAAATAAATATGAAACAAAAATGTCATAAAAATCTAGTAAAATATATTTTATATTATTTAATTTTCACATTAATGTCCTTCAAATAAAATATCAGGTCTCTTTATAAATATATGAATAAAAATAATAGTTATCATATTAATATATGCGTAAAAGTGACTTGTCTAATACAAAAAAGACTCGTATAAATTTAAAAAAAAATATAATGTAGTTTTTTTTTTTGGTCGAGACTGGAGTATCCACCGCCGAACGCAGTGACTAATCCATCGCTAGATTTGAGGCACCTCGGTGGATGAGACAGCTGACCCAAGAATTTAAAGTTGCTCCATACCTAAGGTGAAGATCGAACCCTCGACCCTTGGTTAAAAGAGGATAAACCCCAACCGCTCAACCACACCCCTTGGGTTAATAATGTAGTCCTTTTATAAATTAAAAAAAAAAAAGTTCCATATAAATTACAAATAAAAACGTTGACCTGTAAAATAATTTATGAGTAAAAATCATAGCAAAAAAAATATATGAGTTAAATATAAGATTCCATATAAATGTTTTTTTGAAAAGACCCCATGTTAACAAAAAGAGTTATATTAATTATTGAACTTTTAGATAATATTTCAATATTTAGCACTGGTCAGGTTGATATAACCCAAAAAAAAACCTGTGGAAATTTCTTAAAACAGAAGTCCCATATAATAAATAAATAAAAACCGTATAAATTACAATATATATATATATATATACTGCTAACTTGGACTATGTGGGTTAAAGTAGACAATGTTGGTTCACATGAAATTACTTAGCGCGCTCCCCATTGTCTTTGTGCACCTTCAACTTCTCGTTCGCCCCCACAGGTGCATCCGACTCAACGCCTCGCACACCCCCCACACAATTTTTCCTAAAAAGTGGAGGGCGCGTGAGAAGGTCAACATACTTAATTTTAATCCACAGGTCGAAGTTAGCAATCTTATATATATATATATATATATATATGTGTGTGTGTGTGTGTGTATGTGTGTGTGTG
This sequence comes from Trifolium dubium, assembly GCA_951804385.1. Classification (NCBI taxonomy): domain Eukaryota; kingdom Viridiplantae; phylum Streptophyta; class Magnoliopsida; order Fabales; family Fabaceae; genus Trifolium; species Trifolium dubium. Next base: position 11,393,421 of record OX638070.1, read on the forward strand.
TGTGAGAGAGAGAGAGAGAGAGAGAGAGAGAGAGAGAGCGCATAAATCTTGGTCACATATAAATTATAAAAAAAATAATCTCATCTCATTGTATTAATAGTAAGATAAACATGTAACAAAAATAATCTAAAAATATTACTAACTTAGACATGTCTTGTAACTTGTATAGTATTTTCCCTGTTCTTTTTTATTTATCGTTTAGGAAGAAAAAGATCAAATTAAGGAAGTGTAATTTTGCACCTTTTCCTCTTATTATACATTTTTTTAAAAATATATATCATAATTTTAATCCATCAATAAACTCTTTTATTTTGCACACACTTTATGTTTCAAAAAAATTAAAACAAAACGAAAAACAATAAAAAATTATATAAATAAGTTTAGTATAAAATTAAAGATACAATAAAAAAATTATAAAATTTAGTCAACAATGAAAAATTAGGAAGGACAAAATAGACAAAATATAACTTTAAACTGTCAAAATAATTAGCAACAAATATTTTTTTCTTTCTAAAAGAATAAATAAAAAGGAATGGAAGTATTTCATATGCATAAATTGTTAAAAAAAAATAAAAATAATAATCAACTTTAAACTTCATATCATGTTCATATTAGATGAACCAACATATATAAGTAACAAATGATATGTACTCTCTAAAAAAAATATACGATACATTTCAAAATAATTATCACCTTAATTCATGCATGCATGTTTTAAAGAAAAAGAAAAATATGCATAAATATTTTTTTAGTCAAAAGTACTTGTTTCAAGGTTGTTAATTTTTTTATATTTGTAAAAAATGGAAATTTAGTAATTTTTATTTCGTTTTCATATTTGTATATGATAGTTTGGAGATTAGGCCCTTAAAATGAAGAAAAAAAAGTTTAAAAAAGGTAATTTGTCTATCACTTTTAAAAAAAATAGGAATCTAATACAATAAACATACATTTTGGTGTATCATGATCATTTTCATTGAAAATGGTAACTTATTTGAAGCAAAATCTTTGATATACAAACATCTTACAACACAAACCATCAAGTTCCGATTTTCTTTATGGGAGCATTGTCTGCAACATTAGAATCATATTTAATTGCCATTGAAATTTGTAAATAGAATTTATGTAAAAACAGTGATTGATTGCTTTGTAGTTATCAAACTTGAATAAAAAAAATACTCTAGACAATTTGGATTTACTTGTACAACATCCATTTAACCAAATTTCATTCTCTATTTTTCTTCGGCAAATCCTCTTAGCATTTTTTGACTGCACTCACTTCCCTAATTCTCTCTCTTTGCATTTCATTTCATCATACCAAATTCATATAACATTTTCAAACCATAAAGTTTCAAATTTTCTTTACTTTTAATTTCTGGATCCGTCACTGGATAGAAGTAAAACAGAAGCAAATTCATTTCCATAACATTTTTCCCTGTTTTTGTTTTATTTGGTGTTCTTTTTTAATTAGTGCCTACAAACAAAATGGAAAAGGGAAGAAATTAAATTTAAGGCTGACAAAGAAAGATAAAATTTTTTTTAAAGAAATCATTAAGTATCTTTTTGTATCTACAATATAATTATGTATGAGAAACATTTGATTTGATATTCAAATTTGAGAAGACGCAACATTCATATTTTGACAAATGAGAGTCTATAATGTAAATTATGCACATCAAGTATTCAATAAAAAAATAAAATGTTGTTTATAAAATAGTAGCTCGTGAAAATTGTTATTAATTAAGCACTTGTAATAATATCACTACTATTGCTCGTATCTTTAACATCTCATAGTACAAACAAATACATATACTACTACTACTATTACTACACGTAATTCTTATATTCTAAATTGTAAATAAGATTTAAAACTCTAATCAACTTTGTTAATTATACAATTGTATAAATTTGTACTCTGCTTCAACTTCATCTCTTGCTGTTTTATCTTTTACTTTTTGTAGTCTCATGCTTCTATCTTCGAATCCATCTACACAAACAAAAAAACAACACATCAATACAATTTACTCAAATAAAAAAAAGGCTTGTTCGAATAACAATCCATATATATCACCCTAACTTATTGCGAGAGAAATAAAAGATTAAAAAATGAAACAAAATAAAATGCAAAGAATGTCTGAATGAAATAAAATGACTGATATGAATTATGTAGTTGATGGAAAAAATTAAAACTGGAACATTATTCTTAGTGAAATATTATCAGTATATATAGGAATGAAATAAAAGGAGCCAAAATCAATTTGAAAGTTAATTGAATCAATCAAATTAAATTGGCCAAGTCAATATTAAATGTGTTTAATGTTAATATTAATTGCGTTGATTTTATTTCTATATAAATTCTTGTATAATGTTTTTTAAATCATTTTTTTAAACGTACTTCTTAAATCTTTTGAAAACAAAAATGATTATACGTTTTGCATTGTTACCAAAAATAAAATATTATGCAATTAATACATTGGTTTCAAATGAAGAAGAATAGAGGAATGAATCCTTCATAATACGTTTTTTTCTCTCTTTTCGATAGCAACTTGCCATTTATATCTATTCTTTATTTAAAAAACTGATATATACAATACATTTTTAAATTATTAAAAAAATTAGAATAACAACAATTAATTTTGAATAATGCTGTAAAACCAATTAATTTATTTTTTTTTACGAAAATTAATTATAAATTCAAATAAAATTAATTTTGAATACATATTTATGGTAAAAAGAATTGCATTAGTTTTTTTATTGAAAAAATAAAATAATCTGTGCATTAGATGTTTTAATTTAATAAAACATTTAAAAAATGAATTCAAATCAATAATTATAAATTAAAAATAACAAATATTGAATTATTTTTTTAATGTAAGAATTGAAAAATAAATTTATAATATAATACTGAATTATTTCTTACCATATAAAGAAGAAAAGATAAGTCACATAATATAATAAAAAAAATAGTTTTTTGCTTATAAAACAAACGTCAGATAATATAATAATGCTAATAATTAGTACCAAAAAAATAAAAATAAAATGATAATGCTAATGATTATGGCTTTGAAATTGAAATAAATGTGACTAATGATAATAAATAATAAATATAAAATCATTTTGAAATTGCATTGTATATTTAATTATTATAATAGCATTGAATGTCAAATTGTTGTGAGAAGAGAATTAATATGGGAATGACATGTGTACACAAATCCTTGAAAAAAAGGTCTCAAATAATATATATATAGATATAGATAAGGAATAAATATGTCACTAATAAAAACAAAAAATTAGGCAAATATCTATCACTCATATATAAAATTAATACAGAATAATAAATATTTGTCGCTAATAAAAATATATGAGACATAACATATAATATTCACGTATATAAACATATTAAAACTACGAGTTACTGTGCAAATATTTCCATAATATTAATAATTTTTTCAAAAATTTATTACATATATTAACTTTATTCATCAATAATAATAATAATTAAAAAACCCATACATCGCACGGGTATTTTTCAGTTGTAATAAAAAAAAAGAAAAAGCTACGCCGTTTTGGATTAGGTTCCAAAACCCTAATAAAAACAGAGCTACACGTCTTCTTCGTTCTGGTTCTACCATCGGAACCGAAGAAAAATGGCGGAATACGATCTAACACCGCGAATGGCACCAAATCTAGACAGACATTTAGTCTTCCCTCTCTTAGAGTTCATTCAAGAGCGTAAGTTATACGACGATAACCACATTCTCAAAGCTAAAATCGATCTCTTAAACCATACATTCATGGTTGATTACCGTATGGACATTCACAAGAATCTTTACCATACTGATGATGTCCCTCAAGAAATGGTTCAACGTAGGGCTGACGTTGTCGCTCGTCTCAAGTCTCTTGAAGATGCCGCTGCTCCTCTTGTTGCTTTTCTTCAGAATCCTGCTGCTGTTCAGGAATTGAGAGCTGATAAACATTATAATATCCAGATGCTTAATGATAAATACCAGGTTTCACACTGTTTAATTGATTTACTCTTTTTTGAGTATGTGAAAGTGATTATGGAGCACAGACATGTGTCTGACATTGGGACACGCCTAATCTGAGGAGTGTATGTGCTTAGTAGAGAATAACAAGTAGTAATTGATTATCAGAAGTAACTGGCTGACTGCTGTGTTTTGTTTTGAGTTGAGGTTTTCTATATTAGTAATGTAATCTTGAGAATTGTGACTTAGTTTAAATATAGGTTTTGTATGTAAATGATAGGTAAGTTTGGATCTCTAGGTGAGTTAACATGCCAAAGGGTAGTACTAGTGGTTGATCTTTTAGTAAGGGGGTGTTTGGCAAAAAATCTAACTGAGTGGTTATTTAAAAAAAAAAAACAATTGTTTTATCTTATAAGGGTTTATGTTTTGTTTAAGTTGTTGTTTCATTAATTGAATATGGGATTAGACTTTAGAGACTCCTCATAAGTCATGTTTAAACTGTTTCTATGAAGTACCTTGTTGAGCTTATAAAATAAGCTCAAACCAGTTTATGTACATCATAAGCTATTTTTTAATTTTTTTTAAAAGCTCTTTCAAATTATTGCACAAGTACTTGCATCATATAAGATAATGAAATACTAATTTTAACTGAGATTGATAGAATCGTAGTAATGTAAGTGTTTGTGTTGTTGCTTCTCTAGGTGAGAGTGGGCTTGTGGTAGGTGTTTGGTTTATGGAAGGCGTCTTGCTGTTAGGGAGGGTGGAGGTTTTGTCTTTGTTACTTTATGGTTGTTCACTTGTTCTGGTGTTTGTAGCTTTTGGTTTTGTCTGGTTTGTTTGTGGTGTTTTCTTTAGACTGTTTAATCAATTTACTCTTTTTCAGTATGTGAAAGTGATTATGATTATAATAATTACTAGAAATGTTATTTTTGTTATTTGTTTGTTGCGAAGAAATAATGGCTTTTAGGAAATAATCAGTTTTTGTTTTTTGAGTTTTTTCTAGATTAGTACTGTAATCCTGAGAATTGTAACTTAGCTATAAATAGGTTTTGTGTGACAATTATAGATAAGTTTCAATTTCTAGGTGAGTTAAGCTGCCAAAGGGTTTTGTCTATCAGTACTAGTGGATGATCTTATTGTAAGAGGGTGTCTGGCAAACAACTTAACTTAGTGATTATTTTAAAAAAAGTATTGTTTCATCACATAAGGGTTTATGTGTTGTATCGGTTGTTGTTTCATTAATTGAATATGGGATAAGACTTTAGGACTTTAGAGACTCCTCAAAAGTCATGTACTATGAAGCAGAAGCACAGACATAGGCACAACACAGACACTGATACGTCGACAAGGATAAGTTTTTTTTTTTAATTTTTTAAAATGATATAATTCAATGTAATTGTAAGTGTCGGTGTCGGACACGACGCATATCCGACAACGGGAAACGCCTAACCGGAGGAATGTGCGTGCTTCATAGGTCATGCATAAACTGTTTCTATGAAGTACCACATTGAGCTTATAAATCAGTTTGTGTACATCATAAGCTATTTTTAATTTTTTATAAAAGCTCTTTCAAACTCCTGCACAGGTGCATACGTCTTAAGATAATGAAATGGCACTTTTAACTGAGATTGATAGAATCATACTAGTAATGTAAGTGTCTGTTTTGTTGCTTCTCTAGGTGGGAGTGGATTTATGGTAGGTGTTTAGTTTGTGGATTTCGTGTTGCTGTTTGGGAGGGCGGGGTTTTTACGTTGCTTATGGTTGTTCTGGTGTTTGTAAGTTTTTGGTTTTGTCTGGTTTGTTTGTGGTGTTTTCTTTTTGGCCTGGTTTTCTTGAATGGACTTTTGTTTGTGGTTGTTGTGTGTTTGGGTGGCAGTTGTTTTTGTTTTTTTATAAAAAATTTCCCATTAGTGCAGTGCTTGTTTGTATCTCTTTTCTCGCCCGTAAGCATTACTTATGTGATTGGGTTGAGCTATCATTGATATTTTTCCATTTCAAAAAAATAAAATAGTAATGTAATACACTCCCATTGTATTTCAGTATTTGTTTTTTCAAGCATGTCTTTTAGTATGTTGTTTTTTTCCTGGAAGTTTGAATTTTGTTGTATTTGGATTTGAATCCTGACGTTAAAGGATGATTCTGTTATAACAGATTGGTCCTGCACAGATAGAGGCATTATACCAATATGCCAAATTTCAGTTTGAATGTGGAAACTACTCTGGTGCTGCAGACTATCTTTATCAGTACAGAGCATTATGCACAAACAGTGAAAGGAGTTTGAATGCATTATGGGGAAAGCTGGCCGCTGAAGTATTGATGCAAAACTGGGATATCGCTCTTGAAGAGCTCAATCGATTGAAGGAGATAATTGACTCAAAGGTTGTTCATCAGTTGATGTATTGAGTAACACCACTTTCTTGCTTGTAATGCTGGTATTAATAAAGAATTACTATTGGGGAACTTTTTTGCAGAACTTTTCATCACCTATTAATCAGGTGCAGAGCAGAATATGGTTGATGCATTGGAGTTTGTTCATCTTTTTCAACCATGACAATGGAAGAACACATATAATTGATTTGTTTAATCAGGACAAGTATGCATTTTCGACCTATATTCACTTTCCCCGGATGCTTTCATTTGTTTTTAATCAGTACACAAATATTTCTTATTTTGTGCTTTTGTGTTTAATCTGCATAATACTTGGTCAATTGCTTCTCAATCTGGGGTGACTTTGGTGTTTTAAATGTTGCTTTGTGTAATATATGTGATGTGATATCATTTCTAGGTATCTTAATGCAATCCAAACTAGTGCTCCACACCTTTTGCGATACTTGGCCACTGCATTTATTGTCAACAAGCGCAGGAGGCCTCAATTCAAAGATTTTATAAAAGTTATTCAACAAGAGCAGAATTCATATAAGGACCCCATTACCGAGTTTTTGGCTTGTGTTTATGTCAACTATGACTTTGATGGGGCACAAAAGAAGATGAGGGAGTGTGAAGAAGTAAGTTCCCTCTCTGTTGCGTAGCTAATAAATGTCACCTAGTGAAATGATGTAAATGATCATTCACCTTTTCTTTTAATGTGTCCGTGTTAGGTACTTGATACACCTCTATGTTTTGATTATATAACATACTGTTTGTATAAATGCAGGTAATTCTCAATGATCCCTTCCTTGGTAAACGGGTTGAAGAAAACAACTTCTCAACTGTACCATTAAGGGATGAGTTTCTTGAAAATGCTAGGCTATTTATTTTTGAGACATACTGTAGAATACACCAACGAATTGACATGGGGTATGTACCTAATACCTGATACAAGTGTCAACTTTTATATAATCCTCTATTTCTCACCAGGAGAAACACGTTTCAACTCTTTCACCATTGATCTTTGATAGTCTATCAAAATCAAATGCACAAATTAAGAGTTTTTTTTTCTCTTTTGTGACCAAAGGGTTTGGCCCTATGATGCTTTATTGTTTCTCTGTGATTTTTAATTTGTTGATGATTCCCTCTGATCTACTTTACATGTAAGACAGCTAAATATTTACTATAGGGTTGCTCAATTGCTGATATTTCTTTTAAACAGAGTACTTGCTGAGAAGCTAAATTTGAATTACGAGGAAGCTGAGAGATGGATTGTAAACCTCATCCGTGGCTCAAAGCTTGATGCCAAAATTGACTCTGAAACTGGAACGGTTATAATGGAACCTAATCATCCAAACGTGTAAGTTGACTTTGTTACTGACTTTATACATACGGGCCTTTCTACTGTGTAATATGTCTGATAATCGACACGACATTGACAATTGTGATTCCATACTGTCACTTCTATTTTCTAAAATTATTATTGGGGTCTGTGACTGTCAGTTTTGTGTTCTTGTTTGTGTCAATTCAGTGTTCATGTCTGTGTTGGTGCTTAATAGGACTATTAAAACTATAATTAATTAGTATTATTGTTTTCCCCTTCATTCATTCATAGGACCCTTATTCTTTGAACTGCTTCATGTACAGGTATGAGCAGCTGATAGACCATACCAAGGCCCTTAACGGCCGCACTTACAAGTTGGTCACTCAACTTCTGGAACATGGACAAGCTCAGACAGCTCAATAAACTGTAGGTAGACTGAGGAGAGTGTTTGTTCTATCTTCCGCGGATGTATCAGTTTGGTTTTTTGTTATTTAGATTTCATTCAATTTCATGGTTTTCTTATAATTCCTATCGTTTTAACCGCTAATCTACACTTGTATTTTTAACTACCATTTTGTTTAATACATTTACCATGAATTTCGTCATTTCAGCCATAGGAATATATCATTCACCATTTTTTTAGGAGTAATGTTATTTATGAAGAAATTTTGCTTACACAAAGTTTTTTTAATCATTGGCCATGGCAAAACAAAGTCATAAACCCGGCATGGCAACACAAAGTCCTAAACCCGACAACACAAACAACTAATTCTTCATGAAGAGCAAAACATTGAAATCATTCCCTCTTTGAAACTTCAAAGAGGATGTACATAATCATATTTTTTTGATCATATGTAAACGAATTTAGTGAATGAAACACTAAAATAGGAAGGGGTTGGAGTTTTTAATGGAAGAGTAGGGTCATGCCACATGATGTATACCATGAATACGAAGATGAAGACACTATTAGATATTTATAAATAGTAATTGTAGACACTATTAGATATGAATCATATGTAGGAAAATTCCAATCAAATTTGTTCAATGCAATCCATAATTATTTTAGCATATTATCATATAGAAATCTTCAATGACACCAAACATATAAACAAATGAAGAAAAGATAGAATAAAAATAAGATGTATACACAATTTTAGACATGTATTATGTACTAACTATTAACTTTTCTCCTCCCCAAAACCAATATAAAAAAAAAATCCTTTAAAAAGACAAAACATAATGGTCAAACTCATACAAAAAGAACTCAAATATATGCATGTGAAGATTTTCAACATGTGAGATGACATTGGTGCTCATTCTGATTGGAACACACTTCCAAAAATCCATGTCTTAGCCTTGGTGTGCTCATAGATCTTACTTTTGCTTTGCTAGATTCAGTAACAGCCATGTATTTTGGAAAAACTGGTGAATTTGACATTGAACTTTCATCTCCAATTGAAGTACTTCTTTTCACATGAGAAAATGATTTTCTTTGGACTGAAATTTGTGATCTCATTCCTTCTTGCACTTCATTTCTTATTGTGGTCATATTTGAAGAATGAGATGGTTTATAAAGAACATCATCCCAGTTACTTGTTTCTTTGTTTAGCCACTCTCCTAGAGTACGACAACTATCTCCTCCAAATTCTTCCACCCTTTGGGAAAATGTTCTCTCCTAAAAAATTATAAATTTCATAGTTATTTTTATTGTGACATTAAAAAAAAGAAGGTACAATAGTCATATAATTTAATTTTTTAAGGTTAATAGATGTTTACTCCTGCAATGTGAAGATTTCATCGTTTATCCGTGGACTTTTTGCTGGTGTGGCAGATAAAAAGTCCACTGTCACGTCAGTAAAAATTTACGGTCACATGAGCAAAAATTCCACTTAAGAGAGGAAGCAATGAAATCTTCACATTACACGGGATAATAAAAATAAAACATTACATGAGAGTAAGCCTAAACTCGCTCACATTGCCGGAGTAAACACCTATTATATTATTATGTAGATGAGTAATGAAATGAGAGACTACCCTTTGTGAAGAAGAGTATTGCCTCATCCGGTCTCTTCTGGCAATAGCCTCTTGCTTTCTTAACCATATGGCTTCAATGTCTTCTCTTGAGTAAGAGCTATAATTCCAAGTTTTCTGACTATGACCTTCAGGCTGCAAAAACTCTTCAGTGGATTTGACATGAGGATTCCTCAAATTCAATGTAGACTTTTCCTGTTTGGACAAACAACTTAATTAAGTACTTACAAGTTAATTGGCGTAGGGAACTTTTCCAATGGGAGAAGGATCTTGTTGCTCAATTGTCCGGGGTTTTGGAGGCGGCAAGGCTGACTTTGGCGGAGGATTTTTGGAAATGGGTTCCGGATCCGGATGGTGGATTCTCGGCAAATTCGGTGTATAAGCTCCTTTTAAAGGAGCTTGGTGGAAATGAAGGGGCGGATGAGGCTATGGAGGGGGTTTTCAAGTTGATTTGGAGTAGCCCGGCTCCTTCCAAAGTAGTGGCGTTCTCTTGGCAACTTTTGTATGACCGTCTCCCCACTAAGTCCAATCTTGATTATCGTGGAGTTTTACCTCCAGAGGCTCCGAGAGATTGTGTGAGTTGTGTGGGTGGTTTGGAAACCGCTTCTCACTTTTTCTTACATTGTAGTGGGGTCATGTTGGTTTGGTACGCTATTTTCCGTTGGTTGGAGGTGCCCATTATCATGCCACCATCTCTCCCCATTTTGATTCGTGTTCTTTTAGGAGTTACTAGTACTCCTAAAGTGCGTAAAGGCTATCTCATGATTTGGCATGCTACTTTGTGGTCGTTATGGAAAGCTAGAAATGAGGTTGTCTTTGCAAATGGTACTTGGGATTGGCGCGCCGTGGTGGAAGAGATAAAGGTTTTGAGTTGGAAATGGATTAGGACCCGTTTGAAGATAGCACCATGTTTGTTCTATGAATGGTCCTGGAATCCGGTAGATTGCCTAGTGCGATAGGTGTTAGTTTTGGGTGGTGTGGGCGGTCTTTTTATGTCGTTTTGTGTTGTTTTTGTTTTTGTGGGGCTGTAGCTTTTTTTGGTGTTGTTCTGGTCTTGTCTCTTTTGTATAGAGACGGACCTGCATGTTTTGTACCTCTTCCTAATTGGCTGCCTTTTACTACTTGTTAGGGGCATGCTTTAATATATTTTGCTATTCAAAAAAAAAAAAAAGTTACAACACATGTATAAACTAATTTCATTACAAAAGATAAAATAAAGTCAAACGGTTTTCGTATATATGTTATTCTAAAAACTAAGCTGTTTTAATAAATCCTATCAAATAGTCTTACAATGCTTATGTCATTAGATAAGCCAAAATAAGCTAATCCAAACAGACTCCTAGTAACACAAAAGTTGACATGTTTACCTTAAGCTCATTCTCTTCGATGCTTTTCTTTTGCTTTGGAAACTGTTTTATATGGTCATTTTTATAGTTTTCTTCCTCAGTATGGCTGCTTCTTTCCTGGTTTTCCTTCTGATTTTTTGCATTTGAGGGAACATTCTTCGATGTTCTAGACATTTGACGCCTAACAGCTTCACCGCGAATTATGGCCTGTAGTCTTATAACTCCTTTCAATGCTCTTAATGCTTTTTTAGCCTGTTTCATTACAAAATTAGAATTCAAGTTCAAGAGAATCTACAAGTACTTAAATATTTTCATTTTATTTATGCATTTGATATTTCCGAAATTGCAATGTTCCTACGATTGAGGCCGCATTGACAACATTTGACTGCAGTTCATTGCAATATCAATGATCACATTCAAAACGTATCCGCAAGTGTTACCGCGACTGCTATTTAAAACCATGATCAATGAATGATAGTATACGGTAAAAAACAGGTTACAGTAAGCTCACAAGATGTGCACGGTAAGCGCTTTGAATCACGATGGCAGCAAAACTTCTATCTCCCTTAGAGAGATATGCATACGAACGAGAGGAACTATCCGTGAGCTTGACAACCTCAGCTGCAGCATGTGCAGCAGCAATTGCTGCCTCGGCTGCAGCTGCTGTTGCAATAGCCACTGCTAAAGCATGTTTTCTTTGCTCTACATTTGCTTCCTCAATCAATGTCCTTTTTGAAGCTGTAATTGTAGGGTAATGCTTCTGTTTAATCCTTCCTAATCTCCATATCCATTTCTTTTGCTTCTGCATATTACACAAGAAAATGATTAACCAAAATGACTTTTATACTAATTACTTTTCCTTAGACATGTATATTTCTTACTTTGTCCTTTGACTCATGAATGAAAAGACTTTTCACCCATCCAAACCAGCTTTTCCTCTTTGCCATGAAGATTTGTCAATATCACATCACTAGAATTGAATTCTTCACATACCATTTCAATTCATCAAGCACGTCCGATACTTGATCTTCAAGAAAGAAAACGAAAGTCACAACGACTAACAGAGGTTTTATCTATTGTTATACATATAACTTATAATATAAGTTATTTTGCGCTTATTTTCATAAGCTCTTCAAGATAGTTTATGAAAACAGTTCATATCTTATATTGAAAATATTTGACTTTATTTTATCTTTTATTATACAAATAACTTATACATAGCTTATATGATATAGGCTCATACTATCAGCATTTAATTAAGTTGTTTATCTAAACAGACGGAAACATACCTAAAGAAACAAGACAGTGGAATTATCCAAAGTAAAAAGAAATTGTAAGCACCAAAAAGATGATGATCACCCTCCTAAATGATATTTTCAAACATTCAACTTTGTTGATGATTTCACAAATGGGGTTCTTTGGTCTTTGAATGTGTCATCAAAATTTATAGACTTTATCAATAATGTGATTTAGCATTGAGTACCCTACCATGTTGTATACTAAGCTTATACCTAATAATGTGTAAAGGGAATCAATAAATAAGTGCATTGGGAAAGGCATAATTAAAGATGATTCTTGTAATGTAATGATGTGGTCAATGGATTTAGCCACCTTAGATGATCACTCATCTCATGCATTGCTTAAAAGATACACTACAATCAAACTCTAATGGGGTTATGGGGTCCCTCTGTCTCTTCAAAGTTCAAACTGTCAAATTGTTAACTGCTATGGTCCATTTGATTTGTCACAATAACTAAAATGATAGTATTTTGTTTTCTATTTTCCGTTTCCTCTAATATTAGTCGGTTCTTAGATCAAATAACGAATATTTTTTTTTTAAAGAAAAGAAAGCATTGTAATATATGTCAAAACTGAAACTAATTATGACATGCAACATATAATCTTAAACTTGAGAAAACTATTGTCATTATACTCTTAAAAGCTTATGAAAATATACAGAAAAAACTTATTTATAAGCTTTCTAAATAATTTCAACAATGTTAGAATTTGAGAGGGCAGTGATAGGGATGGTAGTATGATAATACCATAACCCGATGCTTTCGGCTGAGGGGGCATTATCCATTTGTGAAAGGGGTTAAATTAATGCTTCCTGGTGATTGAAATTTGAAAAATAATAGTACTAGCATTTGATGTGAGAATGACTTATCAAAGCACAAAGACGAATGCACATAAACATAATACATGCTCACTAGCTAGCTAGAGTTAGCACATCAATAAATATTTTGAACTACCACTGTATCGATTCAACATGGAAACCGAAAATTTAGTACTTAAATGAATTTCATGTGTACACAACACTTATTTATATTTAAATAATAAACACTCAATTCTTTCAACATACTTCTTTAAAATGTTTTAAATGAGTCCCGCAAATAACACATTTTATCAATAATTTTACAACATCATTCTTCTTCAAAAAATAATTTTACATCATTGTATATGGATCCCACAAAAGTAATATAAATACTATTATTTATTTAAGAAATTGTACCTATTTTGACACTCATTTTCTTTTGCTCCAATGGGTACTAATAAGAATTGATTCTTAAATGATAAGATGTTCTATCGGAGATGCTCTAATTTTTTTATTTTTTTTTACAATTTTTTAAATATAAAGAAATGAGAAATGCTTGTACCAAAATAAACATGATAGTAAGAAGTGAGAAATGCATGTTTCAAACTCTTTTTTTATCAGATAGTCAATGGCTAAAATTTATATATTTAAAATGTTAATAAGCGAGTTTAACATTAATCTTTGCATATTACGTGCAATGTCTTATCAACTGAGTTAAACTCACGAAAACTTCAAACTTTAATCCTTCTAATAATATTCTTAGTAGTTACCAATTGAATTAATATTTACGGACAAAAATTTCTTGCTAACTATATTGCCCTTGGGGCACTAGTTAAGATAACCAAAAAATGTAATAGTTGCATTGAAAATTGTATTTTATTGTTTTAAAAAAGTAGAAAACACAAATTTCAAGAGTTTCTTTACTATTTTTGTTTTCTTAACCATTGCCCTTATGCAATGTTTATCATTTTCCTTGAATTAATCATGAGGTTTTGTATTAATGATTATTTTTTTTGTATTAATGATTATAATATTGCAAGAATATTGTTTTTACAAAAATTATATTTTTTTTAACAAAAGATGAGTTCGTTTGCAGATTTATCCTTTTTAGTTTTTAGCAAATTTCAATATGTAATGATTTCGATTGTTGTATTCTACATATTTGAATGAATAAATATCATTTTTTAGTAAAAATAAAATAAAAACAAAAGATGAGTTAAAAATGATTTTTTTTTGACTAAGAGTTAAAAATGATTTTTTAAGCACCACAAACTTAAAAAGTTCATCCTTAATTTATATCTTGTTCAAAAAATTAAAAAATTTCAAGAGAGGTTTTTATGGGTTAAACATAATTGCATAAAACAATTGAATTTTTCAAAGATACACATGAGTTGATTTAAAAACAGAACTTAAAAATAGTGGTGGAAAACTTTTGAGGGGCCAAAAAATGCCAAAATAGAATTGAAGGATTCAAATTTCAAATAATTATAGGGATCAAAAAATTGTTTAATCCTTTTTTGTTTATATTTGAGATTTGATGGATTTTAAAATTAGTACAGTATAGTTGATTTTTCTATACAAATTGTGGTTTTAAGTTATATATAGTACTTGATGTTAGCACGTTGTTGACTTCAGAATTGAGAATTTAAGCTCAAACCTGACCGTAGGGGTCCATACAGAAACACGGGGGTAATAATAAGGTGACTTTAGAGCTGTTTTTGGCGACCTCTAATAAAAGTACACACAAATTCAAAGACTTTTAAACAAACTTTTTAGTAATTTCTTAATTTTTTTTCTTCCATAAATTGTCTTTGATAATGAGAAAAAATGTGACTTTTGTGCTGTTTCAATGTCCCAACAAGGTGTTCATAATGAGAAAATTCCAACAACAAACATTGCTTATCTTTGTAAGCTGCTGAGTTGTGCGTTTCTTAGTACCGGGACACATTCAAACATGTTAAATGGACCATTAATTAAATTTTTAAAAGCAAAGCCTCATGAAGATTTTTTAGTTTATTTCCTTCATTCGTAGTTAAAGTTCATGAATGAGTATCCTTTAATTTTTTTGACGCATATGAATATCCTTTAATAATAATTATAACTAGTATGTTAGTCCGTGCCGTGCATGGGATTATTTTCTTTTTAATATTATTTATTAATTCATTTTAAATTATTATTTTAAATTTATTTTAATATTTAATAGTGAATTTGAGATATTTTTTTGGTAAACCAAAGGTATCCTTCGCACGCAACTGCAGAGATTAATCCACTCGAGATAACTGGAATCCATTTAAGGGGTTGACATCTTCTAACAAATGTTTCTCCATACGCACCGGCTAGGGATCAAATTCGGGACAAAATGGTTAAGAGACCCAAATATCTACCACTTGTACCACACTATATTGGTGTGAATTTGAGATATTATATTTTATGAGTTATTTAAATATATATTGTTGAAGTAAATATATTGTTTTGACAGAAATTTATAATAAATATATTCAGAATCGTATAAATGACATTGAATAAAAATAAAAGTTATATTAAAAAAATATTATTTACAAAGTTAAAAGTTGAATGTTAATAAAACAATTTTGAATATTTAGAATTCTTAATATGACAAAACTTTGTCCCCGTAACATAACTCAGGTGGTATGAGCTAAGGGACGTATGGGTTGGAGAGGTCCAGGGATCAATTTCTAGGGGGAGCAATTTATCTTTCCGATCTACCAAAATAAAAATATCACAAAACTCCCACATTCTGATATATTTTGGTCCCTATAAATATTCTCATAATTTATCTTTTTATGGTTAAATATGTTTTTGGTCCCTATAAATATACCAAATTTTGGTTTTAGTCCCTCTAAAAAATTTCTTCGACTTTTAGTCCCTATAAAAATTTTCATCTTCATTTTAATCCCTCATATTAAGTAAACTCATAAGTAGAATTGATATTTTTGAATAAAAAGTTTGCAGAAAAGTTTTTAAAATTATAATGATCTCTCTAAAAAAAATTAGAATTTTTTAACAATATAGGAATTAAATATGAATTTTTAAAATTTTTGTGGTTTAAATTCGTATTTAATTTATGTTTGGTTAAAAAATTCCAATTTATTTAGGGAGAAATTACCGTAATATTTTTCACATTTGTGCACAACTTCATTAAAAAAATAGAAAGGCTATATATGAGTTGATTCAAAAATTGGGACTAAAAGTGAAGATGAAAAATTTTATAGGGACTAAAAGTCGAAGAAAAATTTAATAAGGACTAAAACCAAAATTTGATATATTTATAGGGATCAAAAATATATTTAACCCAAAAAAAATATCTAAAAATAATATATAAAAAAATCTTAGAGAAACTCTAATTGAATGACACATAAGCAAATTTTCTTGAGAATGCATGAGAGAGCTCCGTGGAACTATCGTAATGTATATAATAGAGAATAGAGATAAGAACCTCTCTCACAAAATGAGGACCAAAAATCATGATAGAAAATATTTGAGGGACCATAACTTGCTGAAAATTGTTTTAGGGACTAAAAATGAAATTTTGTATATTTATAGGGACTGCAAAGGTATTTATTACCAAAAAATAATCTAGTAAAAAACATTCTAAGAATGCAACTGAATTACCCAAAAAAATAAAATTTTGTATATGTATAGGGTTGCAAAAGTATTTATTCCCAAAAAAAAACATCTAAAAAACAACATGCTAAAAGTACAACTGAATTACGCTAAAAAAATATCTAAAAAAAAATCTCAGAGAAGCTCTAATTGAATGACACATAAGCAAATTTTCTTGAGAATGCATGAGAGAGCTCCGTAGAACTATCGTAATGTATATAATAGAGATAGAGATAAGAACCTCTCCCACAAAATAATGACAAAAAATCATGATAGGAAATATTTGAGGGATCATAACCTGCTGAAAATTGTTTTAGGGACTAAAAATGAAATTTTGTATATTTATAGGGACTGCAAAGGTATTTATTCTCAAAAAAAAATATTCTAAGAATGCAACTAAATTACCCTAAAAAATGAAATTTTGTATATTTATATTTATTCCCAAAACAAAATCTAAAAAAAAACATGCTAAGAATACAATTGAATTACGCTAAAAAAAATATCTAAAAAAAATATAAAAAAAAAATCTTAGAGAAGCTCTAATTGAATGACACATAAGCAAATTTTCTTGAGAATGCATGAGAGAGCTCCGTGGAACTATCGTAATGTATATAAATAAATAGAGATATCTTGTATTATCAATTTTTTTTTGAAAGGTTGTATTATCATTAAATAAAAAAAATAATATCTTGTAACTTTTGCAAATGGCTACTCCTCCGTCTAGACACGACAATAAAACTCATATCTGCGATACCCGCTGTATGAAGGACAGTTCGAAAGATCATTCATATTTGGTCGAAGAACATTGATACAAGTGTGTTTAACATCACACTGTTATCCAAAACTTTAAGGCATTATGTTTATGGATTGTGTGACTTAACACACACTTGTTAGAACAATCTCCCATTGCACTCAGTAGGAATCGCCGCCTGACCACTTTTGTCAAGAAGACTTTCGATACAAGAAGCCCGATCTAACCATCGATTCAGATACCACTGTTGGGCCAACGAGGGGCAACCGGAAGAACATCAATACAAGTGAGTTCGACACCACACTTTTATCCAAAACCTTAAGACATTAAGTTTATGTATCCTTTCACTTATAAAGTGTTCCACCTCCACTTTTCTTAGCAATATGAGACATGTGAGACTTAACTCACACTTGCCACAACACCCGCATGTCTCGCTCCATTTTTTATGGGCAAAATCCGAATTAATTGAGTTTGGGTTTTTCCTGATTTTAGAAGACAAATATGTGGCGGGTAACAGAGACATTGATATCCACCCTAAATTCGTCCCTGAACCGCCCCACTTATATCAAAAATATATTTTACCTCTTTTACATTAGAAACTCTTATACAATTTTTATTTATTTTTACAATAAACTCTTATACAAATTCTTAAATTTGGTTCATATGTTTATTTAATTTTAGTATTAAACAAGTCATTATCTTTATTGTATTTTTTATTAGAAAAATCATTTTACCAAAACAAATTAGTTTTGCGACATTAACAGGGATACCCGAACCCCGTCTAGTACGAGTTTTTTGGTTTTAATTTTTATCCTCAATGAAATGGAGACGTGTTTGGAATATGCGTACTTTACGGGTTTGAGATTTTGGAGAGCAAAATCTGCCCCAGCCAGCCACATTGTCATGCCTACCCGTATTTATAGAAGTCATTTTGACAAAACATGCTTACTACGAAAGTCTATTTTAATATTAAATTTGTTGACAAATTATATTTATTTTCTATGTTTATCTTTAGTAATAAGAGGAAAGCTAGTAAGTGGGAAGAGAATAAGTGGGACAGTGAAGTAGTATTTCAAAAATGAATTCAATGCTATTAAAAAATATGTAAAGTAAATAAGAGTAATTTTGTAAAAAGATAATCAATGTTATTGAGAATTGCATGTAATTTTTTTTTATAACGGAAAGATAAATTGTTCTTTTCAGAGATTGATCCTTAGACTTTCTCCTACCTAACATATATATCCTCAGCTCTTACTACACGAGTTATCTTACGGAGACTTGTGTAAACAAGGACAAAGGAAGTAGCATAGGAGGATGTTAAGGCCCTGTTTGGTTCAACCGAGGGGAGTGGAGGAGAGGGGAGAGATTTTTAAGGAGGGGAGGTAAAATATAATTAATTATGTTTGACAAAATTATCCTCATTTTTTTTATTAAAACTCTAAATTATCCTTGTTGAAATATTAAAAATTTAGATATTTGTTTTTTTGTCAACAAAAAAAATAAATTTTCTACTCATTGTATATATTTTTTGGTTGTATATATCCATTAAATTTTCTCCATTAATCCTTATTTTAATTTTATAAGGTTAAGGATAAGAAAGTAAATTACTTCTTCCCTCCCCTCCCCTTCCCTCGTTAAAAAATTGAACCAAATATAAAATTTAAAAATCTCCCCTCCCCTCCCCTCCCCTCCAAAAACCCCGAACCAAACAGGGCCTAAAACACATGTTAACTAAAATGATTCTAATAAGAATTAATTTGGAGATAAAGTAATTTATGTTTGATTATATTCATACAAAAATGATGTCAACAAAAATATCACAATTTATGTTATATTATCACAATAAAATAAAATGAAAACAACCATTTTAATGAGTTTCAAATTAAAATAAATAAATAAATACAATAGTCATACTTTTGGTAGTGTTCACAATATCACATATCATTATAACATTAAGACCCTGTTTGGTTCGGGGTTTTTGGAGGGGCGGGGAGGGGAGATTTTTAAATTTTATATTTGGTTCAATTTTTTAACGAGGGAAGGGGAGGGGAGGGAAGAAGTAATTTACTTTCTTATCCTTAACCTTATAAAATTAAAATAAGGATTAATGGATAAAATTTAATGGATATATACAACCAAAAAACATATATAATAAGTAGAAAATTTATTTTTTTTGTTGACAAAAAAACAAATATCTAAATTTTTAATATTTCAACAAGGATAATTTAGAGTTTTAATTAAAAAAAATGAGGATAATTTTGTCAAACATAATTAATTATATTTTACCTCCCCTCCCCTCCCCTCAGTTGAACCAAACAGGGTCTAAGCATCTCACAATTATCTTTGCACGTGAATATTTATTTGAATATTTATTAACCTTCAATTTTGGGCCTATTTTCACTTATAGTTAGGATTGGTAAAAATTACCACCGTTGGATCTATTCGGATAGGGAAAAAATCATTTTGTCTATATTGGTAAATTTAGAGGGTTGTGATTTTTAAGAAATTAGTCTGGTATAAAAATAGTTCTTATAATTAGGTTAATCGAGAAGTAATGCATAAATGATAGAAAGTCTCATTGCAACATTTTTCTCACTCTACTTGGGTCTATTACATTACTGGTCAATCTAAGCTATCCAAATATTATCAGTTCTCAATTTCCCAAGTCTGTACATGTAAATAAACGTGAACATTGATTTTATAATCACTGATAAAATTGTTCATTTGTTATCATTGTCTAAATATTATCAATTTTCAAACGTGAACATTGATTTTGTAATCACAGATGAAATTGTTCATTTATTATCATTGACAATCTTAAAATGGAAGGAGCGTGCAGAAAAGTGCATTCCTCGTGACGAGTGAAGCTGTGACTCTCACACTCAACATTTACCTTATAAGTGACACACAACTCGTGCGTTCCCATTCTCGCTCTACACAATGGATTCCAAAAGAGAAACTTCAACGACAAAGATTTGGAGGAAGTCATCATGGAGGGAGAAAGAGATCAATAAAATGAGAGAAAGAAGAAGAAGGAGAGCAATAACAACAAAGATATTCAGCTGATCAATCTCAACTGTCCAAATATTATCAGTTCTCAATTTTCCAAGTCCGTACATGAAAATAAACATGAAAATTGATTTTGTAATCACTGATGAAATTGTTTATTTGTTATCATTGTCCAAATATTATCAACTCTCAATTTCTCAAGTTCGTAGATGAAAATAAACGTGAACATTGATTTTGTAATCACTGATGAAATTGTTTATTTGTTATCATTGTCAATCTTAAAATAGAAGGAGCGTCCAGAAAAGTGCATTCTTCGTGACGAGTGAAGCTGTGACTCTCACACTCAACATTTACCTTATAAGTGACATACAACTCGTGTGTTCCCATTCTCGCTCTACACAATGGATCCCAATAGAGAAACTTCAACGACAAAGATTCGGAGGAAGTCATCATGGAGGGAGAAAGAGATCAATAAATGAGAGAAAGAAGAAGAAGGAGAGCAATAACAATAAAGATATTTAGCTGATAAATCCCAGTTGTCCAAATATTATCAACTCTCAAAATACTTTAACGTGGGATGAAAGTTTATTTTTCTCAAATTTTTCAACATTTCTAGATTGTCATAGGTCATAACTGAATTGACTATAATAATATTTGAATTTAAAAGACAAATTGAATCCATCATTTTTAAAAAATACAAAGAAAAATTCATAATTAAATAAAAACTTTATTGAAATGATAATTCACCAAATTGTCTTTGAAATACAAATTTAAACTTATAATGACAATCTAAAAGTAAACTATATAACAAGAACAAGAATAATAAAAGGAATGATGTCAATCATCATCGACTTTGTCCCTCTAAATTGATGTATCTTTCAACATCAATGGACATTTATCAATTTAAATAATATTTTCTTATTATTCTTTATTTGCCCTTATTCTTAGAGGTATTTACCGAATGAGCACTAATTTTATTTTATCTTGCTTCAACATTATTTTTATTGCACGCTTTATGAAATGATCATATTAAAGAATCATTTCTAACTTTAACAATTATAAATTTAATTGTGCAAAGTGATATTAAATGCTAAATTTTCAACAAAGTCACCTAATTGTTGAAATTAAAGCGTTAGCAAGATTAAATTATTACATAATGTGCTCTTGATATTTTCTTTGCCTAATATTCTTAATGAAAATTTATCTTTCCAATGAGAGATAGTCTTTCGCTTTATTGCCTTAGAAGCACTATAGTTTAAGCAAAGAAAATATGACAAAATTTATGTCATTTTAAACAATACCTTCAATGTCCCTAGAATACAAAACTTAATTATCATATGACTTATGTGATTGGAGTATACTTACTTTATAAACTTGAGTCTCACTTTAAATGTAATAAATTGTGAGAGAATGAGTTTCTCCATCCTTATATAAGGTATAGATCCAAAGAACATGATATTCTTCTCTTATTCCTAAAAGTTAGAACTTTTAAGAATTAGAACTGTAATTCATTATGCAGATACATGAATTATATTAATTTATAGAGAACAAAAAATGTACTCATCAAAATACCTAGTGCATCATTAATATCATTAGACAATAATATCAACTGCTAGTGGTATTTTATTTCAATGATCAAACAATGACAATTTACTTTGACAAAGAATAAATTCTTATAATCGTCATATGTTTACCATTATATGCCTGGATGTAAACTCTTAAATACTTGAATGAGTTTAACTCATAGAACATTAGTAGGCATGTCAAAAAAAATAAATTATTAAGGCATGCACATCTTTAATTTTAAATTAAAGGACAAAAGTGAGATACCAAGCGCACCATTAAAACACAATCTTTTGACTGCTAAGAATTAATTGCAAGCGGTACTCTCAATGCAATGATCAAATATTGATAATAAATTCTGTCAAATAATGGGTGCCTTTTGACACCAACCATTACCCACATGAATAAAACTTAAGAACTACCACATATTTAACATCACAAGTTGTAAATTGAAAGACCGAAAACAAGATACCAAACGCATCATTAAAACACAATCTTTTAACTGCTAAGAATTAATTGCAAGCGGTACTCTCAATGCAACGATCAAATATTGATAATAAGTCCTGTCAGATAAAGAGCGCCTTTTGACACCAATCATTACCCACATGGATAAAACTTAATAATTATCACACATTTACCATCGCAGGTATGTAATTATCCGGCCAAACCGTGCCTTCCTTTTAGCCGACTAAAACAGTTCGCATGAAAAATTACACACTACATCTTTTATAATTCCAACTGAATCAAATCTACGCAATAGAGGTTACTTTTGCAACTTGTTGTTTCAACCAACTCAATCAAAATTACTAGACAAATTAATAAATTGAATACAAATGTATGTAATTATTCGGCCTAACTGTAACTACCTTTCGGCAGACCAAAACAGCTTGCATGAACATTTATACATCCTTTTGTGATTTCAATTGAATCAAATCTACGCAACAAAGGTTACTTTTGCAACTTGTTGCTTCAACCAACTCAATCAAATTCACCCGACAATTTATTAAATTTAAATTTAAATTTAAATGGGAAAGATCTTAAATTTACAAAACACTACTCACTTAATGTAGGTCAAATCTTTAAGTTTGTCGCATTCCTCATAATCATAAGATTATTTAACAACCATTAGTGTGAGAACAAACTCACAAGCAAACATATATAGCATAAAAGATATCTGAAATTAAATGATTAAAAAATATTGTATATACTTAATAACAATGAATTCAAACATCTAACAATCAAGTATATAAACTAAATATTCAATTTCAAATCAAAACAAAATTGAATCTTTATAGGAATAAAAATAGCGTGGAATATATCCAAAGGCATGACCAAAAATTATTGTTGAAACTTAATAACAATAAACTCAAATCTCGATCATGCTATACACCAAATATTTAATTTTAAATAAAATTAAATCTTTATATGTGCCAAATAATATTAATAACACAATTGATTCACATATACTAAATTGATTCTTTAATATAACAACAAATAGTTCTAGAATAAATATTTTCTCTAAATAAAGAAAAATAAGACTTTATGTCTATAAATAGACTACTCAAAATCTAGAATCCATATTTTCCAAAAAGTTTTAAAGAATCTAATCCTTATTTCCTGTACTACTAAATTGAATCAAAATATTTTGAGAATCATTATAAATTACTATTAAAAGGCAAATTAATCTTTTACGAAAATTATATATAATAACCAAATATATATAATCAAAATCTTTATTCTGCCTTATTTCTCAAAATAAATTTTAAGTACAAAATTAATGTGAATCAATTTTAATTTTAAATCAAATATGAATCCTTATTTTTGGCAACAAACTTTGTAAACGAGTTATCTAAAAGATTTGATTTGAAAATTAAAAATAAACTAAAAGTGACCATAAAACAAATCAAATATAAATCCTTATTTTTAGTAACAATAAACTTTATAAATAAAACAAATTAAAAAATGATTTGAAACTGAAGAAATCATTAAAATTTAAACTTCAAACCTTAATTTTGACTATACAATGATACAAATTATATTCAAATTCTTACTCTTAGAATATAGGTCCTATTCACAAAATAAACCAAAATCTGATACATGAAGCCAACAAGACTATGTCAAATTAAATTTTAACAAAACTATAGAATGTATCAATTCCAATATCATGTTTCAAAACTAAACGGAACATTATTCAACTTTAGTTTTCTTAATTGGCTTAATTATGTAATTTCCAAAGATTGATTCAAGTTTCATATTATATGCGACTTATACACGAAATCAAATCCAGAAATACTATCAATTATCAACACCGCAAACATGAACCTAAAAGCACTGAGGATCGGCAACCGAAAAATTTAAAAAGTATATATGACCGATTTAATTTCAAATTCAATGCCTTTAAATTTCATTCAATTTGGAAACAAACTACCAAAGACACGTGAAAGAGTAAATTGATTTCAATCCAAAAAAAACTTGTTGATTCAATAAGAATGCTGAAACCACAATCATATTAATAAATTTCCATTCAATCACGATAAGCAAAAAATAGCCTTACGATGAAAAGCAATTAAAAAAAACTTGCTCCAGGACGGCATAAAACTTTTCTAGATATAGGCGAATTTAATAGCCCAAATTATTCAATAGGATTCATATTTCATTCACAAAAGACTTTAAACAAAATTATGGATAAAACCATACTTATAAACGATCACAATAAATCAAACATGAAGACCTGCTCTGATACCACTTGTTGTAATTAATTTATAGAATTACATACACATGCTCAACAACAAAAGATTATATCAATAATCATACTTTAGGCGGAAGCAAAGAGCATGTATATAAAACAGGATCTACGACATGTTTGATTTATTAAGAATAGATATTAACAATTAGATATTAGGAATACCTACATATAGCTTTAATGGTGGCCCTCTCGACAACAACGATAAAGAGAGGTGATCTGAAACAAGCATCAACATCTACACGGTTAGCGGCGGCTGATTTGGTTCTTCCTCAACCGGTTAGCATCAACAATCAGTGTGAAGACTGAAGACAATGTAAGAGTTCGATTCCCGCTCCCCTCGCTATTACACTAATCATCAAACTGTACATTAATCAAACTCCCTTTTTCTATAAATCAGAGAAGGGAATGTTTTGCCATGTACGGTGTATTGAGGACCATAACCTCTTTTATATTGGATGGCCAATAGGGTTTCCCATTATTCCGTTAATGGGCCATCCAAATATCTGAACATCCACTCATATTGAGCCCATACCAACTAATTAATCAATTAATTAATTATCTAATAGAAATCTAATTAGCCTTTTACTTAATTTGATCACTAATCAACTAAGGCTCTTAATTGATAAATAGCTAATATAATTAACAAAGATATTTGCCCACATAATATTATTAGAATATCATAAAATATTCCAACATCTCACACTCAACATTTACCTTATAAGTGACATACAACTCGTGTGTTCCCATTCTCGCTCTACACAATGGATTCCAATAGAGAAACTTCAACGACAAAGATTCGGAGGAAGTCATCATGGAGGGAGAAAGAGATCAATAAATGAGAGAAAGAAGAAGAAGGAGAGCAATAACAATAAAGATATTTAGCTGATAAATCTCAGTTGTCCAAATATTATCAACTCTCAATTTCCCAAGTTCGTGCATGAAAATAAACGTGAACAATGATTTTGTAATCACAAATGAAATTGTTCATTTGTTATCATTGACAATCTTAAAATGGAAGGAGCGTGCAGAAAAGTGCATTCCTCATGACGAGTGAAGCTGTGACTCTCACACTCAACATTTAACTTATAAGTGACATACAACTTGTGTGTTCCCATTGTCGCTCTACACAATGGATTCCAACAGAGAAACTTCGACGATAAAGATTCGGAGGAAGTCATCATGGAGGGAGAAAGAGATCAATAAAATGAGAGAAAGAAGAAGGAGAGCAATAACAACAAAGATATTCAGCTGATAAATCTCAGTTGTCCAAATATTATCAACTCTCAATTTCCTAAGTCCGTACGTGAAAATAAACGTGAACATTGATCTTGTAATCACTAGCGTAATTGCTCATTTGTTATCATTGTCAATCTTAAAATGGAAGGAGCGCGTAGAAAAATGCATTCCTCGTGACGAGTGAACCTGTCACTCTCACACTCAACATTTAACTTATAAGTGACATACAACTCATGCTTCCCATTCTCGCTCTACACAATAGATTTCAACAGAGAAACTTCGGCAACAAAGATTCGGAGGAAGTCATCATGGAGGGAGAAAGAGTTTAATAAAATGAGAGAAAGGAGAGCAAATAACAAAAAAGATATTCAGTGAACTTCTAGTTCAAAGAAACTACAATTTGTCGAAGCATTGTGACAACAACGAGATCCTCAAAGTTCATGGACTAGGTCTGTCAGTCCTTGTGAGTTGAAAGTACATAGCATGTAATCTCTCCAAGGTGGTGCTATCATCAACCTCAACATATACTCCCTTGGTAGTCAGAGACATACACACAGTGAAATCTTCAATTCAAATACAATCGCAATTTTTTTTTTTGAATAGAGAAAAGATTTATTAGGCAAACTCCATACAAGGTGTACTAGAGCAGATATGAAAAATTAAAACAGGGAACAAGGTACATAAGATCTCATCATGACCAAAACCCAAGCTCACATTATTACAAACACAACTATCTACCCTGCGATACAACACAAACAGACCTGCTACACACCCATACAACCCTTCCAAAACGTAACAGTCTCCGAAACCACTAGCCTAGGCACCACCCAGACCAAGACAACAGCGAAACAACAGGAAAAAAGGCTACCGCAAAAGGTATAAACCTGGATTCCAAGACCATTCATACAACAATTTGCAAAGATTTTCCTGTTACACGTCTTCCACATAGTCCATATAGTAGCATGCGAAATCATCAAAAAGCCTCACCTTACCTTCTTAATTCTTGCCAAATCGCTATTATTTCACAAATTACTTACAAAGATTGTAATAAATTTACTTTGGGAATCTCAACCTTAAAATTAATCTTTTCATGCATTTCACGGTTTAAAATACTAGTGGTTGAAACAATGAATATATTACAAATATAAACTTGCATTTGCAGCAATGGACTTGATTTCAGCTCAACACAACTTCACTATGGACATTGCCATCCTCCATCCTTATCCATGATCGTAGAGAAAATGGTTTGTTAGTTATCTCTAAAATTCTAGCTCCTCTAGGCCAATCACCATAGCCACCATAGCCAGTGTGCCTACCATAGCATAGCCATAGTTTCTTGTATGGGCAGCACCAATCCAATCCATGGTTGTGTCCAACAAATATTGCCTGCCATTATCAACAGCAAACACATTTTGTGGATAGCTTTTACAAATTCAATATGCCAATATAGTATGATGGCTTTGATCTTACCTTGACAGAAGTTCTTTTCACAAGAAGATCCATGATACCGGTTTCAGCTTCTTGAGCTGCGACTTTTTCCTTATTGATTGAACCGACGCAAGGCTTTCGTATGCCAAACTTGGGAGCCGCCGCCTTATAGGCCTTACTTGGTATATGCCAGAAAATAATCTCAGGAACCCTGCCATACAATATGTTCTGTTACGATGCAAAAAGAAAGTGAAGAAACTTTTTTTAAGCGAAATCGGTGCAAAAGCATCACAATAGTGAGAGTGATTCCAACTGTGTTGTTGGCTCCAAAACAGTAATAGTCATCAACTAGTTTGAGCTAAGGATTCCAGATGTTCGAAGTCCAGAGTTCAAAACCGGACAAACGAGAAAATAGTTACCTAACAACTAATTACTAACATTGACC
The DNA here is from genome assembly GCA_951804385.1 of Trifolium dubium. Taxonomy (NCBI): domain Eukaryota; kingdom Viridiplantae; phylum Streptophyta; class Magnoliopsida; order Fabales; family Fabaceae; genus Trifolium; species Trifolium dubium. The sequence goes on from OX638070.1 coordinate 11,421,369, forward strand.
GTTTCAACAAAAAAAACATTAGAAATCAACGAAGTTACTTATTTTCTAATAAAATTATATTGTTTCCTTGCTATAACATAAGTTTATCTTGAGAGTAAGATTTTATGTCTACCTGGAGTCAGCATTAATTTCTTGAGCTTTCTGCAAAAACCATTCTGCTTGGCCACTAGATATGACTTCTGGATAGGAGCCACCGCCAGAATCTAGGAAGTAGAGGAAAGCCACGGGTGATTGTGGATCATCTGGTGACGAAACTGGAAGGACATAATTTGATACACTAGGCCAAAGGCTTCTAGGACCATAGCTAGAAAATGATGCATTGTGCTTGATCTCATTTTTCATCAGCTCCAATCTTCCTGTTCCTCCGAAGCTGCATTCTTCATCAACTGCAATTTGGCAAATATGATTTTCGATCGTGATATTTCAAACACATATTTGTATGGAAAATAGAGTGTGAAAGACTACAACCACAAATTATCTAAACCTTAAATAATTGATAATGAAGCCAAAGATATAATCATAGAAGTTCTATCCAAAAAGGACTATAACAAAAAAGGCGAAATCAAAACATTATTTACTTCGAACGTGCTCTTAATCAATTCTTTATCGGCCTTCTCTTCAACTAATGGGGATGATGATTCATAGTTGGTCAATGAACTAGAAAACCTCTAAGTAGTTTCATAAAAGAAATTCGATAACATTTGAATTAACCACTACAATCCACAACAAAATAGAGAACCTAATAGACCTAATAGATAGCAGAAATGCTTCAAAGTTAAGGTCAATGTTTTAAATTAAGATTATAAGTTATGATATTGAAGAAAATTATGAAGAAAAAAGATGATTACTGCCGCCAAAACTATAATTGTGGTCAATTCATCATAAGGACCAAAAAAATAAATCCCTACAATTGTAGCCGCAATTGCAATTGCAGCCATAATTTAGCCGTTGGGTGGCTCGCAGACTCAATTTAGTCCCAACGCAATACTCAAACACGATCTGGTATCTATTATCTGACTAATTTCTTTTTTCCATAAAAAGATATATGTAACCGTAAATGATTATAACCTTTGAATCTGTAACTAATTAATGATTACCTGAATATGAATTACTACTACTAGTTTGGGTAGTACAGTGAATTGGAGGAATTCCTGGAGGAGAGAACCAATCCAATGGCCACTGAAATTGAGCATCATCATGATTTCCAAATACACTAGCCCAAGGTATACCCCTATTTCTTGCTGGAGAAGTTGCTTGATCCCAATACAAACTTGCATTTTCAATCATTATATTGTTAGCAGTAATGACATCACCAAGATATATTACAAAATCTGCCATATAGTTTGTTTAACCTCATTAATATAATTACTTTAAAGTTCGTACCACTATGCAATGTCAATCAGGACATGCCTGATATGCCTAATCTAAGGAGTGTCTGTGACTTTGTGACTCACCTGGAGTTTCATTATCGAGCACGGTATTCATGACGTTGATGGAGTGTACATCTTGAAGTGGACCCCAGTTAGTCCAGGCGTCCTCCCCAAAATGTAAGTCCGCAAACAGTGCAACCTTAAACGCTGCTGCACCTGCGCGCATAGTAACTTTCTCAGCAGCTGGGGCCATTTTGAATCGTATGGCTGTTTGGTCGCAGGATCCGATGGTGGAGAGCAGAGATAGAAACATTAATGATAAGAGCAGCGTACTCTTCCATGGCCTTCCAAGCATATCAATAATGGTTTGTGACTTGTGAAAGAGATAAATGGAACAGACTCAATAATAAGACTTGTAAAGTAGTTTTGCAACTTTTTGAAGCTTGCGTTGCAGTGTTATCACAGCAAACTTTAAGTATTATTAGTTGAGTTGCCTCTATCAAACAAACGCTTATCTTATGAGAACACACACATGTTAGCTTTTCTCGGTATTATTTCCCTCTCAATCTTAAAACACACAAATATTATTTTAGGAATTGGAGTTTTAATTTTGTCCATGACCTGGTTTGATCCTGGTCACTCGAGTGCGAGTTTTATGATAACTTTGTCATTCATACCAAAAATAATAAATTTCTCTTTTTCAGATTTAAAGTGTACTTTATAAAATATTAACGTGATCCTTAAATCATATAAATATGTGTAATAAATAGTATCTAAAGCATTTAAAATTCATCGTTCAATTTTTATTATTTAGATGTTAATTAATAATTAAATTGAGCGATTTTTTTATATATTTAAATGTTTAAATTGACGAATTCATATAATTTAATTTAAAACTAATTATAATTTATATTTTTTTACGGTTATGTTTTATATGTATTTTATATTGGTTAGAGACTAAATTGAAAGGAAAAAAAAGTGTCATAATTTACCGAATAAACTGAGGGTTTATTCTGAACCCAAAATATGTCCATATGTAAAGAACGAAAATACTAATGTGCTACACGCAGTGGTATATCCTATGGTATCTTGTGTCCATGCCTTGGCATATTCCCATTCTTGTTACATGATTAGAAACATTCATTAAGATTTGGTTAATGTGAGAAGTTAATTGGTTGAGTGGTGACAAATTTTGAATTTGGTGGAATTTACTCTTAATTGGATTAGTCGGGTCGGATAATGATGGTAAAAAAATAAAATTGATTGATGTACAGTATATGTTTTTAGTTTTTCCAAGTTAATACTAGATTTAATTATTTGTACAGAAAAAAAATTGATTTAATTACACTTTATGTCTTTTATTTTTATTCAATCATCAAATTGATCTCTCTATTTTAAATTCACTCTGTTTTGATCATTTTTTTAGATTTATATATTTAAAAAATGTGATTTAATATATTTTAAATGATAAGACGTAATGATGAAGATTCTTTTAAGAAAATTAATTATTTACACTTCATTGTTAAATTTAAAAATGAATAATTTATGAAATTGAAATGGAAGTATATCAGGAGTTTCAAATAATTTATGACTTTTGATAAATTAGTATATCAAATTTTATTGTTACGTCATTTAAAATAAGATTAAATACGATTTGACTCCTCATAATTGCATTCGAGAGGGGTTTAAACAACTTGACGTTAGATTTGACCCCCAAATCAAATTAAATTGGTGGTGAGAATCCAAAAGAAAAAAAATGTTAAATTAGTTTTTGTTCCCAATAAAATAGGGACCTTCAAAGTGTAGTCCTTATTTAACTTTAATATTTCCTTCAGTCTTTAATATAAGAAAAAAAATTGTTTTTAGATTAATTGAGTTTCCAATATATCTAGTTCATATTATCAGTTAGATACATTGGAAACCCAATGAATCTAAAAACAAATTTTTACTTATATTAAATATCGGAGGTAGTTGTATTTTTAGTCCTTAATTATAAAACAAATGTGAATGCAATGTTTAGTTATGTTAAAACTAAATTTGTTTAATTAGCCTTAAACTCTTAAATATTTGAATAATAACTTGTTGCATGCATGTTGATTCAAGAAAAAATGTTCACTTACTATATTTAAAAGCTTAATTTAGTTGGTAGGAACATTACATATAAAATGTAGAGATCAAAGTTCGAACTCTAACACGTCAACTTATTCACCCTGATTTTCTATTATTTTACTTGTATTTTAATGTGTTTTTTACAAGTTAATTTCTATTTCTCTTTTTTGGGTTACAATGACTTCTTTCTCTTTCAATCGAATTTTTTCCATACGCACGAGATAGAAATCAAATTTATTATTGGTGTAATTTTCTATTGTATTACTTTATAATAATTTATTTTAATGATTTTGGTTTTTTTTAATAATTTTTTGGTATATATTATTTATTTGGAATATTTTAATTTTAGAATAAAATAATAATAAAAAGATATTATTTTTTGGGACATAATAAAAAGATATGTACTGATAAGTAATTAGTTGAATAATGATATAATACAATTAAATCTGCATTAATATTATCACATAGTTAAATAATTGTATACTTTAGCAAAAATGAACACAATTTATTTTTAATTACCATAATATTATTACGAAGTTTCTACTGCCGTAAGCGTAGACTAATCTCCGTCGAGGAAACTATAGGACACATAAGGTGAATTCTCCCCTTCTAACCAAACTTACAAATATTATGATTTTATTTTAGGGTTATATACATTTTTTATACCTATAAATATCTCGAATTTTGCTTTTAATTCCTATAAAAAATTTCATCAACTTTTGGTCCCTCAAATATTTTCTCTAACAATTTTTGGTCCTTACTTTTAAATCAACTCTTGTATACTTTCACATTTTGAAATGATTTTTTGTATCCATGTTTATAATATTATAAGAATATCTCCCACAAAAATTTAGATTTTTTTAACATAAGATAAATTATTTATGAATTTTTAAACGCAAAAAACTAAAAAAAAATCATATTCAATTAATCTATTGGTAAATTTTTTTTCAACTTTTGTAGTTGAGATCCCTATAATGTACTAAACATGTCAACAGAGTCCTCATAGGATAACCCAAGTGGTAAGAGCTGGAGGGCATATGAGTTGAGTAGGGGAAGTTGAAGGTTCGATCCTTAGCGAGAGCAATTTATATTTTTAATGTACCAAAAAAAAATGTCAACGGAAAAAAATTTAAAATTTTGAATGATAAACAAGGACCAATAATCACGATAGAAAATATTTGAGAGATCAAAACCTGCCGAAATTTTTTTATAAGGATTAAAAATAAAATTTGGTATATTTATATGACTGAAATCATATTTAACCATTTATTTTATAGTCTCAAATCCATTGAGGTATCTTCAATCTAGCTAGAGATTAGTCACTATTCACTGCATTCAACGGTAAATACCCCGGTTTCGACAAAAAAAAAATAGTCCCAAATATTGTGATTTTAATTATATTTGTAATAATGATATAGTATAAAATTCAAAATATAGAATAAAACTACGTTCGAACAAATACCAATAAATAAATAGTCATTTGAACAAAATACTACCTCCTCCATACTAAAATATACGATATTTTAACCATATTACACAAATTAAAAAATGTAATTAATTTACAAAATTATGAATTAATTTGCAAAATTATCTTTCATTAATAGTATAAGAAAAAATAAATTATAAAATTAAAAGAATAAAGAGAAACAAATAATTAAGAATATAATAAAAAAAAAATTAAATATTTCAACAGTAATTTAAAATAAAATATATTTTGATTCGATTTTTTTTACAAAAAAATATATATTTTGATACGGAGAGAAGAAGTATATATATATATAGAGTTTAATTGATATGCACTGACGGTGTAAAATAATTTTACACGCTCATCCAATAAGAAACATCAAATCTCCCATGTCATACGAAGAAAGTGGGGTAAAGTGGGGTGATGTGGCGGAATACATGGTTATTATTGGTTGACCGTGTAAAATTATTTTACACTGCCGGTGCATACAAATTAAATTTATATATATATATATATATATATATATATATATATATATATATATATAGAATAAAACAAAAATACTTGGCGGTGAAAAAGTTTCTTGGTACTCGATTCCGTTTGTTTGGTTTGTTAAAGTAGAGAGGAAAAAAGCAGCGACGGAGACCGTGAAATCGTGAACCGAGAGAGCGCGAAAGAAGAAATAAGAAGAAACAACCAAGAATCGTTTGTGGTTAGTCTTCTCACTTATTTTGTACTACTTTTAGATATTGCACGTAAACTGTTTGACAAATGTTCCCAATGGTTAATTTTCCCTAAATTATTAAGATAATGTGGGTTTGTTCGTTCTTCTAGATTTATGACTGTGTTGTTGTAAATAAAGCAGTTTGATTCTACAAAAATTTCAACTTGGTTTATTTTTTTTTGTGTTTTTTATTGGCTAGGAATCATGGAAGTGGAGATGGAAAATTCAACATTGAGTGTTACTAATGAATCGTCTATACCTGGTTCTGATGTTCAAGATCAAAACCCTGTATCTTCTGTTCCACCGGTTATTTCTCCTGTTGTGCCTCCTCTTGCTCCAATTCCTGTAGTTCCTTCCTCTCTTGTCCGACCTCTGGCGCCGCTCCCAGTCCGGCCACCGGTTATTAGGCCACCGGCACCGCAAAATGGCGAGGTTGGTTCTAGTGATTCTGATTCAGATGGTGATGGTGCAAACACCAGAATTAATAAGGGTACTGGGGAGTATGAGATATCAGAAGAGAGTAGATTGGTGAGGGAGCGGCAGGAGAAAGCGATGCAAGACCTCATGATGAGGAGGCGTGCTGCTGCTATTGCTGTTCCCACAAATGACATGGCAGTGAGGGCCCGTCTTCGCCATCTTAGTGAACCGATGACTTACTTTGGGGAGAGGGAGATGGAGAGGCGGGACAGGTTGCGGAAGACTATGGCAAAGCTGGATGCTGATGGTCAGCTGGAAAAGCTAATGAAAGCTCTTGAGGATGAAGAAGCTGCAACTTCTGCTCCAAAAGATGAGGCTGAGGATGATCTGCAGTATCCTTTTTACACTGAAGGGTCAAAGTCTCTCCGCGATGCAAGGATTGATATTGCTAAATATTCTTTAGTAAGGGCAGCATTGCGTATTCAACGTGCCCAGAGAAGAAGAGATGATCCGGATGAAGATGTGGATGCAGAGATGGATTGGACATTGAAGCAGGCAGCAAATTTGAATCTTGAATTAAGTGAAATCGGAGATGATCGACCGCTTACTGGATGCTCCTTCTCCCGGGATGGAAAAGGGCTTGCTACCTGGTATGTCCTTTTTGCAAATTGGTAGCTTAAGGTTTAATTTTTCATCTTACTTGCCTTGTGAAACCATTATAGTCTAATCTTCTAATGACAATTTTTTTTTCCTAGTTCTATAACTGGAGCTTCCAAGTTGTGGAGCATGCCTAATGTAAAAAAAGTTTCTACCTTGAAGGGGCACACCGAGCGTGCCACTGATGTTGCTTATTCTCCTGTGCACAATCATTTGGCAACTGCCTCTGCTGATCGGACAGCAAAGTATTGGAATGATCAAGGATCTCTTTTGAGAACATTTGAGGGTCATCTTGATCGTCTTGCACGCATTGCCTTCCATCCATCAGGGAAGTACTTGGGCACTGCTAGCTTTGACAAAACATGGAGGTTATGGGATGTTGAAATAGGAGAGGAGTTGCTTCTTCAAGAAGGCCATAGTAGAAGTGTATATGATTTAGCTTTTCATCCTGATGGATCCTTAGCTGCATCTTGTGGACTGGATGCTCTGGCTCGTGTATGGGACCTTCGAACTGGGAGAAGTGTTCTTGCACTAGAAGGTCATGTCAAACCGGTAAGTTATTAAAGATCGCCCTCTTCTCTTTAATCTATCGTTCTGTCAGTTTTTCCATTCTATAGTTCATCAGACTGACCATTCTTTAATTTCATTTTAAGATTCTTGGCATCAGTTTCTCTCCTAATGGATATCATTTAGCCACTGGTGGTGAAGATAACACTTGTCGCATTTGGGATTTGCGTAAAAAGAAATCCTTGTACACCATTCCTGCTCACTCTAATTTAATATCACAAGTCAAATTTGAGCCACAGGAGGGTTACTTTTTGGTAACAGCATCACATGACATGACAGCCAAGGTATACTTTTCTATTTCTTTCTACCTGGAATAACTATATTCTTGTAAAGAAGTTATTTAGTAGTTTATTACATTTGAGTATACTTATATTTATGTGTTAACTCCAGGTTTGGTCAGGCCGGGACTTTAAGCCTGTAAAGACGCTATCAGGGCATGAAGCTAGAGTTACTTCTTTGGATATTCTTGGAGGTAGGATATCTAACTTATAAATTATAAAGGAATTATACATATGTGGCTATGATGTAGATACCATTTTTGCTTATTTATGTGTTATTCCATTATTTTGTGATTGATATGTCCATTAGACGTCACCTATGTTCTGCCTTCAATTGTAAATGATGAACTAAAAAAGTTGACGACAGGATGTTTTGAAAAACTAATGAATATATATAGTTTGTTTGTTGTAATGAATAGAACAAGCATGATGTGTCAATGTGTTTTTGTGGAGTACACAAAATGTGTAATTTTTAGGGCAAGCTTCCCTAGAAAATTCAGTGAAACAAACAAAAGGCAATCTTTGTTTAACTGCATGTGTTTCCTTCTTGTCGCAGACTAAGGGGTAAGGATTCTCTCTGTTTTTCAAAAGAAATGGAGAGCTCCATTAGTGTTAGGTGTAAAGACACACATTTCTAAAAATAGTGACATAGACATTTATGCATCCAAAACTATAATAAAAGAAATCTCCATTAATGAAAATGATTTCTACTCCAGTTATGGAGTGTTGCCATAGGGAAAGGAAATCTAGAGTAGTGTTTTTTCATTTTCTTTTCATATTTTGTCATGCTGAAAAATGAGGATTTTATTTTCATACGATCTATAAGCTTGAACCTAGAATTTTGTTTGGAAATGTGAAGTACAAACCTTGAATGTGTTTTCTGAAACATTATCATTACTAAAGAAAGATATAGAGCATCATATGTTCCATTCCAAGATCAAGCACTTAATATACTATGTGCCAGTTTTTGGGAACTGATTTCTTTTTTTGGCCTAGTTTATGTGCTTTTGCTGTTTTTCCTATGGAATATATTGTGCCTATTAATATTATATTGTATATTGAACAAGTTTCTTGACACATTATAAAATCTTCCAACTACAATCATGTAACTTAGCATGGTTGGGTTGTGTTCATGTTATATTTGCCTGTCTTGTACTGATTTTGGCATGTATTGTTACTGTCTGCAGATGGTGGGTATATTGTTACTGTATCCCATGATCGCACCATAAAGCTGTGGTCCAGCAGCACTACTACTGAGCATGCTATGGATGTCGACTAAGCTATTTGAATTTGAACGATATACGATTTGTAAAGGACATAAGTGGCAGGAATCAGATTCATCATTTTGTTAAAAACAAAAGCTTAGCTTGATTATGTAGCTTGCCTGTTGATCACATATCGACTCATTTGAGTGACAGGTTGAGAATGGAAATAATGTTATATTCTTTCTCACTTGATGCAGCATGACTAAGTTGTCTTCTTTTTCATTGTTTTTATGGAAAATTCTGCATGTTGAAAAAGTATGAAACATGTTGAAAATTCTGCATTCGTTGTTGTCCACTCCTAGCCGTGTAACTGTGGCATTTGAGTTGTCTTCTTTGCAGCCTCCACCACCTTCATTGTGTTGTGTGTGAAGGTGTGGATTTAGTCTAATATTGCCTTAAGATATGCCGATATGTGATATTTATAAAGTTTATGCAGCTCTTACTTTAAAAGTCATTTTATAAGGTTGAGTTAAAGCGCAATCAGAATTCTATAAAAGTGCCAAAATTGAACACTTGTAAGGTTGGACTTGTTGGTCTAAGACCATCCAACTTTGCTGACAAAATTTATCCAATACTAATTTACTATATCTTCCAAGCAAATATGCTACAATCAAGTCATTGAGTTCAAGTGTTTAATGAGCTTCATTAATGAAGAATTTTAAAAAAAATATGAGTTCGAACAATTTCTTGACATCATCTATAAGCAAAAATGAACTTTTCAAATTCATCGAATAATTAATGTATGTAATCTATATATAGGTCAAAATATTAACTTAAATTCAACAATATTTTGTTCATTAATCAAAGCATCAATACTTCTCTAGAAAAATAAAATACTCCAACATTACAAAATATATAATTCATTTCAAACCGCACAACGCGCCGGTTATAGTTTAGTTAATAGTAACTAGTGGAGTAGTTAAATGAGTTGATGCACAAAAAAAATGAGTTAAAATAAAATAAATAAAGGTATGTTGATGTAAAAAGTTAGCAAACTATATTGACATTCTAAAATAATAAATAATTAAAAATTTGCAAAGAGAACACTTAAATGAGACCAAATTGTTTATGGTTTTCGGTTTGAATTAATTCAATTTGGATGAGTTGGTTGTATTATGAAGAGTTATTAACAACTCCAAATTGATTGTGACTTGTATGTTGTACATTGATCTGAATTCTCTCATGCTATCTGTTTCATATATCTTTTATTCAGCGTTAATCACAACCAATCATTTATTTCTTTCTCTTATTTAAACTGCTTTTTTCTCTCATGCATTTGAATTGGAATTTACTTGCAAGTTGCTGAATTCCAGCTGTTTCTAATCGTTGACTGACTAAATAAACTGTGTAGAGACGTATTGGTATGAATGAATGATTAATAAAATTCTATTGGCATCTCTTCACTTGAAGAAGTAACTTCCCTCTCATTTTGCTTGCTTGCTTTCTTCTTCTCCAGTTAGTTTCCAAACAAAATCCATTTCCCGCCATATGGCTGAATCACTCCTCTTCGGTCTCGCTGAGTCGTTCATCGGTAAGCTTGCTTCTCGTGCTGTTCAAGAAGCTTCCCTAGCACTTGGTGTCTACCATGATCTGCAAGATATCAAAAACACTGTCTCACTCATCAAAGCTGTGCTCCTCGATGCTGAACAAAAGCAGCGTCAGAATCATCAACTCCGCGAATGGCTGAAACAGATCAAGCGTGTCTTCAATGATGCAGAAGATGTAATTGATGATTTTGAGATCGAGACACTGCGCAAACACGTAGTAAACACTTCAGGTAGTATCAGAAGGAAGGTACGTCGTTACTCCTCAAGTTCTAATCCTCTTGTTTATCGCATTAAAATGGCTCATCAAATCAAACATATTAAAGAGAGATTCAATAAAGTTGCTGCTGATAGGCTTCATTTTGGACTTCAAATCATTGAAAGTGATAATCGCGTTGTGCAAAGACGTAAAATGACTCATTCCCATGTAAACGAGTCTCTTGTCATAGGAAGAGAACTGGACAAACAAAAAATCATTGATCTTTTATTGCGAGATGATGGTCCTGATAAAAGTCTCTTTGTTATTCCTATTGTTGGAATTGGAGGCTTGGGAAAGACTACTCTCGCAAAATGTGTATACAATGATAAGAATGTCGTTCAGTCTTTTCCATTGAAGATGTGGGTATGTGTCTCTGATGATTTCGAACTTAAGAGTGTGCTCCTTAAAATCCTCAACGCTGCTAGTGCTTCTAATCCCAACACAATAGACCAAGAGAACTTCGAAAACTTTGATATGGAGAAACTACAAAATCATCTGAGAAACACACTTGCTGGTCAAAAGTTCTTGCTTGTCTTGGATGATGTATGGAACGAGGATCGTGTCAAATGGGAAGAATTGAAAGATATAATACAAGAAGACGTAGCTGCTGATCAAGGAAGTAAAGTTCTAGTGACTACACGCAGCCACACAGTAGCTAACGTGATGGGCACTTCTTCTTCTCACATTTTACAAGGACTTTCAACAGCGGATTCTTTATCTGTATTTGTCAAATGGGCTTTCAAAGAAGGAGAAGTGAAAACTTATCCAAAGTTATTGGAGATTGGAAAAGAAATTGTGAAAAAATGTGGAGGGCTTCCTTTGGCCTTGAGAACATTGGGGAGTTCATTGTTCTTAAAATTTGATATTGAAGATTGGAAGTTTGTTAGGGATAGTGAGATTTGGAATTTACCACAAAAGGAGGATGACATTTTGCCTGCAATCAAATTAAGTTATGATCAATTGCCTTCTTATCTAAAATCATGTTTTGCTTGTTTCTCCCTATTTGAAAAGGATTATCAATTTGATAATTTGGAAGTTACTGAGTTATGGGAGGGACTTGGTTTTCTTCCATCACCAAAAAAGGGTCAAACAATAGATGACATTGCCAATCAACTTTTGCATGATCTAATGTCAAGATCTTTTCTTCAAGATTTTATTGACTTGGGTAGTGGTTGCATGTTTAAATTGCATGATTTGGTACATGATCTTGCTCTATATGTTGCAAAAAATGAATTTCAATTGGTGAAATTTGGTAATGAAATTATTTTTGAGAATGTACTTCATTTGTCATTCATTAAAAATGATTTTCTTGGCCAAATAGTTGTTCCCACTAAACTAAGAACCATATTATTTCCAGTAGGAGCCAACAATGTAGCTTTCTTGTGTAATTTGGTGTTAAGGTGTAAATTCTTGCGGATTTTGCAAATAAATAATTCTACATATGAGAGTTTTCCCACATCTATTGGCAAATTAAAACATTTAAGATGTCTCAATCTTGAGGATAATAAAGAATTGAAGAGCCTCCCCAATTCAATTTGCAAACTTCAAAATCTCCAAACTTTGCAATTCACCGGATGCACAAATCTTCAGAAATTACCTAATGGAATAGGAAACTTGATCAGTCTTCGCCAACTACATATAACAACAAAGCAGTCTAATTTTCCAGATGAAGAGATTGCAAAATTGACTTCTTTAGAAATGTTATCTTTCATTTCCTGTGACAATTTAGAAGTATTGTTTGAAGAAGTAGAACTTCCTAATCTTAAATTTTTGAATATTGGTATGTGTGGAAATCTTAAATCTTTGCCACTTCATGCTCTTCCCAACTTAGAGAGTTTGCTGATTGAAGATTGCCATACGTTGAAATTGTCATTGGATGACAGTGACATCTCCAATTTAAAACTGAAGTTTATAGCTCTTATGTGTTTGTCTCAACTAGTGAGTTTACCTCAATGGTTGCAAGGATGTGCGACCACATTACAATCATTGACACTTAATGGCTGTGACAATCTTAATGAACTTCCTGAGTGGCTGTCAGCTCTAATTTGTCTCAAAACACTCTTAATTTTGGAATGTCCAAAATTACATTCACTCCCTGATGATCTATATCAACTCAAAAACCTTGAATATTTGAAAATTGAAGGTTGTGCCGAATTATGCAAAAGATACCATCAAGAATTTGGAAAGGATTGGCACAAGATTTCACATATCTTACAAGTCATCATTGAATCAGCAGAAGAAGAAGAAGAAGAAGAAGAAGAAGAAGAAGAAAAAAAAAAAGAAGATGATAGGGAGTATTTGTATTTTACATGAACTGTTGCTTTTAATTCTCTCTGTACCATTGGAGTATGTATGTTCTTTTGAACAATCAAATGTATTATGTATTTTTCATTATAGGCTAAATTGCATTTTTGGCCCTCTATGTTTCAAAAACTTGCAATTTTGGCCCCTTAAATTAACGATGAAATAATCACACTTGCTTCTTCTTTACATGAGTTATTGTAGGAGGCTCTTGGTCTTAATCATTTTCACCTTAAAGAAATGGGTGTTGCTGGAAGTGTTTTTCATGTTTATTATCCACATACTGAGCCAGAGTTAACCATAGGCACTTCCAAACACTCATATTCTAGCTTTAGTACAATACTTTTGTAAGATTATTTTGGCGGCTTACAAGTTCTTTATGACAATCAATGGATTCATGTACGTCCTATTCATGGAGCTCTTGTAGTTAACATTGGAGACCTTTTATAGGAGTTTATCATGCATAAAATTAGTAGCAAACCATTATCTCGCAAAACATCACGAATGGCTTGTTGCATGCTTTTAACTCTTTTTTATAAACTTATGTTGTTATGCATATAATGGAAGGGAACCAACAAAATGAACTAACAAAGAAATTAGAGGTATGGAAGGTAATCAAGAGACAAAGTGAAGAAGAGAAGACATAAAAAAAGGGGAGAGAAAAATGGTATTTGCTGAACATAAATGGTGTTTGTTTGAAGAGGATAGTCACTTTGGTTTTGTAGAATACACGTTGGAGATGGAGATATGTGTCATTTGAAGATAAAAAGAGTAATCTATTAAAATGTATGTGTTGACGTGTTGTTTGTATACAATGAAAAGCTACCAAAAATGCTTTAGCCCCAGATTCGTGGAACCTGTATGCGATAATCAATGAGTTTTACACCTCTCTTCCATAGTGTAGCACAAATTAGATATTTAGATTCCTTAACCATTTAGTCTAGAGTTTGATCTCTGATCGGTGCGTACATATGGAAAAAAAACTTTTTTCAAAAGAGATCAACGCATCTCATTTACCTCGAGAGAGAATTAATTCCCAAAAAGACTCGAAAAAGATACCTTTGGTTTAAAAAGAACTATAAAGTAAATAATACTAGGTGTTACAAGACTGACAATCACACAAACTCAGTTAACTCTAGACATGTTCAGATGCATGTGTATTTGTTGATGTTGTGATATACTAGTATCTCTAAGCCCGTGCTCCCGCACGGTTTCACCAAATTATGAGAAAAAAATAAAAATTTAATTAGATCAATTATTAATATAACTATATTTCTCCGTTCCAAATTACAACGAAAAAATAAATCTCACTTATTAAGAAAAAATAATTATGAGAATTTGTAATATAATATTATGAAGTTTTTTCTGAAATAAGTTGTATAGGAAGATGTAAAACTATTTTTTTGTTGGTTCTTGTTTATTGAGAATTTAATTTGTTTTTACGCATTGTATTTAATTTTATGAAAATAAGAAAAATACATTTTTGAAGATGATTTATCCCCTTATATTTTAGGACAAAAAAAAGTGTTTTTTTTCTCCTTATATTTCGAGACGGAGGGAGTATTATATAATCTTCCAATAAAAACATATTGCAACTTTTACAACAAATATAAATTAAACTAAAAGATACAATATTCTAATATCATAGAACTTAGGAACTTAAAATACATATAAAGACATAAATGTATTAGTAAATACATATATCTAATTATTGAATTTATACTTTTTGAAATATTTCTGGATAAACTATGTTAATAGTACTTGTAGAACTTTTGTGACTTTCATATGTGATTAAAATCTTCAATCTATCGCGGTTTTAACACGAAAAATAACAACGTATAATTGTCAATGAGTAAACAGAAGTTTTGATAAGAAAATACCAACATGTCCAGAGTTTGACACCGACTCTTGTTTATTGTCATTGTAAAACAAACACTTAAGAAGAATTGCAATATTTAGAAATTGATTGAAACATTAGCATCAGATGGAACCAAACTCATTCTTGAAATATAGACAACATCCCCAATATTTGACTATTTGCATGAGTGACAATTTTTTGCTCCTATAATATTATGTCCCGAGTGAACAATTGTAAGACTCGTGGCAAAACTAATCACCATATCGATAATAATTTGAAGTAAAATTTCATGTGATTTTTGTTGAAATAAGTTTTTGAGAATATGTAAAAATAATCTTATTGATTATGGAAAAAAGAAGAGATGGGAAGAAAAAAAAACATTTAATTTTATTAAAATAATTAAGCAAGAAGTAAAAAAAAATTGATTGAGAGTAAAAATTAATCTTAAAAATGGTAGAATTTGATATTTTTTTTGTCGAGACCGGGATATCCACCGCCGAACGCAGTGACTAATCTCTCGCTAGATTGGAGGCACCTCGAACGGTGCGATAGCTGACCCAATGATTTAAAACTGCTTCATACCCAAGGTGAGGATCGAACCCTCGACCCTTGGTTAAGAGAGGATGAGCCCCAACCGCTTAACCACACCCCTTGTAGAATTTGATATTTTTGATTATGAGGAATGTAAAAATAAAAAAATAATAAAGAAAAGATTAAGTCATTCGTTGCATATACATCCCAAATGTATAAACAAATAGAAGTTTTTTTTTCCCTTATGATATGAGACAAATGGAGTATATTTTTATTATTATTATTTTCAAACAATTTAAAAAATATGTAGAAAAAATAGAAAGGAAAAAAATTGAGAATATAAGAAAAACTAATTTAGTCAAAAAAAAAAACTAATTTCCCTATAAATTATTAGGATACTTGACAAAAAAAGAATTATTTTAAATTTTTGTCATTAACAACATCTTTAGTATATATAGGATAGTTGTATTTTATTTTATTTTTACTAAAAAATATCTTTGATATTTGTATGGTGAATGATGAGATTTCTTTTCTTTCATCTATTTAGGTAGGTGAGTTAAGCATATATAGGTAATGGCATAACCCACTAATAATTAGAAGAAGTAGTTCAGTAACTAACTGCTCTTCTTCTTTTTCTTCTTCTTCTTGCTGCCACTTTCAACATCTCCTACATTTCTTTGCTTGTTTTTCATTTGAGCATCCAACATATCTAGAATTTTTTGTTGTGTTTTTCAATGTATGTGTAGGTTAAGAGTCAATGATACTAAAGAATTAAAATATGCACATAGAAACTAAATATGTGCCAAAAGCATTTCAAAATGCCCCATAAATTAACTTTGTTGAGACTTGAAGAAAACTTGCCGGATGAGTATATAGTATATAGCAAAATGGGTTAGGACTAATATACATTATATACTTCCAACTTTGATAGGTTAATCTCTCGTCCACATCCCTCTTCTAGGCTAAGATATACTTTTGGTCTTTTTTTTAGGTTTTAATTTAGTCCTCTAAGATTTTTTTTGTTTCATTTTAGTCTCTTAAGTTATAAATTAAGAATGAGCAAGAAATACTTGTACGACCGAACCCGGGCCAACCGTTAGGAAAATGAAGGACATATGCGGGTCTATCTGGGTTTTTGGGTCTGCGTATGTAATCTGCCTGTTGTATACGGATTCAATCAGACGGTGCAGGTGATCATAATTTGTTCCATCGGTTGCCCACACCCACAAAATTTTGATACTTTGAAACTCTAAAGCACATGTTAAAATTTCTCTTTAATTTAATACTTTAGGAAATTAAAGGTCAGACAATTCACATAACTTGTGAAAATGGATGGATAAGAATAATAAATACTTATGTTAGGTAGGAATATGGATGCCTCCATTGGGAATAAAACTTGAGTTCTTTCTGATGTACCAAAAAGAATAAAACTTGAGGAAATAATGTGAGCATCTATACCATTGAATTGTAAATATGAGATAATATTTAAATTTATAAAATTGAGAAAATGTTAGTTGAGGGTTAAAATGCAACAATTGAGAAAACTTGAGAGAAAGAAAAAAATGGAGAGAATCAATTCCCATAGTATGTTAGATTGTTAGTAGTGTATTGTGTTACTATGTGTTGTTTATCCAAAACAAATGAAAGATCTTTCAATTACCACTAAAAACACACATGATTTATCTTCTTCAAAGTCATGGCTATTAAAACCACCATCTCTCCTACGCCACCTACACAAAAATAATCACCTAGTTGGCTTGTCGTCCTCGTTCATATTCAGTACTATACAATAGATCATCTAGATTTGTTTCTCTTTACTCTCTTTTCACTTTTTGCGGCCACTTCTTATTATGCTGCCCACACGTCACCATAAAAATTGTTCTCCACTTATGAATGTCATGCAGCTGATTATTGATATTCTTGAAGATCCATTATCTTGTATAACAACAATAGAAACTCCTACCTATAACAATGTTCTATAAGAAAGCCTCCCTAAGAGATTTCATATTGAACTGTCATGTTGAGAACACCAAGAATTTTAATAAGGGTTTGTCTAACATGTGCAACAAAAACCTTGATAAACTTTTTCTACCCAAGATGCAACAACAGTTTCATAATTCCTCTACAAATTTATCATCACCTTAACAAATAAATTAATCTTCATAGCATCAACAAATTCAAGCAACATCCAGTTGCTGCATTTTATTGTATTTGTATCTATTATCTCTACATTGTTAGTTTACACTTGTATAATTTCATGAACAACTATAACTACTCCCACGGAAGTGCACCGGGATATGGAGTTGGTCCACAATATCTGAACAAAGGTTCAATTTCTGGACATCCATTAGGATATGGAATTGACCGATGAAAAGGATCGCGCTTTAGTTTCTTGTGATAGAGTGAACCTCGACATCCATATGGATCTCTAGAGAATTGTGTTCTCACCAATTCCTAGCCTCTTAGAGCAGCTTCTTTTGCATTTGATGTAGCAGGTGTGCCGGCATAGAAGAACCTTGACTCCGGAAAGCCAATCGCAGATCGATGTAGGTTTGCAAATATGTCTTCCTTGAAATCATAACTTACAGCCTGATCCCCAGATTTAGCAAATCAAAATAAACTCATGATGCAACTAAAAGAACAATGCAAATCAGAATAAACTCATGATGCAACTAAAAAACAATGCAAATCATCATTCAAATTATATTAGACTTTATATTAAGTTAAAGGGCTTCTGGTGTAGTTTTTCCTATTTGTCATTGAGATGGAACAAAAGTATGGCTGTCCAATTTTAATATAATTTTATTTGTCCTTTTAATTTGCTTTGCCAATTCCACAAATATATTGACATATATTTTTTACAGAAAGGAACAGAATGCTTTAGAACACACAGAAGTAAGGCTTACATACAGTAATATTTTGAGGATAGGTGCCGGTAAGCTCTCGGAATCGACATACACTAAATAGAAGATTTTCAAAGCTGTCCCGAGCATGTTCCTCCGTAAGTGCTCTCCATTTTACACTTTCTTCCTCACCTACATAGACAACCCAAAGGAATGACAATGTTTCTACAATAGCAGTTTATGTGGAAAGAATATGCAGATAGATCAAAGGTGAAACACTTTCAAGTTATCCATATCAGATATACCCGAGAAAACAAAGATAAACAATGCAACAGAGACTCATGGTGCAACTTAAAACTATGGTTTTCTATTTCAAATAGTCGTGATTTAGCGATACAGCATTCAGGGACCTTAGTTCCATAGTAAAGTTCCTTATAGGATAGTCTATCATAGTTGTATATAAAAACAGAACATAAAGTAATAATAGAACCTTCTCATCAGCAAGCACCATCTCGATTGAATTGGTTTCAGAAGGATTAATAAAAGCAGGAACCTTCAAAATACAAATAACACGGACTTTAACACACCAATTATCTATTCCAGAAAAAACACCAGTTAAATATAGACCGGTTAAATATATATATGAATTCATTTTCCTTCTCTAATTTTTGTTTCAACGTGTGAATCAATTGCTTCCTAAAGGTTCAAAGGTAAATCCATTCAATAAGACAAACATAAACAGATAATCAACAATAATAAAACAATTGTATTAACTTGACATCAACTAATCACCAATAAGATCAAAATTCAAACAAATATGAAAACAATAAGACAAATAAGCCATAACAAATAAGCCATAAGCCAATTAACACAAAGTAAACTTAGTCATAATTAGTACCTTCTCATCATAAAGGACCATCTCAATCAAATTTGTATCAGCAGGATTAATAAATGCAAGAACCTTCCAAATACGAACAATCCAAACTTTAAAACGCCAATTTTCTCTACCAGGCAACGCATCAGCCAAATCGTCATAGATGGGTTGATAAGATAACTTAGCCATTTTTGGATCTCAAACTGGTGGTTTATTCCTTACCATTCTAGTTCTAAACCTATTTATACACAAATAATTGAATCCAAATATCATAATTTGAAATTCGAATACCCTTTCCTTCATTGGAGGGATAATTCCTTCCAAATCTACAATAATTCTTAACTACAGCTGGCCATAATCTTGAGTGCCGCCATACAATAATTCACATACAATAATTTAAAATTTTTGGCATAGAAAAAGCTTATGACATGTTGATACGTTGTTTTTAGCTTATTCAATAAGCTCTCTGGGATATATTCTAATAACAAATTATAGTTTATAGCCTTGTATGAAATTGATTTGATTTGATTTTATCTTATACTATTATGAAAATAGCTTATAATAACCAGTTATGCTATAAGCGGCAAATTAGTTTATCCAACCAAACAGGGTCGAACTACAAAGGCTAGAAAAACTTCAAAACAACGTGGAACTTGATATATAACTATTAGTTACATTCAATATGATTAAGAAAAGATAAATCCTAATTGCATATTAAAATCCAAACAATACAGATAAAGAAATGTAAACAGAACAATAAAAACTGTGTTTTAAGATTTAATTAGCAATACATACCAACCAAATATTCATAGTCTTTGGTGTGTATCTATAAGGTGTATCTATTCAACCATTACATCAGAAGAATTGAAATAAATGCATAAAAACTATCTAACACGTACACAAATCAATATTAGACAAACATAAATATACAGCTAAACAATTACATGCCCAAATTCGAAGAACCAGAACCTCATCATTATTAATACCTTCTCATACATAAGATCATCTCAATTGAATTTGGTTTAGAAGGATTAGGAAATGAAGGAACCTTACAAATTCAAACCACCCGTTCCAATTCTTTCTACCGGGCAAAACATCGGCCGAATCGTCGTAGTTGGATTGAGGAGATAACATAGTCATTTTCGGTTCTTCAAAGTTAGCCATTTTCAGTTCTTCAAACTTGTGAATCCCTTGCCATTCTATACCTATACCTATTTATACACCAGATTTAACAAAAAACCCTAATTTGAAATTCAAATCAGCTTGCCTTCTTTGGAGGGAAATTTCCCACCCAAAATACAAAGCAGTACGTGGCATTAGCCTTTTCTATTTCTATTAATTTAATGACACCAATTAGCTGGAAATTACTCATTCATTGGTTATTTAGATAGTACAGTGCAAAAAGTAGGCAATTTATTGTCAAGATTATAGATAGCATCATGCAACATTCAAGTAACATCAAATTTCTATATCGAATTACACTAAAAACAATTTTTCTACAAAAATGATTATACAACAATTCAGCCTCTCAAGTGGTTCTCATGATCCACATTTAACTATATCATAGTTCTTCATTTGTACCAACCAGCAAGGAAATACCTCAGCAGGAAACAGAAACAGCATGCAATACCCTGTCCAAAAAAAGAAAGAATACTTTCTTAGAAATCAGTCAAATTACAAACCAAAAAGGTAAAAAAAATAAACAAAAGAGAATCACCTGGAAAACAAGAAGATATATACATAGTGACTTTTCGGATTTCGGGCCTAATTTTCTTAGAAAGAAGTTAACAAGTGTTCCGTCATTTGTTCCGGTCAATAGTCCAGTTTGAGGATCAAACCTGAATCATTAAATGAGACATGAGGTTTCAAACAATCAAGTATATCCTAGAAGCATGAAACCAACACTAGGTTACATATATGTGAAGCCTACCTCGGGAGACGATGTCGTGGACATGGAATGTAGCCAGAAAGCTGGAGAAAAATGCGTTCTTTGTCAGACAATGTAATCAGAAGAGTTTTAATTTGTAGATATCATAAATGGAAAACGGTAGATTCTGTTTAGAGTCAAACCTGAGGTAGTGACAAGAGAAAATTCAAAACTTGAGGTAGGAAGAAAATCAAGAGTGTTTCGCTGAAGCAAAAAATTCAAAGAGAAATTATTACAAGGCAACCAATAATCATAGGAATACAAGCTCACAAATTGTAGATATTTAGATCACTTCCAGCCCCTCTTAAATGGCCAATTAGGAAGAAATTGAGATATTTATACGTTGTAGACTTCGAAGGTTATTATTACAAGTTCATGGTTGCGATGAAAATTCCAATTGTCCATTTTCTGATTCGTAAGGTATCTTATCTATCATACAGAGAGAAAAATTGTAGGTTTTCTTGCATAAAATGCTGCAAAGTCACTTATCAAAGAAAAATTGAAAAATTCATGTGAGACCAGAAATTAGAAAATTGACTCACAAGTTTTAACTCGATAAGCACTGAAAACACAAAAAATTGGTTTGCCAAATTAAAATATGTCAGATAAAGCAAGGGTATACCTAAAATGGCCTAAAATACCAACGACAGCCATGGTCATCCCTGCAAAGTATGTATACGTATCACCAACAAAAACTGAAGAAGGATACCTAGAACAAAAAACAACAGACTGTCAGTGAACTACTCTTGGTCATGTGAAAATAAGATTTCAAACAAAATGAGATGGATACACTATTAAATACCAATTGTATGAAAGTAGAGCCAAAGAGGTGGCTAGCAGTGGCTGCACAAAGTAAATTGAGAATGCATGTGCTAGCTTATATTCAGGATCTGTTGACGCTCCAATTTGCATAATATTGTGTATCAGAATCTGCAAAAAGGCATAGCATGAGTCGTTGTCTATGATCAAAATTCAACGTATATTGTATTTACTTTTACAAGCTTTTCAACTTACAGCAT
Source organism: Trifolium dubium (assembly GCA_951804385.1). Classification (NCBI taxonomy): domain Eukaryota; kingdom Viridiplantae; phylum Streptophyta; class Magnoliopsida; order Fabales; family Fabaceae; genus Trifolium; species Trifolium dubium. The sequence continues at coordinate 11,443,377 of OX638070.1, forward strand.
ATGCGATAACAGCCGTCTGTCCAACTTCAAGGCCATTTAATCCAGCATGTATATTGATTGAATTTGTGCAGAAAATGGCCAATAGCCACATATATAGTTTATATATCCATCCTGCCTCATACCAGAAAGTCGAGATAGTGAGATTTTACAGTAATTAGTATCTCTTCAAGTTTCATTTGCATAAAGGAATTGAAAGCTCACCAAGATCCAAAATCTCTATGCCAATATGTGGGACAAGTGGTTTTGGTATTACTATAGTTGTGTGTCCAGCATATGCCATTAACAAAGGTAGTGCAGCAATTGATGGTAGTAGTATTTTTCTGTTCTTTTACATTGACAAAAAATCAAAAAAGAAACTATTCTAACATTAGTTGACATGTACTCGTTGTGGAAGAAAATAATGAAAACTTGTATACTCACACTCTCCAAGGGACATCAAGGACATCGTCGACAAATCCAAGAAATGCCATGAAACAAATGCTATATAAAGCAGCATTGTACTCAACAAGCCACTGCAAAATCACAATTGCTGATATTTTTAAATGCTCCATTATTCTATTAATGTCATTCGCGCGATATTAATATTGTTCTGATCATGGTTTTGAATTGTGGTGCGTAATTGCAATATATTTTTTTTTTGAGGTCTCTACATCCGCAATTTCAACCGCATCGACTGCATTTTGCCGCAACATAAAAGTTTGTAGCAAAACAACAACCGCAATTTAAAACCATGGTATTGACTACTGAGTAGACAGATTACCATACTTGTAACTTAAAATACACATACACACACTTACATTGGAATCTGCTGTGAAGTTGAAATGCTGAAATATGATTGTCACAACCATGAAGACAGTAGCAACAACTACACCCAATGACTCAGGCCTGCATAGATAAATGCAGCGTAATAAGAACTCAATTATTAGTTTTCACCACCAGTTTAATCTAGTTCCGGGTCGGTACTGACATCAAGTGGTTCCAGCCTCCCTCCGAACGGGATTGAACTGTGGTCCTCCCTATCAAACTCAGTGTCAATCACCACTAGCCCAACTAACATTTGGTACTACATACTCAATTAGAAAAGAGAAAAATATGTACAAATATGAAACTAAAACTTAGATCCTAAAATGAACCTAAATCCAACCAAATGCTGAATTCCCAAAAAGACCCAGATCACAAAACCAAAATATAAAGCATACCCACTTAATTAATTAACATAAAAAGTAGAAAAAAAGATGTAAGATTATAGAAAGACTCACACTTGAACATTTCCAAGAGGAGTACCCTTCTTGTTAATATCAAATCCAGAGATACCTCGTTTGAGAACGCGTCTAGAAGTAACAGGGATCATTCTAAGAGTAACGTAGAAACCAACAAGGCTTAACACAGCATTGATGATGATGGATCTTCGAAGATGAGAATCGATGGAGAAATGGAAGAAGATGAGGTAGAAGTAAGGGAGAGAAAAGAGAGAGAGTTTGGAAAGGAGAGACCATTTGGGTGGTGAAAATGGTGGTTCGGGTTGTAGTTGTTGTTGAGGTTCGGGATGAGGTTCGGGTTGAGGTTGGGTTGAAGAGACGAGTCTCTTTCGTGTTGTTCCCATTGTTGTGGTTTTCTTCGGAGGTTGCTGTAACCTTAAACACTGTTAGTTACTCATTCTGGTTTTTTTGTTTTTGTCTTTTTGTATTGTGATTTGTCAAAAACGCAAAATTGTCATTGAACCAATAATATGGTGCCAAGTCATCAAGACAGGCCACGGTTGCATTTTCACTTTTCTTTGTAAAAAAAACTATGGTTTGATTATGAGCCATTAATTATAGATCAGACAGTTCAGATTAATTTTGTTATAAAATTACTTAAAACACAGTATCAACCGTATAATATGAATAAAACAACTCTGATTTAAGTCTATGTTTGATATTACGATGGAATGTCAGAATCACGTCGATCCATTATGATTTTGCATAAGTTATAAGTTGTAATTTCTACAAAATCACATTGAATCGATGTGATTCTAACACCCACCAAACATTCACTAAAACCATGTGAAAAATGTGTTAAAAGCTATAGGATAAAATTTGTTTCCTCTATTGAAAACTATCAATCAATATTAACTTTTTCTTTTAAGGAGTTTTGTTAACATGTGCATGCAAAAGAAGAAAATTTGTATGAAAGAATAATATTTTGACATTTACAAAAAATTGACTTACCTAACCAAAAAAAATTGACTAATTTTTTTACAAGAAAAAAAATTCACTTTTATAAAGCGTACTACACAACTTTTAAGGTAGATATTTCTTAGTTAAATTTCTTAACATGTATCATTGGAGAACATGTATGTTAGCTTTCTCCTTCTTTTAATACAAGAGAACCGAAGTTCTGATAAAAAATTTATTAAACTATTAAATTAGAGTTGACACTTCTAACAATATGACATTTGATCTGAGTCGGACACTATTCAAAAGGGTTGAAACCACCACCTAATTCAAAAGATATATTAGTCGGGTCTTCTGCGTAATAATTTGTTTTCCAGTAAATGACTCGTCTAAGTCCATCATCTAATGATTTTTTTGGGAACTCAAAATAATTTGATTATAGCTTTTAATTATCACTAAAAATATAGTTTGATCTCATAAGTACAATTCAATTGATAGTTGTAGAAATCTTGATATGTAGTGATCTCATATTTTTTTACAACCGTAGAGTTTTCTTTCTTTCATATTAATCTCTAATTTTGTAAGGGGAAGGGAACTTGATAATTTAGAGTTTGGTCGCAAAGTAAGTAAAACGCCAAAAATTGTTTCAATCAAAAATCTTAAGCAGGGAACTTGGATAAAATCTTAAGCAGAATTTACAAGGATCATGGATAGAGTTTACAAGGATAGCAGAATTTTTCAAGATGAAGCAAACAAGATAAAAAAAAAACAAAAATCCCTGCTTAAGGTTTTGGCATGCTCATAAATCAACATTCACAACAAGCTCAGAGTCAGTGCCTCAATTGCAGATTCAAAGCTTCATAACAAGGCCGATTGGACAATGATCACTGCCAACGACATCAGGGAGAATGTATGAATCATGAACTTTGTCAGCTATGGATTCCGAGACAAGGAAATAATCAAGACGCCATCCTGTTTAAAAATTTTAAATGAAAAATCATTGACAGAACAAAGAGAGTTTGTTTGAAATGAATTCAAAGTCCATTCAGATGATTGATAGTTAACTCCTACTAATTGAAATAGATATACAAATCACATAAACATGTGTGCTTTGTCATAAGTAATTATTAAGTGAAGCATTTGAATTGGAATCGTATTTAAAACTTGTGTTTATCAAATTTCAAACACCAGTGTGGTGAAACACAGGATATAAGCTGACTTTTAAAAAAAGAAAGAAAAAAAACAATTAAAAGATTTTATCTATAAGATTAGTGTAAAGATTGCCAACTAGAATACACTAACTATTAAGTATGAAAAATACCTCTGTTATACTTGCGCCCACCATGGCGGTAACCCCAATAAGTATATCCAACAACACCCGGATGTTGCCTTCTAAAGGTATCTACAAATCCCTTTGATAACAAGTTTGTCTCAAATGATTTCCTCTCTTCATCTGTGAACCCAGCACTCCTTTTGTTTCCCTGTTCATACATGTATGTAACTATCAGAATCGATTAAAACACTGTTCTCAGCAACTTATACTAACTTTTGATTAATCATGATGTTATCAAAAAGATTATTTATTTAAACTTCAACTTTCTTTATTTCAACATGAGTTTAACTTAATACTAGTAGCAGATAATAGCGCTTAAATGCTTCTTTGTAACTACAATGGATTACGCTTGACAGCGACAGATAATTGTGCTTTTATGCATATCTGTAGTTATAATGATATTGACTGGCGTACAACTGGCATGATTTCACAATACGCATTTTCATACGCCAAAGTTTCTAACATATTCTAAATGATAAATATATTAACAGGTTAAGATTGTTGTAAAACTGGTGACTCAGTCAATCTTTTTAAGCAGGTCCCATTTGGTGACTCAGTCAACACCTGTAAATATTTACAGGTACAGATCATTCCAAGATATATTGAGTTCTGTAATATTGAAATTTTCTTTCAAATTTTATAGCCAACCATAATGAGATTATTGAATTATAAATGGAATCACTTACAGCAGGATTGTATATGTCTATCTCTTCATGAGCACAATTCAGATCACCAGTCAAAACTACAGGTTTTGACTTTTCCAGTTCCTGTACCCAGCCGAAAATTAATCACATGAATCTTAGTACGGTGCATAACAACTAGAATTTTAATAACATATAATTGGAAAACATTGGCCCAAAACAAATACTAATCATATGGAAAAAGAATGTACAACATAAGAAATCACTCCGCACCTCGAACTTTTTGTTGAAATGAATGACTCATTCCAAACATTATTTTAACATGTTTTTCTATTTCAAATACATTTTGCCTTTTGAAATATAAAACTATGAAGTAGAAGACTCTTTTACCCCAAGGTTGCCGAGCACTAATGGCTCAATATGTAAAACTAAACACGCCTCACTTAAAATTGAAACGATAAGAAATCATGCTCCAGATGTCCAAACATCGTTAATAACTTTGCAATGAGTCTTATAATCAATATAAAAAAGATTAAATGTTTTTGTCTTTATGAAATACCTTATTATTAGGTTAAGTCCGTACAAAAATTATTCATTCATGTTTACTCCTCCATTTTGTGATTTTAGAGACTAAATACAGATGCAAATTTTCTCTTGAATCACCAAATGGGGAACTAAATATAGATGAAGTTTTTTGTAAGGATTTAACCGATAAAAGTATGAACTAAAAACATGTGAAAATTCGCAAGAGCTAAATACTAACCTATAGAAAGATTTAACAGTTCAGAAAGGATTTCACTAGCACATGCAAGCACGGCTAAAATGAATTATCTCTATCTTGGCTATATCATGAACAGAATTTCATATAAATGATGACAAAGGAAAAAATTTCACAAAGGATTCTGATAAGACAATAGTAAATATAATAGTTTAAAGGAGTGATATATACATACAGCAGAATTAATTAAGCCTGATTGCATTCGATGAGGGAAAGGAGTGATACATACCTTCAAATAATTGCTGAGAGCTGGATCCCATTCGGTCACTCTGTAAGACTAGATTCAAATACAGAAAGATTAGTTAAATCAGGACTCACTTGCTAGATTTAAATACAGAAAAACAATTGAGTTAGAAATATAAAAGTAACTTATTTGAATACACTTACCAGTCTTCTCAAGCCATCTCCAGAATTAGGCACATATCCGGTTACCAGATAAAATGTATCAAACTCTACGGTCACAAGTCTACCCTCACTATCATGATCAGATATACCTAGGCCATATCTTACTGAAAGAGGCTTTATCTGCCAGAATTTCAATTAAAAGAAATTAATATTAGAAAAAGAATTATAAACTGAATACCATTTTTGCATTTTATAAATGAAGAATACAAATGGTTATGCTATCTTGCAAATGGCTATTTCTCGAAATTGAATGATTAAGCAACAGAGTAGAGTACCAAACGGTCTTTTCTTCTAAATGTAGAAAAAACAATTTTACGTTATGAACCAAAAGTTTCCATTAAGTATGAAGAGGGAGAATGAACATAGTGAACACACCCTTGAGATTATTGCTGTTCCAGAATAACCAAGCTTAGAAACACTACATGTCCAAAAGCTGTTCTCATAGCCATATAACAGTCGCTGTTTTATGTCCTCGATGTCCTTCTCCTGTTGGCAAAACCAGAGAACTCATTAATAAGAAAGAAAGATACCTCTTAAGAATTTCCACATAACACAAACAACATGGTTGATAGATTTTATCATGCAGCAAGACTGTAAGAATTAGTTTCTCCAAATTTACATATTTCTCAATTTGCAAATCAAAATTCTTTTGCAAACAACATTCTGCAAAACTGTTAACCTAACATTAACTTCTTGAAAAATCAAAACATATAGATTACTAAGATATTCAGCAGTCAAAGCAAAACAGTTTCCTATCTTGAAAACTAAAATGATTAAGTCCAGGATTTTCTCCGTTTTTCTTTCTTTTTTCTGATGGTATGTCCAATGTAATTCACTTGAGGAAAGCATCTTTCTAAACCAAAAGCAAAATTAACTTGATCAATAAAAGCAAATTCTTAAAATCAGTTAGTTATTAGCTTACTGTTTACACAACCATCAGAATTTACCAGAACTAATACTCTACCTGCAGTTTAGTCTCTTGCAAGCACAATACATCGAAGTCTTCCCTTTGAGCGAGTTGAAGTGCGGAGAATCCCTCTAATTTTAGCAATGCTCTCAATCCATTGACATTCCAAGACAAAAGCTTGACAAATTTTGTATCCCGAGAAAGAGGTGGCGGTCTCATAGTTCTAGGATTATATGCAATCCAATCCTTTTGAGGTTTCTTGTGAGCAAGAACAGTCCATGTTTCAGTTTGAATAGTGGATGTACTGATTTCATCTGATTGAGCTACAATGCTAACAACGTCCGTAGATACTTTTCTCTTTGCCCTAGACGGCTTATAATCTGAGGAAAAAACACCCAACGAAGATTAATTTAATCAATGCATGAATGACACTTGAACAACGATCGAGTAATTCTAATTATTTCAGAGTAGAAAGTTTATAATTCTACATAATCTAGAGTTTAGAACATAACCTGAAACCTCATCTGATTTAACCAACAGCTTCTTTTTGGTTGTCACTTTGACAACTTTGCTTTCGGGTTCTGATTGTTTTAACTTTCTCTTACCTTTGTTAAGTTCAACTGTCTCTAGAGTTTCATTAACATCATCCACAGGCTCTTCACCCAACACCTTTTTAGCTTTAAAGTTGAACAAAATAAAAAACAAAAACAAAAAAATCATTTCATCCCTTCCTTAATTAAGAAACAGTAAGACTCAGAGAATGTTGACAGAATTGTACCACACATATTATTGTCCATGAAACTCTTCAAGGCAGACAAAAGATCTTCTTTGCGACCTATGGCAGGGACCTTTATACTCCTGAGAATTGAAAACCATTCCCAACATATAAAAACTTCGCAATGTTGCTTGTACCTAGAACTAAAACTGTAGCTACATTTTAAGTAAAAAAACCATATCTACTTACTTTAGTGTCTTCCGGAGTTCCGGAACAGTCATGGTGTCTACTATGGCCGGGTCATTTCTTAATCTCTCAATCTCAATGGAATAGCTATCAACATTTTCCTACATTATCAACTTATAGTGAACAGCCAAAACAAGTAGGAAGAGAAAAGAAGACAACATCTATGAAACACAGACACCAAACACAACATTGAACACCTCGACACCAATAATAATTTAAAATATAGAAGTAATTAAATGTAACCACATGTGTCAGTCTTGTATCAGACACTGAAACACAACACATGTCAAACACAGTGTCAGGGTGCTACATACATTACAATAGTTCTTAGAATTAAGAGTTGCGTCTAACTCACCCTTACAAAATTGGCTTGTAAGGTCAGGATTGCCCTTACTTATGAACATATATTCAGACCATCTCGCAACTGACGTAGGAATCTTAACAATAGTACTCAGAGTAGCATAAAAATGACAATATATCTTAAACATGAATTAGACCTTAACAATATGATTATTGGAATTTGGCATTGCTTCCAACCCTTTGAGCTTCTTCATATAAAATGATGAAATGGGTTGTGATGAATTTGAAAAGGGTCTTTTCAATCTTAGACAACAAACCAAACTCTTGCTACTCAAATGCTTCTGAACACTGCAAAACTACAACATTCTTGTTCAGTTCACACAACATTTTGAATTTATTTTAAAATAAGTTTAAATAAAGGAAAAATAAAAAAACAAACATTTTTCCGGTGAAAAAAAAGAAGCGCAGAATAAATAAATATATTAATGCATAGGATTTTGAGAAATAAAGAAAAGAGAAGAAACCTGATAAGATTGAAAGAGGTTGAAGAAAGGAAATGCAGATATTGTTTCATGAACACCGAACAGAGAAAGAACCGGCAACATAGGCTCAATCACAAGAGTTATGAGAATGGCTATAAGGGGAAAATATATACTTTTTCTTTAAATTTTATTTATGTAAAAAATTAAAACTCGGAAAAATAAATTGAGATTCATTCTCTCTTAATTAAGAGTTAATACTATAGTTCGATATTTATGTTAAGTACTGTGAAACTTTAAATCTTTCAACTAGGTAACTCATTCTTTGAAGTATCTTTAATATAGCAAGGGTAATAGTCACTATATTATATCTGACGGTGGAAATCCGATTTCAACAACAACAAAAATACTAACATGCGCCATGCGGTGTCTTTTTTTTATTACAATAACATGAAGTGTTTTGATACTTTTTTTTAAATTAATGTTATTTTTATATATTAAAATAAAATATTATTTGTTGATTATTTTATTAAAGATTGTGTCCCCGTCAAGTTTAAAGATTGTGTTTTTTTTTTCCTTTATTCAAAAGAAAACGATGGTATCATATTTTGCTATCTTTATATTAATAAAAAAGATAGTTGTTCAAAAAATAAATAAAAATGGAGTCAAAAAAAAAATTAGTGACTAGATAAAATTATAAATAAAAAACCACTTTTCAACCGCTCTTTGATCGTGCATCATGGTAGTTTAAAGCAGTTTCGCCGCTTATTTTGGTGTGTAATAGATATATCAATAAATCTCTATTTAACTCCTTTTCAAAAAAAAAATCTCTATTTAACTCAAAAGGTAAATAAATAAATAAAAAGTAAATAAATAATGTTACTATTGCATAAGGTAAATAAATAAATAAAAAATGCATAAAATAGGATGATACAATCACTTCCTAATTCATATTGTTCTTGCAAGGTTTGACGAAACCGCACACTATCCAATTCATGGTATTGATCAATTAAGTTGATTAAGCTTACAAAGTCCACTCTCCACTAAACAACATGTCATGGTGAACCCTAATTTGATCACAAGGGTAGTAAATAGTTTGACGGGTGTAGTTGAAATACACGCTGTAGTAATAATTCTTTTTCATGCGAATTTTTTCGCTAACGATTTCTCCCACCCACCAACCATCGTTATCAAAAACGTCTACTTTTTGATTAAGTTGAAACTTAGGAGGATTTCAAACACATGGTGGTGATGGACGTAGATCCTTTGGTAAAAGTGTTTCGGTAAGAAGTCCAGACTCATCATCTTTGAGAAGATTCTTGTAATGAACGGCGTATTTTCCATCATCAAGACAAGAAACAATTGTGGCTTCAAAATATGATCCTATAAACCCTTCTTCTTTGCTACACACTTCTACTTTGTCTCCTACTTTGTAGTCAACTCTTTTCATTGGTGGACGCATGATTGCACACGGACAATTTTAAATGAGCAAAGAGAATCAGCAAGAGATAAATCAGAATTGTTTTTGTGAGTATAAAGTAACAGTGACACACATAGTCAATACTTATATTTATAGTTGAATAGTTTATACTTGAAATCAATATTTTTTTTTATATGAAATAAGATAATTTGTTACTATAGATATGATTGGAAGATTTTGATTTTATCTTAATTTTTTTTTTGAAACAAAACCTGGATATTAACAATAGACTGATTTTATCTTAATTTGATTTGCCTCAAAAAAATATTTTACAGCCAAGTTTTGATAACATCTTTTTTTATAAGAAAATCTTTTTCTTTTTACAAAAAAAAATAGATCTTTTATTTCATTTAAAAATTTGATTTTTGAAAAACAGCTATTTTGTTATTATTATTTTTTTGACCATAATTATTACTATTATTTATTTATTTTTGAATAAATCGACAAATATCTTGTTTAATGTAGAGTTGACCGTTAGAGTTAAGATTTTTGGCTACGTTCACAGTTCACTCTAATTTATTTATAACTTGCTATTTTTTTTTTGACTAATTATTTATTTACTACTATGAAATTATTATTTTTTTGATAATTACTACTATGAAATTAGAATGGGAGGTTTTTTTTTTGGTCGAGACCGGGGTATCCACCACCGAATGTAGTGACTATTCCCTCGCTAGATTGGAGAGGTTCTTTTGCCAATAATATTTATCTTTCTTTTATTATAAAAAAATATTTATCCTTCTTTGATTTGAATCCAAAATCAAAATTTGACATTCAACGATTTCAATCACACACATTAAGGTCGGACAGTCTAGATTTTAAAACATTTTTGTGTTATAATCTAAAATATCAAACTTCAAATGTGAACCGTTCAATTAAGATCGAATTAAGGTTGTATTTGTATGACTGAGTCCCTATTGTTCTTGTTACTCTCCATTTAATTATATTTTCCTTTACAAAAATCATCTAATACATATTTGTTGTAGTGATAAGATCTGAAGCAACACTTTGTAGCCTTATACACTTTGAACTGTTTGTGGAATACAATAAAATAAAATCCATAGAAACCAAAAACAAGAATCAATCATTTTTAGAATACAATATTGTTGACATTCAACTCATTAAAACAAAAATATGTCACTACATGCAAAAATTGGACTATTGCATGCATAACCTTTCATTTTTTGTTCAGACACCAAAGAATTGAAGTAAATACTGAAATTTTGCAGGACTACAAATGTGAAAATACTAAGTATATGATATATATCATCATAAATAATTGGTGAATAATAACAATGTATTATATTAATTACTCTCTAGTATTAATATGAGCTGCAATAAGGGGTCCAATATTCCCATCCAAAATAGTATTTAAATCTGACATCTCAATGCCAGTCTTTACATCATGTACTAACTTGTATGGATGAGATACATATCTCCTAGTTTCTTCTTCCCATAAATTCACAATATTCTCCTTCTTTATACTATTTATACTACCAACTCCTTGTTCAATTGCTATCACTTCAAGTTTAGCTTTTAATCTGTTTAGCGCTTTCATCTTATTTGCAAACTGGCTTCTTTCACCTTCATTAAGATTAAATAAAACATGAAGTGTAATTCGTGAAATCGTAATTTAAATTAGAAAACAAAGATGCGAAAATTTCAGCATAGATATTTGCTTACCTGAGGATTGGACAGTTATTCCGGTTGGTAGATGTTGAATGCAAACTGTACGCTGAGTTGGTCTTTTCTGTAGTTCTTCGTGAATCAAGGGAGATGAGATAATCAAATCTTCCGAATCAATCTCAAAATCGCGAGATTTCTCTAAGAATAAGGGAACAACGTCTACAGTTGCTGAGCTAGTCTGCAAATTTTGAATTTAGCAGATAACATCATTTCACCAAATTACCATACTAAATACTCCCTTCGGCCTTATTATTAAGCAAAAGTAAACTTATCAAATTCATTGAATAATTAATGTATTTGGTCTAGAGGGAGTATAGTTCATGAGCCTAAAAAGGCTTTAAAAACTTAAAGAATATGAAAAGATAAACTTCAAAATTCAAGATAAGAAATTATAATGGTTTTCTTCACAAGATAAGTTTTCTTAAGATAAAACTCAATAGGAAAAGAATGTGTTATCAAACCATAAAGGAAAATAAGTGTTACTATTACGTAGTTAGAAAGATGTTATTTGCACCTCAAGGTGAGAAGAACCCCTAATGAGGCGGTGAACTCCTTTTTCACCCAAAAGATAGCCATAAGCACATTCAAATTCAAACTCAATAGTTGCTGAATAGATTCCTCCATTCTCGATCAAACATTTGTCAACAATCCTTCCTTCACAACCTTGTCTTTTCGCCCATCCAAGATACATTTGTAGGAGCTGTTCTGCCCAGAGCTTGATTCGCGCAAAAGTAGGTAAAAAAAAAAGGATACAAAAGCATTACAATCAAGTTTGAGCTTTCACAAAATATAATTACAAAAAATCTATCATACACTAACATGATTCATAAGTTATAGATCAAACACAATTGTAATAAAGTTCAAAGATTATATATGAAACCTTTGGATAGATGCCAGTACTAGGTGCAACTTTTATAACCAAACATGCTCCTGCCATATCAAATGGTCCCTTAAGAAGTTTGGATATCTCATACTGATCAAGAATGTTGCTTACGTCTATAGATGCATCATATGCTTGTTTATAGAGTCCATAATCAATAGCATTCATCTCAGTCAATTGCTTTATTAGCTGCGCTTCCTCGACCTGCTTGACATACAACCAAAGAAATTACATTAAAGAAGCTATCAAATCAGTAAAATTCTGTCAATCTTTAGTCTAATAGTAATTTCTTAAGCTATCAATCATCATCATTTTAAAGAAGCGTGGTTCACCAAATACAGTTCAAGGGCTCAATTGCACAAGTGTAGTTGACAGTATCTAGAATATAATGTAACATTATCCTGATTATAATTGGATTGACTTATTTGAGCTAACCTACTAACATAAGCACCAGCAAGATTGTTTAATAAAGCTTATGAAAACAACTTACGAGTTATGACACATCCTCAAGTTATTTTCAGCTTATTTTTAGAAGCTCTCCAACATAGCTTATGAAAACAACTTATATCTTATATGAAAACAATTTGACTTTATTTTATCTATTGTTATAGAATTAGCTTATACATAAGCACTCAGGTTCGATTCCTAGGTGGAACAATTCTTGACCAAACTTTACTTATCTGACGGCCAAACTCTAGACTACTAAAGCACCTTTCCTCTAATACCAACAAAAAAAAGTTTATACATAACTACTTTATGGTAAGCATTTATGCTATAAGTACTTCATTAAATTATTATCCAAAAAGAGGAATGAAAAAAGTCATTCACAAATCGAAGGCTAAATCGAAGATTTAAAGAACACCTATGTAACTGAATACCACAATCATAACTATCTCATACAGAGAACTACCATTTTTACTCTTCTTTCTCTGATCTAATTTCTGCACTTCGTTTTGTTTATCATCAAACAAATCAAATTTTATATAGAAGAGAAAATAAACAATAAGCATTGTGCTAGTTTAGTTGAAAGTGATGAGAACAGAATATAACCTTGTATCTCAAGTCCTTTAAAGAATCAACAACTTTGGCACTGTTAGCCAACTTGACAAGAATGTCATTGGACTTAGTTGGATCATCCCACAGATCCGAATCACGTACCAATTCTTCCTGCTTAATCCAACTTGCTTCTTCCATTTCCAAGGCTGTTGATGCATACATGTCAGCGCGAATAACTGCATCTTCAATTTTCCTTCTTAGTGAAAATAAACCTGTTATAGTTCAACGATTGTCATGATTGATTAAATTAATAAAGTGAGATAAAGCAGTATGTATCAACAGCTCAAAAGGTACCAAAATCTAATATTATAAGAGTCGTTATTTGAAATTGATTTTGATATGATTCATTCGACTTGCAAAAGCATTGTAATACATTAAAGAGAGTCTTAAACCAAAACATTTCACTCTGAGGAAAACAAGCAATGAAACATTTGTGCATGAGAAAAGCCACAATTGCAGTATCAAATTCAGCAAGGGGTTACAAATAAGGTATGATCCTACATGAACATAATCATAGATGCACCTAGCATGAAGTATATATATGTTAACTAGAGCTACAAAGAAGCACAAGTCTTCTAACAAATTTACCTTAACAAGTAATTCTATCCATAGAAAACATAAAGTTAACACCACTTCTCTTCTTTTATTTTACTTTTGTGTTTTAGTGGCTAGAATTTCACCACTTAAAGGTGAATAAGTGAGCTGTGAGCCTATCAGGGTTCGAACCCGGTCCTTGCACATTACCTGCAATGTCCCTATACCGACCGAGCTAAGCTCACGGGGAACAAAAATATACCATTTTCTATCAATAGATTATCATCAAAATTTATTCTGGATCTAACAAAAGAAAATATACAGCTTCAAATGAAAAGTGGTGTTTGAGCTTATTTATTGGGGTGGACTTATTTCTATAAGTTCTCCAAGATAACAACTTTAAGCTCATATGAAAACACTTTTAACTTTATTTTATCTATTGCTATAGAAATAGCTTATAGATAAGCACTTATATGAAAAATGCTTCTACTTAAGAACTTAATTAGCTATTATTAATCCGAACATGAGCTAATTCTGAATCTTCAAATCCTACTCTTCATAACTCACCTTCCCATTTTCACTCCTATAAAACAAAAGGGCATAGACATAAATGAAGAAACACCACACTAAACAACTAACAAAACATCATTGGAGACAAAAAAACAATAAGCAAAACAAGAAGTGCATGCTCTTACACACAAAAAGACAGCATTTTGGAACAGACCCACTTGTTTGTAGATATCTTTATTGTTATTAGCCATGGAGTGACAAGCTTTGATTCTGAAAGAACACAGAAACAACCCAACACGTGAATTCTTTTTCTTCTTCCTGATTAGAGAAGAAACAACATCATGAGCAGTGGTTGCACAACCACTTCTTCCAGATGCCATAGTTGTTGCCATAACATAACCACTAGTGTTTAAGTTTGAAGCAAAATTTGAAGACCGAAATTTGGCTCCACCTTTTTTTTTGGTCGTTTGGCTCCTACCTTATCTTGAAAGGAAAGGTTCTCAGCAAAAAGATAAGTGGACTACACAGCAGCCACAAAGGCTCGTATTTGCTAGAGATGGAAAATTACTCTCCGCCCCCCCCTACACTTCTCAAGTACCCCCTAAAATCCAAAATTGCTCTTGAATTTCAAGTGAAAATGCAGTTCGGATTTTATAATCCGAATTTTGTGGGGGTTTTAACAGGTTCGGATTATAAAATCCGAATTTTGTGGGGGTTTTAGTAGGTTCGGATTAAAAAATCCGAACTTTGTGGCTAATTCGTAGCTACTGTTATTTTGCACACCAGAAACTTGTTGTTGTTTTTTGCTACGACATATTTTGTAGCCAATTCTTAGCTAATCTATAGTGAAAACAGTTTGGATTCTGCGAGCCAAAATTTGTGAAGCTTTTTAACAGGATCGGATTATATAATCCGAACTTTATGAGAATTTAACAGGTTCGGATTATATAATCCGAACTTTTCCAAAAAAACCCCTCAATTCGGATTATATAATCCGAAATTTTAGTTTTGTAGCAAATTCTAAGCAAATTGGTAGCTAATATGTAGCTAATTCGGATTAAATAGAATTCGGGTTTTGAGATCCGAACTTGTTCTAAACACCCCCCAATTCATATGTAAGGGTAAAATGGGTAGTTAGGGGGGGGGGAAGAGAAACAAGGGGGGTGCGTAGAGTAATTTTCCTAGAGATGTGGTATTTTTTTTGTGTGTTGTTGGACAAAGATGCTTTTCTTTCAGCTCGTATGCGCTTATGTTGTAAGTCACAAGTTGCTGAAAATTTCTCTTTTGCACCCCCCCTCCCCCCCCCCCCCCCTCATTTCTCTATTACCCCTAAAACTCCAAAATGTCCTTGAAATGCATTTCGTGAACTACGTCCCGAAACATGGGCGCCTCGCAACAGAACACCCGGCACGAAAAATGGGGTTCCAGAATCGATTATGACTAATTTAGAATCGATTCTGCATACTGTCTTGTTATTACATGAGCTTTCTGACGAATTAATAATCGATTCAGCCTTATTCAGAATCGATTCTGGGTGATCTTTTTTGTTTATTCTCTGTTGTATTTCGTGACGTATACCCGAAATGAATTTCGGGTTATAGATCCCGAAGCATAGGCTGTCCCCCCCACCCCCTATGGCGACGCCTTTACTTCGTGAGATAGATCACAAAATTCATTTTTTTGTGGTAAGAATCGATTCTAAAGGATTCAGAATCGATTCTGAAAGCTAAATTATGAATGCTAAATGCTTCAGAATCAATTCTGAATCCTTTAGAATCGATTCTGAATGGTTCAGCATCGATTTTGAGTTGATTTCTGAGTGAAAGTGACTTATTTCGGGACGTGGATCCCGAAATTAATTTCGGTTTTTACGTCACGAATTTCATTAACAAGGGCAAAAAAGGTAGTTAAGGGGGGAAAAAGATTATTGGGGGGGGGGGGGGTTATTGAGTAATTTTCCACGTTGCTAATGAAGAAAATAAATGAAGTTAAATTAAATCGTAGAAGTCTCACATCTTTGTTGCAAATGTCGTCATTATTGCAAATCTAAAATTTAGACATTTGAGATATGTTAATCTCTATATAATATAATTACGGATGTATCTCTCCCGATCATCATCCAATGTGGCAAGCAACCAAGTCTTCATATGTCTATGTGGCAAGATTTCAAGGCTTTATGTTTTAAGCAATTAGGCAAGCTAAATATACTCCCTTCGATTCCCTCCAACAACACTTTTTTAATTTTTATATTATTTTACTTAGATTTAGTTAAGAGCTTTAGTAAAAGTAACATGGTTCGATTCTCACTAACGACAAAAAATTTATTTTTATAATATATATTTTTACTTATACTATGTAGGTTTAATTAGGAGTTGTAGCAAAAGGAACATGGTTCAATTCCCACCCACAACAAAAATCTTTTTTTATGATGTACTTTTTTACTTAATTGTTACTAACCATCATTTTTAAAAAGTTACTAATTTCTATAATCTCTATCTCTATAATTAGTCAAAAAAATCTCTATCTCTATAATATATATTTACGGATGTCTCTCTCATGAACAAAATTTCACGGGACAATCTATAATGAACCAAAATTTATGTGTGTCATCTATGTTTCTCTCACGAACAAAATTTAGTATGAGATACACGATTTAATTTTTTGTTGTTGAGACCGAAGTAACCACCGCCGAACGCAGTGACTAATCCCTCGCCAGATTGGAGGCACCTCAAAGGGCTTTCTCATAAATTTAAAGTTGTTCAATACCACACGGTTCGATTTCCACCAACACTTAAAATTATATATTTATGATTATTTTTGAGACAATTTTATGATATTTTATTTTATTGCTTATGAAAAATATTTACACTTATATTAATATACCTCTTTTTTTTTTAATTTACACGGGATCAATATTTATAGTAATATATTAATACAAGTGCCTTTTTTCACTACAAGAAAACCTTTATTTTCCAACCAAACTGAGAAAGAGGGGTTGAAGGTTTAGGCCCTCAGGAAATATTTTGAAGGTTCAGGCCGTCAAAAAATGAAAAAAATCGTCAACAAATTATGAGAATATTTAAAAATAAATGAAAAATACATACGAGCGACTTTAGCCATCGGTAAATTATCGTCCACTGAAATTATTATCCTGAAAGCCTTTGCCGTCGGGATGTTTATACTTTCTGACGGTCCTGATCGTCGACAACATGTAATTTCCGTCGATAAAAGTGTGTCAGAATTAATTAATCTTGATGACGGTTTAGGCCGTCGGGAAGTCATTACGAATAAATATTAATATAGTTGATGGATGGTTACGACGGTATAGACTGTCAGGAAGTTATTTGTAATTTGCAGACGGCTTGGACAGTCGGGGTGTTCACTGCATTAAACAAAAATAGTATCTCACCGTGTTTTTTTTTGTAATTTTTACAGAATTATATTTTTTTCTACGAATGTTTTAATATGAGACGAAAAACTTTTTTTTATTAGAACTTAAATATTTATACACATATTAATACGGAAAACCTATTTTTATACTATGACTTATATTTACACTCATATTAATACAAATGTTTTTTGATTTTATAATTTAAACGATGATCAATATTTATATTCATATATTAATACACGACCTATCTTTTTTGTAATTTCAATGGGGACTAGAAATGAAACATGATATTGTTCAAAATGGGGAACGAGAGATCACTCTCCACCCTATTTTATCTCTTTAAAATTCTTAAATATATATTATTTTTATATTTAAATAATAGAAATATAAAATTAATTTCACAAATAATTGGAAAAATAAAACTATTTGACAAAAATTATATTAATTAACTTAAATTTTAAAAAAAATTAATAACATATACTATAAATTTAAATATTAACCCGTGCATTGCACGAGTCAGTTATACTAGTTTTTTATATTTGTAAGTATTTTTATCGTTGTCATATGATATTAATGTTATAAATTTTGTTTTCACCATCACTATCCGGTCCACTAGATCAAGTAGTTCTAATATCTTTTTAAACATAATTGTAGAAATTAAACCGTGGTTTTTCTTATCAAATTCAACACCAATTACAACTTTGGTCATTCTTTTTACCAATTTTAAATAAATAAACGTCATTTTAATTCTTTTAAATCATTATTCTCAAATATTAATATTCAATTCCTTCTATTGAAGGATCAAATTCGCTAAAAACTGATAGTTTAGAGTCAATTTTTATGACTCCTCTAAATCATTATATTGTGATTTGATTTCGTCATTGTAAGACATATTGTTACATATATGAAAACACAGAAATTTTATACATTTTAATTTTATTATATTTATAGACATTTTTATTGTTATCATATAATATTAACTTATATATAAATTTGTTCGTAAATTCATCTTTTTAATTTTTATTGTGTACTGTCATAGTCATTTTAGAGTACTATATATAATTATTTCAATTAAATCCATATGACAAAAAGTTAGAATGAAACATTCATAGCTAAACAACCAAGTAGGATATTCTTTATGGGGCAAGATCCACTTGAATAAGTCCATATAAACTTGAGCAATATAAGCTGACTAAGAAACTAACAATCAAGAAAAACATGGCCTAAAGAATAGGAAGAGGAGGAGAAAGTGGGGGTAGTGAGATCCTCCATTTCCACTATTTTCTCAACCACCTCATTCAACTCTTGCATTATAAAAGAATAGACTAAACAAAAAACGAAGATACGTTCAATATATATTTCACAGAACATAAAAAATATTACGATAGAATTAAAGGATTTACACCTACATTTTGGCGCCCACCGTGAGGCCGCAATAAAACTTTTCCCGGCCACACTACTTATCAATCACGGCTGCTCGCGACAATCACACCGGCGATGTCATCATGATTCTTCACTGTGATGAAGTCGAATTTTTCCTCCATCGTTGCTTCAACAATTAGCAATGCTACTTGTCAAAAAGCATCAAATTTGTGACCTTTCAGTGACGGTTGCATACTTGCATTAGACACCATCAAACAGGTTCTAAATTTATGTAGACACTGTCCTTTTTATTTTGTTAGCTATTTAATAATAATTGTATCAATTTTGTAGTCGCCGTTATCCTTTTTTCTTGATATATACCACCATTATCATAGCAAGAGAGCTATCATATATTAAAGACATAAATATATTCCAAAATGTTGAGTTGAATAAATAAATTAGTGTAGATGAAATGAAGATTTAAGAGAGAGATGAAGCATAATAAGAGATGCATCATGGATTCGTGGTCTGTGACTGTGAACTACTAGTTAGATTTTTCAGTTTATTCCATTTAGTATTATCTTTATTTATTATTATTTTTAATTTTAATCAATTGATGTTGCAAACCTGTAACTTTCTGATTTTCACTTGCTTAAAAGTTGTGGTGTTACATAATGCTCCAAACTACAGTATTAAAATATTACTACTACTTTGCTTTGTAAATGTGAAGATTGTTACTAAAATTTCAGAGAAATATTTATTCTTATTTATCAAAAATAAAAATAAAACTAAAACTATTTCTAGAACAAAATTGATTTTGGTTTAAGTAGAAATCGGAGATTATTATGTTTGGTTGAACTATATACTCCTTTTTGATAGGCATCATTCCTAAACTTATCCCTCTTGTTATATTAATAATAATAAGGAAGTACTACGGTGTTTTTGTCAAAATATATTTTATTGGTACTATAATAATTTTAACTAATAAAAATGTAATTTTTTTTTGTAAATTTTGTGCCCGTTTGTTATAGATTTTTTTAGAAAATAATCACTTATTTTTAAAAAATAATTATTTTTAGGAAAATAACATCTGTTTGTTATAGCTTTTCAAAATAATTAGAATCTAAAAATAATCTAAAAACTGCTAAAAATCTGAAGCTGATATTAGTAGCTTATTTTTATAGATTTTTTTTAGAGGAGAGAGAAAACTTGTGTAATAAAATTTCGGACGAAAATATCCTTAAATTTATTCTAATATTCCAAAAATATCCTATTTAGAATTTATAAGATTAGTTTGTTATTTTTAGAAGATAAGATTTAAAAAAATTTGTTTTATTTTTAACTATATATATAAAATCATATGACCATAATGAAAAAAAAGAACTTGATTATTTTTCATATATTTATTTTATATGATATATTATATTTGAAAAATTGTATTTTATGGTAATTTTATGATGCAAAATCACTTTTCTATGGTTGCATCCAAACAAGTTAAAGATTATTTTTTTATAAAAAGTAATTTTTTTAATGGTAAACAAACACAACATAGCTTCTGATTTTTTGTAAAATCTATAAAAAAATAATCTCTAAATTATTTAATGTCAAAATCACTTATTTTTTAATCTGTAACAAACGGGTCCTTTATCCAAGTCAACCTTTATGTTTACCAAATTAATAGTACCGATATTTTTGTTTATAAAATTTAATCACAATAAATTAGACAAATTGCTTTTAAATAAAAATTATCATAAAATCTTATTTATAACTGTTTCAATCCATCATCATTATCTTGTGAAAAGAATAACATAAACTTCTGTGTTCATCAATTTGTGTTTTGCTTGTTTTAAACTCTAAAATTTCCTAATGAAAGTGAACACTATATATCACCCCCTCAATTTCATTACTTTACCCATTTGAGCAGTGAAACCATCCACAAGCATAGTGAATTAGAAAATGTCCAATCAAAACTTGGAAAGGGGTAATAAGTTGCAAATACAAGGTTGGGATACAAAGTTTATGTATTTTTTGACAGTGGTTCCCGCTGTCATTCAAGCCATTTCCACATATAGCCATGAATGCAATATAAACTGCTCTTTTCAGATACATATTTACCTTAGGCGATAAGAATCAGTATGAGTATATATGTGTATACATCTAATTTAATATGCATACGAATTAAATTAGATGTATACACATATATACTCATACCGATTCTTATCATCTGAGGTAAATATGTATGTGAAAAGAGCAACTTCTATTGCATTCATGGCTATATGTGGAAATGGCTTGAATGACAGCGGGAACCACTGTGAAAAATACATAAACCTTGTATTCGCAAATCAAACCCTCATTACCCCTTTCCAAATTTTGATTGGACAATTTCTAATTCGCTATGTTTTCGTGATAGTTTCTTCACTGCTCAAATAGAATTGAGTAAAATAATGAAATTGAGGGGTGATAGTGTTCACTTTCACCAAGAAATTTTAGAATTTGAAACAACAAAACAAAAATTGATGAACAGGTAATTTAATATATTCCTTCTAAGATTTTATGATAATTTTTATTTAAATAGTAATTTGTCTAATTTATTAAAGTTAAATTTTATAAACAAAGTACTGGTACTATTAATTTGGTCAATCTTTAATATATAAAACATAAAAATTGACTTGGACAAAGTTTACATTTTTATTGATTAAATTTTTTATAGTATCAATACAATGCATTTTGGCAAAGTATAATAACACTTCTCTATTAAAAAATGATAGTTGTGGTTCGGATATCCCAAAACCTAGGGGTGTACATGGGTTGGGCAAACCCACTTGATCCGGTCAAATTCACCCAATCCAACTCAAAAAAGTGGATTGGATCGGGCAATTGGGTCCATATGGATTTGAAAGTGAAAAATCCATTAAAACAATTTGGGTTTCGGGTAAAACCGGATCCAACCCATAAAACCCACTGACCCACTCCATTAGTAGTTTTATGATTTTTTTAAAATATTTTTCATATAAACATAAAATGTTTGCTTTTATCATTTGATCATTAAAAGTGAAAATTTCAAGGTCCAATATTAAAATTTTCAAACAACTTGTATGCATGTATATATTAAACGAAAAACGCATTAGTCTTCCGTACTTTACACTTTCAATGCATTCTCTGATTATTTCCGTTGAGTTTTTATCTTTTGACTTCTTTATGTCATTTAAAAATAATGATGCAAACAAAATATAATTGTTTGAAAACAGTGAAAGTATATTATTTTTAAAGAAAAACGATGATATTATCATTTTATGGTGCTAAAAAAATAATTCAAATAGGTTACACTATTTTTTAAGAAAATAAAAAGGTTGAGTAATTTTTAAGGAGAAAAAATAGGATGATTCATGATATAATAATTTAATATAAGAAATAAAAAAATTAATTTGGGTAACCCACTAACCCACCCAATCCAATATGAAAATTAGTGGGTTTATCCAACCCAACCCAATGTTAAAGTGAGTGATTATTTTACTAAACCCAACCCACCTTATTCTAAGTGGTTCGGATTTTGGTTTTTGCCAAATTCAACCCGATCCGGCCCACGTACACCCCTACCAAAAACTAATTAATCCCTTGTTCCCTATCAAATAGGAGATCACCACAAATTCTGTTATAATCCCTCCTAATTTTAATAATAGCGCACCAACTTGTTCTATTTTTTTTGGTTTATTCTTGTGTACCCCTACAAAATTTGGGGGTATTTACCCCCAACGACTTAATTTTTTTTTAACCGATATAAATTTTTGTAAAATAAACCGTTGGATTAAAAGTTTATATCATATAGATCATTTGTGTAAAATTTTAGACAAATCTAAAATCATTTGATATGTTATTTAGACGCATCAAAATTAACAGTTTTTGTGATTTCTTAAACACCGTTAATCTTTATGTGTCTCAATAGCATATCAAATGATTTTAGATTTGTCTGAAATTTTACACAAATGATCTATATAATATAAACTTTCCATCCAACGGTGTATTTTATAAAAAAATGTATCGATCAAAACTTTTTATAGTAGATGGGGGTAAATACCCCCAAATCTTGTGGGGGTACACAAGTTGGCACCATTTTTTTTTAGGTAGTTTAATAGCTAGAAATTCACCTCTTAAAGGTGAATAGTGTAGGTATACTGAGTTCGAACTCCGGTTCCTGCACTTCAGTGTAATATGTCCAACCAATTAAGATATGTTTATTAGACACTACTTGTTCTATTTTATTATTATTATTATTATTAGGGATCTTCTACGATACATTTGAAAAATTCAAGTGTACTAATACATGACGTTGTAAATTAATAAATTAACCATTATTTTTATGAATTAAAAACACTATTAATTAATTATTGTATTTTAGATATAATAATAGCACAAGAAAAAATACAATTTCATTGTTTATAATGATTACACTAATATTTTAACATTTTTCAATAAAAAAAATTGAATATTGATTATTATGAAGAATAAAAATTCAAAAAATATCAAAATTTATATTTTTGACAATTTTAGTTAATGATATTTGATTATTATAAAGTTTTTAATGATAGAAAAATAATTTTTCTTACAAAAAATATTCATTTTATTTATTAATTTAACACCCATATACTGATAATTAAAAATTGTTTAATGTACCATAGAACTTGCCTTATTATTATTATTTGAACAATTATTATTATTATTATTATTATTATTATTATAGCAATTCATTTTCCTGTTATTATTTTATAACAATTCCTTCTACACTTTCTATTCTTCGTCCCAATTCCTGTTATTATTATTATTATTATTATTATTATTATTATTTGTTTATGGTCGGTTATTCTTTTTCTAAAGGAAATAAACTTTGCTTATCTACATCATTACTTAGCAAATGCAATGAACCAGTTAGTTTGATAGGCGAAAAGTTTTATGTCCTTTTTATTTAGTGATGTTGTGAGTTAGTAGTTGTTTGTTCTCATAATGATGATACTCTCTATCTCTTAAGAAGTTAATAATGTAGAAGAAATCCGCATGAAGAGAATAATCACTTGTACAAATCAATATAAAAGGATAACTGGATAAGTAAACAACCATAAACCTTTGTCTTGGCCTTGTAAACAAAACAATGGAAATATTTTGTTGTATGTTATTTATATCATTTATGTTGTATAACATGTCCTATGTTTTTTTGTATATTGCTCAACCTTATTAATGATACATGATTCATATATTTTATTCCATTTTTTATAATGTTTGTATTTTTATTACATGTACAAAACACTTGAGCGCAACATTTTTTCAAGAGGCGATTATCAAATAGTTTAAATGATCCAGCTACTATATGAAAGGCAGAAAAGCTATTGAGTCATTAATAAAATGAAGAAAGATGTGAAATTATCTCATGAAGCCAGCAAGAAAATTCAACATAATTTTTTAGTCATGTTATATGATTCTTTTTAATCGCATTAATAAAATTTTGGTTTGCGTTCTTCATTTATATTGTAGGTTTAGGCTGATAAACTCTTGTCACCAAAACAAAAAGAATAAATTTAAGGGATCAACTACAAATTAAAAGGACCTTGCAAAAGGCCGCATGACATAAGAGCAGCATAAAATGACTTTATTAAAAGGCCAGGCAACGTATAGAACCTTATAAAAATGCCATGTAAGACCTACGTACAGGCAGCATAAAAAGACCTTATAAAAAGGCCGTATAAGATCTACAGGCAACATGAAGGACCTTATAAAAGACCGTGTAAGAACTAATGGCAGCGTAATAATCTTGTATGGTGCAAGTCACCAACCGATAAATTGCTACACGCTGCAAATGATTTTCAAGGACCAATAACACAAAGAACTTTAGTGTAAGCTGGCAATTGATTTTTGATAAACAACATCAAATTTGTGTATAATTTGGTCGGGAATCTCAACACATACATGTGGAAGGAAATGTCATATTCAACATGATATCATTTGCAGTTAGCTTTAAGTGTAATAGCTTAATCGTTAAGTTAAAAATAATTATCCAGTGTAGCATGTATCTTCTGATTTCACGTATCACATATTAAGTGATTAAAATGACCAAGTGCTAAAAATTGATGAGGCGGGTAGTATTCATCACAAGTAAATAAATTTTTATTTTTTAGCAAGACTCTCAAGTAAATATAAATTTAAGAGGTGATTTCATGGCGAGTATATTCATTTCAAGTAAAGATAAATAGGCAAATTGTTCTCCCCATAACGAATTTAGTTATTTGTCAAGATGAAGTAGGCAAATTATATATATTTGCCGTAATAAGATATAGCCTCATGATGAAGTAGAAGATTAGAAGTTGTATGCATATATATGAAGTAAAAGAAATTGAATGAAGGAATAGCTTTATAGAATCAAGAAAAACATGGCTTAAAGAATAGGAAGAGGAGGAGGAAGTGGGATTCTCCATTTTAGTGTTTTAAAAATCGGACTGGATCGGTCGAATCTGTTGGATTAATGAACTAGAGATAAACTGGTCCAGTGTTTGGATCGGATATGCATGTAGATCGGGGAAAACTTTTGACTTTTTTTTACATTTTTTTTTATAAAAATTGGGCCCATTTAATGTATTGAAATAAAGCCTTTTCACCAGCAAGTCTTGAACTGTTGACTTCTTTGTAAAAGAAAGAGCACACTACCACTAAGCTATGCTATTAATTTGATAATAGTTTTATTTTAAATTAAATATATTACATCTATTTTTGTATTACTATTATTTTTATATAAAACAAGTTTTCTCACAACAAATGTTGATTTATTTTAAATGCACATTTGATTCTTTTTCATTGACTTTAAATTTAATATATTGTTTGTCTAATATTGTTTTAATTGTTCAACATTTTTTATATAGACTAAGTCATACAACTAAGTCATTTGATTTAATCAAGTTTTATCGTCTTAATTTATTTAATTTTTTTAACACTTTATAAATGCTAAATATTTTTAAAGAATTATCTTACTTGTATTAAAACATATGTGAAAACATTTTATATTATCTTATTTATTTATTGCATGCGTGATGACTATTTCTAAAATTTAAATTTTAAAAAATGACTATTTTATTTAAGTGTCATGATTTTTTTTAGAGTTTATTATAAACACTGATTCATATCACCAATTTAATCTGATTTAGTCATGCGGTTTGACCCGTCACCCTGGGGTTCGACCAGTGAACCAGTAGCCTCACTGATTCAATAACCGGTCCAATTTTTAAAACATTGCTCCATTTCCACTATTTTCTCCACCACCTCTTACATTATAAAAGAATATATATAGACTAAACTAAAAAAGAAAATACATTCAATATTTCACATAACACCAAAAACACTACAATGGAATTAAAGGATTTACACCCTACCAAATCCAGAACAGATGATTTTGAATATATGAATGTTGTTTTAAATTTCCGCAAATTCTAGCTAGTA
Source organism: Trifolium dubium (assembly GCA_951804385.1). Classification (NCBI taxonomy): domain Eukaryota; kingdom Viridiplantae; phylum Streptophyta; class Magnoliopsida; order Fabales; family Fabaceae; genus Trifolium; species Trifolium dubium. The sequence goes on from OX638070.1 coordinate 11,469,712, forward strand.
GTATATCACAGTTAAAATTTAAAAAGCAGCTTTATATTGTCATTAAAAAAGGTGGTGCTAAATAGTTTCCCGGACCCTAGTTAAGGATACTACAAAATAAAAGGAGTTTTATATCGTAAAGAGAAAGGTTTATCAGTTTATGTATATATATAGTACACAAAATTTATATTATTACACAAATTTTACAAACTAATTACAATGAGTCTTAAGTTTGAAGAAAATGTTGCAAGTACCTAAGACCATCTTCAATACCAACATACCTCCAATCATCAACACTCAAAATTCCCACACTTGCCTTTTCCACCCTCACTTTCTCATTTTCACTACAACCACACATCCCCACCCTCATATCCGCCACAACCGAACTCGCCAACACCTTCGAACAACAACCCGGTGGTGGAAGCTCTTGCGAAAACCACTCCTCCCCTCCACCCACAAACCTCACCTTCCCTTCACATTCCATCAAAGTAAAAACCCCTCTCCACCCTTTCACCACCACATTCCACGTCACCTTCACCACCTCCTCCAAACCCTCATTTTTCACCACAGCACCACCATCAAAACCAACACAAAATCGAAACACACCCGGAGGATCCTCCACAAGTTCATCCACCGGTCTAGATACACCACCAATCACGCTAGACTCGTGTTTTGAAGCAACGGTGACCACAAATATGAGGTCACCGAGGGACAGTGTCGGCTTCAGAGGAATCTGGCGTCGGCGTGTTGCGGCAGAATGGCCTAATGCAAAGAGACGGCAATATGAAACAGCGGATGGAAATGGAAGTGTTGAGAGAGATGGAAAATGAGTAGTTACGATTGGTTTCCAAAGAAGATCAGAGGACATAGAATGTAACCATGTTTTCGATACACATGAAGCTATGGCTAATGTTTTAGGGTCAAGATGATGTGCTATGAGGATGAGAAGTTCCCATGATAGAGAAGATGTAGAAGGATTATTAGTTGTTTCCATTTTCATGGAGATTATTGGAGGTTAGAATCTTTCTAGTGATTTTTCTTTACGGTTATATATATATAGAAAGGTGAAGCAGCTTGGAAGATAACACGTGGAAGATGTTTGTTGTTTGCATGGATGTTGAATGGCACGTAAGATTAATGTTAGTAGATAAGTCACGCAGTAAAATGTCACGTGTCTAGAATTTTATGACAACAATCGTCTCCTCGAAGGTGATTTTAATTGGATTAACGGTTTGTCACCCAACTTATACAGTTAGATTGGATAGCATAGCACTCCAATTCAACTTCAACATGTAGGTTGTGTTTGGTTATGAGAAGAAATAGAATAGAGAAGAAAAAAAGAGTAAATTTTTAATTTAACGGTATATTTTATAAAATTTATATCAGAATAAATATGTCAAATCACGAAGGTTACACTCATATTTTGTTACACTCATATTTTTAATTTAGCCTTTTATTTATAGGAAATTCTACGGTATAATAGATAAATTCTATTGTACCGGTACAATAGATTTTAAATAATAGAAAAAATCAGTAATTTTTGAAAAAAAAAACACATTTTTATTTTTAAAAGTTTTATTATTCATAATAATAAATGGTATTTTTTTAATGAAAAATATAAAAAAAATTAGTATAATAATTATAAAAATTAAATTGATATTTTTCTTATGAAATTTTATTCTCTGAAATATAATATTCAACGTATAACTTTTTAATTTATAAAAATAAATAAATTTTTATATAATAGAATTTATCTATTGTACTAAATTAGAAATTCGGTTTATTTATTGATACATGTTTTGAAAGTAACCCGCCGTTTACGGCTAACTTCCACTAATTAATTTTGTGACCGCTTTCTTAGTTTATTATTATTATTATCTCTATCTCTATTATTATATACATTACGATAGTTCCACGGAGCTTTCTGATGCATTCTCAAGAAAATTTGCTTATGTGTCATTCAATTAGAGCTTCTCTAAGATTTTTTTAAATATTTTTTTAGCGTAATTCAGTTGCATTCTTAGCATGTTTTTTTTTATATTTTTTTTTGGGAATAAATACATTTGCAGTCCCTATAAATATACAAAATTTCATTTTTAGTCCTTAAAACAATTTTCAGCAGGTTATGGTCCCTCAAATATTTCCTATCATGATTTTTTGTCCTTATTTTGTGGAAGAGGTTCTTATCTCTATTATATACATTGCGATAGTTCCACGGAACTCTCTCATGCATTCTCAAGAAATTTGCTTATGTGTCATTCAATTAAAGCTTCTCTAAGATTTTTTTTTTAGATATTTTTTTGGGTTAAATATATTTTTGGTCCCTATAAATATATCAAATTTTGGTTTTAATCCTTATAAAATTTTTCTTCGACTTTTAGTCCTTATAAAATTTTTCATCTTCACTTTCATTCCCAATTTTTGAATCAACTCATATATAACCTTTCTATTTTTTTAATGAAGTTGTGCACAAATGTGAAAAATATTACGATAATCTCTTCCTAAATAAATTGGAATTTTTTAACCAAACATAAATTAAATATGAATTTTAAACCACAAAAAGTTTAAAAATTCATAATTAATTCCTAAATTGTTAAAAAATTCTAATTTTTTTTAGAGAGATCATTATAATTTTAAAATCTTTTCTGCAAATTTTTTATTCAAAATTATGAATTCTACTTATGAGTTTACTTAAAATGAGGGATTAAAAGAGAAGATGAAAAATTTTATAGGGACTAAAAGTCGAAGAAAATTTTTAGAGGGACTAAAACCAAAATTTGGTATATTTATAGGGACCAAAAACATATTTAACCATAAAAAGATAAATTATGAGAATAATTATAGGGACCAAAAATATATCACAATGTGGGAGTTTTGTGATATATTTTTTTTGGTAGATCGAAAAGATAAATTGCTCCCCCAAAAATTGATCCCTGGAGCTCTCCAACCCATACGTCCTTTAGCTCATACCACCTGAGTTATGTTACGGGGAGAAAGTTTTGTCATATTAAGAAATCTATTTTCTTTGTTTTTTTTTTTGTTTTTAAAATTTACACGTGGATTACCATGCAAAAAGTTCAAACAAAGTGGGACAACGATGGAAAAAGATATCTTAATTTACATAGTATTTTAAAAAAATGCAGTTTGATGGGATTTAGATGAATAAATATACAATAAACATAGGAACATCACTATATGTGAAACTGTTATAAAAAAAAATTCATTTGAAACTTTTTTTAAAAAATTTATTTGCTAAAATTTTTTAACAAAAAAACAATACACTACAAAAATATTTTCCAAAAATATCTAAAACAAACGCATCTTTAGTGTATAATATATATGAATTAGGCCATATTGAATCAAGACTACTGAAATTTCAAAATATTAAATTATATTATTTTTCTTTAATATAGATTAAAATGTCAATTTCCAATCTAAAATTTTATTTTAATATATTAAATATGTTTTTAGTACTTCCTATTTTTCTAAATATTAAAAATTGTTTTATTAACATTCAACTTTTAACTTCGTAAATAATATTTTGTCAAAAAAAAACTTTGTAAATAATATTTTTTTAATATAACTTTTATTTTTATTCAATGTCATTTATACGATTTTGAATATATTTATTCTAAATTTCTGTCAAAACAATATATTTACTTCAACAATATATATTTAAACAACTCATAAAATATAATATCTCAAATTCACACCAACATAGTGTGGTACAAGTGGTAGATATTTGAGTCTCTTAACCATTTTGTCCCGAATTCGATCCCTAGCCGGTGCGTATGGAGAAACATTTGTTAGAAGAGGTCAACCCCTTAAATGGATTGCATATATCTCGAGTGGATTAATCTCTGCAGTTGCGTGCGAAGGATACCTTTGGTTTACCAAAAAAATATCTCAAATTCAATATTAAATATTAAAATAAATTTAAAATAATAATTTAAAATGAATTAATAAATAATATTAAAAAAAAATAATCCCGTGCACGGCACGGGCTAACATACTAGTATAATATATTTACGGATGTCTCTCTCCTGGTCGTAATCCTATGTGGCAAGCTATCAAGTACCCATATACCTATGTGGCAAACTATGAGACTATCTACATAACAAACAAATTCTTCCTTAATGTATGACTCTTCGATTCCCACTCAAGACATTTTTTCAATTATGAAACATTTTATTTTACTTTTTAGAGTCTTTTGATGTACCACTCTTCGATTCCCGCTCATGAAACTTTTTTAATTATGCTACAATTTATTTTATTTTATTTTTTAGAATTCCTTAATGTATCATTTTTTGATTTTCACTCATGGCACATTTTTAATTATAAGACATTTTTTAAAAGATACTTTTGAAACACATATTCTATATAACTAAGATTTAGTAAAAAAAAAAAATAACTAAGATTAATAGTCACTTATAGACAAGAAACAAACAAATTTTTTGAATAAAGATAAGTAAATCAAGCCAATTTCTAACAAATAACAATAATTTTTTAAGATTAATACTTTTAAAGAAATTTTTTCTTAATAACGTTTCCATAACTTTTTTTTTAATCATCGTAACTAATGATATATCATAAAAAAATTAATTGATTCAAACGTTGAAATACTATTATATAAATATAAGTACCCAAACAATTATATGTATCTATTTTTTAAAAATAAAGTTGTATGAATTAATATATACTATTACATAAATATTATTATGATAAAAAAATTCATAATTTCTCAAATAAAAGTATATTTTATTAATTTAATTTTTAACTTTTATTTACATGCAAAACTTAACTCATTTCTATCGATCATTTTTTTTATTGCTAAGTTGTATCAAATATAAATCATACTTATTATTTATGTTTTATTTGTATTTTATTAAGAAGATATTTTTATTCCTATATTAATAGAATAAATTCATTTTTTTGTAATTTTTATCATTACTTATATTTACACTTATATTAATATCAGTGCATGTCTTTATAATTTACACGGGATCAATATTAATAATCATATATTAATGAAAGAGCTTATTTTTTTATTTAAAAAATGAGACTTTATGGGCTCGTTTGTTACAGATTAAAAAATAAGTGATTTTGACATTAAATAATTTAGAGATTATTTTGTAGAGATTTTACGAAAAAGCAGAATCTATTTTGTGTTTGTTTACCATTATAAAAATTACTTTTTATAAAAAAATAATTTTAACTTGTTTGGATACAACCATATAAAAGTGATTTTGTATTACAAAATTACCATAAAGTACAATTATCCAAATGTAATATATTATATAAAAGTAATATATAAAAAAATATTCAAGTTCTTGTTTTTCATTATGGTCATATGATTTTATGCATATAGCTACAAATAAAACAAATTTCTAAATCTTATATTCTAAAAATAACAAACTAATCTTATAAATTCTAAACAAAATATTTTTGAAATATTAGAATAAATTTAAGGATATTTTTGTTCGAAAATTTTTGACACAAATTTTCTCTTTTCTCTAAAAAAAATCTATAAAAATAAGCTACTAATATCAGCTTCAGATTTTTAGCAGTTTTTAGATTATTTTCATATTCTGATTATTTTAAAAAGCTATAACAAACAGATGTTATTTTCTTAAAAGTGATTATTTTTTAAAAATAAGTGATTATTTTCTCAAAAAAGCTATAACAAACGGGCACTATATTCACATATCAAAACAAGGTCCTATATTTTTTTAAATTGCTACGGCGATGGGAGAAAAAATATCACATTGTTGAGAACGAAAAGTGGGAGATCATTCTCCAGCTATGAATTATATTTACACTCATGTTAATATAAGTGTATTTTTATTTTGTAATTTATACAAGACAATATTTATACTTATATATTAAAACAGATCCTATTATTTTTGTAATTTTTATGGGGACAAAAAGAAAATACCATACTATTGAGAACGGGGAGTGGAATATCATTCTCCACCATGTTCTATCCATTTAAAATCCCTAAATATATAATTATTTTTTATAATTAAATAATATAAATATTAAATCAATTTCATAAGTAATTAGAAAAACATAAATTATATGACAAAAAATTCATTAATTAAAAATAAGATATAAAAAATTAAATTAAATTACAAAAATTAATATTTAAACTAATTTACTTTAACATTAATTATATATATTAATATAATTTTGAATTTTAACCCGTACATTTGTACGGGTTAGTTATACTAGTGTTTATTATATGATATCCACCGAACAATAAGAAAAAAACAGAGCAAGAGCAAAAAAAAACAGAGCAAGAGCCAAGGACACACGAAGGACGTGTGGTTCTGTTAGAGTACTAAAATATAAAGTCAAGTTTTTTAAGTTTTTGATGATTAGTACTATGAGTTTTTAAGATTTATTATAACACATATGTTTTTTAAGCTTTAAAATTGTAATATATAAGTCTTTTAAATTTTTTGTAACATATTTGATTTTTAAATTTTAAAACAATAACATATACTACCTCCGTTCCTTTTTACTTGTCGTTTTAGGAAAAAGTATTTGTTCCTTTTTACTTGTCGTTTTGACAATTTAGGTTATATTTTGCCTATTATACCCTCATTCCTATTTTATTTTATTGACTAAATTTTGTATTTTTTTTTTGTTGAAACAATATAATCTTTTTATTATAAGCACTAGTTTTTTGTAACAAATTTTTTGCTTCATTTTAAATAAAGTTTGTTACGATTTTTTTGGAAATTGATAATAATTGAAAAAAAAAGTAGAATTTATTGGTGGATTAAAAATATGATATATATTTTTAAAAAGGGTATAATAGGAAAATAAGTTGGACAAATAGGCTCTCTTAATTTCGTCTTTTTTTTAAAACGACAAATAAAAAGGAACGGAGATAGTATGTTTTTTCAAGTTATATTCATCATCTATTTAAGTGATCAGGCTCCGAATGTTGAAAAATTTGGTAGTTAAAAGACATATTTAAGTGTTGTTAGTTTGAAGATTCAGATAATGAGTATAATTTGAAAGGACCAATGTGTTACAATTTTAAAATTTAAAATATTTATGTGTTACTGCTTTAAAACTCAAATGATCTATGTGTTATAAAAATCTTAAAGAACCTATATAATATAAACTGAAAACTTCAAGACCTGCAGATGCATTTGGCCAAAAAATAAATATAGTAGTGTTTTACCTAATTCAAATAAAAAAAGTCAATAATATTAATTTTGACTTTGTTTCTATACATCTAAAAAGTTTCATATCATTTAAAAATTGGTGAATTCTATGGTACAATGGTAAAATAATCATATACCAATACATTAAATGTGTTGTCCAATAGCCATTTAACATGTGTCATAAAATTTGACATGTTGGAACTATTATGTTTGACCAATTTGTTAACTTGGACAAAATTTGCAATTTTATTAGTTAAAATCTCTATATTACCAATACAATACTTTTAGCCAATAGTACCGTAGCACTTCCCTTAAAAATTAAGATAAAGAGTAGTTTATATATAACGAAATATCTTTTGAACAAAACTGTGAAAGTTCAAAAGTGATAGTATCTTGAATGTAGTGTGTCATATTAAGTGTAGAGCAATTATTCCTGTATATCTAAAATTCACATTGATGATGAATCGAGACAAACATATAAGCGAACAATATTTTAAAAGATAAAGATACTTTTGTAGCTTGAAAGTTTTGTTGGGTATCAACACTTTAAAGACAAAATTAATTTCAATTTTCTTTAAAATAATAAAATACAAGGATGGACAGAACGGCAATATATCCAATTTTATATTACCAATTTATTCATCTTTCTTCCTATATGTTCATACTATCCGTTACACTATATATAAGCCTCATAAGTTATGAAATTCAAATCAAGACATTCATATTCATATTTATTAACAATTCATATAATTGTCTAAGTAGCACAACAATGGAACTTCCAATAATGATTAAAACATTCTTCTTATTTTTATTGTTCATTAATATTTCATCAACTCATGTAGAAGCAACAACAACATCACTCTCCTCAAGCACAAACCTATTTAGAGAATACATAGGAGCTGATTTCAACAACATCAAATTCTCAGATGTTCCTATAAACCCGAATGTCGAATTCCACTTCATTCTCTCCTTTGGTATCGATTACGATACATCATCTTCTCCATCTCCCACCAATGGAAAGTTTAACATCTTCTGGGACACAAAAAACCTTAACCCCTCCCAAGTTTCTTCCATCAAGACCCAAAATTCAAATGTCAAGGTAGCCCTCAGTCTTGGAGGCGACAGTGTCGAAGGCGGCTATGCTTATTTTGATCCATCTTCGGTCGATTCATGGCTCTCCAATGCAGTTTCTTCACTCACAAGCATAATCAAAGAGTATAACTTAGACGGAATTGACATTGATTACGAGCATTTCAAAGGCGACCCCGATACCTTTGCAGAATGTATTGGAAGACTAATCCAAACTCTTAAAACAAATGGGGTCATAAGTTTTGCTTCTATTGCTCCTTTTGATGATGATCAAGTTCAGAGTCATTACTTGGCCTTATGGAAAAGTTATGGACATGTTATAGATTATGTTAATTTCCAATTTTATGCATATGATAAAGGTACAAGTGTGTCACAATTTATTGATTACTTCAACAAACAAAGTTCAAATTATAATGGTGGAAAAGTGTTGGTGAGTTTCATTAGTGATGGGAGTGGTGGATTGTCTCCAAGTGATGGATTTTTTAAGGCATGTCAAAGGCTAAAGAGTCAACAGAAACTTCATGGTATCTTTGTTTGGTCTGCTGATGATTCTATGGGAAATGGTTTTCGCTTTGAGAAGCAATCACAAGCTCTTTTGGCTATACATTAGTCAATTAAATATGTGGCATATGATGAAAAATTATTTTAATATACTAGTAGTACTCATGATGAGACATTGTTGTGTAATATATATGTGAATGTATACATGTTTGATGTATCTATATCTAAGCATTTTAATGTACATTTTGATTCAGCTCGGTTATATACAAGTAAATATTTTGTTAAAAAGTTTTTTTTACTAACTTCAAATAAATCATATGCTTAATTTTTTTTTTATTTTTATAAAAGACAATTGAATCAACAATATTGATTTGTTTAATATATAATACGGAGTTTGTTTTAAAAACATTATCTTTTGTTGATTAATTATTTCTTAAAAAAAAAACTCCAAAAGAAGTATAGAAATAAACCGGTAAGAAATGAGTTAGTTTTTTTTTTTTTACAAAAAAATGAGTTAGTTTATAACATTAAAAAGTAGTACAAAGTAAAAAAAAAGTGTGCAAACACTTATTTTTGTGTTGCAAATAACAGTAAACAGGGTAGGTGACAGATTTTAAATTAGAGCAATTGATTAATTCTAATTATTTAACTACAAGTAATCCATCAAACAAATCATCTGGAAGTGCATACAATGATTCACATTCCTTAATTCTTAGGCTCTACAACTTGGGCGACAAAGACAACAATTGTGATGCATAAGAAATGGTGGGAGTTTGAAACAATATTTACTGATCATCAAAATCTTGGATGGGTTCAAGGATAGTAGCTTGTATTGACAACTTTGATGCAGGGTTAAGTGGTAATCTCTTTTTTGTAATTGTTGTTTGCAAAATTATTATTTGGTAAATTATTTTCAAGTAAGTTAGTGTTTGTTTAAACAAATCATGGTTCAATCCTTGGGTCAGCTATCCCACTCTTCGAGGTGCCTCCAATCTAACGAGAGAATAGTCACTATGTTTAGCGGTGGATACTCCGGTCTTGACCCAAAAAAAAAATCATGTAAATTATTGTTTGTGCAATCATAATTTGTTTATTCATGAAAGAGAAATGATAATTAAGAAGAAAGAGAAAATAATATAGGAGAGAGATAAAGATAAAGTCATGTGAGTTTTCCATCCTTAAAATCACTCAATCTCAACCCAAAAATACCTAATTATTATCATCTATGAAGTATATACTTTTGCCTTTGCAGAATTCTAGTGCTAACAAAGGTACATCTTCGTTACAATTTATCAATTTCTATGGGAACCACATAATGAATTTCTGTAACATAATAATTTTATGTCTTTCTGTAGTGTCATTTTCAATCATAATGTACTTATAACAACTGTTCACTGGGAAATTTAGTGAACAAAAGACTAGTTTAAAAAGCAAGTGAGATCAACTAGTGAAATCTCGAACATGTTTGTGCGTGGTTTTTAACGTTATTTCTCAAAGTTTTTCGTTAAAAGAAAGTATCTTAATTTGTTGACAATGCAAAGAACACAAGGTTCAATTCACAAATGTTAACAAAAAGACTAGTTGTAGTAGGTTCAAAAGTTGACAGAAATGTTAAGACTTGTAGAAAAGACAATAAATTGCATTAAAATTGTAAAGATTACAAGAAAAGTGAAAATGGTGAGAAAAATGACATACATTGATCCCATGTGATTCCGTTTCTCAAGCGTTAAATACTTTGGAATTCTGTAGGATTCTGTACGACTAATTTTCCACCCCAAAGCCTGACTACAAGCTTTCTATTTATACCAAATTAAACCTAGCGGTTACATTTCTTGAACGACTAAGATTACAACGCGTGTTCCACGTTTTTGCTGCGACGCTCTCATATCTAACATTAGTTTCCCTTAGTCGCTTCGACATTCCATTTTCATGATTCACTGGTTTTCGCTAAGTCCCTCTGATTCATTCCCTGTGTTGGTAGCAGCGACAACTCCTTCTTTGATTTCCTTCTTACGACAACTTCTTCTATTGAACCACTTTAACTTAGAAACTTTTCATGACAAAAATCATTTTTGTTGCGACTATCCCATAGATAGCTTCTCCCTTTTAGTCGTAATGACTTTAGTCGGAAATATCGACTAACAACAACATTATGTATATGACACAAAATCTCATCATAGAATAGGTAGAAAATGTTAGATACATAGTCAATATATGCTTGAGATATAACAGTAAGTGATAAATTTAAATCATTTTTTTGACATAATGATAAATTTAAATCAATAGTATCCTTTGTGCTATGGAAATGCAGAAAAATAGTAGACCTATAAGTAAAAAGTGAAGCAAATATTTCGCAAGGAAGCAATGTAAGTGAAAGATTTTAAATTAAAATAATTGATTAATTCCAAACATTTAAGTAGGAGCAAGAGTCTCTCTCGTCAAGTCAAATAATAAAAAACTATATTTTCCCTTTCTTTTATTCAGTACGCGGTAATGTAATTCTTTTATGCGGTTCATTTTGATTATGCAAACCAAATTTCCTCAAATAGTTTGGATATGAGGGGTGTTATTGTCTTCTCCTCATGTAACCAACTCTCGAACCCAACTCTTAAAAGTTGTCATTATTTTCCTTTTCCCTCACGGAATAAATAAAATATGGTGGCGGATTCGTTGCAATATTATTTGTGCTTGCGCCGGTTGTTATTCTATGCCGATGGGAGCATGATAAGAGTTATTCATCAATTGAAAACTTGAAAAAAGAGTCGGCAGAAGCTGAGAAAGCTTATACAAAAGTATACCATAATTATCATATTTAGGATGATATTTTTACCATATTTCACTGTGCCTGTCGTCAAAACCTGCGGGAGCTTGTTTTGCTTTTTCTTTTTCATTCACCTCTCTTTTTCATTAAATCTCATCAACCTGCTACTTTTATTTGCATTGTAAATGATTAGTTCTTTAACTTAAGAATTTTGCACGTCTATTTAATTGCTTTTGTCATTATATCGGTTGTAGGACTTGATAACACAACCCACTTCTCTCTGTGTGCCTTCGATCTGCTGCATGTTTTTTTTTAATGTCATTTGTCATGCATTTGGTATATTGAATGTGAATTTTGTTCTTTCGGTTAACATGGTCGAGTTCTTTCAGTTGTCAGCTTGTCCAAATACCAAAGAAGCAATTTGCAGAAGGCAGTGCATTTGGCGAGAAAGTCTGATCATGGGAATGTCGTTTTCATTTCCTCTCAGGTAAAATTCTGATTACAATTATATTTGGATGCTTGTAATTGCTATAGTGCTTTAACTTTTAAGCATGTGATATTAATTATATTTATACATTTGAATGTCTTTAAAATTTTCTAGGTTTATTATTGCGTACCCCCACAAAATTTGGGGGTATTTACCCCCAACGACTTAAATTTTTTTTAACCGATATAAATTTTTGTAAAATAAACCGTTGGACTAAAAGTTTATATCATATAGATCATTTGTGTAAAATTTTAGACAAATCTAAAATCATTTGATATGTTATTTAGATGCATCAAAATTAACAGTTTTTGTGATTTCTTAAACACCGTTAATCTTTATGTGTCTCAATAGCATATCAAATGATTTTAGATTTGTCTGAAATTTTACACAAATAATCAATATGATATAAACTTTCAATCCAACGGTGTATTTTATAAAAAGATGTATCGCTCAAAATTTTTATAGTAGATAGGGTAAATACCCCCAAATCTTGTGGGGTACACAAGTTGGCACCAATTTTCTATCTCACTAAGAGTAGAAAAAATCATTTATATAAAAATCTTTTTTATGTTAGAATATTATATTAAGTGGGGTCCTTTCTTAGTCATGAAAAAAGTAGGAATATTATATTATGTGTCCGAGGTTTTCAAACCCTTCAAAGGGACTACATACATAGAAATACACATAACAATGAAATTCATGTTTGAGTGTTCTAAACATCTTAAACCCTTCAAAATATAAATACTTTTTACTTAGGTTTAGGTAGATCTACGCACTGTGTAAAGATCTAGCAAGATATATCGTCCTCCTCATCATACCCATCCTCCTCCTCCTCCTCCTCCTCCTCCTCATCATCATCATCATCATACCCATAGTGCAAGACATCTTTAATATCGTCCATACACTTGTAGATACTCTTTTCTCCCCCCTTAGCCAAATATTGATCTAGAAGTTTATCTTTAGGCACACTCCCTAATAGATACACTCTTTGCTGATTTTTTTCCTTCAAAGCAAATTTTGCTAACCTATCCGCTGAGCGGTTGATGGAGTTGAAAATCTTCTCAAATTCAAGTCTACCCAACATATTTTGATATATATTTCTGAATATTGTTATGAAAAGCACGATTGACCTTCTTGCTGCCAATTTTCACTATAGTTGCAACAGCAATGAAGTTGTCACATCTTGCAATTACATGCAACTGTTTCAGATCAAGATCAAAATATTCAGGCAATTTTCATAGCCCTTATAGGCCCTCCAGAATTCCTACACATTCTGTGTCGAAATGTCTTTAGATTCATTCAAGTACCTACGAGAGCTGAAAATCACATTGCCAAGATGATCCCGCAGAATTGCAGAAACAACTCCCTCTCCGTTTTTATGAGACCCGTCTGTATGCAGAATTAACCAACCAGACAGTGGTGGTTCAAACTCCCTGAAATATAATTAACATGTAATATAAATGGTAAGTGATTTTCAAAATAGCTAATGATATTACATGCTATTTGGCCATTTGACAGTTCTACATAAAATATGCAGCCGCTTTTAATTCACAAATTAAAGCACTTACTCAAGTGGCAGAAAAAGATAACTCGTGAAAAAGATGTTACATCCTAATGATATTACATTTTATTTTCAAAATAGTTAATGATATAATAGGCTATTTTGGTCATGATTTTGAAAATTTGATGTAGAACTGTCATGCTGCATATTTTATGTAGAATTGTCAAATGCCGATCAATTAGCCCACGGACTTGTGCGAAGCCCAAGGCCCAAACCGTGTTGGCTCATTTGACAGTTCTATATAAATCGTTCTGGAGGGCCTAGAAGGGCTATGAAAACTGCTTGAATATTTTGATCTTGATCTGAAACAGTTGCATGTAATTGCAAGATGTGACAACTTCATTGTCGTTGCAACTATAGTGAAAATTGGCAGCAAGAAGGTCAATCGTGCTTTTCTTAACAATATTCAGAAATATCAAAATATGCTGGGTAGACTTGAATTTGAGAAGATTTTCAACTCCACCAATTGCTCAGCGGATAGGTTAGCAAAATTTGATTTGAAGGAAAAAAATCAGCAAGGAGTGTATCTATTAGGGAGTGTGCCTAAAGATAAACTTCTAGATCAATATTTGGCTGAGAAGAGAGAAAAGAGTGTCTACAAGACGATATTAAAGATGGCTTGCACTATGGGTATGATGATGATGAGGAGGAGGAGGAGGATGGGTATGATGAGGAGGACAATATATCTTGCTGGATCTCTACGCAGTGCGTAGATCTACCTAAACCTAAGTAAAATATGCATAACATATTTTTAGTTGAAAAACTAGTTTTACTCTCTAATAAGTGGTGAAGGTAAGTCAAGGAAGCAGAGTAGGTGACAAATCTTAGATTAGAACAATTGATTAATTCCAATTGTTTAAGTACAAGTAATCGATCAAGCAAATAATCTAGAAGGGCATCTAATGATTCACAATCCTTAAGAAATGGTGCAGGTCTCAAACAATATTTTTTGATCATCAAAATCTTTGATGGGTTTAAGAAAAGTAACTTGTATTGACAACCTTGATGTAGGCTTGGTAACCTATTTCATGAGATTATTGTTTGAAAAATGTTTTTCATGTAAGTAAGTAAGTAAGTGTTTGTTTAAATCTATCACTGATTCAATCATGTAAGTTACTGTCTATTTAAACAAATCACCAGTAAGTTACTGTTTGTTTAAATAAATTTCCTACACTCAGATACTTCAAGAGATTTAAGGGTCCTTGAGCAATCCATATGGATGTTTATCAAAGAGGAACATTTACTTATAGTCATGGTTTGAATACAATCCATTTCCTTTCAACATTTTCTTGGATAAGGAAACAAATACATCACAACCAGTGATATGTAATTCTCTTAATTTTGGAACACATGACATGCTATCACGTATAGTTTGACATGAAATGATCACTAACTTATCCAAGGAAGGAAGGTTGGTGGGTAACTTGCCATTCAATTTATGACATCCTTCAATGTATAGCTCGTGAAGCAAAGTGAACCCCTCATTTCCACTTCGGTTATCGGCTGACCATTCTTCCCAGTTGGGCATGTCCTTAATCTTTATGATTCTTAAGGAACAAAATACCTCAATTCCAATCCTATAATTTCTGGACCCACCTTCTGCAACCTTGTAATAGTTGTGATATAAAGTTCTTTCAGATTAGACAATCGTCCAAGTGATGACAATGAGAAACAAGTTATGCACTCATCAATACATAGAAACATCATAGAATTTGAATATAATTGAAAAAAAAAGTAGGAATATTATATTATGTGTCCGAGGTTTTCAAACCCTTCAAAGGGACTACATAAATAGAAATACACATAACAATGAAATTCATGTTTGAGTGTTCTAAACATCTTAAACCCTTCAAAATATAAATACTTTTTACTTAGGTTTAGGTAGATCTACGCACTGTGTAGAGATCTAGCAAGATATATCGTCCTCCTCATAATACCCATCCTCCTCCTCCTCCTCATCATCATCATCATCATCATACCCATAGTGCAAGGCATCTTTAATATCGTCCATACACTTGTAGATACTCTTTTCTCCCCCCTTAGCCAAATATTGATCTAGAAGTTTATCTTTAGGCACACTCCCTAATAGATACACTCTTTGCTGATTTTTTTCCTTCAAAGCAAATTTTGCTAACCTATTCGCTGAGCGGTTGGTGGAGTTGAAAATCTTCTCAAATTCAAGTCTACCCAACATATTTTGATATATATTTCTGAATATTGTTATGAAAAGCACGATTGACCTTCTTGCAGCCAATTTTCACTATAGTTGCAACAGCAATGAAGTTGTCACATCTTGCAATTACATGCAACTGTTTCAGATCAAGATCAAAATATTCAGGCAATTTTCATAGCCCTTATAGGCCCTCCAGAATTCCTACACATTCTGTGTCGAAATGTCTTTAGATTCATTCAAGTACCTACGAGAGCTGAAAATCACATTGCCAAGATGATCCCGCAGAATTGCAGAAACAACTCCCTCTCCGTTTTTATGAGACCCGTCTGTATGCAGAATTAACCAACCAGACAGTGGTGGTTCAAACTCCCTGAAATATAATTAACATGTAATATAAATGGTAAGTGATTTTCAAAATAGCTAATGATATTACATGCTATTTGGCCATTTGATAGTTCTACATAAAATATGCAGCCGCATTTAATTCACAAATTAAAGCACTTACTCAAGTGGCAGAAAAAGATAACTCGTGAAAAAGATGTTACATCCTAATGATATTACATTTTATTTTCAAAATAGTTAATGATATAATAGGCTATTTTGGTCATGATTTTGAAAATTTGATGTAGAACTGTCATGCTGCATATTTTATGTAGAACTGTCAAATGCCGATCAATTAGCCCACGGACTTGTGCGAAGCCCAAGGCCCAAACCGTGTTGGCCCATTTGACAGTTCTATATAAATCGTTCTGGAGGGCCTAGAAGGGCTATGAAAACTGCTTGAATATTTTGATCTTGATCTGAAATAGTTGCATGTAATTGCAAGATGTGACAACTTCATTGTCGTTGCAACTATAGTGAAAATTGGCAGCAAGAAGGTCAATCGTGCTTTTCTTAACAATATTCAGAAATATCAAAATATGTTGGGTAGACTTGAATTTGAGAAGATTTTCAACTCCACCAATTGCTCAGCGGATAGGTTAGCAAAATTTGATTTGAAGGAAAAAAATCAGCAAGGAGTGTATCTATTAGGGAGTGTGCCTAAAGATAAACTTCTAGATCAATATTTGGCTGAGAAGAGAGAAAAGAGTGTCTACAAGACGATATTAAAGATGGCTTGCACTATGGGTATGATGATGATGAGGAGGAGGAGGAGGATGGGTATGATGAGGAGGACAATATATCTTGCTGGATCTCTACGCAGTGCGTAGATCTACCTAAACCTAAGTAAAATATGCATAACATATTTTTAGTTGAAAAACTAGTTTTACTCTCTAATAAGTGGTGAAGGTAAGTCAAGGAAGCAGAGTAGGTGACAAATCTTAGATTAGAACAATTGATTAATTCCAATTGTTTAAGTACAAGTAATCGATCAAGCAAATAATCTAGAAGGGCATCTAATGATTCACAATCCTTAAGAAATGGTGCAGGTCTCAAACAATATTTTTTGATCATCAAAATCTTTGATGGGTTTAAGAAAAGTAACTTGTATTGACAACCTTGATGTAGGCTTGGTAACCTATTTCTTGAGATTATTGTTTGAAAAATGTTTTTCATGTAAGTAAGTAAGTAAGTGTTTGTTTAAATCTATCACTGATTCAATCATGTAAGTTACTGTCTATTTAAACAAATCACCAGTAAGTTACTGTTTGTTTAAATAAATTTCCTACACTCAGATACTTCAAGAGATTTAAGGGTCCTTGAGCAATCCATATGGATGTTTATCAAAGAGGAACATTTACTTATAGTCATGGTTTGAAGACAATCCATTTCCTTTCAACATTTTCTTGGATAAGGAAACAAATACATCACAACCAGTGATATGTAATTCTCTTAATTTTGGAACACATGACATGCTATCACGTATAGTTTGACATGAAATGATCACTAACTTATCCAAGGAAGGAAGGTTGGTGGGTAACTTGCCATTCAATTTATGACATCCTTCAATGTATAGCTCGTGAAGTGATGACACGAAATCATATCGTATTTTTAGCTTAGTTTATGTGAACTTTAGGTGCATTTTCATATGTATTTATTTCTTTTATCTGTTTTTATAATGGTATTTGTTTTGTTTTTAGTTTTGTCTAATAAAATAGGTCGGAGAAGAGAATTGAGCAAAAAGGGCCGAAAACGCAGCAAAAAGGGGGGTGCAAAGCACAAATTCGCGCAGCCCACAAAGGAGCCCAGCAAAAAGGGGGCATTTGCCCCCATCAGGTGTTGGTGGCGCCCGCCACCACTTCTGTGGCGCCCGCCATAGAAGTCCAACCCAGTGAAACTGATTTTTCAGCAACGTGGGGCGCACGCACGCGTTGGATGGTTTTCTGTTCCTGATCGTGTGGCTATTGGATAGAATCAAAAGAGAGCTTATCATCTCCTATTTTTGTGGATCGTAACCAGAAAAATCCCTCTATAAATAGAGGACGAGATTCTTTTCTCCGCACGCTTTAATTCCTTTATTTTCAGTTAGTTTATTTCTCTTGTTTTGTAAACTGTCTCGGTACTTCCACTTCGGAAGTCCGATTTCAATTCTGTCTTCACTTTCCAATCAAGAATTTTATTTCCTTTAATTCAAGCAAGTTTAATTCAAGTTTCCAGCAACTTTAATTTCCAGGTTTTTATGCACTTATTTATTTATTTAATCATTATGTCTTGCTTTATTTACTGTTTTTATTTATTTACTTCTCTTGCCATGTCTAGCTAAATTCCTAGATATCGGTATGTAATTTAATCTTCCGAAGGGGATTTAATGATGATATAGCGCGCGCACACACACACTACTTTTCTGATTCAAATTCCTAATTTAATTCAAAGCTTTTGAACGAGAGTAAAATAAAGCAACTAAGGTTAAAATCAATAGAGCGAGAGTTTGAGGTTTTAACTAGATAGTAGGAATTTGATATTAATCTTTGAACGAGCGAGAGCCACATTAGGATTAATTAGAACTCATTGGTTTTCAAAATATACTTTCGAGGCTAAGGTGGTAGAAAAGTGACAGTAAAACTCCTAGCTTAGAAAGTATGGTTTTTATCAACAAAACGAGAGTGTGAGGTTTAAACCTTTAAATTAAGAAAGTTCTTCTGAAAAGTAAACACTTATCCGTGCACTATTATTTTATTAAATCCCCGATGGTTAATTAGTTACATACCGATATCGCTTTTTAATTAATTTAAATCCTAAGTTTAAATTCTTCTTCTTCTTAATTCTAACACAATCCTAAAATCCATTCGCCTTAGATTTACAACGTAACGACAAAATTACGGTAGATCAACTATTGATCTCTGTGGTTCGATATCTTTTAAAACTCAACGACGAAACTGTGCACTTGCAGTTACAAATATTTATTGATACACAATTCGTCGATCAAGTTTTTGGCGCCGTTGTCGGGGACCAATTTAGTCGATATCGTAACTCCGTTGTTACACCGTAGAGACTAAGGCAACTTTTTAATTTCTGTTAAAAAAATCTAAAAATCCAAAAAAAAATAAAAAAAAATAAATCAAAAAAAAATAAATATACAAAAAAATTACCCCTTGGTTTGTCGATTGCATGCCAAAAACCCGCTCTCAAAGCGACGAATTAGAACAACCAATCGACAACCCCGAGCGTCTACTTAGTGTACGACGCGGAATAGAAGCATTTAGGGAAAGATACATAGTTCCCCAAAATCAGATCCTCTTTCCCGAAGCGGACTTAGAAACTGAAGAAGAACCAGAGATGGAGGTTGGACCGCAAAACCGCCCCCTCAAGTACTACGCTACCCCTACCGATGCGGAACCACATAACAGCATTGTTGCCCCTGCTATATAGGCAAACAATTTCGAGCTCAAGCCTTCTCTGCTTTCAGCTGTTCAGCAGAATCAGTTCTCAGGTAGCCCTGCAGATGACCCTAATCTCCACCTCTCTGTCTTTCTGCAATACGCCGATACAGTGAAAGCTAATGGCGTCAGTCCCGAAGCAATCAGGCTTCGACTCTTCCCTTTCTCTCTTAGAGATCGAGCCCGTGCTTGGCTCCAGTCTCTACCTTCTAACTCGGTTACTACATGGGAAGAATTGAAGAAAGTCTTTTTGGCTAGGTATTTCCCGCCTAGCAAGACTGCTATGCTAAGAGCCCAAATCAATGGATCCAAGCAAAAAGACAATGAATCTCTCTACGAAGCATGGGAGAGGTTCAAGGACATGTTGAGGCTATGTCCCCATCACGGTTTAGAAGAGTGGTTGATCATTCACACCTTCTACAATGGTCTCCTGTATAATACAAGGATGACAATAGACGCTGCCGCGGGCGGCGCCCTCATGGACAAGCCTTACAACGAAGCCTACCAACTCATCGAGAGTATGGCTCAAAACCACTACCAGTGGGGAAGCGAGAGATCACCAATAGAGAAACCCCAAGCTAAAGGAGGAATGTACGAGATAAGTGGCCTTGACCATGTCAATGCCAAGGTTGATGCTCTCACTCAAAAGATAGATAGCTTACTCAAAGCTCCTGCTGCTACCGTAGCAGCAACAACCTCCAGCTGTGAAATATGTGGCGATCCTGGGCACGTCATAGCCGAATGCCAACTCTTGGCCGGAAACCCCTCCGACCAAGTAAACTACGCCCAAGGAGGCCCATACCCCAACAACTACAACTCAGCTTGGAAGAGCAGCCCCTACCTCTCATACAAGAGCAACAATGCATTGTATGCACCTAGACAAGGACCACCCTCTGGTCCACCGGGTTTTCAAAAAGCTCCTACGCCAAATCCGAGTAACACCGGAAAGTCTAGTCTTGATGTCATGTTTGAAACTTTCATGGCATCCCAACTGCAAACAAACGAAACCCTTAAGAATCAAAATTTGCATATCGCCAAGTTGTTTGAGCAACAAAGTAGATGTCCTAAACACCCATAACAGGATGCTAGAGACTCAAGTTGCACAAGTAGCACAACAACAAGCATCTACGTCTGCTCCTGCAGGCACGTTTCCAGGCCAACCTCAGCCTAACCCCAAAGCTCATGTGAACGCTGTGACACTGCGAAGTGGAACACAGTATGATGAACCAGAAGATCCTAGGACTGAGAGGCCATCCATGCAACAAAGGGTTGATGTGCCAATCGAAAAAGAGAGCGAACCTAAAGAAAAAGAAGGCGATGACGTGGAGCCCAAAGAAAAAGAGAAACCTTATGTGCCTCCGCCGCCTTACAAGCCTCCCATTCCTTACCCTCAAAGGCTCGAAAAGACCAAAAGCATGGGGCAATTCAAGAAATTCGTGGAGCTTCTCAAGCAGTTGAATGTAACTATCCCATTCACTGAAGCTATCACCCAAATGCCCGCATACGCTAAATTTCTTAAGGATATCCTAACCAACAAAAAGAAGAACGAGGACTGTGAAACTGTCATGCTCACTGCCGAGTGTAGCGCCATCCTCCAAAACAAAATGCCACCTAAACTCAAAGACCTAGGGAGCTTCTCTATACCCTGTGTCATTGGAAAGTTTGTCATAGATAGGGCCCTATGCGATTTAGGTGCCAGTATAAGTCTCATGCCCATGACCATATGCGATAGATTGAAGATAGGAGAGTTGAGACCAACTAGGATGTCCATTCAGTTCGCAGATCGTTCTATCAAGATGCCTCTTGGTATTCTAGAAAACGTTCCTGTGCGTATAGGACAATTCTTCATCCCAACTGACTTCATAGTCATGGACATAAAGGAGGACTCTAACACCCCAATCATCTTAGGAAGGCCATTCCTGGCTACAGCCGGTGCGATCATTGATGTGAAGAAAGGGAAACTCACTTTTGAAGTGGGAGAGGAAAAAGTTGAATTTATTTTAACCCAGTTCTTGAGCGCACCAGCCATAAATGATACTTGCTATCTGCTAGACGTCATTGACGAATGCAGAAGGGAAATGGAGAATGATCCAACTACATACTTAGAAATCTTGGGATCTCCTCCAACTCCAACTCTCGAGGTTCAGGACGACGAGCTTGGTGAATGCTTTGAGATTACGCCGAGTCCGACGCCTTATCCCGACCAATCTTCTTTAGAACTCAAACCTCTGCCTGAAACTCTAAGGTACGAATTCCTTGATCAAGAGCTTAAGCGCCCTGTGATTGTGTGCGCAGATCTAGGAAAGTCAGAAACTACCAAGTTACTGACCGTCCTAAGAAAGTATCCAGCTGCTTTAGGATATAGCATTTTTGATCTAAAAGGAGTAAGTCCTTCTCTTTGTATGCACCGCATCTTGCTCGAGGAAGATTGCAAAACCTCTCGAGAACCACAAAGAAGGATAAACCCCATCCTCACTGAAGTAGTTAAAAAGGAAGTTGAAAAGCTTCTAGATGCAGGAATCATATACCCGATCTCCGACAGTAAATGGGTTAGTCCCGTACATGTCGTACCCAAAAAGGGAGGGGTGACTGTGGTTACTAACGAGAAAGGCGAGTCCATTTCCCAAAGAGTTGTAACCGGAAGTAGAATGTGCATTGATTATAGGAAGCTAAACACGGCCACGCGCAAGGATCATTTCCCTTTGCCCTTCATTGATCAAATGCTTGAGCGTTTGGCCAAACATTCATACTTCTGTTATTTAGATGGTTATTCGGGATTCTTCCAGATTCCCATTCATCCCGATGACCAAGAGAAAACAACCTTCACCTGTCCTTTTGGAACGTTTGCCTATAGGCGAATGCCATTTAGATTGTGCAATGCCCCCGCAACTTTCCAACGATGTATGCAAGCAATCTTCGCCGATTACATCAATGATATCATGGAGGTCTTCATGGATGACTTCTCCGTGTGTGGGCAAAGCTTTGAAGGATGCTTGACAAACCTAGAAAAGGTACTTGAAAGATGCGAAAAGGTAAATCTTGTACTTAATTGGGAAAAGTGCCATTTCATGGTTCGCCAAGGGATTGTTCTTGGACATATAGTATCCAACAAGGGGATTGAGGTGGGTCGAGCTAAGATCCAAGTAATAGAAAATCTACCTCCCCCAAAGTCTGTGCGAGAGGTGCGCAGTTTTCTAGGTCACACCGGTTTCTATCGGCGATTCATTAAGGACTTCTCCAAGATCACCAAGCCCTTAACCGGGCTGTTAATGAAAGATGCCGAGTTCTAATTTGATGATGAATGCTTGAAAGCGTTCAACCAGTTAAAGGCAGCTCTCATTTCCGCACCCATCATGCAGCCACCCGATTGGAGTTTGCCATTTGAGATCATGTGTGACGCTAGTGACTATGCAATAGGTGCAGTCTTAGGTCAAAGGAAAGACAAGAAGCTTCATGCTATCTACTATGCTAGTAGGACCTTAGACCCCGCGCAAATGAACTACGCCACCATAGAAAAAGAACTCCTGGCTGTTGTGTTTGCAATAGACAAATTTCGTTCTTACCTCATAGGGGCCAAAATCATTGTTTATACCGATCATGAGGCCATTAGGTACCTTGTGAACAAAAAGGATGCCAAACCAAGGCTCCTAAGATGGATCTTGCTCCTTCAAGAATTTGATATAGAGATCCAAGATAAGAAAGGAATTGAAAACACAGTTGCGGATCACTTGTCAAGAATGGAGGGAATGGTGCCTGAAAAGGTACCAATAAATGACGATTTCCCATATGAGAGGCTCGTAGCCATTATGAGGAGCGTCACCTCCGGATACCCATTAACTCAAAACGACATCGAAGTCGTCAACTCTGTCTGCATAAGAGACTCACTGCCTTGGTACGCGGATTTTGTTAATTACTTAGCAGCAAGAGTCCTTCCGCCAGATTTAACTTACCAGCAAAAGAAGAAGTTCTTCAGTGATCTCAAACATTACTATTGGGATGATCCTCTCCTTTTCAAGAGAGGAGCCGACGGAGTCTTCCGTCGCTGTGTCCCCGAAGATGAGGCGCAAAGCATCATTTCCCATTGCCATTCTGCGCCATATGGGGGACACGCAAGTACTTCAAAGACTTGCGCTAAAATTCTGCAAGCCGGCCTTTATTGGCCCACTCTTTGGAAAGATGTCCACGCTGCCATACGGAGTTGTGATCAGTGCCAGCGCACCGGTGGCATCTCCAGGCGCGATGAAATGCCTCAGCATGGCATTCTCGAAGTGGAAGTATTTGATGTATGGGGGATCGACTTCATGGGCCCATTCCCATCTTCTTTAGGTAATAGATACATACTTGTGGCTGTTGACTACGTGTCCAAATAGATCGAGGCCGTTGCCTCTCCAACTAATGATGCCCGAGTAGTGACTAGACTTTTCAAGAACCAAATCTTCCCTAGGTTCGGTGTGCTGAGACTTGTCATCAGCGATGGTGGCTCCCATTTTATCTCTAGGATCTTCGAAAGATTGTTATCCAAGTATGGGGTCCGACACCGTGTCGCAACTCCCTATCACCCACAAACAAGTGGGCAAGTGGAGGTCTCCAATAGGGAGATCAAGCAAATCTTAGAAAAAACAGTTGCAACCTCTAGGAAATATTGGTCTTTAAAGCTAAATGATGCACTGTGGGCATATAGGACAGCATACAAGACCCCGATTGGGACCACTCCCTTCAAGCTTGTCTATGGCAAATCATGCCATCTACCGGTGGAACTAGAGCATAAAGCTTATTGGGCTATCAAAGCCCTCAATTTCAATTACACCACTGCCGGTAGGAAAAGGATATTGGATATCCATGAGTTAGAAGAGCTTAGGTTAGATGCTTATGAGAATGCTAAAATCTACAAAGAAAGAACTAAAAAATGGCATGATAAGCGTCTATCTAGGAGAGAGTTTAAGGTAGGACAACGTGTACTTCTTTTTAACTCAAGACTTAAACTCTTTCCCGGAAAACTTCGTTCCAAGTGGTCAGACCCCTTTACTATTTCTAAGACATATCCTCATGGGGCGATCGAGATAAAAAGTGACTCCGGTGATACATTCACAGTTAATGGGCAGCGGTTGAAACATTACAATTTTAAGGATAGTGACACTACTTTTGAAAATTTTAACCTATCCGCCCTACCCGCTAACGTGAATTGAATTCACCCTCTATGAAGTCGAGCTCACCGACTTTAAACAAAGCGCTTGGTGGGAGGCAACCCACTGATTTTGAGTCTAATATTTTTCCTTTTTAGTCCATTTGATGTTGCAGGTAATAAAGAGAAAGCACGCTTGATGACTTCATAGTTGCGAAAGCTCTTGGATATTCAGGTTCTATTCTTCCAATTTCACCTTTAGTCGTTGCATTGGGGACAATGCTCGATTTAAGTGTGGGGGAGGAAGCTTTATCGCTTTCCTTTTTACTTTCAGTCATCTAGTCTGCATGCATAATAAAACCTTTTTACTTTCAGTCATTTAGTATGCATGCATAATAAAACATTAGGATAGTTCACTTGAATCGAGTAGTTTTTGCGTGTTGGTTTTGTTATTGTCTGATTTTTCCCATTTCTTGAGCCGTACCAAAATTTTCTTGTGAAAAGCAAAAGTGTTGAGTTTTGATGCTTGATATTGGTTGTTTGAAAGTATATAGGTTGTTTGCACTATCTAGGCTATCTTGTGAGATTTAGGTAACAGTTGGATAAAATCAATACCATTCTAACACCTTAGATTCCCAGCAATATGTAAAGCTGATTTGAGTACCAATTTTGACAAAACTTTGAACTTGAGTTTTAATGAACCCTTAGTAGTTTATCTAGCAGTCGGCACCATCTCAAGGCACAAACTAAGTGGGAAACCGATGAATATAAGTGAATGATCTCGAATTTAAATGTCATAAATACTATTGGTTGATTCTTTGAAATAAATTCAACAAAATGTTGAAACATGTGAAAAGAAAAAAAAAATATACCATAGTATAGAAACTCATTAGTAGTTGGTTCAGAGGTGTCTGATTCTGAACTTGGTAGGGCGGGTTACGATCCGATCCCCTGCAACTGCGAAGTGGGTAAAGCAAATAGGGGTTACCAAACTTATGTTATCAGCACCCCGCGCTATATAATGATCATAATCACTAACAGGTTTCCCACCATGGGCGTGTACAAGATAACGGGCTTAATGTGATTGCGCTAAAATGAAAAGGGTAAATAAAATTTAGGTGAGAGGAAGAGTCAAAAGGAAGTGCTTCAGGTCTGTTTTCATACAATGGGAGTCTAGTGTGTCATTATGGTGTTCTTGTTATTTGTACTGTTATTTGATTTTCATAGCTTAGCCGGCAGCCACGTACAAGTAGGATGATCGTGTCATGTGTCTTTACTTGCACTTTGCAATTCACTATTCTTTCATGCTTGAGGACAAGCAATGGTTCAAGTGTGGGGGAATTTGATGACACGAAATCATATCGTATTTTTAGCTTAGTTTATGTGAACTTTAGGTGCATTTTCATATGTATTTATTTCTTTTATCTGTTTTTATGATGGTATTTGTTTTGTTTTTAGTTTTGTCTAATAAAATAGGTCGGAGAAGAGAATTGAGCAAAAAGGGCCGAAAACGCAGCAAAAAGGGGGGTGCAAAGCACAAATTCGCGCAGCCCACAAAGGAGCCCAGCAAAAAGGGGGCATTTGCCCCCATCAGGTGTTGGTGGCGCCCGCCACCACTTCTGTGGCGCCCGCCACAGAATTCCAACCCAGTGAAACTGATTTTTTAGCAACGTGGGGCGCACGCACGCGTTGGATGGTTTTCTGTTCCTGATCGTGTGGCTATTGGATAGAATCAAAAGAGAGCTTATCATCTCCAATTTTTGTGGATCGTAACCAGAAAAATCCCTCTATAAATAGAGGACGAGATTCTTTTCTCCGCACGCTTTAATTCCTTTATTTTCAGTCAGTTTATTTCTCTTGTTTTGTAAACTGTCTCGGTACTTCCACTTCGGAAGTCCGATTTCAATTCCGTCTTCACTTTCCAATCAAGAATTTTATTTCCTTTAATTCAAGCAAGTTTAATTCAAGTTTCCAGCAACTTTAATTTCCAGGTTTTTATGCACTTATTTATTTATTTAATCATTATGTCTTGCTTTATTTACTGTTTTTATTTATTTACTTCTCTTGCCATGTCTAGCTAAATTCCTAGATATCGGTATGTAATTTAATCATCCGAAGGGGATTTAATGATGATATAGCGCACGCACACACACACTACTTTTCTGATTCAAATTCCTAATTTAATTCAAAGCTTTTGAACGAGAGTAAAATAAAGCAACTAAGGTTAAAATCAATAGAGCGAGAGTTTGAGGTTTTAACTAGATAGTAGGAATTTGATATTAATCTTTGAACGAGCGAGAGCCACGTTAGGATTAATTAGAACTCATTGGTTTTCAAAATATACTTTCGAGGCTAAGGTGGTATAAAAGTGACAGTAAAACTCTTAGCTTAGAAAGTACGGTTTTTATCAACAAAACGAGAGTGTGAGGTTTAAACCTTTAAATTAAGAAAGTTCTTCTGAAAAGTAAACACTTATCCGCGCACTATTATTTTATTAAATCCCCGATGGTTAATTAGTTACATACCGATATCGCTTTTTAATTAATTTAAATCCTAAGTTTAAATTCTTCTTCTTCTTAATTCTAACACAATCCTAAAATCCATTCGCCTTAGATTTACAACGTAACGACAGAATTACGGTAGATCAACTATTGGTCTCTGTGGTTCGATATCTTTTAAAACTCAACGACGAAACTGTGCACTTGCAGTTACAAATATTTATTGATACACAATTCGTCGATCATGAAGCAAAGTGAACCCCTCATTTCCACTTCGGTTATCGGCTGACCATTCTTCCCAGTTGGGCATGTCCTTAATCTTTATGATTCTTAAGGAACAAAATACCTCAATTCCAATCCTATAATTTCTGGACCCACCTTCTGCAACCTTGTAATAGTTGTGATATAAAGTTCTTTCAGATTAGACAATCGTCCAAGTGATGACAATGACAAACAAGTTATGCACTCATCAATACATAGAAACATCATAGAATTTGAAGAGCTCCCTAGCCAATTTGGAAACTTGTCACCACCAAAATTACGTATTTTGAGTCTTTTCAAATTCGGATGTGACTCTAGCATATCAAATATAATATTTTCACTTTCTTGACTGTGTGTTGGAGTTGTCCATTTAAAGCCTACCTCATGAACATATTTTTTTACGCTTCAATCCAACACTGGAGGCTTCCTCTCTAAAATGAATATTTTGCAAATTCACAATCGAAAGTGATCCGTGAAGTTCCAGCATCCCCCTTAACTCACCGACACTCGACCCCTCCCCAACCATCACTAACAACAAAAAGAGGCAACAATTGAAGAGACTTCAACTTACCAAGATTTGTAGGCATCTTTTTTATACCAGTGCCCCTAATGTCTAACTGTCATAGGTTGGTAAGATAGGATGTGTTTGTTGGTAAAATGGTAAGATCAACACAACCCACCAACAATAGTGTTTCTAGGTTATACCGATGACAGGTATAATCAGGAATATTGATAATTGAAGTATAAGAAAGATCCAAATACCGCAAATGAAATAAATTACCGATTTAACTATGTAATAAGGTAATCGCATATTGAGACAAAGAGAAGACGCACATACGCTTTTGTTCTTCTAATAGAGTTGAAACTGAATTGAATGATTGAATACATCAAACTATCAACTGAGAAGAATTTGAAAGGCATGAAGGTCCTCAACTTCTAGCAACGGGAGTACAACATAAAATGTTCAGTGTCATCTTGAACTCCTTGTAAATATGAGATATGACGCACACTACTCTCTTCAATTGTGTTTGGACCACTATCCACAAACTTGTAATAAAACTTACCTACAACACATTCAACTAATTCATGCATAAGGTTATGCATTAAATAGCCATCTATGTGCGGTGAAAGAATGTCTTCGACACCAACTCCTCAAAACATTCTTCTCCTATGTCTTCCATTCTCTTTACTTTTGTTGACCATGGCTAGAAACCTTCAGTCATCCACAAATATATCAAGTTCCATTTGTCTATTTTATGGTCTTTGGCAAATATAGCACAATATGAAAAACACCTCTTTAGATATGAAGGTAGGTGTGTATTTTTTATTTATTTTAAATAACCCTTAAAGGCAAAAAAAAAACACCAATATGCCCCATTTTTATGAAATTTTCTGATCTGCCCTACTGACTCGTCCCAGTTGGAACTCACTACTACAGGTAGCGAGTTTCAACTTGCAATGTCTTTTAGAACTTGCTACCTGTAGTAGCGAGTTTAAGCTTTAGTTTCCTTTGAGAACTCCTTACCTGTAGTAGCGAGTTTATGAAGCAGTTTATTTTTTTAGCCATGGTTGAAACTCGCTACTGCAAGTAGCGAGTTTATGCTTCGTTTTGTTATTTTTCTCTTTGTTGTGTGAATGGAAATGGCTATGTACTTTGATGTTTTTTATTTTTTGGTTGTAATGTTTCCGATACCTTTTGTGGCTGTGGTGTTGCCGACACTTTTTATGGTTGTTATGACATATTAGTTTCTATAAAACCATGTATGTGTATTCATATCTAAATCACAACCAAAGTTTTCTCTACATTTTTGTTTATTTATCTTTTGCTTACATATTTTCATGGCTACCCAAATTTGGGATCAACGAAATGTGAACACTCACCTTGCTGCAGTGTATTTCAATAATAGTAATAATGCATTTCTGTTCAAGATACACACTGACGACACATTAGCTTCTTTAAAGCAGCGTCTGGACCGGGTAAACACTCGTGAGAGGAAACTCTGACGATACCAGGAGAGTAACAACAATTCTTTATCAACGTTCGTCCGTCATCTCAAACGGACCCGTTGTTAATTTCACTAAAATGGTTCTGCGCAACAACGACGATGTTCGAACTATGTTCTTAATTTTCGCTCAGTACAGTACAATGAGACCAATTGAGCTAGATGCAAAATTGGTCAGATATATAGAGGCAATATGTGCAGCTTGTGTTGAATCAGAGAATGGGGAAGTTGAAGTTGTTAGTTTGATGGACCCTTAGATATATTAATGTTTAAGTAGTACAAATGAGTTTATTTAATGTTGTTGTTGTTGTTTACAAGTTGTTGAATTTTAGTGAATGTTGTTTGTTGTTGTTTAATTAATATGATTATGGAATTGTTGTTGAATATTATTTGTTGTTGTTGTTGTTGTTGTTGTTGTTGTTGTTGTTTTTGTTGTTTAATTAATATAATTATGGAAGTGGTTATGAGAGTTTAAGTTTATTAAAAGATATAGAATTAAATCAGAGTTTATTGTTTTAAATAGTTTTAGTGTTTAAGTTAAATGTTGAATTATGAATATTTAGAGCTTAAAATATTCATTTTGAAATAAAATAAAAATAAAACTTATCAAACAATAATAAACATTTACGAGAATCAAAAATAAATATTATTATAAATTTTTAAACAAATTACAAAAATCCAAATATTTTGAATTAAATGACTTAATGTTCCACATCATGTAGGAACAAGAAGACGACGACGATGTTCATTTGTTCGTGATTCGTCACGTGGTTTATTTTCAACATCATCCTCGCCAACTTCCTCTTCAATCAAATCATCTTCTTCGGCAACGTTCTCTTGGACAACATTTTCTTGGGCAACATATTCATATTGATTTTGATTAATATTATTTTGACATGCTGCCCATGTACTGCTAAGAAGCTCTTCAGACAAATGTGATTAATGTATGTTGTTTAAAATAAAGTTGAATTATAATAGATAAATTTAAGATATATTACATAAGGTGCCTCCATGCGATCGATTGTTGAATGAATAGCAACCATATCGTGTGTTGGTTTGTCATTATAAATCATTCTAGGATACGAAAAAACTAACATTGTTATTATATGAGTTAGTAACACAATAAATTTATATAACATAATTAATATGTAAATTTAAATATTAATCTTACTGTAATCCATAGGGAGTAGCATAAGGTGGTGGATTTTCTCTGTGTGATGTCAATCATAGTAAACGACATCTGGTCCATATTTGCAATAGTAGGGTGCATCCAGAAATATATGTATATATGATGTTTGCAGCATCACACATACCTCTATAAAGTGATGCTAAGACAGCTGAACCCCAACTATAACTCCTTATTTCCTCTATAGTAGTTAACAATGGCAAGTATTATTTGAGATGAACACTATTACGGGTTTTTTGAGACATACCCCACTACAGTTGATTCTTTCATTTCCAAGGGAGGGGAAAGTATCGAAAACCTTTTGTGGGAGATTCTAGGTACGGGGGTTAATTGCGCAAAAGGAAGGTGTATGCATCTTAAGCGCCCATGGTACTCCATGGTAACCTCTCGAAATGCTTTTTGTGCTTTAAATGTGTGCTTTAAGAATGAGGGGAGAAGATGTAAGAAGTGAGAGAGAAGTTGTATTGGAGAGAGTGTGTGCTTTTGTGTTTGTGTGTTTGTGTAAGAAGAAAATTGTTGGCGTTTTTGTATGTTGGCTATAATTTTGCAAAAACCCATTTTGTCACATGCTCTAGAAAATGCTGTAGCAACTGAGTATGTTGTGACCGGAAGCTTCTAGACGCGTGCGCGTTTTTGTTTGTTATTTCCAGAAGATATCTTTTAAGAAGATTTGTTTCAGAAATCATATTTTTGTTGGAAAATATATTTTTGTTAAGGCGGAGCTGGCACAGCACGTGTGCCTTGTGCCACAAGTAACCTCTTGTGTGAAGATTTAATTCTAAAATATATTTATATATTTTATGAATTTTTTGTTTGGTGCTGAAGATTTATTGGATATATTTTTGAAGACTCCTTTTCTTAAGGAACAAGTCAAGCCCAGCATGAAGACTCTATAAATACAAGTGTAAAACCTAGTTAGGTTTTTGTGGGAATTTGTTGTGTTCACTAAAGCGTGTGTTGTTGATTTATTTTTCCTAGTGAACCTTGTGAGTCTTTTCTTGTATCATGTTGATACTTGATAAAGACATAGGTTGTTTCCTTGTTATTTGTGTGATTACTCTTAAGCCTTTAGGTACGGAGTTGATCGTTCTGTTTGAGTGTGTCTCACCGTTATAAGTTTGTTTGTTGATTGTGAACAACGCTGTCTGTGTTGTTTAGTAAGGAGTAAGGCGGGGCGCCTTAGGCCTAGGAGTTCCTAGGTTGAGTTGCACAAGGTAGTTGCTTGGTTAGAACAGTGAACGGGTCGTTTATTGGTGTCTTGGACTAGGGCTATAATAGTGGATTCCTCCTGGATTGGTATCCCCCAGATTAGGGCAAGTTTGCGCCGAACTGGGTCAACAAACTCTTGTGTTATTTACATTATGTTCTTTATCGCTTTTATTATTGTCTGTGTTGCGAGTAGATGCTGTAGCAATTGCTAAAGCATCTTACTACTGAGTGCCAGGAATTTCAATTGGCATCAGAGCAGGCATCCTGCTTGTTTGGGTGAGCTCCAGGGAACTATTTCTGGCATAATGGATAAAGAAGGAGGAATGGTGAACAGGCCACCCCTGCTGAATGGGTCTAACTATGATATTTGGAAGTCTCGCATAACGGCTTTCTTGAAATCACTAGATAGCAGGGCTTGGAAGGCTGTACTCAAAGGATGGGATCATCCCAAAGTGAAAGATGCTGATAATAATGATACTGATGAACTCAAACCTGAAGAAGAATGGACTCAAGCTGAAGACACTGCAGCAGTTGGAAATTCCAAGGCTCTAAACGCCTTGTTTAATGGAGTGGATCCAAACATGTTTAGACTGATCAATCAATGTACTGTTGCCAAGGACGCTTGGAATATCTTGAAGACTGCTCATGAAGGTACTCAGAGGGTAAAGAAGTCAAAACTCCAGCTCTTAACAACTCAGTTTGAGAATCTTAAGATGAAGGAAGAAGAAAGTGTTCGTGACTTTCATATGAATGTACTAGAGTATGCTAACTCATTTGAATCCTTGGGAGAAAAGATATCTGATGAAAAATTAGTAGGCAAAATCCTAAGATCTTTACCCAAAAGATTTGATATGAAAGTGTGTGCAATAGAGGAAGCACAAGACATCAGTGATATGAAAGTTGATGAGCTGATTGGCTCCCTTCAAACTTTTTGAGTTGAAAATCAATGAGAGGGTAGAAAAGAAAAATAAAAGTATAGCTCTTGCCTCGAACATTGATAAAGATGATGTGGAGAGTTCCATAGATACTGATGAAGGCTTATCAAATGCTGTGCAGCATCTGGGAGTAAAAGAAAAATCTCAACCATGGATATGTCACTACTGTGGAAGAAAAGGTCACATAAAACCTTACTGTTTCTTGCTTCATGGACGTCCTGATAAGGTGCAACAAGCAAAATCCAGAAAGTCTGGGAAGAAAGAATGGAAACCTAGAAAGAAGGTTGTTTCACTCATTGCTCACACATCTTTAAAAGCAACATCTAGGGAAGACTGGTATTTTGATAGTGGTTGTTCCAGACACATGACTGGAATTGAGAATTTTCTGGTTGATATCAAGTCCTATTCAACAAGCTTTGTCACATTCGGTGATGGGTCTAAAGGTGAAATCAAGGGGATAGGAAACTTGGAAAGAAAGGGTCTACCTAAACTTACAAAAGTCTTGTTTGTGAAAGGTTTGACAGCTAATCTAATCAGTATCAGTCAGCTATGTGATCAAGGACTATTGGTTAACTTTACAAAAGCTGAATGTCTAGTCACTAATCAAGAAGGAGAAGTCATAATGAAGGGTGTGAGATCAAAAGATAATTGTTACTTATGGGAACCACAAGAGGAAGTTGGCTTGTCAACTTGCTTGCTTTCTAAGGAAGATGAAGTAACATTATGGCACCAAAAATTAGGTCACCTAAACCTAAGGAGTATAAAGAATGCCATAGCTGAAGAAGCAATCAGAGGTCTACCCAAGCTCAGAATTGAAGAGGGGAACATATGTGGTGAGTGTCAGATTGGGAAACAGACAAAGAAGCCTCATCATCTGGTACAGCATCTGACAACTTCCAGAATACTTGAGCTGTTACACATGGATTTGATGGGTCCTATGCAAGTTGAAAGCTTAGGTGGTAAAAGATATGCTTTTGTGATGGTTGATGACTTCTCAAGGTACACCTGGATCAAATTCATTAGAGAAAAATCTGATACTTTTGATGTCTTCAAGGAGTTATGTGTTCAAATACAAAGAGAAAAAGATAGTACGGTCTTGAAGATAAGAAGTGATCATGGCAAGGAGTTTGAGAATTTCAAGTTCTCTGAGTTCTGTACAGCTGAA
This sequence comes from Trifolium dubium, assembly GCA_951804385.1. Taxonomy (NCBI): domain Eukaryota; kingdom Viridiplantae; phylum Streptophyta; class Magnoliopsida; order Fabales; family Fabaceae; genus Trifolium; species Trifolium dubium. Next base: position 11,503,638 of record OX638070.1, read on the forward strand.
GGGATAGCACATGAATTCTCTTCACCAATTACACCACAACAAAACGGTGTGGTTGAGAGAAAGAATAGAACTTTGCAAGAGTCAGCTAGAGTTATGTTACATGCCAAAAATCTTCCATATCAATTTTGGGCAGAAGCTATGAATACTGCTTGTTATATACACAATAGAGTTACTCTGAGAACAGGCACAAAAGTTACTTTATATGAGCTGTGGAAGAATAAGAAACCAACTGTCAAATACTTCCATGTCTTTGGAAGCAAATGCTATATCCTAGCTGATAGGGAACAACGAAGGAAATAGGACTCCAAGAGTGATGAAGGCATATTCTTAGGATACTCTACCAACAGCAGAGCATATAGAGTGTTCAACTCCAGAACAAAAGTCATGATGGAATCTTTCAATGTAGTTGTAGATGACTCCGGTGAAGATAAGAGGTCTGATGCTCCAGCAATATCTATAGCATCTTATCAACAAGAAGAGGTATTTGTGACTGAAAAGAAAGATATTGACTCTGGATCAAGTAGTTCTGAACCCAACAAAGGTCCATCTACAAGAATTCAGAAGAATCATCCAAAAGAGCTTATCATTGGAGATCTTAACCAAGGCATTGTTACTAGAAGAACAAGAGATGCAGTGTCCAATTCATGTTTTGTTTCAAAGATTGAACCCAAGAATGTCAAGGAAGCTCTTACTGATGAATTCTGGATTAATGCTATGCAGGAAGAACTTGAACAATTCAAGAGGAATGAGGTATGGGATCTTGTGCCTAGACCTGAAGGTGTAAATGTAATTGGTACAAAATGGGTCTTCAAGAACAAATCTGATGAGAGTGGGAACATAACTAGAAACAAGGCTAGACTGGTAGCTCAAGGTTATGCTCAAATTGAAGGGATAGACTTTGATGAGACTTTTGCTCTAGTAGCACGTCTTGAATCCATAAGACTTCTCTTAGGGGTTGCATGTATATTGAAGTTCAAACTATTTCAAATGGATGTGAAAAGTGCCTTCCTCAATGGGTACTTGAATGAAGAAGTCTATGTTGAACAGCCTAAGGGTTTTGTTGATCCTAGCTTTCCAGACCATGTCTACAGATTGAAAAAGGCCTTGTATGGTCTAAAGCAAGCTCCTAGGGCTTGGTATGAAAGGTTGACAAAATTTCTTGTTACTCATGGGTATAGAAAGGGTGGCAATGACAAGACTCTGTTTGTGAGAGAAGAGAAAGATAAAGTGATGATAGCACAAGTTTATGTGGATGATATAGTCTTTGGTGGAATGTCTGATCAGATGGTCCAGCAATTTGTGCAGCATATGCAGTCAGAGTTTGAGATGAGTTTAGTTGGTGAACTAACTTTCTTTCTTGGCCTCCAAGTCAAACAAATGGAGGATACTATATTTGTGTCTCAAAGTAAGTATGCAAGAAATATTGTGAAAAAGTTTGGTATGGAGAGTGCTAGCACCAAGAGAACACCTGCAGCAACACATTTGAAGCTTACCAAAGATGAGAAAGGGATCAGTGTTGATCAAAGTCTCTACAGGAATATGATTGGAAGCTTATTGTATCTCATAGCAAGCAGACCTGATATTACTTTAGCTGTAGGAGTATGTGCAAGATATCAAGCTGAACCTAAAATGAGTCACCTCACAGAAGTCAAAAGAATCCTAAAATATGTGAATGGGACATGTGACTATGGAATCTTGTATTGTGATAGTGATAATTCTATGTTAGTAGGCTACTGTGATGTTGATTGGGCAGGAAGTGCGGATGATAGGAAAAGCACTTCAGGAGCATGTTTCTTCCTAGGTAATAATCTCATATCTTGGTTTAGTAAGAAACAAAATTGTGTGTCTCTATCAACTGCAGAGGCAGAATATATTGCAGCTGGTAGTAGTTGTTCTCAACTAGTGTGGATGAAGCAAATGTTGAAGGAGTACAATGTGGTACAAAATGCTATGACATTATACTGTGACAACTTGAGTGCCATAAACATCTCTAAAAATCCTATTCAACATAGTAGGACTAAGCATATTGACATAAGGCACCATTTTATTAGAGATCTTGTTGAAGAAAAGATTGTCACACTTGAGCATGTAGCAACTAATGAACAACTTGCTGATATTTTCACAAAGGCATTGGATGCAACACAATTTGAGAAGTTGAGGGGCAAATTGGGAATTTGCCTATTTGAAAGCCAATAGCAGTTATATTTCAAAAGGCGTGCAACTGTTTCTCCCTCCTATCAAGCTAGGGTGCATGCATATCAAGGAACGGTTTTCTTTTCTATTTACTTCTTGTGCCGTAATCATTATCTCACTTTTCAAAACACTCAACCGATTGCGCTATCATCTCCTTCGTTCACACAAAAGATTTCTCATTGTTCCCATTTTGGTTCGATTTCTATCATCTCTCAGGCTTCTCACACTCTATTATCTTCTCAAATCAATGATGTCTACTCCAGTCTCGTCACCGGTCAGAGAAGAATCTCCAAATTCACCATCGCAAGAAGAACATGCACCGATGATTGCGGTTGCAAAACCTATATCTGTTGTCGCTCCCGACACTACCGAAAAACCAAAGAAAAGCAAGTCCAAGAAGAAGAAGAAGAAGTCGGTAAGTGTTCTCTCCCCTGAATCTGCGAAATCAAAAGAGAAAAAGAAGAAATCTAAATCAAAAGCTAAATCTAGTAAATCTCATACCATGCAAGAACTGTATCTTGATGATTTAGATGGCAAAAATGTTGAATCTTCTAGTAGGGTAGTTCAAGAGCCTGAAACCCTAGGATTAGATGATTCTGGTAATGTTAATACTGATGGTGGTGCTACTACTAAGGCCACAGAAAATGTTGTGGTAGAGACAACTCAGGAAGATGATCAAATTGTTGTTGCCTCTGAAAAGGCTGAAGAACATGAAGGTACTAACCTTCCTGAAGATGTTGATGCTGTAACAGATGCTAGAGCATCTGATGTCTCAAACACTGCAAATAATGCAGGTGAAACTGTGTCTGGTGATGCTATTGAAGTCTCTCAAGATGATGAGAGCAAGAAGAATGCTGAAGTGGAAATGGATGATCATGTTCTGTCTGATCACCAAACAGGTTCACAGGACAAGGAACCTGATGTTGAGATTTTGTCTGCTGTGGACAAAATGGTGGAGAAGACCCCTGGACCTAGCATTGCTGGCAGGTTAAGGAGTAGAACTAGAAAAGAACCAACACCACCACCAAAGTCAACAAAGAAAGCCAAGAATTCTGATGGCTCTAAACCTGTGAAGTATGGTCCTGGAAGGACAAAGAGCAAGGTTGTTGTGTCTGCTGAGCCTAAGAAGAAGGTTCTAAAGAGAAAGCATGTGTCATCTGATGACAGTGATTTTGTTGCTAATGACGATGCTGTAGAGGATGCTAGCATATCTGACAAGCCAGTTGATACAGGGAAGAAGAGAGCTAAGAGTGTACCATCTGTACCTCTTGACAATGTGTCATTTCATCATGAGGAAGGTGCCTCTAGATGGAAATTTATTTGTGAAAGAAGGGTAGCTATGGAAAGGAACTTGCATCATGATCTACTGAATCTCCAAGAGCTTATGGAGGTTATTGAAGCAGCTGGTTTATTGAAGACTGTTAAAAGCTTGGGGAAATGCTACATCAAGCTGGTCAGGGAATTCATTGTAAACATAGGAGCTGACTGTGATGATCCTATGAGTGCTGAGTATAGACAGGTCTTTGTGCGTGGTAAATGTGTTAATTTCTCACCTGCTATAATCAATGAATACCTAGGCAGGAGTGCTGAAGAAGTAGCTGAGTTGGAGGTAACTCAGAATCAGATCTGCAAAACCCTCAAAGGTGATCTGGTCAAAGAGTGGCCTATGAAGAGTAATTTGTCTGCTGCCAAGCTATCTACAAAGTATGCTATACTTAACAAGATTACAGCTGCTAACTGGGTGCCAACTACCCATTCTAATGATGTGTCCAGAGGGCTGAGCAAGTTCATTTATGCTATAGGTACAAAATCTGATTTTAACTTTGGTGATTTTATATTCTATCAAACTATAGCTCATAGAAAAATCAATGCAACAAAAATTCCTATTGCTTTTCCCACTTTGCTCTGTGATATCATACTGCAACAATTTCCTGAACTGTGTTTTGCTACTGATGAGTCTGCTAAGAGAGAGTCAGACATCACTTTAGACTCTAGGTTTTTGGAAAAATCACATGCTGCAGATATTGCTCTAGCATCTGCTATTCTGAGCAGACAGCAGATGATTGCTGATCTCAAGGTTGTGAGTAAGGCTTTGGATGACAAGAAGTTCTTGGTTGATCGTGTGATTCAAAACTTGGAAGCTGAAGAGCTGGTTGCTCATGATGAAGGTCTAGTGGTGGAGGATTCTGAAGGAAGTGTTGATTTTTAATAATCCATTTTCTTTGATGTTTTTTTTGTTTTATGGGTGAAGCCCTGGATTTTCTATGCACCTATGTGTGCTATCTGGTCTGTAATAAGTACAATGTGGTTCTATTCATTACTTATTTGATGTTCTGACAATATGATGTTCTTTCTCTTTGGTCAAAATATTTGGCTAAAAAGGGGGAGTAATATTTGCTTGCTACTGATTTCTATGATATTCTCATCATCATCTATCTGATGTTTAGCAATGCATGAAGACAGGGGGAGTGTAGTATGTATGTGTGGGAATTATTTTTTCCATTGAAGTGGAGTACTACTGATTGTATGCATTAAGGGGGAGGAATTTATTTTTCCTAATCCTGATTGCATGAATTGAGGAGGAGGAATTTATTTTTCCTAATCCTTAAAATTGGTTGATTGGATGATGATTTGGTGGCGGAAGACTCTAAGGAAACCGCTGAATTTTCATTTTCATCTGCTGATTTTTTAATATATATGGAATCCACTTGAGAGGTTAAGTCTCTCTGATCATACTTTTGGAGGCTAATTGAATTTCATATCCGCTGCATGCCTCTGATACATGGTTAGCCTATTGCATTCAAGAAATGTCCTTTATTTCTTCTGAAGTTATGTCTTGAAGTTGATTTGAAGAATTATTTTTTATGCATGTTGATCAAAAAGTGTTTTAGCCAAAATTTGCCAAAGGGGGAGATTGTTGGCGTTTTTGTATGTTGGCTATAATTTTGCAAAAACCCATTTTGTCACATGCTCTAGAAAATGCTGTAGCAACTGAGTATGTTGTGACCGAAAGCTTCTAGACGCGTGCGCGTTTTTGTTTGTTATTTCCAGAAGATATCTTTTAAGAAGATTTGTTTCAGAAATCATATTTTTGTTGGAAAATATATTTTTGTTAAGGCGGAGCTAGCACAGCATGTGTGCCTTGTGCCACAAGTAACCTCTTGTGTGAAGATTTAATTCTAAAATATATTTATATATTTTATGAATTTTTTGTTTGGTGCTGAAGATTTATTGGATATATTTTTGAAGACTCCTTTTCTTAAGGAACAAGTCAAGCCCAGCATGAAGACTCTATAAATACAAGTGTAAAACCTAGTTAGGTTTTTGTGGGAATTTGTTGTGTTCACTAAAGCGTGTGTTGTTGATTTATTTTTCCTAGTGAACCTTGTGAGTCTTTTCTTGTATCACGTTGATACTTGATAAAGACATAGGTTGTTGCCTTGTTATTTGTGTGATTACTCTTAAGCCTTTAGGTACGGAGTTGATCGTTCTGTTTGAGTGTGTCTCACCGTTATAAGTTTGTTTGTTGATTGTGAACAACGCTGTCTGTGTTGTTTAGTAAGGAGTAAGGCGGGGCGCCTTAGGCCTAGGAGTTCCTAGGTTGAGTTGCACAAGGTAGTTGCTAGGTTAGAACAGTGAACGGGTCGTTTACTGGTGTCTTGGAACTAGGGCTATAATAGTGGATTCCTCCTGGATTGGTATCCCCCAGATTAGGGCAAGTTTGCGCCGAACTGGGTCAACAAACTCTTGTGTTATTTACATTATGTTCTTTATCGCTTTTATTATTGTCTGTGTTGCGAGTAGATGCTGTAGCAATTGCTAAAGCATCTTACTACTGAGTGCCAGGAATTTCAAAAATAATAGAGAAAATGTGTGAAAGAAAAGAGATAAGAAAAAGGTGTATGTTTTTTTATTGTTTTGAATTCGGAAAAGGGTATGTACCCCTCTTGCCTACGTACCCTTTGTAAAGGATCAGAACTCACGTAGTTCTCTAAAAAAGAGAATGTGTGTTGTATGTTTTTTATGAAAAAAAAACAAGAGATTGATGTCATTATAAGTCTCACTTTTTAAATGTCAATATAAACACGCTAAACCATATTTATCAGGATTGGGAGATGTACGACCCAAAATCAACTTCAGGGACACCCTTCCCCAACAACGATAAACATGATTTAAGTCTTGCTAATGTTTATAAGGACAGTTAAAATTTGAGACAAATAATGATAAAGATCTAATGTTATTTAAGGAGCCAAAGATGGAAAAAAGATAATTGTGTTGGTTTGTGTCTTTTAATTGTGAACAACTTCAAGTTTGATTAGAATGTGTTAAAAAAACAGAGAGAAGATTTTTGAGAATGTTTTGTAATTTATGAAAGCGGTTTGATTTGAAAAGAAAAAAAAGTTATTGTTGTGAGAAAATGTTGTTTGAAAAGAAAAAATATTGTGTTTTGAAAACGGAAGTGTATCCGTTGTTGTAGAAAATATGTTGTAAGAAAAATGTTGAAAAGAAAATATTGTTTGTTTTGAAAATGGAAGTGTATCCGTTGTTGTAAAAAAAAAGTTGTAAAGGAAATAAATTGTTGTGGTATGAAAACGAAAGTGTATTCGTTTTGATGTTGTAAATTTGTAAGAAAATGTTGTTGTTGTTGTAAAGAAAGAGTTTTTGACATAATAAATAATGATAAAAAGGTAGCATAGTCAAGTTTAATATCGTTTGCGACTAAAATGGACCTACGATTATTTTTTTTGTTTAAAAGATCGCGCGTTGTTGAAAAGAGTTTTTTTTCGTTTGGAAAAAGCCTCGTAATCAATTGAAATTTAATTACGAGCTCTCCCCCTCGGAAATGAAACATTATTATTTTATTTTTTTAGCGTTGTGTGTGGTGTAACTAGAAAGCAATAAATAATGCGGTAAATAAAGCGGTAAATAAAGCGGTAAATAAATAAAGTCATACGCTATTACAACCATATCGAATAATTAATTATTACAACCCAATCGAATCGAATGAATAAATAATAGACAATAAATAAATAGCACGAAATAAAATAAGCGAATAAAAAAATAAAATAATGCGTAAATAAATAGAAGAGAAAAGGGGGTGCAAACCCAAAATTGAGAGTGGAGAAAAGCAAAACAGATCCAAAGCTATGCCCAAAACAGAAACAAGCCCAAACCAGCAAAAGAAAAAACCAAACCACAAAAAAACCGAGTGAACCAGACCAAGCTGAACCGGTCTAGGGGGTGTGTGCAGCAAAGTGGGGGGCGCGCATGAGCAATTTTCCTGGCCAGTCAGATGATGACACGTGTCCAGTGTCTTCTTCTTCACAAACAAACCAAAAAAAACAGAGGAGATGCGAATGGATACGACCGCCGCCGGATTCGCCGTAAAAAGCCAAACGGAGACCAAAATTAACGAAACAAAACTCCTTTCTACTCGGTTTTTCGCACTGATTTCGAATCTTCCCTTGGTTTCCTCGATTGGAGCTTTAAAACGATGAAAATGAGCGCGCGACCGAACGGGTTTAAGAGTTTCAAAATGATTATTTATGCGAAATCAGACGAAAATGGCTAAAGGGAGCTGTCTGGGAAGGTCTCAGTAATGAAAATCATCAACAAACTTGTTTGTTTGCTGTATAAATCGGCCAAAACAAGTACTTGAAAACCGCCGGAGTTTCGAGTTCGTTTTAGAGCATTTTCCAGTGGTTTTTTCGTGAGTTCGAGGCCGGAATCGTGTTTGTTGGGTTGTTTAGCTATAGAAAAGTGTATTTGGGTTGTGGTTTGGTGAAGATTTGAGGTGGTGGTGGTGGTGGCCGGAGCTAGGTGGTTTCCGGCGGTGGCGGCGCCGGAAAATGAGAGAGAGAAGTTTAGGGTTTCTGATTTTTCTGATTTTTTTAGTCTAGGGATTTGTGCAAAATGATTGGTAAAAATGATTGGATGATGTGATGGGTATTTATAGAGAATGATTAGGGTAAATGGTATTTTTGTAATAAAGTGTAAAGGGTAAATAAAAATAAATGAAAAGGAAATGAAAAAAAGGTTAAGAGATAGAGATGGTTAGGTGGATGAATGTGATTGGTTGATATGAGATAGAGATAAGATAGAAAAATGATAAAAATAAAATAATAAAAATGTAATGTAAATAGAATTAGTGAAAATAAGAAAAAGAATATTATTTGTATTTTTATAATATGTGATGATAAAATATAAATTGAAAATAAAAGTATGAAAAAAGATTATTTTTGATATTTTTAAACTCTTACGCTAGTTAAGAAATTATTTGAAATAAAATAAACTAAAAGAGTAAAAATTGTCGAAAAGTTATAAATTACGCAAATAATTAAAATAGTAATAAAATGTGCATGATATGATTTTATATTTGTATGAAAGAAATTAAAAACTATTTTTTAGAGAAAATGTAATTGTGAATGAATAAAGAAAAAGAGCGAGAATAATAGCAAAAATATGTGTGAAAAATGAGATCGAAATATGCGTAATAAAACAGATATATTTTTGTTTATTTTGATGTAAAACATTCAATTTGGATTTTGGGTCCAAAATTGGGGTACAACAAACACAATTGCCTGATTTTATTAGGCATTAATAGACCACCAATCAAATAAAGGATATATACTCTACAATGTATAAGCATTTCTTCATTTGTTGGGTTAGGTGACATCATATTAAGAAAGACCTTTAGCCATGTATGTCTAATACTATAGCCATCTCTTGACGGATCTGGCACTTGATTCCCAACATTTCTGCAGCAGTGTTCCAACTGACACATGTGGTACCTGTAACTGCTTTGTCATTGATTGGTAAACCCATTAAAATACAAACATTTTCCAGTGTTATTGTGCATTCATCCGTTGGAAAAATGAAAGTGTGAGTTTTCGATCTCCATCTTTCTATCATGGCCGTGATCAAATATTTATCCATTTGAAACCTTTGAAATTTAATAACATCGCCAAAACCTACTTATCTCAGAATAGGTACGAGTAAATGATGCGGTTCAATGGGTTTGTAAACACGCAATCCAAGAGGTGCATCCTAGAGATAATTAGAAAAGATACTACATTTAATATAAGATGAATAAATTAAATTAAGGCATAAATAAATACTTAACAAATTAATTAAAGCATAAATAAATACATAAATAAATAGGAGGCTAAGCCTTCCATGTATTTATTTTTTTTGATAAACTGGAGAGTAAGGTATCATGGCACGCCTAGGCATCCCAACTATGTTGGCACCCCCAAGGCTAACCACTCCTCTACCTCCACTTCAAAGATATTATTAAAATAACAAAAGAAAGCAATAAAGGGCGGGGGGGCATAAACCAAACCCACCAAAACAAGTTAACGGAAGCGATAATTTGGCAAACCTAGTCTATCCCTAGAGAAGCTATCCCTAGAACAACTAGAAATGTCATCCCACCATACAACTCCATCAACAAAAAAACCCGCATTAGCTAGCCTGTCAGCACAAGTATTTCCTTCCCGATAAATATGAGAAAAACTAAAACGGAAGTGACGGATATAAGAAAGACAATTGATCCATTTAGTCTTCAATTTCCAAGGAACTAAGTGAATGTTGGAAAAGGCCTGAATAAGTAAGAGGGAATCGCATTCCAACCAAAGAGTAGTCCAACCGCGCGCCATAGCAAACTCAATGGCATAGATAGTGGCACTAATTTCAGCATGAAGAGATGTGGACACACCAATATTGGCGGAAAAGGCACCAATATATTTCCCCAAGTGGTTGCGGAAAATGCCACCGCATGCTGAAAATCAAATTGATCCACCGCGAGAAGCACCGTCAGAATTACACTTGATCAAATTGTAAGGTGGTCGAATCCAAGTGACCTCCTTAATGGATGGAGGAGGAGGGGGATGACAATCAATACCAAAGTACTTAATAATAGAAAATTCCTGTATAGATGAGAACATATGACCTTTGGAGTGAGAGGCAGCCTGGCAAATGAGACCTTTCAAGAAATTCAAGTCACGTAGGAAATTGGGCGGAGTATCATTAAAACGAACATTATTTCGACACTTCCATATCAACCACAAAGTATTCACTATCGCCGCACTAAGAAGTTCCCGAAGCTGAGGACTCCAACCCCTATAGCACAACCCAAGAAGAGCAGGAAAACTAGAGACATCAATATTCTGGCCAATAACAGTAGCTAACCAATTCCAGTAGCGAGTAATATACGGACATCGCAAAAAAAGATGTTCTGTTGTTTCATATGCGCAGCCGCACAAACTACAACAAGAGACAATTAAAAAAACTCTGCTTAAGCAAGTTGTCATCTGTGGCAATTACATCATGCATAATCCTCCAAGGCACAAATGAGCGGGAGGGGGAATAAACTGGCGCCAAATAAGTTTAGTCCAACTGTAACTTTCCACCGGCGGCAAACCGCAAAAATATGCTTCCTTAAAGGTCAAGTGTCCTGAAGTGGAATATGCCCATATTAGTTCATCCCTCTCAGAGGTGCAAGAGAGAGGTGTAGCATGGATATCATTAGTAATAAGCGGGAAAGCTTGGCGAAAATCCGCAGGAAGAGTCCAATTCTGGTTAGTAATAACATCAGCTACCTTGGCATCGAGAAGGTAAGAAGTAGAAGCAGGGAGTTGTCCCGCAAAAGAGTCTTTCAACCTATATCCCAACCAATTATCCTCCTAGAAAGAGATATCATTGTCATTACCCACACGCCAAGAACTATGAACCTGAAGCAGAGGGAAATATTGTTTTAAACTGGACCATATAGAGGAGGAAACCGCATGATTGATGGGCTTAGAATCACGGAAGAATCTGGTACGAAGAAGAGTAGCCCATTGTTTGCTAGATTTAATCAACTCCCAGCATTGTGTAAGACAACCTGCTTTGTTCATATCTTTAAGCCGGCGTAGGCCAAGACCACCAAAAGAGACCAATGTACAAACCTTATCCCAAGATAAAGTAATCAATTTTTTTGTATCAACATTGCCAGACCAGACAAAATTTCTAATGCAACCGTCTAAGTATTTAAGCAAGTTACGCGGCCAAGAATATATGCGGAAGCTATAAAGAAGCATACCATGTATCACCGATTGTACCAATTGGACACGACCCTTCAAAGATAAAGAATGACTCTTCCAAGATGCCAATTTTGCCTTAACTCTATCCGCAACGGCTTGCAAATGAATACGCCGCGGTCGCCCTTTAAAGATGGGAACGCCGAGGTAAGTAAAGGGCACCAGACCAGTGGAAAAACCAAGAACCTGTGCAAGAGAGTGTAACCGAGCAGTAGATATAGATCCCCCAAAAATTTTACTCTTAGCAGGACTAACACGTTGACCAGAATTATTCCCATATTCAATTAACAAATCACGGATATTTTTAGCATTCTTCATGGTGGCTTTACAAAAAATCATTAAATCATCCGCGAAAAAAGAATGACTAGGCAGCTGAGTTCTACCAGAAGCAATACAAATCAAGTTGTTATTAGATACCATTGAAGAGAGTTGGTGACTTAAAACTTCCTCTGCAATACAAAAAAGAAGAGGGGATAGCGGATCACCTTGCCGGAATCCACGAGAAGAATTGATAAAGCCAACTGCTTTACCATTTAGAAAAAAAGGACAATTTAGCAGAGTGAAGAATGGTAGAAATCCAATTACAGAAAACCTGATTAAAACCAAAAGCCTGTAGAACACGGAGAAGAAAGCCCCAATCTAAAGTATCAAAGGCCTTCGTGATATCACTTTTCATGGCCATATTACCTCCAAAAGATTTTTTATCTAACATGTTAATTGCCTCAGATGCAAGACTAACACACTCATAAATATGCCGATTCTGAATAAAACCCCGCTGATGTTCAGAAACAATTTTTGGTGCAATCACCGCAAGCCAGTCAGTGAGGATTTTAGTAATAATTTTAAATTGGAAGTTGGCCATAGCAATGGGCCGGAAATTCTCAATAGCCTCTGCACCTGTAAATTTGGGAATGAGAACTACGTGACTAGAATTCATATTGGGAAATATCCAGCCTTGGCAGAAAAATTGAAGCACTGAAGCAACCACATCAGTACCAACAAAGTCCCAAAATGTTTGAAAGAAACATCCACCAAAATCATCTGGTCCAGGAGAAGACGACCCATCCATAGATAAAACCGCTTGCTTAATTTCCTCAAAAGAAAGTACATTAGTCAAAAGATCGTTATCTGTTGTTGTAATAAGCGGCGGGATATTGCGCTCCACAATATCCGTAGGAATACAATGATTATCACCCCCAAAAAGCTCAGTGTAGAGATTTAAAACATGTTGCTCCATCTGATGTGGCTCCGTAAGGTAACTACCGCCGTCCTTTAGACGAATTATACGATTTGAAGCATGACAAATTTTGGTGAGATTATGAAAATAGCTAGTATTACGGTCTCCCTCAACAAACCACTTGGTCCGAGATTTGTCACGCCAAAAATGCTCTTGAATGCGCAATGCCTCATCAAGACCAGCTTGCACTACTTTCTCCTCCGTACCTAAAGTATCAGTATACCCAGAATCATTAATAATCTGTTGTATAGAATCTAGTTGTGCAACCGCATTGGATACCTTGGTATGAATATCACCAAACACATTTTTATTCTAAGCTTTAAGAATAGGCTTCAGAGTTTTCAATTTAGTTTGCAAGATAAACATAGGACAACCGACAACATTTAATTTCCAATGATCTGTTATAACGCGACGACAATCACTATGCAACAACCACATCTGTTGAAATTTAAAAGAGGAGGGAAATGTTTGCACCTCAGAGTCAGAAGTAAAGAGAAGAGGGTGATGGTCCGAATGATGTTTAGGAAGAGTACAACAAAAAACCGCTTTCCAAGTGTCCAACCATAAAGAATTGCAGATAACTCTATCTAACCGGAGAGCTGCATAGTCAAATCCGCCACGACCATTAGTCCAAGTATACTGGATACCAATAGTATCAAGATGTAATAACTGATTATGATTAGTCCAACTAGAGAATTCATCACAAGAGGTTTTGTTGGGAGGGCAACGACCATATTTTTCATGAGCACCTAAAACAGCGTTAAAGTCTCCAAGAACACACCAAGCACCATTATAATTTGAAAAAAGCACACTAAGCTCAGCCCAAAGGCTCCTGCGCGCCACATGTGAGGTACTAGCATATACCGCCGCAATATAACAAGTCCTGTGTTCAAAAGTGAGAGAAAGAGCAACATTTTGTTCTGACAATTGGATAACCATATGATCAATACCAATATCACAAAATCCCCAAAGATTCAGAATACCTTGTCTTCGAAAATTAAGAGGAAACCTTTTAAGATTGAGCGAAGTGAGAAAATTCATAGGAAAGTGAGCAAAAGAAATTTATGGTTCCGATATAAACAAGACATGTGGCTTGTGTTGTAGACATAAATTTTTTAAAACCAACCTTGTATCAAGGTTTCCTATGCCTCTGGCATTCCAATATAAAATCTTCATGAGGTATGAGGAAGTTTACCCGTCCTAGAGCGGGTTTGCAAGTTCGGATTTGGAGTGTATGTGATATTTTTCCCTCTGCCTTTTCTCGGTTTCACCACAGTAAAAGGCACTTCCTCACCTTCATCTTGTGAATTATCGGTATCATCTGCCCATGAAGAGGACAGGCCGGCCCCATCACCCATATTAGTAACCTCCTTATTAACCTGTTCTGGCGCGGGCTGAATGACAGCCTCAGGCTTTGGTATCACGGTAGTAGTAATAACCGGGTCATGTTGAGCAACCGGAGAGGGCAAAGTTGTTTCCGGTACAACGATGTCTTCTTGATCAGACTCCGTGTGCAAAGAGACATGGTCTAGATTAGAGTGTTTCTCTTGCTGCAATGCTAGACTGGGTGCTTTTGGTACAAACATAGTCGTTGTTTTTTTAGTAGGTTTTGAGACCGGTTTCTTTTGCTTAGTTGGACGAGTGTTAACCTTCCGACATTGAGCAATGGAATGACCAACACAACAACAATGATCACAAAAATGAGGCAAGTTCTCATAGTCTACATCCGCAAAAAAAGCAAAACCCTCCATCTCAACAAGAATTTGATAATGCAATTCTGGCGCAAGATCAATGTTCACCAAAATACGGGCATAATGTCTAAAAGTACATTGTTGGGTAGCTGTATCTAGAGATAATGGAGTACCTACCCCGGAAGCTATTGCAAAGAGTGTGGTAGGCATCCAGTATTCCTGCGATAAACCATAGAGACGAACCCAAACCTGAGCATGTGTAATTTTTAATTCTACCGGCTTGAAATCAATAGTCCATGCAGAGAGACGTAACAACACCGGCTTGAGATTCCAAGTGCCGGTACTCCAGACCCTATTAAGATCTTCACAACTTTGAAAATAAAATTCATAAAAACCTTTCCCCAAAGGAGTAATCTGCCAGCGTTCCACCGGTGCCCATGCTTGGACATGTTTCTCCTGGAGTTCAGTAACACGCAACAGTTTATCGCCTTTAGACATCATCAAACGACCGTGGAGGTTATTCTTGTATCTATCCAAGCCCGCTTGGTAGGCCTCTTCTGGAATTTTGATTGATATTTTCTCCCCTTTGAGACATGGCTTAGGGAGCTTGCTAATCTGAACGTCGCACACATTCGTCAAAGCTTGGGCAAATGATTTTCATTGAGGGGAAGGTTGCGTCTGGGCGCTTGATCCTTGTGGGATTATTAGAGCGGCTGCCTTGTTGGTTGTGGTGAGGAAAGACCAAGGTAAATCTCTAGAACGATAAGCCATGGTTGCAATGAAGAAGACCACTTGTTATGCGCGCGAAGAGAAGGAGCCAGACTTTGTAAAACTCAACTTAGGAAACCTAGAGAGTTTTGACGCGCCTGATTCTTAAATGCTAGTGCAATACAAATGGAATTCGTAATAACAACCAAACAATCAGTGACGAACGGAAGGAGCAGAATCAGCGAAGAGTAGAAGGAAGGCAGAGGCGCGATGATGCCGTAGCAGAGACCATCGCGCGCGCGATTATCTATCAAAAATCAAAAATCAGTGAATAAAGTATAAATAAATAAATAAATTAAAGCATGAATAAATTAAAATATAAATAAATTACTTTTTCTTTTACTTGTTGTGATCTATGTTGTTCGTTCATCCATAAGGGTTCGTTTGATTTGCAAAATGAAAGTACTGGACAGAACAGTACAGGATAATACAAAACAAAATAGCACAGGACAAATATTTACGGTATTAAACAAATTTTGTGTTGTATGATGCTTAATAGAGAAAATGTTATTTTGGTGAACTAGAACAGTTGTGCTGAGAACAAAAAGTTGTCCCATGTTTCAGTGGGGGACAAGAATATATGATTTTGTCAAGTCCCTTAACCCCCAGTTTGTCTAGTTCTAGTGACAGTTTTCAAATCAAACACAGTACATCAAAAGTTGTTCTGTCTAGTCTCTTGTTTTTTTAGCAGATCAAATGTACCTTAAAAGTGTAGATATTGTAGAAGTAGTAATATGAAAAGTGTAGTATTGTTATTGAGTAGTAGAGATGGTAAGTAAAAATAAAAAAAGTTTGAAGGTAAGAGTAATATTAGAGATAGATGGTAAGTAAAAATCCTTAGTATAATCATAATACTCCAAATTTACTAATCCTTGCTTTTAGTATAATTGATTTTATAGGCAGAATCAATTATGCTTTAGAACTTAGAAGAACCAAAGACTTTAAGATCAATTTTATACTTCTAGAATTGCTTTTGGCTCTTCTAAAAGTTAAACCAAATATTTCACTATTTTTGTGGAGATTGAAAAACAAAATCTAATAATTTTTTAGGTACAAAAAAACTTATTTAACCTAACAATTAGTAAGATGAATTTCTGGGATTAACGATAATTTTTTGACTACTGAGCAAAGAGATTTCTGGGAGAGAGAAAAGAGTGTCTACAAGTATATGGACGATATTAAAGATAGCTTGCACTATGGGTATGATGATGATGATGATGATGATGATGATGATGAAGAGGAGGAGGAGGAGAAGGATGGGTATGATGAGGAGGACGATATATCTTGCTGGATATACAGTGCGTAGATCTACCTAAACCTAAGTAAAATATGCATAACATATTTTTAGTTGAAGAACTAGTTTTATTCTCTAATAAGTGGTATGATTAATTTGTTATTTTTAGAAGATAAGATTTAAAAATTTGTTTTATTTGTAGCTATATGTATAAAGTCATATCAGCATAATGAAAAACAAAAACTTAAATATTTTTCATATATTTATTTTATATGATATACTATATTTGGATAATAGTACTTTATGTTAATTTTGTGATCCAAAATCACTTTTATATGGTTTCATCCAAACAAGTTAAAGATTATTTTTTTGTAAAAAGTAATTTTTTTAATGATAAACAAACATAAAATAGCTTCTGATACAGGGACTAAAACCAAAAATCCGCAAACATACAAGGACCAAAAGATCATTTAAGCCTACTCAAAAGTTACAAATCCTTGCTTTTAGTATAATCAATTCTAGAAGCAGGATTAATTATGCTTTAGAACTTAGAAGAACGGCACAAGTTATGGTGCATAAGCCAAACTTATGCACCGTGCATAAATACCCCATATTACTTAGTGTATCTTCAAATTTCTAGTGCACCTCCAACAAGATTACTTAGTGCACCCTCCAAATTTTTAGTGCACCCCCCAAAATAGTGCACCCCCAAAATTTATAATGCACCTCCAAATTTTGAGGGGTGTGTTAGAAATTTGGGGGGATGCACTAAGCAATTTTCATGACTTATGCACGGTACATAAGGAAAAAGCCTATGCACCATAACCACTCCCTAAACCAAATATTTCACTATTTTTGTGGAGACCAAAAAACAAAAAAATTTAGGTGCAAAAAACTTATTTAACCTAACAATTAGTAACATGAATTTCTGGGATTAACGATAATTTTTTGACTACTGAGTAAACTCCATTCATTGATCTGGACAAACCACCAACTTATTTTTTAAACGGTCATACGACATCAATGATTTGATAGACTAATACTACTTAATAATAATATGGACTTTAGTGTTCAGCAATTAATAGTAGTGTTTTTCATTTGATCAAGTCTAGACTGTAGATACATACATCTCTGTAAAAACAGTTTCATGCACTCTAACCCAGAAATAAAATCATCAAAACATAATACAGCTAATATATAAACAAAGGAAAAAAAAAACACTATGTAAATCTATGTGCCCCAATGGACACAACATGAAAAACAAACCAAAATAAGAGAATTCATTATTTATTAAGTACATATAAATCCTTTCAAATTTAATTTCCCATCACTGCAGATTGTGGTTAGTGAACTACTATACAAATGTTCACCAAAGAGTTGGAATTTCATGGTCTGTCAAACTTCTAAACTTCTATTCACAAAGCACTTCATTATAGGGTTCATCCTGCAAAATAGATAAACGACTATTATTATATGACCAAAATGATTTCATGTTTTGTATCTCTATACAATGCGAAAATAACAAAGGTTTTATGCGTGTTTTTTTGGTCTTAAAACAAGGACTCTCTCTCTCTCAAGGTTGGATGGGAAAGAGGGTAGTGGTTTCTTACTTTGCTCTCCATTTTGAAGGAAGTTGTCATTAGTAGTACCTAGGTAGGGACACCGTGGATAGCTCTCCATTATATCTGATAAGAAAGAAACCAATCTGTTAGTGCTAATATACTTCCATGGTTTAATGTACACAATTAGAAGCTTGGTCGAAAGATCAAACACGATGCATAAATTGACTAGCAAATTACTCATTATCATCATTCATCAAAGGAAGCACAAAGAAACAAAAGCAGTGATGACTCATTATGGATGAGAAAGAAAACATACCAGAACTCTGATTAAAATCAGCAGTCAGATCTGAAAGGCTGAGGTTTCTAGAAATCTGCCCTAGAACTCCAAAGGAAGAAATGTCATGGTCCAGGAGTGCTCCATTCATTGAATGAGAGTTTGAATCAACACTATTGAATGATGTAACTGCTGCATCGCCAATAGTCGGGCATGTTTCCAAGACAGTTCCGTCAGGACCAAAAATGTAAGGGGGACTACCTGAATATCCAGGCTCTGATTTTATCATCCCCCCATTAATTCCTGGTATCAAACCCAAGCTTGAGTTTTGAGATGAAAGCATGCTTGATGGACTGCTGATTCTATTACCGCGAGCAGACATCTCAGTCAAATTGCGTATATTTGTGTTCAGAGATGACCCACCATTATTAAACACATCATGTAGGCTGGAATCAAGTCCATGTCGCATATTCTCTGGCTTCACGGCTGAGCTGGCTTGCTCAGCGGCATAGCAAGATGGATTCTGGGGTACTGTTAAAAAAAGAGACAAGTGTTGGAAAATAGCAAATATCATTCAAGTCAGACATATACAGGCTTGTAGTAAGAAAAAGAGCAACTGGGTTCCACACTCTGTTTAACTATTTAACCATTTTTCAGCTTATCATTATCTCACTGGAACAGTACGGTTCCACACTCTGTTTAACTATTTAACCAAACAAAACCAACCAGTATCAGAACCGTAATAAACTTTTGCAAATTGCACCTAAATGAAAATACAACGATACTGAGCTAGATTTTGTCACTCACTTGAAACAAGCAACTTAAGCATGCAACAGGTCACAAAGTTTTCTAAAACCGGTGCCAGTGACTCAACCTTGACGATGGTCGAGCAACAGGACTACTAATAACAAACAACTTATGTGGGATGTGTCATTCATGTCATGACTTGTCCCAAGGACTCAACCTTGGCGTTGGTTGGACAAAGGGATTAGCGGAGACTACTGATAGAGTCCTGAGACCAATGATCAGAGAGCCTTCCATTAGAGATGAATTTGAGAAACGGCAGAAAGCAAATTGTGACAATAGTGACTTGGATAGAAGAACAAGCAACAACTTGGAACTGACCGCAAGACTTGAGATATGATTGCATACAATATAGATGCCATGCCATGTAACGAAGAACCTCAAATAAAAACTTCATTTCAAATAAAAATATGCACAAAACTGGACCAGAAAGAAATGCGCTTACATGACATAGTGAAGCACTACTGTGAAAACACAATAAATGAGCAGTGGGCCTCAAATAAAAACCTCAATTCAAATAAACATATGCACAACACTGGACCAGAAAGAATTGCCCTAACATGACATATTGAAGCACTATCAAAACACACAATAAATGAGCAGTGAGCAAAATACAAGCAGAACGGACAAAAAATATGTGACCAAAAACCTAGAATACTGAAGCAACAGACATCGGAATGCAATCAGTGACAAAAGACCATACACTGCAGAAAAGCCACATGGACGCACTCACAACAATAAAAAAACAATGAAACAGCAAAGAAATCTCCGGAACTTAAACGTGGGACCCACAGACTGGAAGTGGTCCCAAAAGCACAAAAAAGGGGAGGCAAATCTAAAGGAACAAACGGCAACCTTGTTGGAGGTCTGGAGAGTGATGAGTGACCTTTACACATTTGCAGGACTGACAACAGTACGCGAGAGCGAAATCTAACTATCTCCAATTGCACCAATCATATGCAATGTACTCAGCTGAGTGTATTAGAAGCGAAATCTAAATCCTAAGAGTGAGATTATTAAAATAACTTTTAAGAGACTGAAAAACAGAAATAATAAAAGTTCACTCCAACATGATGAAAACAAAGCCCATGGAAATAATACAAACTTACATGAAGGAATATGTGAACCATTAGTGTTAGGTAGTGAAGCAACTGCAGTTGATTGTAGCTGACTTAACTCAGCTTGTTCCTTCAGCAACCTGTTGAACTCTGTTATTTGCTCCTTCAGCAGCAACCTCAAATAATAAGCCTTGAAAAATTCTTGATTTTCTTCTTCAAGCTTTTGCCAAACTGAAACATCAATACACATATGTTGGCACAAAAGTTCAAGAAACGGTATGTAAAATTATAGATGCAATTAGGAGGAGTACTCAAAGTGTTCATAAAATTTTCAACATAAATTCATGACTCAGATAAGCACAACATCAACACAACTATTAATATGAAGTGTCTAACTGTCTATTCTTCCATGCCTTTTAGTAAATAATCTCTATTATTAAGTGCTAGCCATGTTGCAAAGTCTCAAAGACAGAAGATAAAATATTACACAAAAGCAAAGATAAACAACAACTGGAGGGACAAAAAGTAATAATCAAAAACAGAAAACAAAGAACATAAAGCGAAAGAAGGGCAAAAAACTGCAACTCTTAAATATGTCGTATCCATCTCAGCATCAGATGATTCCATCGTAAAATACTATCCACAACACATGTAAAGGCAAAGAAATCCTCTAGAAGACTCTATCAACTCAAATGAAAATAAAACTTCACTAATTTGTCAATTGCATAAGGCAGTAAAGCAGAGGCGATAAAAAAAAATGAAAAGAATAAACATAATACTGAACAAAAGTTACTACCAAGTTCGGTAAAACCAGGCTCAATTTTTGCTTGAACTAGTAGTGTTTCCACAACTTCTTTTGGGTTCATATATAGTTGCAGACATCGTTCTATGAGATTTTGTACCTGGAATGAGCAGATTATAGGAAGAGTGAGTCAAAGGGGAAAGATTAAAATAGAGAATCAAAAGAATTGTTCAGTAGTAATAATTTCAATTACAAATTATATTCTGTAAAATCAATGTAGTCCTTAAATACAAAATTCCCTGCTTGTGGGAATACGTCCTAAGGTCTGTTGGTTCAGTTTTCAGGTCTACTTTTTTTATTGCTGTGTTTTCCATCATTTGTGGGTAATGTATATGCCACTGCACATCTGTCACTGTTTCAGATTATGCTAGTTGTTTGCACCCCACTTTAAACTCATTTGTAACCTGAGGTTAGTTTTTTTGGTTGCCCAGTTTGCTCCAACACTGTTTGAGACTCTGTTGTCAATCTCGGAATTCAGCGCGGCGCGGTCAACCCAAAAACTGGCGCGGCGCGGGGGAGATCGCGGCCGTAGCGGGGGCGCCACCCTAACACGGGTAACGGCATCATCCTGACGCGGCCTTCTCAATTTTGGCGCGGAACGGGGAGATAACGGCTGGCGCGGGGGAGATCGACAACAGAGGTTTGAGATTAGTTCTCGTTCATAGTTTGATAGTTGTCCAACAGACTTTCTCTTCAGCCTGCTATCTTGGTTCATTTTGGTAATTCCACTGTTTGCTTTTCTCTCTCTGGATTATACAAACTCAGGTGCTTCGGTTCATACAGCTGGTAATCCTTCTCATCCCTAGTCTGTCACCTCCTAAAACACCTCACCAAA
The DNA here is from genome assembly GCA_951804385.1 of Trifolium dubium. Lineage (NCBI taxonomy): Eukaryota > Viridiplantae > Streptophyta > Magnoliopsida > Fabales > Fabaceae > Trifolium > Trifolium dubium. The sequence continues at coordinate 11,525,176 of OX638070.1, forward strand.
TTACCCTTGCTAATGGTTCTAAGTTCTAACAAACAGGCAACTAGTGTTGGTCAAGAGAGTCATTGAGTATGAGTCGAAGTTATGCTAAAGTTTCAAAGCACCTTGAATATATATATTGTAATTTGCACTTTGCAATTTGTGTGTGTGTGTGTGTGTGTGTGTGTGTGTATATATTGTAATTTGCATGTCATGAAGTTTCTTCCTCAAGTATGAGTTCAAGAAATGATTCCTTTGTCAAATTAAACTAAAATAGTACAAAAATAAAGAGCTATGCAATGAACTAAGCCAGCACCATCATCGATGAACAAAATGCATACTCATCTGAATTACATCAAGCCTCAAAGAAACAATCTTTTGCAAATAAAGTTGTATATTCAAGCAGTCATTTCCATTCATGAAAAGAAAAAAGTGAACTAGGTGAGGCAGAAGATCAACTTACCAGCTGGATATCTTCCCGAGAAACCCGTCTCACAGAACCACCACTTGACATATCTAAAGTTCCTATGCATTGGACATAACAAACATAATAAATAATTAGAAACAGTTGACTAGTAGTTTCAAGGCATGAAAACTGAAATTAACAAGACAGAAAAAGTTCAACTTTACTACCCATCCCCCCTCCTCCCCACACACACCATGAGAAATATGTAAATTGTAAACCACTATTTAGTCCTGAATACTAATATTAAAATTTTGATCCCAAGAGAAATTTGACATCAATTTACACACTCAATCATGAAAAAGCACCTTTGTGCAATGCTACCATCTTTCCTGAATAGTTGCCAGTACCACTCCTACTTTCACTTTGATACATTGATTCTGAATCTTATATTTTCTTACGTGATTCTCATCTAACACAACATTCTCATAATTTTAATGTACGTCCCTGTTTCACAGTACTGATAAAATTCAGTACCATAAAATATTGTCGATCTTAATAGCTTGCCAATAAAATTTTCTTTTAAGCTTAAGTGGAACCTTTCTTCTTTATTCTAACATCTCATTCACCTAGCAGGAATTTTATGATTTGCATCTCCTCCTTTTTCTTTATTGCTTTGCATCCGAGTTATCTAAACTGTGTAACATTTTTGAAGTATGGTACGACTTCCGAATTTTTTAAATCCAAGCCAGTGCTAGAAAGCATCTTGCTGAATCTGCATTTCATATATTTTATTTTACTTATTCTAAATTGGAAGCCATATGATTAATATGAATTCTTTTCATAACTCAGGTCTTCCATTTAATTACTCTCTTGATACTGTTAATAAATCACACATGAAAAGGGTTACAGTAGGAACATAAAGACTTGTAACAAAATAATGGAATCACAAGGAGTCATTAATAACAATAACTTTCAAATAGACAGTTAGTTGTAATAGAAGCGGCATGAATAACTAGCAAAGACAGAGATTTAGGCTCTGTTTGGTATTATTTTCTTCACATGAGCTTATAGCTTATTTTGACTAGCTTTTATCTTATTCTGATAAGCTAATTCAGTTAGCTTTTAGCTTATTGTTTTTTCTTCCAACTTTACCCTTATCATCTTACTTAAAAACAATTAAATATTAATTAAACATATATTTTTTATGTCATTTCATATCAATAAGTCAGTTCAACAGCTAATTTTACCAAACACTACAAATTCAATCAGCTAGCTTATCAACTACAGTATAAGCTAGCTTATAAGTTATCTGCTATTTTTTGCCACTCAGAGCCTTAATAATGTTAAGTAGACAGTGAATCTCTATATAATATATTTACGGATGTCTAACATATCATAATCAATTATACGCGATTAGGAGGGGGCTGAAACCACTTGATGCCAGAACTGACCCCCTGAGAACAAGATTAAACTGGTGTTGAAAACCAAAAATCAATTATACTCGAGAGCAACCAAACATTTCAAAATCAATTTTACACCTCCATAATCAATTCTGGCTACTCCAAACATGGAATCAAACATATGCTAAGAGCCCTATCTTTGTTCTTTAGAATTAGAATAAAAACTTCCTCTAGCTTACAATCTCATCCACTACACACTACAAACCCTATTTTAAATATCTCAAAATCTTAATTCATATAAACACAACAAAATAAGCCATAAATAACTCGACAAGATCAAGGCACGTAAAACACCTCAAATCAGAACCAAAAATGAAATTGAAAATTTCAATAAACCTAGATAATTTGAATAAGAAGCAAAAGAACAAAGAAATAGTAGCGATCAGAACCTTGATTTCTTAGATTCTCTTACCAATTTTCAAAACTAAAAGGTAAAATTAAAAGAAGATAGAGAAAGAGATTGAATCATATGAAGAATTAGACGCAAGCACGCACGAACCTGAAAGAGGATTGGAAGTTTTGAGAGAGAAGAAAGATGACGAGAATTTGTAAAGAGGTTCGTCTGATCACCTTTTGCCAACAATAATAATACTCCTGTTGTAATAACATAACCAAATTCATTCATATAAAAGAATCATATATTAATTCTTGTAAAAAAATATATCAAATCAAATACAAAAATAAAAAGAAATCATAACCAAAAATAAAAATAAATAAAAGAAAGAAGGAAAAAATATTTGGTTAATTTAATATTTTCTTATATTTAATATCAAGAGAATATATTTGGTTCCAATATTTTTCTATTTTTTATAATTGATTTCAATATTTTTTTAATGAAAATCTAGATACAAAATAAAACATCTTCTAACTGTATTTGTGATCTTCTTCGAAATAACGCAACAAGAACTTTTTTTCTTTGCGAATGATCCTCTTTTTTAATTTGTATTTTTTTAGCTTCTTTATCAAAAAAATATGTAAAATGAACACATTAAATTCAATAATTGTATTTTTTTTTTTGTATAGAAGCTAATAAAGAGAAAAAAAGAAAACTAAAAAGAAAAACTAAGCACGAAAGAAGAAAGTTCCCATTACGTTATTCCTAAGAAGTTCACGAAGGCCTTCTGGAGGAGATGTAAGAGTCACGAGATCGGCATCTGATGATGCTCCAAGTTTAGCGAAAAAATCTGCATATTGATTTCCTTCTCTTAGTGTGTGTTGGAGAGCGCCATTGGTTTGAGAGAGCAACTCTTTGATGTCCTGGATCAACGCAACATAAATATGATACTTAACTTGTGGGTCTTTGATGAGGTTAACACAGAGTAAAGAGTCATAGTAGCAGACAAATTCATTAATATACTTGTCTTTTGCCAGCAAGAGGCCCCTAATTCAATAATTGTATTTGTAACAAAAAAGTTCAGTAATTGTTTTGTATTATAGGCGAAAAATAGTAAGAGTGCATACAGAGACACATAATTATTTTTGGTATCTTTATGATCTGGTTGTATTTTTCTTTTTTACATCAGAAAGATAAATTACTCCTCTCTTGAATTGATCTTTAAATCTTCTCTTACTCAATTATATGTTCCTCAGTTCTTATCCCTTGAGCTATCATTCAGAGACGATCTGGTTGAAATTTAGTAAAGTTATTTTAGATTGTGCCATAAAAGAGTAATTTTAGATTGTTTATATGATCTTACGCAATTTATTCGATTTGAATCTGTGTAATAATTTATGTTGTTCAATGTCCTTGTCAGCTTAGCTAAGTTGTTAAGCACGCCGCACGTTATGTATAAGCATCGGAGTTCGAATTCTACTATGTCCATTTATTCATTATAAGAGTGAAATTTTAGTCACTAGGTTATCTGACAAAAAAATAAAATAAATTATGTTCTGCACATGATATCTTGAACGTGTTGAATATAATTTTTTTTAACTAAAATTAGTTTTTTTTTGATACATCAGAAATATAAATTGCTCCCGCCAGGGATCAAACCCTAGACCTTCCCCTATCCAACCCATATGTCCCCAACTCTTAACACTTGGGCTAATTTTTTTAACTAAAATTAGTTAATTTAGCGGTGATTACCGCTGATCTTTGTAGGTGCGGGACTAGAACCACTTGATGTTAGAATTCGCATAAACTCTGGACTACTAGGACCCCATCCCATAGAAACCAATGGTGAAAACAAAAAAATTACTTTAATTAAGGGTTTAGTGGCGCAGCTTATTGCCCGTCTACCTTTTGTTCATGTGTAAAAAAAAATAATCTCATAGAATCAATTTGTAAGATGAGAAGTCTCCTATAAATTTTAATCATGTTTTATTAAGGGTGTTCTTATTCATATTTATCTAAAAATAAAACCGCAAACTAAACCAATTCAAACAAAAAATCGCATTTGGTTTGAATTGCGCAGACGCGTAGTTCATTTTTATGCACTTTCATTTTAAAAACCGAACCGCACCACTAACGTGGGAAATCACTTAAACAATTAACGTTTCACGCCAACACAGTTAAAAACCAAGTTAACGAAACAACTCATTTAATTACTATTTTTACAAATTCAAAAATGTTTTACTACTTACAATAAATAATCCAAGAAAGAATTTGCTTATTCATGTAAACAATTAATTTTATTTTTTATGATTGAAAATTCAAGGACAAATTTAACCTATATAGTACTTTTTATTTTTGTAAAAGAACAAAATGAGACTTTTGACCAGATTATTGTGTTCCCGCTTATATCCCCTTCCAGTTTCATTTGAATTTCGGAGTTAACCCCACCAACGGTACACCGAGAGATTCATTTCAACACACCACCGCAACAAACCATAACAGAACAGAACAGAAAACCTTTCTCTCTTTCTCTCTTTTCTCATTTCTTCCTTCATGGCTCCTCACTTCGTCTTCCCTCGTAATCTTCAAGACCTCGAACTCGATTCCCCCGAAGAAGACAACCGTCTCTCCGTCCAAAACCCCACAGACATCACTTCCCTTTCCTCTTCCCAACTCGAAGAATTCGTCAAAGGTAAATTATCTCTGTTCGTCTTGTGCACAGACCCGATCTTATCAATAATATATTTTCCGTTAACAAAAATCAACAAATTCCCAAATATTCAACTCAATTTCATCTCTCTTTCATTTTTATTTTTTTACAACAGGTGTTTCATTCGATCTCTCTGACAGAGAAATCCTCTGCGTTGAAGATCAAGATGTATTCGACCGTGTTTACTCTTTGGTTCGCGGTTATGCTTCTTTACATCACTCGTGTAAACTCAACCTTGTTGAAAGCCTTCGTTCTAATCTCGCTGTTCTTCTTCCCAACGTTGATTCCCTTTCCAGGGTTTCGAATGAGAATGAAGATGACCGCATTCTTGTTATTGATCGTGTTGCTTCTCATCGAAATGCTTTTAAGATTTATACTTATTTTCTGATTAATATTGTTCTCGTTGAAGATTCCAACGTTGCTCCTAAGGTATGTAGTGCTAGTGCTAAAATTGCTAAAATCTCAATCATTTTTTGACTTAGTTATAAGAATTAATGTGTATACTTTGAATGAAAATTAATTAGTTTTACCAAACGTTAGTGGGTCTAGTGGTGATTGACACTGAACTGAACTTGGTAAGGTGAACCATGGTTCGATCCCCTGCAACTGCACTTGGTAGGAGACTGGAACCATTAGATGTTAGAACTCTCACCGAGCCGGATTAGTGTGCCTAGTGGACCGGATACTGGTGGTGAACATAAAAAAATAAAAATTAATTAGTTTTGCCTTTTAGTAATTTTTTTTTTTTTGATTCAAATAATCCACACTTTAATCACTTCTGACATCACTTCAAACACAATTTTAATATAATTTACAAGATAAAGTTCATTAAGAATCACTTTTTCAAACACATTGTTCTTGACTATTCTCACAACTAATGTGTTTGTCACTAAATTTTGAAGTTTGATACTGAGTTTATTTATTCACTCAAGTATTTTAGAGGGAAGTGAAACTGTTTAATTTGAATTGTGTTGTATTTCGGTTTCAGGTGGTGGCAGCAAGTACCAGGAAGAAACAACCTGCACATTCGTGGAATTGGGAGCCACAGAGAGCTCGGATACTCAATCTCATTGCCAGTTCACTGGAGATAAACCTTGAATTACTCTTTGGTTCATCTGACCCTGATGAAGGTTACTTGTCGTTCATCACAAAGTGAGTAGCGATATTTCTTTCTGTTCATCTTTCTCAAGTTGTTACCACATCACATGACTTTCTGATTTTCCATCCACTTTGTTGTAGAAATGCATTCTCCATGTTTGAAAATGCGGTGCTTTTAAAAGATTCCAACTCAAAAGATGCCCTTTGTCGCATAATCGGAGCCTGTTCCACCAAGTACCATTACACGGCACAATCAAGTGTTTCCATCATGCACCTTATTCACAAGTATGATTTTGCTGTCATCCATATGGCTGATGCTGTTGCTGGTGCCGAAAAGAAGTATTCAGATGGAAGCCTTGCAACTTCCATTGTGAGGGAAATTGGAAGGACTAATCCAAAAGATTATGTCAAAGACACTGTTGGTGCTGAAAATGTGGGGCGTTTTCTCGTGGAGTTAGCTGACCGTATGCCCAAATTGATATCAACTAACATTGGCATTCTTGTTCCTCACTTTGGTGGAGAGTCTTATAAGATTAGGAATGCTCTTGTTGCTGTGTTGGGGAAGCTAGTATCAAAAGCGTTTAAGGATATTGATGGTGAAGTGAGTACGAAGAACATTCGGCTGCGTACTAAGCAAGCTATGTTGGAAATTTTGCTTGAGAGATGTAGGGATGTTTCGGCTTATACAAGGAGTCGTGTGCTTCAGGTGTGGGGGGAGTTATGTGAGGAACACACACTTTCAATTGGTTTGTGGAACGAGGTTGCGGAAGTTGCTGCTGGGAGATTAGAGGACAAGAGTGCAATAGTCCGAAAATCTGCTTTGAATCTGTTAATCATGATGCTGCAGCATAACCCTTTTGGTCCTCAGCTCCGAGTAGCTTCATTTGAGGCAACTTTGGATCAGTATAGGAAAAAATTGAGAGAGCTTGAGCCTTTGGAAGGTTCTGACAATGAAAAATCCAACGTTGATGGCGAGGTAGACGATTTGAATTTTGTAGCTGTTGAGAAGGAGCGGCAAGAGAGTGTGACAGATACATTTATGTCACAGGAAGAAGATGCAATCCCTATGCAGAATGGTAGTGATAGTAGTGTGCCTGACGTTGGGAACTTGGAGCAGACTAGGGCCTTGGTTGCATCGCTTGAGGCTGGATTGAGATTCTCTAAGTGTATAGAGGCCACAATGCCGACACTTGTCCAATTGATGGCGTCATCTTCTGTTACTGATGTTGAAAATACAATTCTCTTGTTGATGAGGTGTAAGCAATTTCAAATTGATGGCTCAGAAGAATGTCTCCGAAAGATGTTGCCCCTGGTAAGTCATAGTTCTTTCTATTATCTAACAAGGGTATTCAAAGTTTTTTTAGTTGTTGCTTCAATGTTTTATTCATGACAAGGTGGAATGGTTCTGTATGATCCATTTAACTGACCCCTTTTAGTTCAAGTGTTGATGACTGTTGTTATTTCTTAAATATGATTTGTACTCTATGTATGTGAATTGTTGATTATTGATTTTTCTGAAATTAATTCTTTCTTTGGGCATTTGCTCGCGTTTGTAGGCATTTTCTCAAGATAAATCCATCTTTGAAGCAGTGGAGAATGCTTTCAGTACAATATACATAAGGAGAAACCCAATGGAAACTGCCAAGAATCTCTTGAGTCTTGCAACTGATTCCAATATAGGAGATCTAGCAGCTCTTGAGTTTATAGTTGGCACCCTGGTCTCTAAGGGAGAAATAACTTCAAGCACAGTATGTTTTCATGCATCGTCTTGTCTAATATGCTGTATGTCATATAAATAAGTTATTCGAAATTGAATGCCTCTAGATTTTCCTTCAGGATGATGTTTTATACCCTAGAAAGAACTAGATGTCTGACTTTTTGTAGGTTTAAACAGATAAATGTGTTGAGGTTGTGATAGGATGCCATAGGTTTGAGGGCCCAATCATTGGACCCAAACTGCACCCATTCATATGACATCATCTTCTAGAAGAAATTAGAAAGGGAGGGAATAATAGTTAGTTGTATATTCTCCAGATTTCATGGGAACAAATCAGTTATAAGAGAGAGAGGGTAGAGCTGATGGGAATCAATCAGAAATATTGTTAGAGTTGTTAGGAGAGTCTCGAGGGAGGAGCATATTGCTCTGGTTAGGAGTTATTAACCTTGGTTGATCCTTTAATTTTCTGTTCTTCACCATTGTAGAGCCTTGAGATCAACATTTGCCATATATAAAATACAGTTTCATTACCTTAACTTTACGGGTTCTATCATGTTGAGCATTTTCAAGTTTATACTCCTATGTTTCATTTCTGGGGATTTTGCGTTGTAATACAAAGTAATGATATATTCTTTTCAAAAATGACTAGCGTAGCAACACTACATCCAAGTTATGTGAAATATCAAATGTCAATCTATGTTGTAAAAGATGTTAAGAGTACCACATTGGATGAAATACGGCTTGAAAATGTGTTTATAAGTGGGAGCGGTGCTTACCTTACAAGCCAATTTTCTAAGGTTGAGATATTATAAATATGATGATTAGTATCCATTAGGATATTGTGTGATTGATCCTTGATTGTATTGATTTTATCTTTCCTTTCTTGAATTCTTTCTTTCCCTAATAATTGGGATTGATTAGGAGGCTCATGCCTCTATTATATGTACATTCTCCATGGTATTAGAGTCTGTCTGTCCAAGATCCTTATTGGGTCACGTTCCAGACGTCTGTGTGTATGTTAAGAGTGCCGCATTGGATGAGATATGAACTGAAAATGTGTATGTTACGAATATGTTTTGTAAGGTTGAGCTAGATTTAACCCAAAATTCTAAGAAAACAGTTGAGTTAAATAAAATGTTTTGTAAGATTTAAATATTTAATGTAGACAAAGCTGTATGTTTTCTTCAGTTTTATATCTCGGTTTACATGTTCAAAAATGATTTGGGATGAGATTGGCTAATACTTTCATGCTTACATATCATTTGATGATAAACACTGCTCTTAGATAAACATAAACATATTTTACATTGGGAAGTAGGACTCAGATTGTTAGTGCTGGCATTGGGCTACAAATACAATCTCTTATTTGAATTAGTATGGCGCCCGCCTTTTATTTCCTCCGTCAAAATAAATTATTTCTGTCATCATATCAAATTTGGTTCTCGTCATTGATTTGATTTTATCCACTATTGCAGATATCAGCGTTATGGGATTTCTTTTGCTTCCATGTTGCTGGCACCACTGCAGATCAAAGCCGTGGTGCTTTATCTGTTCTTTGCATGGTTGAAAAGACATCAACTGGTGTTCTCGGCTCACATTTACAAGATATCATTGATATTGGGTTTGGTCGTTGGTCCAAAATTGATCCTTTGCTGGCAAGGACAGCTTGTCTTGCTATTGAGAGGCTTTCTGAAGATGACAAGACTAAGTTGTTGGCAAATAATAATGTTCGAATATTTGGCATTCTTGAAAGTTTAATTACTGGTTTTTGGCTTCCAGCAAATATTTGGTATGCTGCTGCTGACAAAGCAATAACTGCCATATATGCCATTCACCCAACTCCTGAAACCATAGCAGCTGACATGATAAAGAAATCTCTAAGTTCTGTCTTTAAGGATTGTGGTGGTGGTGGTGACGTTGACACTAGTAGCAGCATGCCAATCACAGTTCAAGCGGCAAAACTGAGCAGATGTTTATTTGTCATAAGTCATATTGCCATGAATCAGTTAGCCTATATTGAATCCTGTGCCCGTAAAATTCAGAAGCAGAGACTTGCAAAAGAGAAAAAGAACATTGAGAGTCAGAGTACTGACAGCAATGGCACAGCATCAACTGGTACACAGAAGGTGCAATCAGTGTTTTTTTTAATACTGCTATGCTATACTTGACATTATGTAATACTTCATAGCTTCAACTAACAGTTCTCAGCAACATATTTTGATCTTTTTCTGCTAAAACTTTATAAATTTGGCTTATTAATGTGTTACAGGATAATGATATAAATGCTGAGTTAGGATTTGCAGCCTCTGAGGATGCTGCACTTGATGCAATGTTTGAAAAAGCAGAGAAGGAAATTGTTTCTGGTGGTTCAAATGAAAAAAATCTGGTTGGAATCTGTGCAACTTTTTTGTCAAAGCTGTGTAGAAATTTTGGACTACTGCAGAAGGTGATTAATTTGACATCCTCAACAAAAATGAATTATTTTGCATTTTGTATTGATCTGTTCATTAATTTGTTTTTTTTATTTGATAAAATGAAATAACTACTTCGTTCTTTCAGTATCCAGAATTACAGGCTTCTGCAATGCTTGCTTTGTGTCGATTGATGATCATTGATGCAGATTTTTGGTGAGTTCTTATCAATACTACTACACCTCTTGTCCAGAACTTCTGTCCCTACTTTATCTAAGCCTTATATGAAATGAAGATGTTCTAACTGAATTGTTTGCAGTGATGCAAATCTTCAGCTTCTCTTCACAGTTGCGGAAAATGCACAATCAGAAATTGTCCGTTCTAATTGCACTATTGCACTAGGAGATTTAGCAGTAAGGTTTCCCAATCTTTTAGAACCATGGACAGAAAAAATGTATGCCCGGCTGCAAGATCATTCTGTATCTGTTAGGAAGAATGCGGTTCTGGTGCTTTCACATCTCATACTAAATGACATGATGAAGGTAGAAATCGCATAAAAGATGTTATTTTCCTTTTTATCCCTTTCAACTTTGCACTTTTCTGTGCATTATAGACTGATGCAATCAATTCTCCATCAGGTGAAAGGGTATATTAATGAAATGGCGGTAAGATTAGAAGACGAAGATGAGAGAATTTCAAATCTGGCTAAGCTGTTTTTTCTTGAACTTTCCAAGAAAGGTTTTTCCTTATAATTTTCTCTTTTATGAAAAGTGTCTGCTAATATTCTCGATATTACATTTTTAAAATAGAAAGGTATTTATTATAGTCTATTGGCATTAAAACAGGAAACAATCCAATATATAATTTGCTTCCAGACATACTAAGCAAATTATCCAAGCAGAACCTGAGCAATGAATCTTTCTGCAACATAATGCAATTCTTAATTGCTTCCATCAAGAAGGTATGCGTTATTTCATAATTTTGACATTGTGTTCTGTATTTACTCTGATTTGCATTCTCATATAGTTTCTTTAAGTTCTTCAGGACAGACAAATGGAAGCTCTGGTGGAAAAGCTATGTAATCGATTTAGTGGTGTTACAGGTATAATTTTTTCGGTTACTTTTACATACTCTTTATATAAACAGGTCCACAAGTTAATGCCTAAAATTTTCTAAACTAATGTTCCACTTAAAATTAATAGTACATCCTAATAACTGCTCATAATGATCAACTGTCTTGATTTCTTTACAGATGTCAGACAGTGGGAGCATATATCTTATTGTCTTTCTCAGCTATCATTTACTGAAAAGGGGATGAAAAAGCTAATAGATTTATTCAAGACCTATGAGCATGCCTTGTCAGAGGATTCTGTTATGGATAATTTTAGAAACATATTAAGCAAGGTAATGTTTTTTTGGTTGCTCTTGCATACTTTAGATGAAAATGCCTGAGGTATTTTCTTATTTAATTCAAATTTCAAACTGAAATCAGGCAAAGAAGTTTGTAAAATTGGATCTTAAAACTTACATTGAAGAGTTTGAGGATAAGCTGAATAAGTTCCACATGGAAAAGAAGGAACAGGAAGTTACTGCTCGAAATGCCCAAATCCATCAACAGAAGATTGACAGCAGGGAAAGCTTTAATGTGGATAAAAATTCCGAAGATCACTCAAAATCTAATACTTCTTCAGGTTAAACTCTTAAACTTTATAATTTTCAGGTTTTATACTATCTGCTCTTCTTAATGAATCTATTATATTAGTATTAGTATATTGTCTGTGATGGCAATCCTTGTCCATGATTGCATTTTTTATGTCTAAAGTAATGATTTTTAAGTTCTACAATTGCTAGTAATATTTTCTCCCCTGCTTATGCTTTTTTCTCTTCTGTTATGACTTATGATTGTTATTCCAAATAACACATTAATTTTTATTTTCTAATGGGACATGTGTTCTACATGATAAATCTTATATTAATGGTGGAGTAAAGCCAACCATCAAGAACGTACTGACAAATGCCAATCCACTAACAAGTTGACAAAGGATGAACATGTAAAACGTAAATATGCTGAATGATTTTTCTGGCTAAGTAACTATTGTCTGTTGAGAAAAATTATGATGTTGAGGAATTTTATTGCCATATAGTTTCTCACTATGGATAAGCTTTTAGTGAATTTTATGTTAAGTGTTTTTTCTGATAATCTTTTGTTTTCTGCAGATGAAGCAGATGGTGAAGTAATTGATACATGCACTGAAGAGACAAATACTTTGCCTATAAATGGTAAATCAAAATCTAAACCTGTGCTAGAAGCATCTTCTACTGCTTTGAGTGAAGTGATTGAATCAGATGAACTGGAAAATGAAGTCCAATCACCCATGGTTACGACAACAAGAGGTTAGTTGAAACGCAGCTTTTGTGAATCTGGCTGATTGTATTGTTGTAACTAACATGATGCTACCAATTATAGGCGCTCAACGGTCCCGAATTAAAAATAGCAATGTGAAAGTTGAAAAAGGAGATATTTCTATCACCAAGAATAGAGCTCTTCGGTCAAGGAGGTATGCCTCTCTGAGTGAAAGGTTTGGCTTGTATGCATCTTCCTTCAATTTACATTATTAAATGTTAACTTTCTGATCTTGCATTGTGCATGATAAATCATGACACAAAAATAATTAACAATAAAAGAATTCAATAGATTTTTGAATCCTGATAGTTTAATAGTATGTTCTTTTGTTTGCATATTTGGTTTTCTAGAGCAAACTAATGGTCTGAAAATGTCTGTAGTAAGTTGAATAGTTATCTTTAATATTTACAATTTATTTTGTGCAAACAATAATTTAAGAAAATAGAAGATGCATCAACAGTGTAAAATAGTTTTACACTGACATTCAGTAAACATCGTATTCTGCCAATTCAGAGATATTTTTAATTTAGTTATTTGACATGGCAATGCAATGATTTCTTATTGGATGGTGTAAAACTATTTTACACCGTCAATACATGTCCATTAAACTCAAATAAATTTTCTATTCGATATAAAGAAAACTTAAGTATGCTGATAGTATGTATACTTAGAAGGCACTGCCTACAAAATACAGGTATACTTTTGCAATATGAACTTCATTTACTTAAATTTCTGAGCGAGTTAGTTATTTTACTGGATTTTGACTGAAAAATGACACAATCATTTATTGTTCGTATTATTTGTATCCTTATGCAGATAAATACACAAAGGCGCCTTTGGCTAAAAAGATATACACATCAGTTTGATTTGCCATTTTTTGATGGCTGTGATACAATGCTTGACATATGGAATCTAGAAAATTACTGAATAGTTGCCAACATATTACTGCATTATCGATTTTCAGATTTCGGATGCACCATGTTTCATAGTGGAACACTTCTTCTTGAAGCTTGTATATATGAAATTTGATAGATATTACATTGGATATAATCAAATTGTTCAAGAAAATGAAATGAAATTTGTATTGTACTTATAACAAAAAATAGGACTTCAAGAGATCCTCTTATGTGCTTGTGTTTTGATGTGTGGGCTTGGGACAACTGTGGTGAGTCAAGGAAATTTAACATGCTCATTGAATCTTCCTATGTTCTTGTATTGAATGCTTTGATTTTTATTTTCAGTAAACAAACACATCACCAAATCTTCGTATTACTTAATGCCTTTTGTTTTCAATTTCCATATAGCGGTTATAATTTCATTTAACAGGAGAATTTCGACTAAGTCATCAAAAAGGAAAGTTTTCAACTCCTTCTCATATTTAAATATCTTACATTTTTATTAAATGATTAAATATATTTTTCGTTATTATAAAATTAGCGACTTTTTTGTTTTCGTCTGTAAAAAAAATTGCACTTTTATTCCTAAAATATTATGTTCTGTATTTAGTCTTAAGAAATTGTGAATTAGCATCTTATTATAGTATGGAATTAGCCTTTTATGAAATTGTGAATTGGCATCTTATTGTGAATTGATAAAAGGAGATATAGAAAATTTATAGAAGAAAATAAGCACCTTAATTTTATAGAAGGAGATTGAACTAAAAGGAGATATAGAAAAAGTTAAAAATACCAACTTTATATTGCAGTTTTTTGACTTATAACCCCTCTCAAATCCCATTGTAGGGTTGTAGCCATATTAAGTTTCTTTTTATTATTATTATTATTATTATTTATTTGAAATTCAATTTGTAATGCATACTCCCCTTGGAATTTAGATACACTACCATTAATTCCCTGGTAATCGACACAGTGATTGGTGAATAATATCTTGGCTAACTATTTTTTTTTTTACGCGAAGGAAGGAAATACATGTAATTTATCCATTTCATTATTTTTTTTTTGTTAAATACTAATTAAATTCATTTATTGGAATGGAAGGAAGTATGAGAACATATTTAATTTAAAAGTAGATGGGCTTTTAGGGAAACCATCAAACTAAATAGTTTACTACTTTTATATATCGTCGAATATATTTAAAGGTTTAGATGAATTAGACAAAAAAGTTTCACTTTCTCTTTTCCCTCACATGAATTTTGTAACAACTTTCCCTTTGTATAAAAACGTCAATGTTGGATCCTCCTCAAACCACCTCTACCAAACCCATCTCCACTTATAGAGGGAAACCGAATTATGCTGGCATTATTATTCATTACAACTGTGTGTTCTTCTTGTTGTCTACTGGTAAATCAAACTTTAGACTTATGTATTTATGCATTTAGCATTAAGCTATCACTTGTTGTATTATTTATACTTTACCAACTTCCATTTTTAATGGAGTAATTAACAAGGTGAGTATATTAAAAAAAATTAAAAGGGCGGAGAAGAAATAATATTAACGATGGTAAAGTTATATTACATATGTTTATCTCCACTTCCAACAGTGTGGAAGATGGTTAATTAGAAAAAGCATTTTCAATTGCAAAGGTCGTGAGAGAGAAGAAATCTGCTTGGGATGCAAGAGACAAAAATTCAGTGCGGCAATAAGTAATATGATTATGTAGCCTTTTTTAATTTATGGTTAAAATTAGTGGTACAATAGTAAATGACTTGAGCCCTCACTTTAGAAGTCACCTTCAAAATACCAAAAAAAACAAAGATTAAAGAAAATAAGGAAGAAACAATGAAGGAAGGAAGCTCGTTTATATGTGAAGAGAGGTTGAAAAGAGTTTATAGGTGAAGAGATTTTGATTGAAATTTTGGGTCTGTTTGTTATGGATTTTTTAAATAAAAAAATTCCATTTTATCATTTTGAATGTGTTTGTTATAAAAAATTTAAAAATCATTTTTTTTGAATAAACTAAACCAACCCACCTAAATTGTTAGGTGAGATAATCGAACCCGAGATCTCGAGGAGGAACACACTATCAGGTCCCAAGTCAATATCACAAGGCCAACCCAAGTGGGTCTAAAAAATTATTTTATTATAAAAAATGATTTTTAACTCTAAAACGAAAAGCTATTCTTAATAATTTTTCAAGAATCTCCATACCAAAAGATAATTTTTCAAGAATCTATTTTTTTTTTTTAAAAATTAAGGAACTTAAGTGTAGAAATCTTACTATTTTATAAAAATAATTTTTTTAATCATAAACAAACAGAAAGTAGTTTTAAATTTGTTTTTAAAATCTCTAAAGAAAATCTCTTAGATTTTTTTTATGAATTTTTTTTTTATCTCAGACAAACGCATCCTTTATAGCACGAAAGAAGTTTTGAAGGTATTAGAGTTTGAAGAAGTGTTTATATAGAAGGTAGATAGTTTTAAGGCAAATCTAGGTTGTATTGTATGTGGAGTAAATTGAAATGCACATTTAATGTGAAGGGAGGTTGATAAGAAAAATAAATGTGAAGGGTGTGAGTTGAGTATAACTCTTGTAACTATGGAGTAGGTGAATGAAGAGAGGTTTGTAGGGAGCTTTTAACAGGAAAGAAGATTGAAGAATAACTTGAAATTTTAGAGTGAGTAAATTAACATTTTAATAATTGAAATAATAAAAACTAAATTAGTGATCGGATGAACCTAATGATCAAATACAAATAATTAATTTGAGTTTTTTAATGTTTGGATCAAAACCAAATCAGTCAAACTCGATCTTTGTTGGTTCGAGTACAATTTGATTTTGTTATAAAAAAGATAATTACCGTTTTTTTTTTTGACAAAATAATTACTGTTTTTTATATAGATAAAATGATAAATTATTAAAAACTCATATATACAATGTGGAAGAATCGACGTTCAAATTTCAGTTGAACTAGGACTTCTGGATAAATAATTACCAATCTTAAAAGTGATTAAAAATTGATCACCTCGTGTAGAGCTGACAAAATGAACCGGGCCGAGCTTAAAAATCCAAAAAATAAGAGAGTGTGAACACGAAAAAATGAACCTGTTTAAAATTCGAGTTTTTTAGCCAACTCCATTAAAACCCGTGTTCTAACCGGGCTAGCCTATCCGGACCATAGGTAACCGTTTTTTTTTTTCCTTAAAAAAAACCCCCAAAATAAAATACCTACAACTCAAAGTCCTATTCTATTCCACTAGCTCCATCACAAGTCACAACACTCACACTAGTGCAATAAATAATAGCCTAACACACTCAAAATTACCAAATTTACTGAAATGAAAAAACATATCAATACAATTACCAGTAACCGCATACCGTCGCACCCCACATCTTAATTCATTAGTTTCTTAGTATAATTGACTCGTGCAATACAATTAAAATTATAATATATGTTATTAACGTTAAAGTAAATTAGTTGAGATATTAGTTTTTTTAATTTAATATTAATCAATGAATTTTTTGTCAAGTAATATTTATTTTTTCAATTACTTGGGAAATTGTTTTTATATTTCTATTATTTAAATATGAAAATAATATATATTTAGCGATTTTAAAGAAATAAAATAGGGTATATAGTGATCTCCCGCTCCTCCGTTTCGAACAATATGGTATTTCCTTTCTAGTCCCCGTGAAATTACAAAAAAGATAGGATCGTGTATATATGAGTATAAATATTGGTAATCGCGTAAATTATAAAGTTAAAAGGCACTCGTATTAATATGACTGTAAATATAAGTCATAGTAAAAAAATAGCGTTCCCGTGTTAATATGTCTATAAATATTTAAATTCCTATATAAAAAAGTCTTTCGTCTCGTATTAATAAATTTCGTATTAAAACATTCGTAGAAATATAATTCCGTAAAAATTATAGAAAAAACTGTACATGAGTATAAATATAGCTCCTGTAAAAATTAAAAAAAAAATTATCCTCATATTAATATATGGGTAAAAATATACACTCTCATAGAAATATATGTTCTCTTAAAATTACAAAAAAAAAATTTCTTTGTATTAGTATATGAATATAAATATAAATCTCATGTATATATAGCCACTTGTATTAATATATATAAATATTGATCCCGTGTAAATTAAAATAAAAAATACAGTCATATATATTAATATAAGTATTAATATTTTTCATAAGCAATAAAATAAAATATCATAAAATTGCTTCAAAAAAAATTATAAAAATATAGTTTTAGCTATTAGTGGAAATCGAACCGTGTACTTCATACTAAATTTTATTCGTGACAGAGACATAGATGATACACATAAGCATTAATTCATTGGAGATTGTCACGTGCAATTTTGTTCATGAGAGAGACATTAGTAAATATATACTATAGAGATTAGTAACTTTTAAAAAATTATGGTTAGTAACAATTAAGTAAAAAAATACATCATAAAAATAATTATTTTGTTGTTGGTTGGAATTGAATCATGTTCCTCTTGCTAAAACTCATAATTGAATATATGTAGTATAAGTAAAAAATATATATATAATGAAATGAATTGAGTTTTCCTTTGTCAAAAAAAAAATATCATAAAAATAGATTTTTTGTTGTTGGTGGGAATTGAACCATGTTACTCTTGCAAAAGCTTTTAACTAAATCTAAGTAAAAAAATAGATTTTTTGTTGTTGGTGGGATTTGAACCATGTTCCTCTTGCTAAAGCTCATAACTAAATCTATGTAGTAATAAGGAGGAGATGACACGTAGGATTATGTTAATTGAGAGAATGCCATGTAGGAAAGACATCCTTAAATATATTATACTAGTATAACTGACCCGTGCAATGCACGGGTTAATATTTAAATTTATAGTATATGTTATTAATTTTTAAAAAAAATTTAAGTTAATTAATATAATTTTTGTCAAATAGTTTTATTTTTCCAATTATTTGTGAAACTAATTTTAAAAACTTGCGATTTTGGCCCCTATGTTTCAAAATAGCACTTATAGCCCCTTATGTTTAACCCCTTTTGCAAAAACCAATTTTGACTAAGTCAACGCTGACGTGGCAAGTCATTTATGTGACATGGATGCCACGTCATCACCTAATAATAATTATAAAAAAAAAGTGCAATTATATTAAAGGATTTTGTGAACACTGCTTTATATGTGGTTCACGTAATGAGCATTGATGCAATGGAAGAAATCGCTAAGGCTAGGAAGTCAAGTTCTTAAGTTTAATCCTTAGTGTTTTTCTCAAATTTTATTGAGAAAAACTAAGAGATTTTGGGAACACTGCTACTATAACTTGATTTCAGCGATGTTACCTATTTGTTTTCAAAATGCAGGACAAGGATAATTGGAGAGCCTATTGTCTCTGGTTTAGCCCTTAATGACTCTTGACTTTGGCATCCTGATTTCGACACCGTAGGAAAGCAAGTGCCTCAACTTGTTTCATTGTTTTCCATAGTTGTTAATCTTTTATCGTCTTCAATTTTAAAAATTTATAAGCCATATTTCAATTTTCATGTGGTCAAGGTATGTTCTGAGTCATCCTATAAGGAGTCAAGGACATGATAAAGCCCTTCAAGCTACCTTTGCGACAAGAGTTTTGCAGGTTTTTAAGGGATTTACGTTTCTTTAATTAAATTGTACTTTTTTTTCTTCTTTTTTTTTATTTATAATTATTATTAGGTGATGACGTGGCATCCATGTTACATAAATGACTTGCCACGTCAGCATTGACTTGGTCAAAATTGGTTTTTGCAAAAGGGGTTAAATATAAGGGGCTAGAAGTGCTATTTTGAAACATAGGAGGCCAAAATCGCAAGTTTTTAAAACATAGGGGGCCAAAAGTGCAATTTAGCCTTTTATATTTCTATTATTTAAATATAAAAATAATATATATTTAAGAATTTTAAAGAAATAAAATAGGGTGGAGAGTGATCTCCCGTTCCCCGTTTTGAACAATATCATGTTTCATTTCTAGTCCCCATTGAAATTACTAAAAAGATAGGTCGTGTATTAATATATGAATATAAATATTGATCATCGTTTAAATTATAAAATAAAAAAACATTCGTATTAATATGAGTGTAAATATAAGTCATAGTATAAAAAATAGGTTTTCCGTATTAATATGTGTATAAATATTTAAGTTCTAATAAAAAAAAGTTTTTCGTCTCATATTAAAACATTCGTAGAAAAAAATATAATTCTGTAAAAATTACAAAAAAAAACACGGTGAGATACTATTTTTGTTTAATGCAGTTAACACCCCGACTGTCCAAGCCTTCTGCAAATTACAAATAACTTCCTGACAGTCTATACCGTCGTAACCATCCATCAACTATATTAATATTTATTCGTAATAACTTCCCGACGGCCTAAACCGTCATCAAGATTAATTAATTCTAACACACTTTTATCGACGAAAATTACATGTTGTCGACGATCAGGACCATCAGAAAGTATAAACATCCCGACGGCTAAGGCTTTCAGGATAATAATTTCAGTGGACAATAATTTTCCGACGGCTAAAGTCGCTGGTATGTATTTTTCATTTATTTTTAAATATTCTCATAATTTGTTTACGGTTTTTTTCATTTTTTGACGGCCTGAACCTTCAAAATATTTTCTGAGGGTCTAAACCTTCAACCCCTCTTTCTCAGTTTGGTTGGAAAATGAAGGTTTTCTTGTAGTGAAAAAAGGCACTTGTATTAATATATTACTATAAATATTGATTCCGTGTAAATTAAAAAAAAAATATAGGTATATTAATATAAATGTAAATATTTTTCATAAGCAATAAAATAAAATATCATAAAATTGTCTCAAAAATAATCATAAATATATAATTTTAGTTGTTGGTGGAAATCGAACCGTGTGGTATTGAGCAACTTTAAATTTATAAGACAGCTATCTCACCTTTTGAGGTGCCTCCAATCTGGCGAGGGATTAGTCACTGCGTTCGGCGATGGTTACTCTAGTCTCAACAAAAAAAAAATTAAACCGTGTAACTCATACTAAATTTTGTTCGTGAGAGAGACATAGATGACACACATAAATTTTGGTTCGTTATAGATTGTCCCGTGAAATTTTGTTCATGAGAGAGACATCCGTAAATATATATAATAGAGATAGAGATTTTTTTGACTAATTATAGAGATAGAGATTATAAAAGTAACTTTTTTAAAATGATGGTTAGTAACAATTAAGTAAAAAAATTATCATAAAAAAAGATTTTTGTTGTGGGTGGGAATTGAACCATGTTCTTTTTGCTACAACTCCAAATTAAACCTACATAGTATAAGTAAAAATACATATTATAAAAATAGATTTTTTGTCGTTGGTGAGAATCGAACCATGTTACTTTTACTAAAGCTCTTAACTAAATCTAAGTAAAATAATATAAAAATTAGAAAAGTTTTGTTGGAGGGCATCGAAGGGAGTATATTTAGCTTGCCTTATTGCTTAAAACATAAAGCCTTGAAATCTTGCCACATAGACATATGAAGACTTGGTTGCTTGCCACATTGGATGATGATCGGGAGAGAGACATCCGTAATTATATTATACTAGTATAACTGACCCGTGCAATGCACGGGTTAATATTCAAATTTATAGTATATGTTATTAAAATTAAAATAGATTAGTTGAGATATTAGTTTTTTTAATTTAATTTTTTTTAATTTAAGTTAATTAATGAAATTTTTGTCAAATAATTTTATTTTTCCAATTACTTGTGAAATTAATTTTATATTTTCTGTTATTTAAATATAAAAACAATATATATATATATATATATATATATATATATATAAGAATTTTAAAGAGATAAAATAGGGTAGAGAGTGATCTCCCGCTCCCTGTTTCGAACAATATCATGTTTCATTTCTAGTCCCCATTGAAATTACAAAAAAGATAGGTCGTGTATTAATATATGAGTATAAATTAAATATTGATCATCGTGTAAATTATAAAATCAAAAAAGTATTAATATGAGTGTAAATATAAGTCATAGTATAAAAAGTAGGTTTTCCGTATTAATATATGTATAAATATTTAAGTTCTATAAAAACAGTATTTCGTCTCGTATTAAAACATTTGTAGAAAAAATATAATTCTGTAAAGATTAAAAAAAAACTCGTACATAAGTATAAATTTAGCTCCTATAGAAATTATAAAAAAAAATATATAGTCATCGATTTAATATATGCGTACAAATTTAGATCCTCATAGAAATATACGTTATCGTGAAATTATAAAAAAAAAGTCTTTGTATTAGTATATGTTTTTTTTAATATTACGTATACGTTCATTTAATGTTGATTTTATTCAAATATGAAAAATAATACAATGTAAAGATTTAATAGAATAAAATACTCTAGAGGGTGTGATCTGTCACTTTTTGTTCTCAACAATATGATATTTTCTCTCCCGTCTTCATAGAAATTATAAAAAGAAATATAGACGACCGTGTATTGATATATGAATTGAAATATAAGTATCGTGTAAATTAAAAAAAAAAACACTTGTATTAATATATTTGTATAAATATTGATCCCGTGTAAATTAAAAAAAATGAATATATGAATATAAATACAGACATATTAATATAAGTGTAAATATTTTTCATAAGCAATAAAATAAAATATCATAAAATTGCCTAAAAAATAATCATAAAATATAATTTTAGTCGTTGGTGAAAATTGAAATGTGTGGTATTGAGCAACTTTAAATTTTGAGACCGTTATCTTACCCTTTGAGGTGCTTCCAATCTATCGAGGGATTAATCACTGCGTTCGGCGGTGAATACTCCGGTCTCAAAAAAAAAAATCAAACCGTGTATCTCATTCTAAATTTTGTTCGTGAGAGAGACATAGATGACATACATAAACTTTGGTTCATCATAGATTGTCCCATGAAATCTTGTTCATCAGAGATACATCCGTCGATAATATATATATTATAGAGATAGAGATTATAGAAATTAATAACTTTTTAAAAATTATGGTTATTAACAATTAAGTAAAAAAATACATCATAAAAATAGATTTTTGTTGTGGGTGGGATTTGAATCATATTCATTTTGCTACAACTCATAATTAAATTTACGTAGTATAAGTAAAAATATTTATCATAAAATTAAATTTTTTGTTGTTGGTGAGTATATTTAGCTTGTTTAATTGCTTAAAACCTAAAGCATTGAAATCTTGCCACATAGACTTATGAACACTTGGTTGCTTGCCACGTTGGATGATGATCGAGAGAGAGACATCCATAATTATATTATATAGAGATAGAGATAGAGATAGAGATATTCTCATATTGTTTTATTTTTGTTGTTGTTGTTTTATTATTATTATTATTATTATTATTATTCTCTTTCAATATGAATATTTATGGCGCTGTAGAAGGTGTGATGTTGGATGCAATGATTTTTAAACTTTGAAAATTCTCCTTTACACTTTAATCGTTATGAATATTTATGATGTGTAGAAGATGGTCTAATATTTTATGTCATTTTCGTAAAAATAAATAAATTATATTAATCATACTGGTTCAAAAACCTCATAACCCGTAAAGAACCGAACTTAGACAAATATATTTGAGTTCATAAAAATTCGAACCTTTTATTCTGAACCCAATAAGGCCTGAGTCCGTCAACAGCTGGCCCAGATAATCGGTTTTGCCAGCTCTCCCCATTGCTAAGACTTTAATATATTTTTTATTTTTTATCAACCAACTTTAGCTTTATTTTATAGCTCTTATTTTTAATTGTAAACTTAATAAAGTAAGTTTCTTGAACACCTAAAAATTTGAGTCAAACACAAGTGCTCAATCTATTTTTGATCCATTAAGATAGTAGAAGTTGTTCTCTCTTATATTTTCAATGAAGTTGAAGGAGTAACATTATGTTTAGCCCGACTTATTTTTTACTTTTTTTTTTTCTTTTTAAAAATAGTAAAGAAAGAAAAAATTGTGTTTGATTCTATTTCTCTGAATTTTTTACGTTTTTACTTCATTTTTCTAATAGTAAAGAAATATAACTAAATTCAATTTTATACTTCTTTATTTTATTTTAAAAAAATAGAAAAATAGAAAATCAGCCGGGTAAAACGGGCAAGTTAATAATTTGTTTAGTAATTGACTAAATTAATAAAGTTTAAAAACTACAAATCATTTTTATCTCATCTTCAAACCACCGTCACCCAAATTCGTCATTACCGCCGTCTTGCTCGCGACCGCCGTGACTCACCCTCACCCACCACCGGATTCTCGTCCTCATTGACACCCAGTCCCTTACATCGGCGGCAGCACGCCGATGCAGCAGTGCTGTGCTATAATACAGGTTTGACTTTGATTAAATGCTTATTTCTTTTCATTTCATGCAAATGGAGATTGAAATAGACAATAGAGATTGGTTAAATTGAATAGTAGAATCCAACATAGTGCGTTTATATTCATAAATATCTGACTTAGTGTATGTTTGATATCACGGTGGGCATGTCAAAATCACAGTAATCCACCGTTATTTTGCAGCAGCTACAGTTCGTAGCAACTGAATAATCCCGACGGATCACTGTGAATCTGGTGCGATACCAAACATAGGCTTAAATAAATTATTACTATTAGTTTTGGGTTTGTGTCATTGGGTCTTGAGGGGTTTTGATATTTGTTATTCATATCCTTTGTGCCATAAGGGGCTAAGGTTTATTTAATTTTAGGTGTGTATCATTATGTTAATTATGTTAATATTGGTAAGGCAATGGAAGTGGAACTTTGGTATTTAACTAGCTAGTCTTGTTAATGTATTCTTTGAGACTTTCGTAGTTCTTTTCGTCTTGCTTGTTCTTGAATGTTATATAATATATATTGTATTTTATACTTCTCTATTTTATTTTAAAAAAATAGAAAAATAGAAAATAAGCCGGGTCAAACGGACAAGTTAATAATTTCTTTAGTAATTGACTAAATTAATAAAGTTTAAAAACTACAAATCATTTTTATCTCATCTTCAAACCACCGTCACCCGAATTCGTCATTACCGCCGTCTTGCTCGCGACCGCCGTGACTCACCCTCACCCACCACCGCATTCTCGTCCTCATTAACACCCAGTCCCTTACATCGGCGGCGGCACGCCGATGCAGCAGTGCTGTGCTATAATACAGGTTTGACTTTGATTAAATGCTTATTTCTTTTCATTTCATGCAAATGGAGATTGAAATAGACAATAGAGATTGGTTAAATTGAATAGTAGAATCCAACATAGTGCGTTTATATTCATAAATATCTGACTTAGTGTATGTTTGATATCACGGTGGGCATGTCAAAATCACAGTAATCCACCGTTATTTTGCAGCAGCTACAGTTCGTAGCAACTGAATAATCCCGGCGGATCACTGTGAATCTGGTGCGATACCAAACATAGGCTTAAATAAATTATTACTATTAGTTTTGGGTTTGTGTCATTGGGTCTTGAAGGGTTTTGATATTTGTTATTCATATCCTTGTGCCATAAGGGGCTAAGGTTTATTTAATTTTAGGTGTGTATCATTATGTTAATATTGGTAAGGCAATGGAAGTGGAACTTTGATATTTAACTAGCTAGTCTTGTTAATGTATTCTTTGAGACTTTCGTAGTTCTTTTCGTCTTGCTTGTTCTTGAATGTTATATAATATATATTGTATTTTATATTTCTCTATTTTATTTTAAAAAAATAGAAAAATAGAAAATAAGCCGGGTCAAACGGGCAAGTTAATAATTTGTTTAGTAATTG
This sequence comes from Trifolium dubium, assembly GCA_951804385.1. Lineage (NCBI taxonomy): Eukaryota > Viridiplantae > Streptophyta > Magnoliopsida > Fabales > Fabaceae > Trifolium > Trifolium dubium. The sequence goes on from OX638070.1 coordinate 11,550,393, forward strand.
ACTAAATTAATAAAGTTTAAAAACTACAAATCATTTTTATCTCATCTTCAAACCACCGTCACCCAAATTCGTCATTACCGCCGTCTTGCTCGCGACCGCCGTGACTCACCCTCACCCACCACCGCATTCTCGTCCTCACTGACACCCAGTCCTTTACATCGGCCGCGGCACGCCGATGCAGCAGTGCTGTGCTATAATACAGGTTTGAGTTTGATTAAATGCTTATTTCTTTTCATTTCATTGCAAATGGAGATTGAAATAGACAATAGAGATTGGTTAAATTGAATAGTAGAATCCAACATAGTGCATTTATATTCATAAATATCTGACTTAGTGTATGTTTGATATCACGGTGGGCATGTCAAAATCACAGTAATCCACCGTTATTTTGCAGCAGCTATAGTTCGTAGCAACTGAATAATCCCGGCGGATCACTGTGAATCTGGTGCGATACCAAACATAGGCTTAAATAAATTATTACTATTAGTTTTGGGTTTGTGTCATTGGGTCTTGAGGGGTTTTGATATTTGTTATTCATATCCTTTGTGCCATAAGGGGTTAAGGTTTATTTAATTTTAGGTGTGTATCATTATGTTAATATTGGTAGTGGAACTTTGGTATTTAACTAGCTAGTCTTGTTAATGTATTCTTTAAGACTTTCGTAGTTCTATTCGTCTTGTTTGTTCTTGAATGTTATATAATATATATTGTTTTTCATCTGATAACCTATCTTAATTTTTGTTTTAAACAATATTCTCATTCAAGTTGCTACATGTCAAATATTAACCGAGACCACCAAATCCAAAAATATAATAAATTTGAAAGCTGATTTCTAGAGTCGTGTCTCTTTGTTTAAAGTGATATCACTTAATCCAACTATTAAGTATGTACTATTATTATTATTAATTAACTTTCTTCAATTCCTTATTATCAGAGGTCAGTTCAATATCGGTAGCTATAACAGTAAAAATAATTAATTGGAATCAGGCAACTTTCAGAGAAGTTGGTTGAAATTGGAATATATAGTTTATCTATATCTATTAGTTCAACTTCTGTAAATATGTACGATACTGATTATTAATTTATTTATTTTCTTAAAATAGTTTACACTGCACCTGTTGATCTAGAGGCTTGGATTGGACATGCCACTGATTGAATCAAATTACTAAATGGCGTCAAGCTTGCAGAAAATCGAAGAGGATGAGTCTGTCCTTTTGCGCGTTACTCATTCTAATCTCAAAACTTTCAACCCCGACATTCGCTTCTCCCTTCAGGCATTTGCTCCCTACTTTCACCTTTCTTCACGTTCCTGTAATTTTTTATTTGATAATTTAAAGAGTTGTTTTTATGATTCGATAAATTCCTTGTATAGCTGACGGTGGAAGCAGTGAAGGATAAGCTGTGGAAAAAATGTGGTACTTCCGTCAACTCGATGCACCTCGAACTATATGACGATGCTCGCAACAAAATTGCTGATCTTGTTGATAATTCTAAACTTCTGGGATTCTATTATCCCCTTGATGGGTTAGTCCTTTTCTTTATATTTTATTTTCATTACACTTTGCATATATACTTTTTATTGTTCATCATCTGGTTGTTTAGTGTTTTTACTTTTTATTCCCTGTGTGCTTTGGCAGGTTTCGTTTGCATGTCATTGATCTAGATCCAGCGTCTGTCACATCTGGTGGATGGCTGGAAGATACTTCATTGGTGGAAAAATACGAAATTTCTGAAGAAGACTATAATAAACGAGGAGGCATGTCCCTCTATCACCCCTGCCAAGAAAAGTTTTTTATTTGTGCTTCTTTTAAGAGGTTAAGTGTGCATGTGTTTGCTCTAATTTTGACATAGAATAACTTATTAAACCGCAATTTGTAGTTTTGTCGGTGTGGTTATCCCAAAAAAACATTGAATACCCTTTCTTTACATAATGTTTGAAAGGTAATAGAGGCTAGCTTTCTGTCATTAAGGATACATGTTAACAAAAGCCGTATTGATAAAATACAGTTCAGTAAATGAATGCCATTTGTTTTTTAATGCTCTTGATGTGTGATTTTAGTCATAGTTTATAAAATCACGTTATTATCATTTGTTTATTTCTGCATTTTGTTTTTTTAAATAAAATGTAGCTATTTCTTGTAAAGTTCTTGTAATTAAACCAGTGTACTTATTCAATCCAATAAAAGAATTATATTGACACTGTCAAAATATTTGCTTAGGCTTATCTACAGACTGTTTTTGTTTAGTATGTTTTATCAAGAATATATTGATACTGGTTCTTGTAGCTTATTATATATTTTTTCATTATGCTATAGCAGACACTTTCAGAAAATATAGGGAGAAATTGACTTCTCAAGTTGCATCGACTGTTGAGGCAAAGGTAAGCATTTGATTGATTTATTCTGCTTAGCATGCTCCAATTGAATGTACAACACACAGTTATTCCATATATTAAAGCTTCTCGTGTTTATTACTTGAGATGGGCTCATTGATTTGACATGTATGGTGCAGACACCTGACACTGACTTGGAAGACCTCTGTGCTAATATCAAGGTTTGTCAGTTATCATGTTTATGTTATTTATTCTCTATTTACTTACAAGTATAATTGTTGTGTAGGTTATTTTAGTATAGTTCTCAAAATTATAAGGTTTAGGTTGATAAGGATAAAAAATGAATAGCAGTAGAGGTCTAGAGGACAATAGTTACTTTATAGTTTATATTATATGTATATCTAACAGTGTTATCAATATCGCCCATGGCGGGTATCGTTGGATTTTCCCCCATACTCTGATATGATGGTGCTACATGGAAGCTGTTATGGCGGGATTTTGACTCCGCCACAGTCTACAATCTGTGGACCACCCACAATCCACCATTGACAACACTGATATATAACACACGCCCTCATGCATAGACCATTGCACAAGTCCAGTTTACCTTCAGCTTAAATCAAACCTAATTATGAAGAATAAGTAGTGGCACGAATAAAATTCCAGATCCCTTGGTCATAGAGCAAGTCAACAAGGACCAAGTATTCCAAAATTGTAAGAAGGTCTAGAACAGCTTTACAAATTTAACAACAAATAAACTTAAAAAAATCTTTATAGAATATGGAATCTAAAAACCACCGCAGGAAAGAATGAACTTTTTTAACTGTAATTTTGATAATGTTTTGCAAGTATCGATTTGTATCAAGTATCAATTGCTAGTCATATACTAAGTGAGTTTGACTATTGCTATGATATTGTTTTCTAGCAGTGTACTGTATGTAGCCTCCGTTATTTGAATATTTATTTAGATTGCTTGACATGATGAATGATACTTATTTTTTGGATCTTTCAATCGTGTGTGATTTTCTTTGGTTCTTTCAATAATGATTTGTGTTTTTGCAGTTTTGTTTTGTTGTGAAAAGGAGATTTTATATATTTTATTATTCATTTCATATTGTTGTAATGTCGATCAATTCATTTGGTGTTTGTGAACTGAATCTCATGTACTTGTTATGTTGTTACTCTCCTCTCTCGAATTGCCAAAATATTCAGGTAGGATCAAGATGTGAAGTTGAACCTGGGGAAAAAAGGGGTGTTGTAAAATTTGTTGGTCAGGCAGAACCTCTGGGTCCTGGTTTCTGGGTTGGAGTTCAATACGATGAACCCTTGGGCAAACACGACGGCATGTAAGTGAAATTCCTGGTGAGCTATTGTGTTCTTTTTTGCATTAAAAAACATCACTTATGCCTACATTATCTAAGAATTTCCCGCTGTTATGTTACAGGGTCAAAGGAGTACGTTACTTCCAATGCCCTCCATCTCACGGGGGAATAGTTAGGCCGGAAAAAGTGAAGGTTTGTTGGAAACCATATAGTATCTGGATATTTTTTATTCATGGTGCATCTTGTGATTGTCAGATAAAATCAAAAAGAAAAAATTCGAGGACAAGGAATCCTCCTTAACACAAGAATAAAACACAAAATGACCAAGTGCAAAAATAATTTCATGCACGAATTGAAAAGCCTACTCTTATCCCAAATATAAGATTGTGCTCTATTTGTTTTTCTTGCAAACTGAACACACTAAATCATATTATCATTTGACATAGCTTTAATCCCATTGGCCGATTTTCTTGGTGTTTTGTCTAATAATTTTTAAAAATATTTGGCATAGCTGATATTTTCAATGTTTCTATCACTGGTATTGTGGAAACAAATATCTGACATAGTGACACTCAAGATATTTGCAAGATTCAACAAATATTGTTGCTATGTTTGTCTTTCTCACTCTCAGCATGGAAGCTGAAGCCTATTATGTAGATAGAAGTAACAGACACCAATAATGCAACCAAGCATTATGCTTTATGACGTTCAGGATAAAAACCTATATGATATGAAGTTTGACAAAAACATTAACATTATCTGTCATGTTTTTCTCTATCAACAATTATTCATTGCAGGTTGTGATTTTGATCTTTTCCTTTCGTGATTCTTTAACTAAACTGGTTTTGAAAACTATGGTGCTTTGAGTTCATCTTTGAACAATTAAGCTTTTGGAACTAGCAGAATCGGACTCTTTGAAATAAAAGAAAAGAAAATACAATAAGGCAAAGGGAAAATTTTAATAGGTCCTATTTATCATTAGTGGGAAAAAGTATCTTTAATTTCATCTGTTAATTTTTGTCGAAAAACACTGATTTTTTTACCTCTATATATAATTTTTTTTTTCCAGGTTGGTGACTTCCCTGAACGAGATCCCTTTGAAGAGGATGAAATTTGAGTCTTAACGAGGATGCTGCTTTTGGAGGATTTTTTCTGTTGTAGAATTCCAAAATTAATTCGGGAAACTTATACTTGTTTGTTGGTCTTTCAAGGCAATGGATATATGAATTCAAAGATAGTCCAGTTGCGGTTTTTGAAGTAAACTATAACAATTTTTTTTGGGTTTGTGTATCATGTCATTTATTAAAAATTAGTAGTAATTTTATATTGAAAACAATTATTATTTATTATTTTATTTTTGTCAAGGACTAAATTGGGTATTGAAAAGAAGAAAATATTAACATGACCCTTAAGAGTTAGGACACATGTTAAAGAAACTTAGAAGAAAAAAAATACTTCAAAAGTTGTACATTAAACATTTTTAAGTCAAAATGTCACATTTTTTCAATACAAAATTTGCTCTTTTAGGAATATTAACATATCTAAGACCCTTGAAAAAATTGTCAGAGTTTTTCCACTCATATCATAGATAGTATTCCTTAAATCATAATCATATATAGTACATTGATCGTTGTCTGCCAGCTTAAATTATCTAGGCTAAGATTCCCTATACGGTAACGGCATGTAATTTTCCCAGCAATTTGCAACTATTGATGTTGACAGATGTTGTTAATTAATGGTTAAGTTATGAATTGGAACATTAACTTGACTCAAACATGTTAGTACAAGAAAGAAAGAAAAAAAATCCTAATTAAAATTGCCGACAAAATATTTTGCAATTAATAGTATGGATATGATGAATACAACAAGGACCATGATAGGTTTTACTAGATGTTAGGTTCATTTGGAAAAAATAACTCAATTTACTCTACATGAGATTAGTCTATACTAAACAATAGTGTAAAAAATTTCAATATTTAGATCGACTAATCTGGTTCATGCTGAATTCTGACAAGAAATAGTTTTGCTCTTCTTTTAAAAGCAGTTGCGAGAATCAAACTATAATTATTTCTATCAAGTTTAATGTCAATTACCGTCGAACTAACTATTATCATTCGAGTATTCGACTAACTTGCGTTTGATAAAGAAATAGACGCAAATTAAATCTAAAAGAAATAAAACAAAATTATGTGACCACTTTGCCTTAGCTCCTAGTCCTCCACAAATTTCTCCCTCATAATTAGTTCATTAATTTAAGAAAAATGCTTATTTGTCTACATAACTATTTTTATGGATCTATATCGTTATACACCATTGATCACACCTTCCAAAACCAAACCTACCTCAATCAAAGTTGAATGAAACCTCACTTTCACCCAACACTACACCATTTCTTCTTCTTTATGTCATCTCTTCCATCTAACTAAGTCTTCAAAAGATGTCATATATCATAATACACAATTTCAATTATTCACTTTCTTTAAAAGACAACACAACCTTAAAAAAGTTAAGTTAATGTTCTAAAACACACACATACATAGATTCATTCAACAAATTTCTTCATGGGAATGGGTTGTTCAGTCTCAAAAAACATTACCATAGTTGTTAAAGATTCTGAGGACAACTCTTATTCTTCTTCATCACAAGTTTTTCCAAAAGCTTTTTCTCTTCCTATGCCTCTTGTGCATCACCCTGCAACCAGAAAAGGTGACACTCACCACCTTGTCTCACTCACATCCACAACCTATGGTTCTCTTTTCATGATAGACCAAAAATATTCAAACTTCAACTCTAATGGTTGCGACGGTGATCACCAAAAATCGAACCAAACACAGGCAGAACAGTCATTGTCTCCGGATTCCGTCATCAACACTTGGGAACTCATGGATGGCCTCAATGATGGTGATGATTGTAATTTTGACAACCCAATTGATTCTTCTAAGAAGCCAAGCTCATGCAGGGAAAAAATATTTGATGGGTGTATAGAAAAAAAACTGCTTGATTCTTTCTCAGAAACTGTGATTGAGAAGAATATTTCTTCTTCCATGTCAAAATTTAACAGAAAGCCACTTTGGCAGCATTTATCTGAGGAAGCATTGCTTGCTAAATTAGATGCAAATGTTGTTTTGAGTTACCGGAGAGCGTTGTTATCAAGAAAACAAGGATCGATTGACAACAATCTAGCACGTCGTGTAGCATCCGTGGAAGAAGAATCTAGTAGTAATAGTAATAGCCATTTGGATTGTTGTTCATTTTCTAACAATTTACCTAGTGTTAAAGACAGAATAGCGTTGATATCAAGAAAACAAGGATCGTTTGACAACAATCTAGCACGCGGTGCAGCGTCAGTGGAAGAAGAATCTAGTAGTAATAGTAATAGCCATTTGAATCGTTGTTCATTTTCTAACAATTTACCTAGTGTTGAAGACAGAATAGTCTTGTATTTTACAAGTTTACGAGGTATCCGAAAGACATATGAAGATTGTTGTTCAGTTAGGATGATATTGAAGGGATTCAGAGTTGCAGTAGATGAAAAAGACATTTCAATGGACTCATCTTTGAGGAAGGAGTTGCAGAATGCACTTGGAGACAAAGTGGTAACTTTGCCACAGGTTTTCATTAGAGGAAAACATATGGGAAATGCTGAGGAAATTAAGCTGCTAAATGAGTCTGGTGAATTGGAAAATCTTTTAAAAGATTTTCCTATTAAGGATTCTGGACTTGTGTGTGAGAGATGTGGAGATGCAAGATTTGTTCCTTGCTCAAATTGCAATGGTAGTAGGAAAGTGTTTGAAGAGGAAGAAGGGGAATTGAGAAGATGTCTTCATTGTAATGAAAATGGCTTATTAAGATGTCCATGTTGCTGCTAATGATTGGCAATAGTTGATTTAATATAGTGATTATATTAATTACTTTTTTTGTTGATTTTTGATAGGTCTTTTGAATACCAATTTCTTTTTTTCTTTTTGGTATCGGCCCTCTAATTTCTAAGGGAAGGGAACCCAAGTAGTCTAAAAATTCGGCTGCGAAGTAAGTAAAGTCTGGTCAATAAATTGTTCCACCCAGAAATCAAACTCGAATTCTCCCAAAATCTGTCATTTGGCTTTGAATACCAATTTCAATTATAACCTCTTTGCATTAAGTTTTTAGTTTCATACTACTTTTATTAACACAGATTCCAACACTTGAACAATGAAAGCAAAATCCTTTTTCCATGAATTTTATTTTCCTTGTCCATCCAGTAAAGTGATGGAAATGAAGAAGTATAATATGTGAAAGCATATGATCCTTTTCAAAATTTTATCCAAGAATATTTGCTTATCTTGTTAACAAGGTAAAGGTAATCAATAAATGAAATACTTTGATTATTCAGAAGGAAACAAACACTACTACATTGAACCCACATATATAATCCACATTTTTATGTACATATGATATATTATGTATATTCACTTTGCAAGATCAATATCCCTCAACTATTATTATACAATTGAATGATGGCATTCCACGCTACCCTAGAAGAAAAACTTCTTAAGCTACAAAAAGCAGTACAAACAACCCAAAATCCACAACCAAAGATACAGAAGGTGCCAGAGCATCTCAGAAACAGAAATCTTTTGGAGAAGTATTACTCACCCAAGTTGGTGTCAATAGGTCCAATCCATCACGGCAATGCAAATCTGAAGTTAGGAGAGAATTACAAGCTTATGTGGGCAGCACAATATATCCAAAACACTAGACGTAATCCACTGGATCTATACAATAAGATTGTAGATAAGATTGATGAACTGAAGGGTCATTTTGCGGTCGACGTTTTAACTTTAGCCAGTACCAGAGAGTCTCTAGAAGGCTTCGGTAGCCTTCACGAAAAGTTATCATGGATGTTGTTCGTGGATGGATGTTCTCTGCTGCATATTTTGGAGAAGGCCAATCTTTATAACCCAGGAGCTATGAATATTAAGGTTGATCAACTAGTTCTTGTGATAATGGATGTACTTTTGTTGGAGAATCAACTTCCTTATCTTGTACTGAAGCTGTTGTGGAAAAATGAAGACGATGCTCAATTGACACTCACCATGAGGGAATTCCTCAAATGTCATCATTGGGCACCAGAAAAGAGGAGGACCTGGAGTTCACGCATTCAACATATTTTTAAGGTTCAGAACAACAAACAAGAAAACGAACAACAACAACATAGTGTAGGGGTATTAATACCGAACGTGTCAGAGTCTGAGTTACCTACTCATCTTCTTGATCTTCAGCATAAAATCATCCTTACTAAATCTTTTTCCAAGGTACAAATTAATTACTATAAACTTGTACTATGTAGGGATTATCTCAAATATCAGTCTGATTTCAAACATAGTGTAGAAGTATTAATACTGAGAGAGTTAAAGTCCGAGTAACCCATACTCATCTTCTTGATCTTAAGCATAAAATGATCCTCACTAAATCTTCTTCTAAGGTGCCTATTAGTATATATTAGTACGTTTCTCCACATTATCATGATTGCAAAATTGAAGATAATAACTATAGAAAGGTAAAATGAAACTTATTTTAAAACATCCATATTTTATTTTTAAATGTGATTTATAGTGGGACATAGGTAGTATATATAACCTTGAAATTTTGTCTTATTATATTATTATCATAAGTAAAGATGATCAAATCCATATTAAAAACATAGACCGAATCACTGAAACAAAATGACAATGATTTAGAGGAAAGCTCTTGCTGCTGGAGAACAAAATAGAAGTATAGAGGAAGCAATCGGGATGATTACACAAAGGAACACACAAGATCTAAGAGCAGTAGGGATAAGACTTAAGTCAAGTGGGACATTCATGCCATCGGACATAGATTTCACCGAGGGTTGGTTCACTGCAAAACTGACACTTCCTGAAATAGTTGTGGATGAAACCACAGCCTCCACTTTCCTTAACCTGATAGCCTACGAGATGTGTCCAGATTTTGAGAACGACTATGAGATATGTTCTTTTGTAGAATTCATGGTCTCGCTCATCGACCATCCTGAAGATGTTAAGGAATTGAGATCAAATGGGATTTTGCTCAATTGCCTTGGTAGTGATGAGAAAGTTGTAGATATTTTCAATATCATTAGTACAGATTTGGTGCCTAAATCAGAAACATATCTTGAAATTAGAACCAAAATACAAAAGCATTACGGCAAACGATGCACGACTTGGATAGCGTTGGGTATTTACACCTATTTTAGGCATCCTGGGACCTTTATTGCCTTCGTAGCTGGCTTTGTCGCACTGGTTCTCACTTTTATTCAAACATGGTTTGCCGTTCAAACGGCTTGCAAATAAAGGTGGTATGTCATGGGAATGTTGGTTATGTAGAATTAAACTTATGTAATAAGACAACTAGTGTACTTCACAATGAAGAGTGCCATTTTCTATGTGTTCAATTTTAATTTTTTTGTACGAGTATGTATTTGAATTGAAACATCTTTAAATTTGAATTTAATTAAAGTTCATCTATTATCGAATTCCACGCTGAGCATAACTGAAAAACAAAAGTTGATTATGACAAATGTGGCTTATATATATGGCCTCATTGTAGTAGTGTTTGTTTGGTTCTGATTAACCTACGTATATTTTATATGTTCTTCAAACTTTGCCTCATGAACAAGGTAAGTAAATATGCTTAACAAAAGATCTTATCTGTATCTTCTTTTCACTAAAGTTTTATCCTCAGAACACATTATTTTTATTCATGTCTATAACTTTTAGTTTATGGACAAGGAAAATAAAATTCATGGGGAAAAAGAATTTGTGCTTTCACTGTTCTAGAGTTGTTATTTATGTTATAAAGTACTCATAAAATTATGAATTTATTAATCATTAATTATCAATTTCATAATAGCTTTCTCAATTTGGTATATATCATAATATCTATACTCTTTACAAAGAGCTAACCAACCAAAATCACTGTTAATCCCCGTTTTTGCTGGTTTGCGTGTTTGCCATTGTAACATGCATAATAATTGTCTTCTCGTAAGGCAACTGGTGTACTTCACTTCTCTATGGATTGTGTTGAAATTTATTGATCATTTTTTAAGTTAAATTGGTGTGTTCCTTCTTGTGCCATGCCTATAATGATGTGAGCCTTTTACTTTGTATTCAATTTTTTTTAGGGAGGTGTGTATTTGAACCGAAACATGTTTGAATTTGAATCTACTCTAAGTTCATCTATAAATTACACACACGACAAAATGTGCTAATCTGAAGAATTATAATTCCATTCCACACAGAGCATAACTGAAAAATCGAGAGCTTATTATGACAAGATGAAATTACCTCGATGGCAAAGTGGAGGCAACGGATCTAAGATACTCCTTTCACCCTTCATTCCTGATGAGAATAAATTGCTGAAAAACTAAAGCAGTTTGTAAACAACCAACTACATATAGCGGTGATGAATAACTATCCGTTAAATATAAGTCTGCACACGATAAAGATAAAACATTTAAGGTTAGAAATGGGTCCGTTAAACAGAAAGATCATGAAAGAGGCAAGACTTTATTTTAAATGCAACCTCAATTAGTCTTCTTACAGCCATAACTAAAGCCAAAATTTGCAATACCTTTAACTTATGTTGAAGAAAAATAATTAAAATGATTAACATGATGAAACTAAACAATTTAAAGGATCACACAATGTATTTTATATTTTGTTTATTAAGATCTCTTTATAATATAAAAATAAAATAAAATTAGTGACACTGCATTTAGGTTCTAGTTCTAGAGCAGTCAAGTGGTGTAGTAGCAGTTCAAGGTAAAGGATTGTTATTTTAATTAACCGCATAGAGAAATCCAGTTCAAAAAACTGAGTAGTAGAAAATCAAGATGAAACAAGGAAACAATCTCCTAATGTTGATGACATAGTTTCCTCTCTTTAGTCATACCAATCTATGCAAGACCTGAGAGTTGACGACACAGGGTGTATAAAATGGGAGTGATTTTGCCGGGACTAGGAGGTCACATGTATGTCTATGCAGTCAGCAAAGTTGGGGTCATGATACTCCAAATAAGCTTGCATTCTGTACACACATTATATTCCAACACTTTAACAGTGAAGGCAAAATCCTTTTCCATGAATTTTATTTTCCTTGTCCATCCAGTAAAGTGATGGAAATGGAAAACTATAATATGTTCTCAGGATAAAACTTTAGTAGGAAAGAAGATATGGATAAAACTCTAATAAAGTGAAAGCATATGATCTTTTTCAAAATTTTATTCAAGTATATTTACTTATCTTGTTAGCAAGGTAAATGTAATCAACAAATGAAATACTTTGGTTATTCAGAAGTAAACAAACACTACTACACTGAACCTATATATATAATCCACATTTTGATGTACGTATTATATATATTCACATTGCAATTGCAAGATCAATGTCCCTCGACCATTATTAAAGTGAACGATGGCATCCCAAACTACCCTCCTTGAAAAGAAATTTATAGAGCTACAAAAATCAAAGCAAACACCCCAAAATTCAGGACCAAAGATACAAAGGGTGGCAGAGTATCTCAGAAATAGAAAAAACTTTGAGAAGCATTACTCACCCAAGTTGGTGTCAATAGGTCCCATCCATCATGACGATGCAAATCTGAAATTAGGAGAGAATTACAAGCTTATGTGGGCAGCACAATACATCGAAAACACTAGACGCAATCCAGTGGATCTATACCAAAAGATTGTAGATAACATTGATGAACTGAAGGGTCATTTTGTGGTCAATGTTTTAACTTTTACCGGTAGCAGAGAGTCTCTAGAAGGCTTCGGTAACCTTGAAGAAAAGTTGTCGTGGATGTTGTTCGTGGATGGATGTTCTCTGCTGTATATCTTGGAGAAGTCCAAACTTGATAACCCAGGAGCTATGAATATTAAGGTTGATCAACTGGTTCTTGTGATGATGGATGTACTTTTGTTAGAGAATCAACTTCCTTACCATGTACTGAAGCTGTTATGGAAAAATGACAGCGACGCTGAATTGACACACACCATGAGGGAATTCCTCAAATGTCATCATTGGGCCACACCAGATAAGAGGACCTGGAGGTCACGCGTTCAACGTAGTTTTAAGGTTCAGAACAACAAAGAAGAAAACGAACAACAACAACATAGCGTAGAGGTATTAATACCGAATGTGTCAGAGTCTGAGTTACCTACTCATCTTCTTGATCTTCAGCGTAAAATCATCCTTACTAAATCTTCTTCCAAGGTACAAATTAATTACTATAAACTAGTTCTATATATATATATATATATATATATATATTAGTACTTTCCTCCCATTAGAAGTGTCACACGAGCTTAATGACAAGTCAATGAAAACTAATACACACAAAGTAGAGGGACCGCGGTTTGAACTACGGTCATGGGCGTTTGACCTAGCAATTTTAACATTTTCTGCTAGTTGAGCTAGAATTTGTGGATGTGTCGGTTGTACCAACCTAATTATTAGAAAAAAGTTGAAATAATAGCAGAAATTAGAAAGGAAAAAAAATAAAATTAGTTACCAATTTTTTTGTCTCTAACACTTAACTTAGCGATGAAATTAGATAGGAAAAAACATAAAACTAGTTACCAATTTTTTTGTCTCTAACACTTAACTTAGCGATGAAATTAGAAACGGGTTATGTCTTTTTCCGTCTCTAAATTTTCATCCCTATTTCACTTTTTTTTAGTAGTTATAATATAAGTCAATATCCACATTATCATAATTACAAAATGGTAGAAAATAACTAGAATAAACTAATTAATGTTATTTTAAAAAGATAAAAGACACTTATTTTAAAACATCGACTTTTTCTTTGTAAATGTGATATAAGTTAATAATGGGACATGGGTACTGTAATTTTGAAATATTGTCTTATTATATTGTTATGATAAAATGATGAAATCCATTTCTGATCACAACTTAGACAAAAGGTAATGAAGCTAACAGCAAGAATGAAGATGAGAAAAACATAGACGAAATAACCAAGATGATGACATATAGGAACATACAAGATCTTAGAGCTGTAGGAATAAAGCTTAAGTCAAGCGCAACACGAAGGCCAACAGATATAGATTTTTGCGAGGGTTGGATTGCTGCGAAACTGACTCTTCCTGAAATTGTTGTGGACGACACCACTGCCGCTACTTTCCTTAACCTGATAGCGTATGAGATGTGTCCTGATTTTGAGAACGACTATGGAATATGTTCTTTTGCAGCCTTCATGGACTCACTCATCGACCATCCTGATGATGTTAAGGAATTGAGATCAAAAGGGATTTTGCTCAATTCCCTTGGTAGTGATGAGGAAGTTGCAGAACTTTTCAATATCATAAGTACCGACTTGGTACCTAACACAAAAACATATCTTGAAGTTAGATGCAAAATACACAAGCATTACCGCAATAAATGCAAGACTTGGATAGCACTCGGTATTCACACTTATTTCAGCAATCCTTGGGCCTTTATTGCCTTTCTAGCTGCCTTTATCGCGCTGGCTCTCACTTTTATTCAAACATGGTTCACCATTCACCCAGCTTCCTAATTGGTGGTTTGTTATGGGAATGTTGTTTCTTTACAAATAAAATTATGTAATAAAAATAGGTCCAGCGAGTGTTGGTAATGTAACATGCATAATATTTGTCTTGTAAGGCAACTGGTGTACTTCACTTCTCTATGGATTGTGTTGAAATTTTTTGATCATTTTTTAAGTTAAATTTGGTATGCGGCCTTGCCTATAATGATGTGAGCATTTTTCTTTGTATAAATTTTATTTGTGGAGGTGTCTATTTGAATTGACACATGTTTGAATTTGAATTTACTCTAAGTTCATCTATATATTACACACATGACAAAGTGTGCTAGTATGACAGGTTCTAATTCTATTCTACACAGAGCATAACTGAAAAATGGAGAGTTGATTATGACAAAGATCAAATTACCTTGATGGCAAAGTGGAGGCAACGAATCTAAGATACTCCTTTCACCCGTCATTCCTGATGAGAATAAATTGCTGAAAAACTAATGCAGTTTGTAAACAGCCAACTACATATAGCGGTGATGAATAATTATCCATGAAATATAACTCTGCACATGTTAAAGATAAAACATTTAAGGTTAGAAATTAGTACATTAAACAGAAAGATCATGAAAGAGGCAAGACTTTATTTTAAATGCAAGCTAGAGCAAACTCAAACATTGATTAATGAAAAGAATATTCTCAGTATCAAGAGCTTAGCTTATCTTTGTATAACTACTACTAGCATAGCATGATTCTCAACCTATCACACCAACCAATTCCAGAATAAACATGAAACTTTCTTCAACTCAATTAGTCTTCTTATAGCCATAACTGTTAGAACATGCAATGGCAGCAGAACCATACACAATAAAACCAGAAAAATAAAGGAGAAAAATGGGAGAGAAGACAGTTTTGGGTTTGTGAAAATGCTTCAATAGTCAATACAATACTACTAGTTTCTTACATATTTAAGCACATATATAGCAAAACAACATAGCACATACTTTGCTGGTTCCTAAGGGAAGAGGACCCTAATAGTCTAAATTTCGGCCGCGAGGTAAGTAAAGTCTGCCCAAGAAATTGTTCCGGCAAGAATCGAACCTAGATTCTCCCGAAATTCGTCATTTGGCTTTGAATACATATTTCAATTAGAACGTCTTTGCATAAAGATTTTTAGTTTTATACTACTTTTATTAACACACATTATCTTCCAACACTTTAACAGTGAAAGCAAATCCTTTTTCCATGAATTTTATTTTCCTTGTCCATCCAGTAAAGTGATGGAAATGAAGAAGTATAATATGTTCTTAGGATAAAACTTTAGTAGGAAAGAAGATATGGATAAAACTCTAATAAAGTGAAAGCATATGATCTTTTTCAAAATTTTATTCAAGTATATTTACTTATCTTGTTAACAAGGTAAAGGTAATCAACAAATGAAACACTTGGGTTATTCAGAAGTAAACAAACACTACTACACTCAGTCCATATATATATAATCCACATTTTGATGTACATATGATATATATTCTCTTTGCAAGATCAATATATATCAACTATTATTAAAGTGAATGATGGCATTCCAAACTACCCTTAAACAGAAATTTGTAGAGCTACAAAAATCAAAGCAAACACCCCAAACTTCGCGACCAAAGATACAAAGGGTGGCAGAGTATCTCAGAAATAGAAAAAACTTCGAGAAGCATTACTCACCCAAGTTGGTGTCAATAGCTCCTATCCATCATGACAATGCAAATCTGAAGTTAGGAGAGAATTACAAGCTTATGTGGGCAGCACAATACATCGAAAACACTAGACGCAATCCACTGGATCTACACAAAAAAATTGCAGATAACATTGATGAATTGAAGGGTCTTTTTGCCGACGATGTTTTAACTTTAACCGGTAGCAGAGAGTCCCTAGAAGGCTTCGGTAGCCTTGAAGAAAAGTTGTCATGGATGTTGTTCGTAGATGGATGTTCTCTGTTGTATATCTTGAAGTATGCCAAAGTTGAAGGACAACATATGAATATTAAGGATGATCAGATGCTTCTTTTGATGATGGATATACTTTTGTTGGAGAATCAACTTCCTTATCTTGTACTGAAGCTGTTATGGGAAAATGGCAACGAGTCTGAATTGATAAATACCATGAGGGATTATCTCAAATATCCATATGATTTCAAACATAGTGTAGAAGTATTAATACTGAGAGAGTTAGTGTCAGAGTTACCCACTCATCTTCTTGATCTTAAGCATAAAATGATCCTCACTAAATCTTCTTCTAAGGTACAATTACTATAAAACTAGTACTATGTGTGCATACTATATATTAGTACTTTTCTCCACATTATCATAATTACAAAATGGAAGATAAAAACTAGAAAAATAAAATGAAACTTATTTTAAAACATCAATATTTTCTTTGTAAGTGTGATTTATAATGGGGCATAGGTAGTATAACTTTGAAATTTTTGACTTATTATTATTATTGATCATAATCCATTTCTAAAAACATAAAGAAATGTAGCTAACACCGAGAAACAAAATGTCAATGATTCAGAGGAAAACTCTTGTTGGAAAACAAACTAGAAGTCTAGAAGAAGCAATCAAGATGATAATGAGGACACAAAGGAACACACAAGATCTAAGAGCAGTAGGGATAAGACTTAAGTCAAGTGGGACACAAATGCCATTAAACATAGATTTCACCGAGGATTGGTTCACTGCAAAACTAACACTTCCTGTGATTGAAGTGGACAACACCACAACCGCTTTTTACCTCAACCTAATAGCCTACGAGATGTGTCCAGATTTTGAAAACGGCTATTAGATATGTTCTTTTGTAGATTTCATGGCCTCACTCATCGACCATCCTAAAGATGTTAAGGAATTGAGATCAATGGGAATTTTGCTGAATTTCCTTGGTAGTGATGAGGAAGTAGTAGATCTTTTCAATATCATTATACGGACTTGGTGCCTAACATAGAAATATATTTTGAAGTAAGAACCAAAATACACGAGCATTACAACTATTATACATTCAAGACTTGGATAGCGATGGGTATTTACATCTATTTGATTAATCCTAGGACCTTTACTGCCTTCGTAGCTGCCTTTGCCGCACTGGTTCTCACTTCTATACAGACATGGTTTGCGATTCACCCGGCTTGCTAATAAAGGTAGTTTGTTATGGGAATGTTGTTTCTGTACAATTAAAATTATGTAATAAGACACCTAGTGTACTTCTCTTCTGTGAATTTTTGGGTTAAATTGGTGTGTCCCTTCCTTCTCGAGTCTTGCGTATGAATATCTCAGAATGAAGAGTGCCTTTTTCTATGCGTTCCATTTTATGATTTTGTAGAGGAATGTATTTGAATTGAAACATCTTTGAATTTGAATTTTATTATAAGTTCATCTATTAAGTACACCGTCGACAAAATGTGCTAGCTTGATGTCACGTTTATTATAAGTTCATCTATAAGTTCATTTATTATACTGTAATTCATACTGCGTTTTGTAACCACGGCCGCTATTTACAAGTACAAGCTTGAGCATAACTGAAAAATGAAAGTTGATTATGAGAAAGTGAAATTACCTTCTTTGATGTCAAATTAAAGTTGATGCAATGGATCATCGAAGATAGTCCTTTCACCCTTCTTTGTTGGTCAGAATAAATTGCTGAAAAAACAATGCACTTTGTTAACAACCAACTAATACTATATATAGAATAGAGGTGATGAATAATTATCTATATATGAAATATAAATATGCACTAAAATTCTGAGCATATACCACCGAGTTTGAAACTTATATGGTTCTACCAAGAGCTTAATTTTACCTTTGTCAACCAAAACCATTAATCTCAAATTAGGGATTTCAGAGAATGGTAGGCAGTGGTCTGGAGCAATTCTCATGAGCGCACAATTGAGGATGACGACGCACGCCATTGAAACGGGGTTTTGGATTGCCATGTGGATTTAAAGGGCAACCATGCAATTGTTTCTTTCATAGTTCATATTCAAATCACAACGGATTTATTCGCCTTTGCCAATCTTGTTACTTGCAGTCAACTGGCCAAGACATGTTTTTTTTTTTGGAGAAATTTGTTTTTTGACTAAAAATAACTCCAAATGTAGTATGTAACAAGATGAGTCCTATTTCCACTTGTTACAAGAGTCTTTCATTGGTCAAAGACATGAGTATTATAAAGTTATTTGCTATTTTGATTTTTTAAAACTGCGTCAATTTTATTATAGACTCACATGTAAAGTATCATATTGATATTGTGCTCTTTGAGGATTTAAAAAAGTTGCTCTCTCAATCTATATTGTACATTTGAATTTAGGCTTAAATATACTTTTGGTCCTCTAAATATTTGCAAGGTTTTACTTTGGTCATTTAACTATTTTTCGTTCTGTTTTGGTCTTTTAACTATTTTTTCGTTCCGTTTTAGTCTTTTAACTTTCATTATGTTAATCTATTTGATCCTAATTATCATTAGAAAAATGTCAAAAACGTTAATTTTGCGTACGTAGCACTTAGTGACTTGGTGGCTTTGATGTGAGATCCAATAGAAAAACGCCACGTGGGCAGAAACCTTCTTCTTCATCGCGCACGGAGCTTCCTCCATCACCGTCTCCGTCCACATTATCGGTGATCTTTCCAATCACGAAAGCTTACGAAACGATACTCCAAAACCTCACATTATTCACGCTGAATCCAAATCTAATGTCTGTTTTCTCAATAGAGGCTTCTACCTCTCGTTTTTGACATTTTTCTAACGGTTAGGACCAAATAAGTTAACGGAATGAAAGTTAGAGGACCAAAACGGAATGAAAAATAGTTAAATGACCAAAGTGAAACCTTGAAAATACTTAGAGGACCAAAAATATAATTAAGCCTTGAATTTACATTTGAATAATTCAAATGTACTGATACATGAAGTTATGAAATGAATAAATCGACGATTATTTTAATGAATTATAAGAATTACTAGTTGATTATTGTGTTTTAAAGATAATAATAACACGAGAAAAAATATTATTTCACTGTTTATAATGATTACATTAATATTTTAATATTTTTTAATAAAAAATTGAATATTAACTATGAAGAATAAAAATTCAAAAAATATCAAAATTTATATTTTTGACAATTTTAGTTAATGATATTTAGTTATTATATTTTTTTTTGTCAGATAGTCTAGTTGCTATATATTCATATCTTAACGGTAAATAAATGAACATGATACAATATTCGAACTCTAATCCATACACAATATGTTCACCAATTGAGTTAAGCTCATGACACAATTGTTATAATGTTTTAATGATAGAAAAAATATTTTTTTAAAAAAATATTAATTTTATTTATTATTTTGATACTCGATACATTAGAAATTGTCTAACATAATTACCTTAATATATTCATGGCTTAAATAATCTATTAGTCCCTGTAAGTTCGCGGTTTTTTGGTTTTAGTCCTTGTAAGTTTTTTTTCCTAAATAAGTCCCTGCAAGTTCAATTCATTTTGAAATTGGTTCTTGACGTTAACTTCCGTTTAAAAAAGCTGATGTGGCAAACGGTTTGACCAATGGAAATGATGATGTGGACTGTTTACATTTAAGAGGGACCAAATCCAA
Source organism: Trifolium dubium (assembly GCA_951804385.1). Lineage (NCBI taxonomy): Eukaryota > Viridiplantae > Streptophyta > Magnoliopsida > Fabales > Fabaceae > Trifolium > Trifolium dubium. The sequence goes on from OX638070.1 coordinate 11,570,241, forward strand.
AAAAAAATTATAAATGAGGGACCAATTCCAAAAAATCAATAATCCACAAATTCAAGTGTTCATCTTCTCACCTTCAACTTTAAAATTGCTAAAATCTCTATATTCCTAAATTGTATCTATATCTCTGTGAAACTTTCTGTGCTAGTTTTTTTTTTGGTACAATAGTTAAAGAAACAAAGAGGAAAAAAAAAAAGGAAAAAAAAAACCGAACTACATCCTAGAAACAGGAGTTCTTAAAGCATCCCTGAGAAGGATAGACTTCATATCATCCGGAGGAGAATCCCAAATCTTTAATTTTGTATCATTCAAGGCACCCATTTTTGCAAGAAAGTCCGCGCTAGCATTACCTTCCCGAAGGGAGTGAGATAAATTAACCACCCAATCCAATCTCAAAAGATCACGAATGCTTGCAATGACAGTTGCATAGTGATGAAATTTGATGGTAGGCTTAGCTATAAGATCAATCACACCTTTAGAGTCAGAATAACAAAAAATATGAGAACAACCCATATCTTTAGCAATACGAAGACCATAGTAAATGGCCATAAGCTCCGCAAAAGTGACGTTAATAATTCCCAGGTAGCTAGTAAAACCAACAACCCAACTGCCGTCACCTCTCCTAATCAATCCACCTGCACCTGTACGACCAGAGTTTCCGAGGCAACTGCCATCAACGTTGAGCACGAAACCTTCTTCTCTTGATGGGTGCCAAGAGATCCATCTTGGGGAGCTTTGAAGGTCCATAGGGGAAGGATAAGTAGCAGATAATAGTGATGCCAACCTTTTCGTTTCAGCAACAACCTGAAATAATTGAATAGAGTCTTTCCCAACACATACAATATTTCGGGCCCGCCAATTCCACCATAAACCTGCCAAGAAAAGATTAGCACAAGTCCCTATGGAATTATTTTTTATCCAATTCCCCAGATCCATGAGACTAAAGAAATTGATGTCCACAAAGCCTAAAGACAACCAAATATTCTTGGCATGAATGCAATCTCGAATACAATGGAAGACTGTTTCCGCGTGGCTCTGACATCTAGGACAAATGTCTGTTTGAGACATATTCCTATGGTTAAGTAAGCAGAGGGTAGGAATAGCTTCATGACAAGCGCACCATATTAAGAATTTTATTTTCTCGGGTGCTTTGAGCTTCCAAATCCAAAGCCAACAATGATTAGAGTCAACAATTCTTCTTTTTTCACGAAGCCATTTGTAACCAGAGGCTGCAGTATACACACCATCTAAGTTTTCATTCCAAGAAAAACAGTCAGGAGTGGAAGTGTTCAAAAACAACTGGAAATTATGAATAGCATCCTTAATGTGATCAGGTAAGGCGGTGTATAACTGATTGAGATGCCAACAATCATAAAAAAAAAGGTCTTTAATTTTGAGCTGAGTATCCTGAATAGCCACAAAATCCACCTGGTTACAGAGAGGCACATTAGATAGCCATTTAGAATACCAAAACAGAGAACCACCATCTCCAATTTTAAAATAATAACCACTCTTCAACTCCTCTTTAGCCTTGAAAATAGAATTCCAAACCTGCGAACCATAAGATTTAGTAGAATTTAAGAAATATTCAGTCTGGGGATATTTATTTTTGATCATTTGAACCCAAGGCTTCTTAGTATCCTGTTGAATGTCCCATACAAGCTTTCCTAACATAGAAATATTTGCTTCTCTAGAAGTTCTAACACCAAGACCGCCATTTTTTTTAGCTTGAGTTAATTGCTGCCAACCAACGAGATGAATGCCATTGTTAGAGTTGCTTTTCCAAATGAATTTTCTGGTCGTTTGATCAATTTGAGAACATATTGATGTTGGGAGCCAACTGATTTGCATATAGTAAGTAGGAATGGAATTGAGCACAGAGGAAGCCAGGGCTAATCTCCCAGGCTTATTAAGAAGTTTGTTCTTCCAAGATGCCAATCTAGCATTCAACTTGTCTAATATGAAATAATAATCTTCCTTTTTCACTCTACCAGTGATCATAGGAAAACCAAGATATTTATTGAAGGAATTAGTGCTGCGAATAGAGGAGAGGGATGTGATCCTCTCCACTTTTCTCCTAGGGACGCCGGCAGAAAATAGTGCTCTAGACTTAGCACAATTAATTTTTAAGCCTGAAGCCTTGCTGAATTTATTGAAGATGTCAGCTATAAGTTTTCCTTGAGCACAAGTAGCCTTAGAAAAGAGAAGAACATCATCTGCAAAGAAAAGATGAGAAAAGTTAGGCCCTTTTCTAGACACATGAACAGGTTTCCAAGAGTTATTTTGAACGGCCTCGGATATAACAAGAGATAATTTTTCCATGCAAATCACGAAAAGGTAAGGGGAAAGAGGATCCCCTTGTCTCAACCCTCTAGTTGGAGAAAAATTAGGGAGCCTTTTACCGTTCCAAACCAAGGATAAAGAAGAAGAGGACACACAATGCATAATTAACTTGACTGTGATGAGTGGGAACCCGAAATCCAATAAGCAAGATCTTAAATAATTCCAGTTCACATGATCATATGCCTTCTCCAAATCAATTTTGTAAGCAACATCGCCTTTTTTATTCTTGGATTTGTGCATAGAATGAATAATTTCTTGAAGGACAATGGCATTGTCACAAGTACCCCTCCCAGGCAGAAAACTACTTTGATAAGGACCAATAATACTATCAAGAAGAGGTCTCATCCTATTAACCAACACCTTGGATATAAGTTTATAAATAGTATTACAAAGGCTAATTGGTCTAAATTCTCTAAAGTTCTTAGGACAATCAACTTTAGGAATAAGAACAAGAAGAGTTTCAGCAATAGAAGGATCAAAATGACCTGTTTCGAAGGTTTGGCTTACAAGGCTGCAAATATCTTCTCCAATAATGTGCCAGTATTGTTTGAAAAATACTCCTTGGAAGCCGTCAGGACCAGGAGATTTGAAAGGATGCATTTGATTCAAAGCATTCAACACTTCTTCTGTGGTGATCTTAGAAGTGAGGGTAGCTGCCTCCACATCATTCAAACGGGGAGTGTGGTTCACCTCTAAACCATCAGTAGTCTGGCCATGGTCAGAACAGAATAAGTTTTTAAAAAATTTATTAGCTTCATCCTGAAGAATTTCATCTTCGGTGCACCAAGCCCCACCAGGCAAGTTGAGGCCATGAATTTTGTTCCTTTTTCTTCTAACAACTGTTTGAGCATGGAAAAATTTAGTGTTTTTATCACCAAATTTGATCCACTTCTCTCTAGATTTTTGGTACCAAAGTACCTCCTCTTGGAATAAGATTTGGTCTAACTCCTCTTGAAGTTGTTGCTCCAATAGAACAAGACGAACAGAATCCACTCTTTCTAAGGTATTTTGAATCCCCTTTAACCTACTTTCAATATTTCTCTTCCTTTGGAATATGTTACCAAAAACCTCTTTGTTAAAAATGATGGAATCCTCTTTAACTTTATTGAGAGCTGAAGAAGGGCTGCTATTGTCACTATTCCAAGCTTTATCCACCAAATTCTCATAATCAGGGTGGTTGATCCAGGCTGCTTCAAATCTAAAAGGCCTTGATCCCCTTGCAATTGGGAGCCCCCCACACCGAAGTAAGATAGGATTATGGTCAGATTTATTTCTACAAAGAGTCTCAAGGAAAGCCTCTGGAAAATTGACTCTCCATTGCAAATTTGCCATCCCTCGATCCAATTTTTTGGCAATGCTTCTTTGACCTCTACAATTCCGATGCCAAGTAAACTTACCACCAACACTATTCAAGTCAATGAGATTACAATTATTCATCAGAGAAATAAGGCCATCAGCCCTATGTTGATGGAATAGTCCTCCCCTTTGCTCATTTGGAGATATGATTTCATTAAAGTCTCCTATGACCACCCAAGACCCTTGACTCACGAAATTCAAATTACTAAGGTGATCCCAACAATGTGATCTCATAGATGGTGTAGGACTTGCATAGATTCCCGAACAATACCACTTATCCCGACCAAGAGAAATGCTAAAAGTAATTGCGTTAATATGCAAATCTTCTACTTGAACATTCAGATTGTTACCTATTTGTTGCAAAATCCAGATACCTCCAGCATGTCCCTGAGCTTCAACAACAGCTACTTTAGCATAACTCTGATGATCCCAAAATAATTTCATGTTTTTGAAAGGGGAATGTGTCTCAACTAGAATAATAAAGGTTGGATGATTAGTAACAATCAATTGCTTCAGATATCTTTTGGTCTTGGAATTGTTAGCTCCTCTAACATTCCAAGAAAGAATACTCACATCATTGAAATCTATCATTAAAAAAATCAAGGAAAGGAAAAAACAACTCACAATCAAGCTATGTGAGCATTGATTCATCTTTACCATCTTGAGTTTCTGGTACCATATCAATCTTATCCATTTGAGCTTTTGAATCCATCGTGTTGCTGTCATTGTTAACACCATGGTCATTATTGTAGAACATTGAACCATTCACCCCCGGTTGGCTTGCATCGTTGCTGGAAATCACCGCAACATTGTCTTGTCGGCCGTCGTTAATTGTTCTTCTTTGTTGCGGTGTGGTCTTTTGGGAGGTCGGAGGTTGAGACTTATTAGGATTTTGCAGAATCTTGACAGGAGGATTAAGCATGGTCATCTTGTGATGGAATTTGGGAAAGTGACTCTGTGAGTGTGAGTCACCCTTAGGACTTTCTTCGTGGGTCCTCTTGTTTTTCTTACCCCTTGAAATAGAATTGTAGTCTTCCATTCCCTTATCAATTTGTGCCAAATCATATGTAGACTTACCTTGTTCCATTAGCTTTTCCTTGGGCTGATTTTTAAAATTCATTTTGGGCTTAGTCAACTTTTTATCCACACTAGATGTTGTAGAGACTTTTGTAGAAGTAACGGGTGGTTTTTTCTTCTTTCTAGTTACTACCATCCATTCTCCATGTATATGGGATTGCACATTAATATCATTTGATTTGTTTCCTTCCGTAATTAAATGGGCGTTATTTCCTTCTTCAATGCTATCATTTGAAACAGCAATTTTTTCCACCAAATCCGTTACTGCATTAACTGCACCTGCCTCCCTGCTCTCGGCGTTCTCAGATTGAACTCGAACCTCCTTTGTCGGCGGGGCTGGGATGTGCTTACAATGCCTTGCATGGTGGCCATATCTCCCACAAGACGAGCAAATAATGTGGAGGCCTTCATATTCCACCTTGTACCAATAACCATTAAGCCAAACCTTGCCTACAACTGGTTCATTGAGATCTATTTCAATGCAAATACGTGCAAATCTACCCCTTTCTACGTTCACAGTATTTGTATCAACTTTGATAGGTTTCCCTACTGCAGACGCCATTGCGAGAAGGAAACTTTCATCGTAATAGACAAGATTCAAACCTGGAAATCTAATCCACACTAGAGTTTTATCAACCTTTGCCACAGGAGATATGAATTCTGGACTCCAATGTGACACAGCTAAGTAATGATCAAAAATCATCCATGGCCCAGCTGATACAACTTTCTCCTTGTCTGCCTCTAAATCAAATTTGACAGTGTAGAAACCATTGTCAACATCTCGCATTTCAAAGCCTCCAACAGGCTGCCAAATTTTTTGAAGACGGTCTTTCATTATTTTATATCCCAGATTTTTGCCTAATAGTTTGATCACTATTGCATCTGTCCAAGATGAACACATTCCTTTGAACACATTTTCATCAAGAAAAACCTTGGGGAGTAATCGATTCCCATCAACATGCTCTATACGAACTAACTTTTGAGCAATTAAATCAACTTTCTCCCTAGAAATAGGAGTTGATTGGTTACCTCCAAGTAATTTATCACGAAAAGAGATTTTAGGGTCTGGTGGCTTTTGTTGTACATTGTCATTGCCTTTGGTTCCAGCAGAAAAAACTAGAGACGGCTGCATTATTCCCGAGAGGGATAAACTAGAAAATGTATAATTAATAATGTACACATTTTCTGTGCTAGTTTGTGTGCTAAATAACTTTTTCTAACTCCATATTCTCCATATAAATCGTGTCAAATCTTAAGAATCTATATCAAAACATACAAAATTAATTCATAAATTATTCTCAGACAACATCTCCAACCAAGATATTGCTATAATAGTATGATTAATGGACCAACCTCTTTCACTTCTCAGACAACTAAGTTCATGCATGCTTTTGATAGATTGATATTTTTTTTTCCACTTGTTGGAAGAAAAGTAGCACATTTACTGGCAGAAGAAAATTCCACATGAGATATAGAAGAATAGATAAACACTTCAATTTGCGAATTAAGAGATTTTAAAGTTGAAGGTGAGAAATAAACATCTGAATTTGGAATTTTAGGATTTATGAAAATTTGAAATTTACGAATTATTGATTTTTTGAATCTGGTCCCTGGTTTATCAATTTCTTTTGGATTTGGTCCCTCTTAGATGTACAAAGTCCACATCATCACTGTCACTTGTCAAACCGTTTGCCACATCAGCTTTTTTTAAACGAAAGTTAACGCCAGGGACTAATGTCAAAAAAAATTGAACTTGCAGGAACTTATTTAAAAGAAAAAAAACTTACAAAGACTAAAATCAAAAAACCGCGAAGACCAATTCATCTTTAGTTTTCCATGTTCCATAGCCACACTCACACCTTCACTCTTTTAACTTCCACTCCACCACTGTAACTTCCCACTCAGCTCAGACATGTTTCGACCTCTTCTTCTAAAACGCACCCTTCGTCTCCACTCTTCACATTCCCACCAACTCCGAACCCTAACTCCTCCAAACCCCTTCCTCCGTCGTCAATTCTCCTCATTACCCGAACCCAACACCGACGCCGAAACCCGCAAATACTTAGGCTACGCCGCCCTCCTTCTCTTCTGCGGCGCCGCCACTTACTACTCTTTCCCATTACCCGAAAACGCCAAACACAAAAAAGCTCAGATCTTCCGTTACGCTCCATTGCCGGAAGATCTCCACACTGTTTCTAACTGGAGTGGTACTCATGAGGTTCAGACGCGGAATTTTCAACAACCGGAGAGTATTGATGAGCTTGAGCGTGTTGTTAGTGAGGCGCATAAGAGTAAGACGAGAATTAGGCCGGTTGGTTCGGGTCTTTCGCCGAATGGGATTGGGCTTTCGAGAATTGGGATGGTGAATTTGAGTCTTATGGATTCGATTTTGGAAGTTGATAAGGAGAAGAAGATTGTGAGAGTTCAGGCTGGGATTAGAGTTCAGCAGCTTGTGGATGGGATTAAGGAACATGGACTTACGTTGCAGAATTTTGCTTCTATTAGGGAACAACAAATTGGTGGCATTATTCAGGTCTTATTTTAGTCACTTCTATGAATTATATGGCTTGTGTGTGTGATTTTAAGCATTGACACGACCCGTGACACGGACACTTAATAATTTGGAAAAAAATGGAAGTGAATTAATGTAATCATATGCATCCGTATGGTTATTGCGTTGGACAACAGACACACCTTCAATATGAAGTGGGGTGCTACATTGTATGTGCTATTTCATAGTTGAACATATTAGTCATTGTTCACACTAAAGAATATGTTATACTAATATCTTCATACTAGTAACGGATGTATCTTGTCTGTAATATAGATCAGATACATTAATTATTCAATGAACTTCAAAAGTGATTTTTGCTTATAATAAGGAAGAGAGGGTGTATGATTATGAACTTGTTTTTTGAGGCAAATTAGCTAGTAAAAGATATCACATTTTGATTTTCTTGTTGGTGTTTGAAGAATTGAGTTATACTAATATGGGTTGAATGACATTTTATTTGTCAAATTAGTATAAACATGTATTCAATTGATCAAATTGGTGTCAAAATTATGTTTGACATGAGAACTAAATTGATTGACAAAATACATTAGTGAATCTCGTAGAGTTTTGATGATTCAGATATTAGTATGACATATGCTTTATCTTAGATTATTTCAAAGCATTTGTTTATGTAACTTAGCTCAGGAGTGTGCAAGTGTTATTTGAAAAGGAAATAACAAACTTTCAATTGGTTTTATTTTTTCTTTATACAATAAATTAATGTGCCTTATTTGTTCGTATGAATTGTGCTTCTTTGCATTCAACTGCTTTAGGTTGGTGCACATGGCACTGGTGCAAGATTGCCTCCTATTGATGAACAAGTCATTGCCTTGAAACTAGTCACCCCTGCCAAGGGGACAATAGAAGTCTCAAAAGAGAAAGATCCGGAGCTGTTTTATCTTGCTCGTTGTGGCCTTGGAGGACTTGGAGTTGTGGCAGAAGTCACCCTACAGTGTGTTGATCGACAGGAGCTTGTGGAGCACACAGTTGTCTCAACCATGGATGAGATAAAGAAGAATCATAAGTAATTGCTGAAGTTTTATCTTTTTTGAGTATACGAACCAATTACCATCTCTGTCATGTCTTCAATTTTTATAGAAAAAATCAATTACGGTGTCGCTAGTTGCTACTACATTATTTTCAGTCTGCCTTTATGGAACATGATGAAACTAAGATCAAGAACTTGCTAATGGCCTGTTTGTTTAAACTTTGAAATAAGAGATTTTAAGATTGTGTAGAAAGATGGTTTACTTTTAGAGATTATGTAAGTAAAACAGAAGATGTTGTTCTTGGTGAGTAGAATCTATGCAGTGATACTAATATTTGGAGAGTTGGCGTAATGATTTATTCTAATAATAATAGTAAAAGAACAACTCAGTGCCAAATGCTTCCACCATTGTGGGGTTTGGGTATGTGGTCAGTTGCATATGCCCATCCATTTACTCCATAAATGAAGAGGTTGTTTCTGTGATTAGAACCTTTGACCTCCAAGTTCCACTTAATGCTAGAAGCCAATAAATTCAGACTGTAGTAGTAATGGTGCTTTGAATTCAGAGCAACCAAAATTAATTATCAATAGGTATATGCAACATGACATTGTTTCTCTATAAATATACCAAATTGTTCACCTAAAGTTAAGATAAAAACATCGATTTGGTCCATAATTATTATTGGATGACCAGTTTGGAATCACTGATACATGGTGCTTGAACATGACTTTACATATATCTTGAGTGGGATTTGTTTATTATGATATAATCTTCTTGGTAATATTTTACTTGTGTGATTGTGTATACTTCACTTATTTATTTCTGCTGCATAAATGTGCTTGTATATTCTATTTTTGTTTCCTTTGGTTTAATTGATTAAGGATCTTCCTCTAAACCAAAGATTTAAATTATCCATTTTTTATCTTATGTAGGAAGTTACTATCTGAAAATAAGCATGTCAAGTACCTTTACATCCCCTATACTGACTCTGTCGTGGTTGTGAGATGCAATCCTGTTTCAAAGTGGAAAGGTCCCCCCAAGTTCAAGCCAAAATATACTAAAGATGAAGCCATACAGCATGTTCGCGACCTTTACAGGGAGTCCCTCCAGAAATATAGGTACGGATTCCCCTAGTTATTGATTTGCTGATCTATCAATGTATTTTAACTTCGAAGTACTAATATAGAGATTCGAGAAAACATTCTGTATGAGTTATTTATACCAATTAAAGGCTAATACTAGTAGAAGCTGTTGTTTTGTCTCCTATGGTAGGGTCTGCAATTGGTTATGGATTTTTGTTTGTCTTATTATTATGGAGTTTCCGTTTTCTTTTTCTTTTTTATATGTAGTAAACTTGCATTCACCAGAAAGAATAAATGTGAAAAATCCATCCTAAGGGAATTTGAGGCATTCTTACCCTCTCCAATTCAATCTTTTGATTTCCAAACTTATTTATAGAGACTAGGACATTATGGGGTGCCCAAGTCCCATATCGAGTAGTATGGGATGCTCGGTGGTATATACATGCGGCTTGGTTTTTCCCCCTTTTATAGATAGCTTTTATCAGAGGGTTCCCTAAGGGCTTAGATACTTCTCACTTTCCTAATCTGGTTTCCGGCCCTTTTCTCCTATGTATAGTATAACACAAATCCTAACTATAGTATTACAATACAATTAGGTAGGTGGTATGTAATCTGCTGTTGTTTGTTAATTGTGTTATTATTTTACTGTTCCCATGTTGTGAACTTTTCTGTTGAAGTCACACGGGGTTCTATTTGTGTTTACAGAGTGGAAGGAGCTAAGAGGGATGAACAAAATATAGATGAACTTTCATTTACAGAATTAAGAGATAACCTAATTGCCCTAGACCCTCTCAATAAAAATCACATTGTTAAGGTAAACCAAGCCGAGGCCGAGTTCTGGAAGAAGTCAGAAGGATATAGGGTTGGATGGAGTGATGAAATATTGGGTTTTGATTGTGGAGGCCAACAGTGGGTATCAGAGACATGTTTCCCTGCTGGAAAACTGGCAACACCAAGCATGAAAGATCTTGAATACATTGAAGAGCTGAAGAAACTTATAGAGAAACAAGAGATACCTGCTCCTGCTCCAATTGAGCAGCGCTGGACAGCTAGCACCAGGAGTCCCATGAGTCCTGCTTCAAGCCCGTCAGAGGATGATATATTTTCTTGGGTAATATATTCACATCCTGGATGAACATTACCGATTTGCCGTGACAGATATAACTTATTTGCTTGAAAAAATTCCAGTTTGCGTTAAATGTACTCCCTCAGTCCCATAATATATTTTCTCATTTGCAGGAAAAATTTGTCCCAAAATAATAGTCATTTTCACTTTTCAATGTCACATTTACTATTTTTTTTCAACTATACCCTCTAATTAATCTGCCATGTGCATCACCTTTTTCAACTTTGCATTTGTGATAATGAGAATCTACCAATAGTTAATGGAGTTTTTTTTTTTGACAAAAACCAATAGTTAATGTGGAGTTAATTGTATAAAATTGTTATTCTCTTTACTTTAATTATAACTTGTCCTTAATATGTGTGAAATAACCAACTATGACAATTTTTGTCGGACGGAGGGATTAACTCTTGGCTTTATTTTAACTGAACTTTTTATAATATTGTCTTTCATTTCCTGTAGTTTCATGTTTGTAAATCAATTGAAATATTATCCTCGGTTTCTTCATTATAATCCTGTTTGGAATATTTCAGGTTGGTATAATCATGTACCTCCCTACCATGGATGCTCGCCAGAGAAAAGATATAACGGACGAATTCTTTCATTACAGACATCTGACTCAAACAAAGTTATGGGATAATTACTCTGCTTATGAACACTGGGCAAAGATTGAGGTAACAATCAAAGCTTTATAAACACTCACTGCAAGGAAAATGATCCAACACAGTAATTTAATCTGATATACCAGTTATTGTCATAATCTAAATTCGATTGATGTTTACCTAATTTCTTCATACCAATTTTAGTTGCTCTTCATAATCCTTCATTTATGTTCGTACAATATTACAAGGTAAAATACTAAAGTTGTCTCCCTTAATTGCACACATAAATGAGTGCACATTGTAATGTTATAGAGTTCGTGTTGTAACTGAACTGTAAATCGAACATCTGATACTTAAATGCTAAATATCAAATCATGTGTTAAAGGTTGACTAGCTGATATAACCAAATACTTCAATAGAAAAAATGAAAATGAAGTATAGTTAATCACTGTCCTTATATCTTCTCTCTAGGTTCCAAAGAACAATGAGGAGCTTATAGCTCTCCAAGCAAGGCTGAGAAAGCGGTTTCCTGTGGATGCATACAATAAGGCAAGAAAGGAATTGGATCCCAACCGGATTCTTTCGAATAACAAGTTGGAAAAGCTCTTCCCACAATCAGAAACCATATGAAATTATGGGTTGGTTATTTGTCTAAACTTTTCCTTTTTAGTATATCTTCTACTTTAAATTCTTGACTGAAGCCACACACTTAGAACTTCAGGAAGCAAAATGTTAGTTACATATACAATCAGGATTATTATTATACATAAATATACATTCTTTCAGTTTGTTGCCTGTGTGGAAAGATGCCTTGAAGTCAAAAGAAGCTTTAAGAGCTGTGATGTAATGTATCAATAAGAATTGCATAATGTGTAGTACTTGTGCATCTAATTTATTAGGGAACTTTGCACTACCCAAAAAACATGTTGTGCTTAGATGGATCTTACTATCAGTTTCCCTTTAGTAAATCTCAATGTTTGACTACCTTGTTTGTAGGAGTTGAACGAACTGGAAAACAGATCAATGTTATATTCAAATTCATTATCCAAATCAATGAATTTGGATAAAAGAGTGCATTATGATTAACAAGTTATTGCCAACGTCTTCTGCGAGTGGAAATCTTCTCTTTATCTAATGGTTGTAACTTGTTAAGTAATGTGTTTTGAAATCAAATAGTTTGTGTTTGTGCGTGTTTTGTGTGTAAGAGAAAGCGAGAGGATAAATTTGTGCAGACGAATCTGATTTCCACAAGTTTTTCTGGCTTCTGTATTATGTCTCTACTAGTTATTAATATTAATTTAGAGAGACGCGTCTTGTACAATGGAAGTTATGTCAAGAAGTTAGGATTTAGTAACTTACTGTTTTTGGATGTGAAACACTTGTGAGGGAAATCAAATTGTAAATTAAATTTTATTGTTTAGATGGTTAATTTGGAGAATTTTCGATATTATGATCCTGACTCTTTTAGTTTATCAATTATTTTGTCCTAATCAAATTTAATGAATTTCAAATGACACCTTCAAAAATTGTAAATTTACCCCTAAATTTGTTCAAAAGTCCATGTTATTCCTCCCTATCAATTTACATTCTATCAAGTATGTTCAACTAGGTCATGTTAAAAATCGCCAATATACATATGAAATGAAAAGTTACAACCACTAACGCCACTATCGCCAATATACATATGAAATCGTTTGCAACTACTTTCCTTCTGATCAACATTCACACATTGTTGTACTCAACTTCCATTCTTGCTCCTCTAATGCCACTCTCAACCCACTTCTCTTCACTTCTTTCACCTACCTTCGTAAACTCACCTTCCACAAATGCTTCAACAACACTCAAAAACCCATTCACCTATTTTCTCTTCCATCTTTCCCTTCAACTCTCCAAGAACTTCTCTTCATCAATAACCCATCTATCATTTCTACTCTGACCCCATTTCTCCATAACCTCGCCTCTCTCAGAAGGCTCGTCTTGATAGGAAATGGCTTCAAAAATGGGGTTGATTGGTAAAATCCCAGTTTCAATGGGGGTTAATTTGAAGAATTTGTCTTATTTTGGGCTTGATAATAACAATCTTGATGGGTCTGTTCCTGAGGAGTTTGGGCTTTTGAAGTTTGTTGATGAAATCAATTTGGAGAATAATTACAATTTGAGTGGTAGAATCACTTTCTCACATGAAGTTGGAGAGAATTTCAAGTTGGCAGGAAATGAAAATGAAGGTGGTAGCAGCTGGTTTTATTGGCTGTTTAATGAAGATTTGATAATGAAGTATGATATGAGGATCATGTGTTTCTTCTGTTGGTTCTATTGTGTCTTCTTACCCTACTACAGGAGTTTCGGATTCGGAAAGGTGGAAGATGTTTAATTTGTTTTTTTTAGCAGTAAATAAGTAATTAAATCGTTATTATATCCGTTTACTTTGATTAGGAAAAGGGTTTTGAATTGATCAACAAGTGTAAATGGATATGATATGATGATAATGTAGTTAGTACTAGTAGCAAGTGAAGAAATGTAGGAAGGAACAAAACATTAGCACTTACTTGTTCTTCTACTTAGAATTTTGAATCAATTTTTACTTGTTCCCAAAACGTTTTGATAGAGACTAGGACATTATGGGGTGCCCAAGTCCCACGTCGAGTAGTATGTGATGCTCGGTGGTATATTCTAGCGGCTTAGTTCTTCCCCCTTTATAGCTAGCTTTTAAGGGAGGGTTCGCTAAGTGCTTAGATACTTCTCACTTTCCTAATCTAGTTTCCGACCATTTTCTGTATAACACAAATCCTAACTATAGTATTAGAGTAATAGAAATTTAGAATTAGGTAGGTGTATGTAATCCCCTGCTGTCTTTATTAAGACCTGGTAACTATCAATATTCTGCCCCAGTGCTCACAAGAATTCTTGCATGGGTAGGTAGGTCTTGCCAGTGGCCAGTCTAGTCTATTAGCAATCTTTTGGTCTTGGGCAGCATCTCCTTGAGATTGTATTGATAATCCAAACAAATCCTTACCCTTTTTCTGTAATTTCCATCTGTCTATCAGTGCTTTGGGAAACTTTAGAGAACTGTAGAGTTGGTACAGCCTTTTGCATTCGACTGCATGAAACAAATATGAACTCTACGTGTGAAATGTAGCTTATAAACAAACTCTCTGTTGAAATATGTAAATTTAAAAAGTATCCGTTAGGATATTATGTGACTGTGTCTTGATTGTATCAATTTAGTTTTCCTTCCTTAGTTAATTATTTCCCTAATTATTGGGATTGATTAGGAGGCTCATGCTTCTATGTATGTATGTACATTTTCCTCACATAATGTCAAGAAACTCAGTCTCAAGTCTCTCCAATACTTTGGATGGCTATGATCTGAGCTTCTCATTGCTTCTCTTTGTTAAGGAACAAATCCGCTGAGCTTGTAGATACAACCAATCTCCCACCTGCTAAATCCGTTATTTGTTTTTGTATTGACCTGCAGATTCATTATCTTTTGAGTTTTGTATAAATTATGCTTAAACGCAGAAATCATGGCACTGCTTGAGCTTATAGTGTGTGAAACACTTTAAGGCTCTAACATCCACTTAGGACCTTAGTCCGCTCATCTATTTGCAGATGATATGCAGACCTGTGAATGGGTTTAGTTCCTTCATATTTGAAAATTCTGACCATTAATTACTGGAACATATGATATTTGTCCAATGCAATAATTGAAGTAGGTAATGTTCGGAACTTCACTGTTTCAGAGAATGTACTTTAAGTTTAATCTCATGTCGATATTTTGTTTTTTCATGGTTTTAGTTATTTCCGTTGAACTGGAGGAATAGAATGAAAAGTAGGAAGAAAACAGAATTTGATGTATTATAATGTACATTTCACTTTGATCAAGCAATCCATAGGTAGAAAATGATATGCGAGACAAACCAACTTTCATGGTATTCAAGAGACCCTAATTCTCTCCAAAAATATGCCTATTGATCTTAAACTCTCCTAATCCGGTATTGCATTCAAATAGGTTGGGGTGTTTCTCCCCCATCTATTTGGCTAGTTTTCCTAGTGTAACTGTAAACCACTACTGCCAGATTCTCCAAACCCTCTTTTGAACTGTGATAGAGACCCTATTGTCACAGATAAAAGTGAGGAGGATAAAGGAAAGAAGAAAGAACTCTTGTTATGTGTGGAAATCTCGATGTTTGACTACCTTGTTTGTAGGAGTTGAAGGAACTAGAAAACATATCGATGTTTTATCCAAATTCATCATCCAAATCAATGAATTTGGATAAAAGAGAGCATTATGATGAACAAGTTGTTGCCAACGGCTTCTGCAAGTGGAATATGTGTTTTGAAATCAAATAGTTTGTGTTTGTGCGTGTTTTGTGTGTAAGAGAAATTGAGAGGATAAATTTGTACACACGAATCTGGTTTCCAAGAGTTTTCTGGCTTTTGTATTATGTCTCTGCTAGTTATTGATATTGATTCATTGAAATTTGAATGTTGAGATATGCGTCTGTTGTACAATGGAGGTTACGTCAAGAAGTTACGATTTGGTAACTTAGTGTTTTTGGAGGAGAAACTGTTGCGAGGGAAATCAAATTGTAAATTAAATTCTACTATTTGATGGTTAATTTGGAGATTTTTTAATATGGGAATTTATGAATTATTTTGTCCTAATCAAATTTAATGAATTTCAAATGACGCCTAAATGTTAAAAATTTGAAATTTCTTCCTCGTGCATGTTTCAAATTTTTTGAATTGGCTCCTATAAACTTTCCCAAAATTGTAAATTTACCCCTTAATTTGTTCAAAAGTTGCAAATTGTTCCCTGACAGTTAATTGAAAGTTGAATTGATAGCCTTCTCCAAAATTTTGAATTTGAATTAGGATTCATAATTACCAAAACAAATTGGGTTGGGTAGAGAAAGTTTTCAAGTTGCAACGTAGTTTATGTAAGTGAGGAACAAAATTGATGGGATTGAATAAGGCCAATATACATGAGAGGGCTTTAGAGAGAGTGTTATTGTGGGTTTTATAAACTTTTTTGTTTGAGAATATAGAGTGCATTGATTAATAAATGTATGAGGGTTTTGTGCGTCTACCTTTCTTGCGTACCCCCTAAACTTTCATAAATACCTCGTTCGAGTTCTAGAATTCAAGCATGTAAAAACGTGATTTATGGTAGGAATTTTTTTTCGAGTTATAGAGTTCTAACCGATTCACATTTGAGGATTTGATCTTGCATCAATTAGAACTATTGCAAAATATATAAACTTTTGAATGACAAATATAATACATAAAATTTAAGATCAACAACATAAACATAAATTAAACACAAATAATACTATAGAAGAGCTAAATTAATTACTTCATCTCTTTTGAGTTCAACCGTGCACGCCACAACTTCATCAAAGGTCCTCGAACGAATCAAACTTGAACATATATCTTGAACAAATTTCAACAGAGTCGCGTCTAACTTGATTGCTCTTTAGTACTACACTAACATAAAATAGAGAATATGGTTCTTGCATCATAGTCGTCCTAAAGTTTCATGTCGGAAAACTAAACACACTATTTGAGTTGATGGATGAACGGCGATGCACAACATTGGTCCATTTGGTGCTTCAGACCGCATAGTGTAACATCAACTCTAATCCTAAACAAATTGGATTTCTCTTTGTTGTAGTTGACTGTAGCTAAGTGGGAGTTCATTTCAACAAGATAAATGTCCATTGTTTAGTAATATGAATGATAATAAACCAAACAAATGTATTTATACAAGTTTATGTGCATTGTTAGGCCAAACAAATTGGTCGTTGTGTTTTAGACCACACAAACTATCAATATATTTTAGAGGCGAAATGCATCAAGGGTTCTTTACGTTTTCGATTTGTATCATAAGTCTTTTAAGTTTTTTTTTTAAAACATTGGCCATTTAAATTTTAAAATTGTAATACATAGGTCCTTCCAATTTTTAAAATGAGAATAAACCAAGTCTTCTATTATTTTAAAAATGTTAGAGATTATTTTAGATTTTATTTTTATTAGAGACTGAATTGACTTGTTAAAAAATTGTATGGACTAATATGAATCTTCATTTTTGTTTTATTTTAACCACTAGTATCTGGTTCATTAAACCAATTAATTCAGTTCAAAATGAGTTCTAACATTAAGTGATTTCACTCTCCTCTCAAATGCAGTTGCGAGAGATCAACTTACGTTTCAGAATGTTCATTCTTTTTTATTATTAACAAAAATTTAGGAGTAATAATTGGGTGACCATTTATTGCAGGATATATGTTAGCATCAAAATGGTGTGCAGTATAATTTTCTCAATGAGTGGCTGGTTGCTACAGAGAATTGGTCCCAAAAATTTCACAGTTTATTATTTTGTGCTTGTTAAAAACATCTGCCGCCCATAATAGCCATCCAAATCATACTACACACACTCCTACGATTACCACATTCACACCCTTAGCTTATTACATTCTCCCATAAAAATAACAATCACAGTAACATCATCAACATCAACGAAAACAACACTTACATCAAACAAATATAACCCAACCTCTCCTCACTATTTCATTCCAATTAATCACTCTCTCTATTCTCTTTCTCTCTCTCTCTCTCTCTCTCACCTTTTGTGGAGAGTTATTAATTATCATATAGTGTTAGGGACCAACTTCAACTGTTCAATAGAGTACTACTACTCTCTTTTCATCACTCATCACTCTCTAGTTGAGTCACTGATATACAGCAACAGCAACAGTAACAAGAACAGGAACAAGAAGAAGAAGAACAACAACAAAGAAGCAACATGTCTCTTGAAGAGACTCTAAGATCTCTTTCTCTTGACTATCTCAACCTTCTCATCAACGGCCAAGCCTTCAGTGATGTCACTTTCCAAGTTGAAGGTCGTTTGGTTCATGCTCATCGCTGCATCTTAGCAGCAAGGAGTCTTTTCTTCAGGAAATTCTTTTGTGGTCCTGACCCACCGTCAGGATTAGACCCAACAGGAGGAGGGTCATCTCGGCATCCAACAGCAAGACCTGGTGTTATTCCAGTGAATTCTGTTGGATACGAGGTGTTCCTCCTGCTGTTGCAGTTTCTGTACTGTGGACAAGTTTCTATTGTTCCTCAGAAACATGAGGCTAGGCCTAATTGTGGTGAAAGAGGGTGCTGGCATACGCATTGTACCTCTGCTGTTGAACTTGCACTTGACACTCTTGCTGCTGCTAGATACTTTGGTGTTGAACAGCTTGCATTGCTCACTCAGGTAAGGTTTTTACTTTTTACTACTATAGTATTAGTATTTCTTAATTTTGTTTTCATTTTCATATTTTTTATTTTATATACTTCTTTCTCTCTCTGTGTTCTTCTGTCTTCTGTTTCTGTTGTGTCTCTGATTTGTGTGACCAGTCTTATGTTTTCTGGGTCTTGGGAATATGTATGGACAATTAGTGCAACCTAAGTATAAGGTGAAGGGGTATTTGAACTTTGATCTTTGTGTATGTTCTATCAACTGAGTTAAACTCTAAATTTATAGGACGATGGGATGTATTTTTTGGAATGTGAGAAGGGGTATTTTCTTTTCTATTTTTTTTTTAATTCTATTCAATCCACCATTTTCTAGTCTACCTTTTTTGGGTTTTGTTCCCCTTTTTTTTGGTATCCAATAATCTTATGAGTGGATGATTTTTTTGATGATTTTTCTAGTCTAGCTTGTGTGTTTTGTTTTTGGTACAAAGCTTATGTGTTTCTTCTAATCTAAAATTCCTTGTTTAAAACTTGGGATTGAGGTTATCAATTTTTTGGATATGTTTATAAAAAATTAGGTGAACATATTGAATTTATATGGATAGATATTTTATATGGTTAGATATTGCTACTCATAGATAAAGTTCATTGTTATATTATATTTTCGTATTAATTCATATTAAAAAAATTCACATTTAGATAAATTTTGCGTACAAAATATTGATATTTAGCAATATAAATTGAGTATTAAAGATTTTTTAAAATTATTATATAGTACTACATACTTATAATTTGGTGTTTGACTCCCTTGATTGATTTCATTCATGTACCATATTTGTTTGTAGTTTCTCGATTTCTCGAATTGGTGTTTAAAAATGCATATCAAATCTTGTCTTCTACAAAAGGAGTACACAAAATCTTTCCCAAAGATGATCACTTTCCTCATTTGGGTTTGGGTTCCAAAAGAGAACAACCTAAAACTAAAAAGAGCAGTGTCTGCTACTCAAAATGTACTAATAATTTTCGACATTTTTTAAAAAGTTACTTTTTCCAATCTTCTTCAATGTAAGCAAGAAAAAATATAAACAAGAAAAAAGTTATCTTTATTGTTCTTATTTTTTTTATAGGTATTTTGTTTTAGATGTAGACAAAATGACATGAATTTTTATTGTTCTTAAAAAACAAGTAAATGATAACTATTTATACCAAAAAAAGAAGTAAAGATTAACTATTTATATTTATATTGATTTTCTTTTAATGGTAAATATATTATTAATAAAACTAGATATCTGTTCAAGACGAACATAGACCGATAAAAGATGAGTTTTTATATTGATTAATATTATTCATAAATTGCCCTTTAATTAATGCAGAACATACTTTCGATAACATATTTATTTTTATGAAACAAATTCTCATAAAAACCAATTTGAAATTTTATAAAAAATCAAATAAGGTAAACTATTTTTCTAAGGGGTGTGAGAGATGGAGTATAAAATAAACTTCTATCGATTCAATAATTTTTTTTTGTCAAGTAGTTTAATGACTAAAATTTCATCTTTTAATGTGGATAAGTGAATATACTAAAATTCGAATTCCGATACCTACATTATGATGCTCATTTGATTAATCACATTATGTATCTCTTTTGAACATTTGCCAAAGGGTAGCAACATGTGAAATCAAATTCCAGAGTATTTTTAGTTGGCAAATGTTAACATGTTAACAAGCCCCTAGTTTACCTTCATTGTTCTATTTTATTTATTATAGTGTGCCCAAAAAAAATGTTAATTTTCTTATCTAATATATTCTCATTGCTTCATTCATTTGGGTTAACACTTTACAGAAGCAACTACTGAGCATGGTAGAGAAAGCCTCAATAGACGATGTGATGAAAGTACTGATAGCTTCAAGAAAGCATGAAATGCACCAACTATGGACAACTTGTTCCCAACTTATTGCAAAGTCAGGCCTCCCACCTGAAATCCTAGCCAAACACCTCCCGATCGACGTGGTCGCTAAAATCGAAGAGCTTCGACTCAAATCTTCCTTGGCATGTCGATCATTAATGCCACTCCACCACCACCACCATCACCACCACGACTTCGGCGACTTGGAAGATCAAAAAATCCGCCGAATGAAACGGGCCCTTGACTCCTCTGATGTCGAACTTGTCAAACTCATGGTCATGGGAGAAGGTCTAAACCTAGATGAAGCACTGGCATTACACTATGCAGTTGAGAATTGCAGTAGAGAAGTAGTGAAAGCCTTGCTTGAACTCGGTGCTGCCGATGTTAACTATCCTGCTGGTCCAGCCGGAAAAACACCGCTTCACGTTTCCGCGGAGATGGTTTCACCGGAAATGGTAGCAGTTTTGCTTGATCACCATGCAGACCCTATGGTTAGAACCGTTGATGGTGTTACACCTTTGGATATACTCAGAACCCTAACTTCTGATTTTCTATTCAAAGGTGCTGTTCCTGGATTAACTCACATTGAACCAAACAAGTTAAGGTTGTGCTTGGAACTTGTTCAATCCGCAGTTCTTGTTCTCTCGCGTGAAGAAAACAACAACAACAACAACAATGCTTCTTCATCAGCAGCACAAATTTATCCTCCAATGAATGAAGATCATAGTAGTAGCAGCAGTGGTAACAACAACAATAATAACAGCCACATTGGTAATCTTAATTTGGATTCTAGATTGGTGTACCTCAACCTTGGTGCCACTCAAATGGGTGGTGATGATGATAGTGGACACAATAGTCATAGAGAAGCCATTAATCGTCATGGATGTGACCCAACAATCTATCATCATCACTCTCATGACTTCTAAGTCTAGCCAGCTTCAAACAGATCCCTGGTGTTAAATTTAACGCGGTTTCCACACAGTTTTGTATCAGACCGTTTGATTATTTAAATTGTACGGCCGAAATCATTTTAAGTGATTTTATATCTGCATTAATTTAAATCGTACAATTTATAATCGAACGGTCGTGATTTGAAACAGTGTGGAAACTGTATTAAATTTTAGGAAATCGCAATCCTAGCTAGCTAGCTAAGAGTGGCAAAAAGTTATTTAGATTACTATTGATGATTGAAGAAGACAAGAATAAGGTTCATGGAAAATGGACAAGACAAGAAAGAAGGACATGGATCGATATAGACATCAACACTGTTGGATGGATGGGGCATAAAATTCAATTTTATCTTTTTTTGTAGTAGTAGTAGTAGTGTTCATTAATTAATTAGTCATGTCATTACACTGTTGTTTATTTGGATTTTGGTTGTCTTGTCTATGTTAAGTTTCTATTTTATTTTAATTTTGTAGGTAAAAGTTACTGTCGGAGTGTTTGAAATGTGATTTCATAGGAATGATTGAATGTTTTAATGAATGAGATGAGATGAATGTGAAGGAAAATTTTAAATATATTAATATTAGTAAGATACAAATTATAGTATATACTATCTTCGTCTTAAAATATAAGACTTATTTTAACCGTTACATGTTTGCCAATGCACAATTTTGATTCTCAATATTTTTAATTATGCAATAGTAAAAATTATAAAAATTTGATATCTTAAAAATGCTTATTAAAACAAATTAAACAAGATCTTATGTGATAATCTTTACATCTATAAATTATGAAAAAAATACGGTCAAAACTAGATAAGTGAATAGTAACATTTAGTCAAAATATGTCTTATATATTGGGACGGAGGTAGTATATGATAATGTAAGACAAATTGTGTATGTTTGTATGATCAATAAATATATGAAGGAATCAAAACTATTTAAGAATTTTTGGAAAAATTAGAGTCGAGAGAATTTTACTTCTCATCGATAAGATGCGATGTAGAGTCTATCTTAAGATAATGATAATGAGATGCTTAATATATATACTCATCGCATGATCTCTCTATAAACTCACATATGAGAACAATTCAATTCATTATGGTTATTTCTATGGGGTGTGTTTGATCTATTAAACATTAAGTACTGGACAACACAACATAAGATAGAATAGCACAACACAAGATAAAACAGCGTAGGATAAAATTTTACGATATTGAATAATTTTTTGTTTTATACGATGTTTGATGGAAAAAAAATGTATTTTGGTATTTTAGACTACTTGTACTATATATGGACAAAAAGTTATGTTGTGATTTAGTGGAGGACAATAATTCTATTTCTGTGTTGTCTGTTGCCATCTAATTTGTCCAGTCCCTGAAACGGTTTCATAATCAAACACAGTACAACAGAATTTGTCATGTTCAGTACCTTATTTTTTAGCAGATCAAACGCACCCATGTAGTTTAACGGATTATTCGCAATTACAGTCTAATTAATGAAAACTCACTCTGTCATTAAATATAAACACACTTTCAAAAAAAAGTTTAGTTTTTAAATATAAGTCCATTTGCACATTATTAGGTGTATTTATTACTTTTTTCTTTACACATACCTCTAATTATTATTATTCTTTCTGTTTCAAAATGTGTGTCACTTTAACTAAAAAATTTTGTTTCAAAATAAGTGTCATTTTTCAATTCTCAATGCAACAATTTCCAATTATATCATCTAAATACTACTTTATACATAATTTCCAAGAAAACAAAGGAAAAAGTATGCTTAATTTAGTAAAAATCATATTACTTTTAACATAATGATTGTATTATTTAGTATGTGTGAAAACATCAAAAACGACACTCATTTTGAAATAGGGGCAGTAATAACTTGTATTAGAATGCGAAAAATCAAATTTCTACACATACAAACAAATAACAATTTATTAAAATTTACACATAAACTATACATAATAATTACATTACCAACTTTTCTTAATACGTAAGAAAATAAATTAGAAAAACATATATATATATATATATATATAGATTATAATTTATTATTTTAATTATTAATTAATTAAACGTTAATCAATAGAATGAGAATGAGAGACAGGACGGAGAATCTAAATTTTGGCTGTAAAATAAAATGAAAGAGTACGGGGCAAAGAGGAGACAGACGCAGATCAATCTTTTCAAACCTCATTTCACCTGTCAACTCCTTTCTTATTTTGTACGTATTTATTTACTTAGTTAAGCTAATAATAATAATAATATATCATTCCATCCATTTCCAACTTTGTGTGAATGAATCAAACTCTTTGGCTTTTCCAATTTCAATTCTTGTCCCACTTATTCTAAACCCTATCGACATACCATTTTCTACTTAGCACTTGGATCGAGTGGTTGGTTCCTTATTTGGGATTTTCTTTGGTTTGCTTGTGTAAGGCTTTTGCATTCATTTGACCTTTTAATACATTTAACTTTCAAGTATTTGGCCTATAATAATAGTAACTAATGATAGAATCCATCAATTGTTAAGGGTCCGTTTGGATTGATGGTATAGAATAGAGCGGAGCGGAATGAAATGGAATGGAACGAAATAGAACGGAACGGAATGAAATACATATTACATTCCATTGTTTGGATAGTGAACGGAATGGAATGTGTTATAACTTTTTTATTCCAATTATACCATTTATTTTATAGATAGGAATGTTTAGAAAAAAAAAAGAATAGATAAGAATGAGAAAAGTCTTATAAAATATAAAATTGAGAGTAAAATTGTAAAACTATAATTATTGTGTATCATTCCATCCTTATCACCCCATATACCACTCCATTTCATTTCGTTCATATTTTATAAAACCAAACAACGGAATAGAGCTTCATCTCACCTTATTCCATCTCATTTCATCTCATTCCATCAATCCAAACGGACCCTAAATGTATCAAAAATGTTAAATTTACTTATAATAATAATAATAATTGAGTAGAGTAATTTTTAGAGTTTTGCTAACTAATGTTATTAGAGTATGAGTTAGGAAATTAAAAGTATTTTTTTTTGACAAGAAAAGTAAAAAAAATTGTATTACAAAAAATATGTTTTACACTTTTAAAAAGATAAAACCACATATTTAAGATTTTTTTTTAAATTCCCTTAACCGGTGTGTTAAGGGTACGTATTTCCCCTAATTTTTATATAAATGATATATGTACTCCTCATATTTCTCAATGTTAGTTTAATATCTTATTATTACAAGGTGTATACATATACGACATCTAGTTAAATTTTTATGGTTAGTAAGTTTAATAGATGACTAATTTAAATCACGTTTAAAATTCTGAAATTGTTAATTATATCATTTAATTAATAATTTTGATCGTGAATTAAATTAACATTTTTTATGTACTGAAAAAAGGTAACAATTTTTTTGGTACATAATTAAATTAACAATCTAATCTATCAATTAAAATAGCTATAGTTTAACATATAGTATTTAACAATTTTGTTCGGAACTGGGTTTGAAGACTCACAAATCCTACGACCCATTCCTTGTAGGAACGGCCCAACTACATAATATAAGTTATCCACATAATATAGGTTATTAACCATACTTCTTATCTTCGTCAAAAAATAAAATCATACTTCTTATCATAATCTCTGTGGCGGCCAAATTCTTTTAATCAGGTACGACCAAATTATAACAAAATATAAGTTATTAACCATACATTTTACTTAGTTTAGAAAAAAGATTGTACCTAATATAAAATGGAATTTAGTATTAAATGCAAATTTTTGAATGTTACAAAATTCTCCTCTATATTGTTTTGGAAAATGAAAATAATTACGATTTTTTAATTTTCTAGGGTCATGTAGGACATTGGAAAATTTTATTGGCTACTAACTAGTTTTGCTTTATATTATTTTTTTAATATAAAAATGATGTGACTATTGACAAATTGATTGGTTGTCTTGCATTTGAAGGTGGTTGTGTCTGTGTCTGTGTCTGTGACCATATGTTACAATATTGGCACTATCTCCTTCCACGTAGTTCTCTTTTTGTAGCATTGCCTCGTCTCGCCTCAGTATATAAAAAAAGGTTTAAACATCATTTTAATTCTTGCATGTACGCGAAATATTGGTTTTAGTCCTTGTATGTGATTTTACTCTAAAACAGTCCTTGTATCGACCAAAATTTTTGTTTCTGGTCCCTAAAACAAAAATCTGCAGGAAAATTTGCAGGAAACTTGAGAATTTTCCTGCAGATTTTTGCTTTAGGGACCAGAAGCAAAAAATTTGGTCGATACAAGGACTGTTTTGGAGTAAAATCACATACAGAGACTAAAAGCAAAATTTGATATATATAGGGACCAAAAGGATGTTTAAGCCTAAAAAAAGTCTTGTTGCACAAATTATTATAAAATATTTTTTTTTATAAACAAAAAATTATTATTAGGATCATGTTAAACAATGTCTCCGAGTACTTGTTAAGCATATTAAAAAGTGAAATAAAAGATAAAAGTAAAGCACAAATTTTAAGACAGAGGTATTGAATACACAAGTTTCAAGACAGAGTTTTCTTTTTAATAAACTTAATTAGTGGCGCGGAGACACTGTTTAACATTTTCCTTATTATATGAAGGGGGAATTGGCTCAAAAATTGGAAAGCAGTCAAAACACAGTTGGGCGCCGGCGTTTGACTCAAGTGTCCCCTGAACTGCATGAAATGGTCGCCTATTACTCGGCTCACAAACTCTACCTAGTTATAAGGGAGTATAAAGATACTCAAATTCTTACAAAATAAAAGAAGTTAAGAGTTAAGAAAGAAAACTTATAGAATCAATACACCAATTGGAGAACGGATCCGTCCACTAAACTACAACTGAGAGAAAATTTTGATTTCATCCAAAAGAGAAGCGACATTTGGATTAGCTCCCTTAAAAACGAAGTTGTTGTGATGCTTCCAAATTTATTGATCGAACTAGTGAATCATTAGTCTAACTACATAAATCAATATATATACTTTTAAAATCATCTATAATTACATATGTGAGTGTAAAAAAGATATAATCTTTATAAATTTAATAAAAATAATAATAATAGTAGTAAAAAAAAATTATAACTTCATGAAAGTCATAATTATTCTATTTATTATGCTTTAGAAGCAACTAAATTTGATTAAAAAAAAATAAAAAAGAAAGAAAGAGAGAAGACAGCAAAATCTGACGGCCCATATATCATATAGAAACACTCAACTAAAAATTGGGCCATTGACTTAGACTAAAAAATAAAGAAAATTACTTTTTGCATTCCCTAACATTTTTCGTGCCCCTCCAAAAATGACATAAATGTCATGTTCGCTACTTGTACAACGAGTCAAGCATTTTTCATTGACTCACTTTCGAGTCAATGAAACGACGTGTAAATTTGAAACGACGTGTCAATATAAATTGTGCATTGATTAACTTGCAAACGGTCGAGCTATATCATACAAACCCATCACCTTCTGGCAACTTCAAAAAAGCGAATTTTAAAAATAAAATTAAAAACCTCCAAACCCCCCCAAAACTCAAAAATTCACATCAAATCCACTATTTTTATCAAATTTGTGGTCGAAATCATCTTTCAATCGAAGAACATAGCCATCAAATAAGAGGTTAGTCTACATTTCATTGATTTTTCAAGTTTTAGCGTATTTTTTTCCGTTGATACTTGTCCAATTTTAGTTTCCCGTTTCTATTTCTCTCTTCTCAATTTCTCTTCAACCACATACCCAAAGTTTTTTTTTCATAAATATAAACATTAAAAATATATACAAACACGCATCTAACAAACTTACAAAACCATCGCTATAGGTCATGCCGACGCCAGGATCTACGGCGTTTTGGAAACCATAGCTATACTATACAACCGTCACAAGTGGATGAAAGATGGGTATTGTATTAATTAATTATATGTGCATCATATCTACATTTATGGACAATTTTCATTCCTCTCAAAGTTTATTTCCAAAGTTTATATATGAACAAAAACAAATTAAAGAGGATGATCATCACTATACAATGTCATTTGATATATACAACACGTATATATATTATATACCAACATGCATATTTCTTAATTAACTAGAATTTGTGATCTCTTGTTGATGATCCACTGCCTTTGATTGCATTTGTGTTGTTTGTATGTACACTTTTATGAATCAAGATCAATAAGCAACAACAGGTATATGACATTAAAATCCTACTACTCTAACCTTAGCCGATTTAACTCCAAACTTCATTCTAACACAACCCCCTTTCCGATACGGCGAAGATGGTGACGATGAAACTACATTTGTTGATTGAAGAATTTGTTCCTCACGTCCAAATTGCTCATCTTGGATCAAAGGGTTAGAAGTTCTAACAGGAGGAGAGCCAGGAAAATAAGGTGGTGATGATGAAACTTGTTGGTTTTTAATTATGTCTAGAATTTCTGTTCCAACATTTGAATCACACCCTTCATTTTGTTGATGAAATTTCCATCTTGTTGAAATTGGTTTAGGACAAAAGAATGTAGTATCGTTCCGATCAAAATTAACATTTTCAGGGGTTGCATAAGAATTTTTGTGTTGAAGAACAAAATGATTCTTCATCTTTGGAACAATTTTGGGATGTCATGCAATGTGGTGTATAATTTCTGATTTTTTGTTATTGTTACACTTGATTTCAAATAGCTAGGCTTATTAATGCTTACAACTCATAAGAACATTTTTTTTGAGTAAATTAGATTAACAGAATACTAAATAGCTTGCGTATTATTTGGTAATTTTGCATGCAACACCATATGATAGTAATATGCAAGCGTGTTGCATGCAAAATTAGAAGATTACTAGTGGTTATAAGAAAAATGTCCAGATCATAGCATATATTTCTGGAAGGAAACTTGAGAGTTTTTCTCTTACATACCCACAAACTATATACCGTTGCGCGTAGATGCTCGTTTATATATCTTCCATTATGTTTTAAATTGTGGTTGTAGTTATGGTTGTGATTTAATGTTTTTATTTTAGGGTTAAATCTATTTTTAGTTCTTATAAAGTTATAAAATTTTGTTTTCAATCCCTATAAAAAAAAGTGGTATGTTTTGGTCCCTATAAAAATTTTATCCATGCAAATTTAGTCTCTAGGATTTTTCAAAATTTTAAAAATGATTTAATCGTCATTAAACTTTTAAATAAAATTTTTTCATACATGTTTAGAATACTATAAAAAGTTTTTTAACAAAATTTTTAAATTTTTTTAAAATGAAAATAATAAAATATGAATTTTTCAAATTTTAAAAGTTAAGGATAAAAGTAACAGAAATCTCAACTTATAAATCAAATTTTTTAGTTGTTTTTTTTCGAAGAACTTTTTACAATGATCTAAATATGTCTACAAAAATCATTCAAAAATACACATTGGTTTAGAAGCAGGGACTAAAACTACATGCATAATTATAGGATCAAAAAGTGGGAAAAAAGTTTAGATGGACTAAAAATAGAAAGTTCAAATGTTTATAGTGACAAAAACATATTTAACCCTTTATTTTATTTTTGGATTTAAACAAATTATACAATCATTTGCATATACATTTAGTCCCAAAAAAAGTCCTTTGCATTTAATTTTTTAGATTATGCATGCGAGTAATCTTATAGGTTAAATATGTTTTTGGTTCCTATAAAATGCGAATATTCTAAGTTTAGTCCTTACTTAATTTTTATTAAATTTATAGTCCCTACAATTTGTTTCGTGCATATAGTTTTAATCTCTATTAACTAAATTTGCATAATTATTTAGATTTTTAAATTTTTGAATTGTTTTTTTATGAGCATGTTTAAAATATTATATAAAATTTATTTATTAAAATTTAGAATTTTTTAACATGATATGAATTAAGTATGAATTTATTAAAATAATCAAGTGGATAAATTCATATTTATATGTTGAGAAGTGGAAAATCTTAAATTCAAACTCCGACCATTTCTATAATGTTTGTTGTACCTATTAATTGAATCCCACTTATACAATTGGTTGTATTTTTCTATGTAAGAAAATTTTGACTTTAACATTGTTTGTAGATCGTAGTTGTATAGGAGTAATAATAAAAAGACTTAAATATATTTTTGATCTCTCTATTTTAATATTTTTTAACTTTTAGTATATCTTTTTTCTAAAATTAGCTTTTTTATCCTTTTATTATAAAAACAAACATATATAATTTTTTGGTCCCCGCTAATTTTATTGATATGGTGCCCACATTGATGATATGGCACTTAGGTGGCATTATTGAATTAAAAAATATATTTTTCATATCATTATTATTGTAATTAATCTTAATTTGCTCATGGAAAATTAGTACAATATACTATTTTATTTTATTTTTGTTAGGTAGCTGATGATCTATTTCAGATATGTGCAAGTATACATAGTTCAAAGTAGCAAATAATAAGTAAAGAGTGTATCAATTCTACAGGGAATAGACTAAAGGATATACATTCTAAGTTCATTTCAAATAGTGATTAGTCTATTGTTATGGTAACAAAACATATTTGGTTTTTGACACAATAC
The DNA here is from genome assembly GCA_951804385.1 of Trifolium dubium. NCBI lineage: Eukaryota > Viridiplantae > Streptophyta > Magnoliopsida > Fabales > Fabaceae > Trifolium > Trifolium dubium. The sequence goes on from OX638070.1 coordinate 11,600,054, forward strand.
ATAAAATAGCAGTTAAGTAGATTGATGGTTGAAAACAATAATAAAAGGGTAGCCGAAATCATGATCCATTTAATACATGAACGAAGCATAGTAAATGATAACTATTGTCGTGTCATCTATGAGCAAATATGCCTTTTGGTGTATGTCTACAACGTTATATATTTAAATGGGTGATGAGACAAATCATATGTCTAGGTCGCGCTTAATCTCATTAGAGTTCATAAAAACACTTGTTTGTTTGGTGTCCCACTAAGACCCTTAACTTATCCATAAGAAAAGGTAGAGAATATATGTCTATACATCACTTAACCTTATTAACTTTATATTTTCATTGACATGCTAGATGTCTCTACACATGCAACTTGTATTCAAATCTAAGTTGATCAATCCTATATCTAACCACATTTTCATAAAAACATAAAGTTAAAGATTGCACAATAACAATCATTCAATCACATAAATACTTCATTCATTATATTAAATTTCACATAATTTTAACTACATAAGAGTTTAGCTCAGAGTGAGCATAGAAACAACAAAAATAACGAGTAAAGTGGTGATACTCATTACAAAGCAATAGATACTCCTACAGACACTGTCGTACCTCCCGTTATCAATTGTTGCCTCCTGCAACTGAATAGCACTGGCGGCACAGCAACTCTCTCTTCTTCTCAGATCTCCTTTTAGGGTTTTCAAGTACACCAATTTTGATTTAGGGACGTGTATTTATATGCAAATCTTTCTTGGATCAGGTGCAACCTTAAATGATGACAATATGCCCAAGAAATAAAGGATATTCCATTTGCAATGACTACTTAATCATAGTACAATCATTTGTGATGCTGATAGCTGGCAAACCAACGGTCATCCTCATCCAAAAAAGATGCCTTCACCAAAGTTGTACTACATTCCCTTCATTTGTCTGTTTGTGGCGCTTGACTTGTTGACTTGTACAGAGCTCAATGTCTTGACAGTCATTATCAGTAGATGCCTTTGATGACGATCAAGAACCAAATAACATGCCTTGACATAAATTGCCTCTAAACTAACTTTTTTTCCATCAAAATTACATAATTATTCCTATTACATAATTCTAGACTCAACTAAATAAAACTAATGAAAGTGAATTAAAATATGATTTGATCACCATATTGGTAGAAAATAACACATGGATAAGGGCTTAAATTCCTCACAAATAGTGAGTCATCATTAACCACAAATTTTACCTATTAAAGGTGAATTCCGATGTCCCTATTAACTGAGTTAAGCTCGCGGTCTCGGAGACTACTACTTTATCTTTTTATCATGCAAAGATCTTATATCATTATCTTAGACACAATCCAAAATAAAAAAAATAAAAATAAAAAAACAAATTCCATTATTTACTTACTAGACCCATTATCAAATTGTCTTTCCATTATTTTTTTGAAAAAACAACTCCATATATCGTCAATTGTGATCATTAAGTGGAATCATATCATATACTATATAAATATATTAAACGTGAAAGAAAAGTAAGTCCAGATTGTGAGAAAAATGCAAGAAAGGTGTAGCATGATTGATTCAAGAAACAAAGATAGATCATAAACACATTCTATTGCAAGTTCATTCTACTGGATCTCATTTGAATAAATCTGGATAATGCTTACAAATCTTGTAGCTAATAATACATAAAAAAATAAAACCAAGCGACAATATAGCCACGGTTGGAACTTTGGATGGTGAAAAGGCCAAGAAAAAGAGAAGCAACAAAATGAAAACAGGAATAAGAAGAAACATCAAAGGTGGTGGTGGCAGAGGAGGCAACACCACTGGTAGAACCAAAATGGATAAAGTGACAAGAACCAAAACCATCATTGAGTGCCTTAACATGCATGGACTTGCTACATATACCATCAATTACAAAACTTATGGAGTATCAATGAACCAAAATCTTAGTCAAACCTTGTACTTTGTTAGCTCACAACTTGTGTTAGAGAAAGAGAAAAAAAAACACATTGAGATAGGTTATATATAGTGTTGATGGAGTGTGTGTTTTCGTTGTGTTTGAGAGAGACATTGAAAAAGGTAGTGAAAGAATATAGCTTGAAAAATGGGGATAAGGTAGAAGATTTTATTGTTAGGGTAAAGTCTTAGTCATTACAAATGCCAAAAGGGGTCACAGTCTGAGATCAGCTATATATGTCTTGATTCATCCAACTTAAAATGTATTTCATTAAAAAAACTACTACTAGCCAATGATTCAATGAGCATAATCATTTTATATTAACTTAGTTGTTCAACTTTCTATTTGGCTGTCTTTTTTATTTATTTTCTACGGAAAGATTTTGGAATGAAAACATCAAATGAAATGAAATGTAATTTCATAGATACGTGTTGAATGAGAAAACAAATATTGGGTCCGTGTGCGGTTAACTCTTTTTTTTTTTCTGTAAAATAATCTAGTAACTAGACTCAGACACGTTAAGTGTAGCGAAATAGAGAATTTCGACTTCGAACTCAAACCCCCTACATATCAAATGTTCTTACAACTATCAATTGAGTTGTACAAAGACCAGTAAACTCTATAGGCATTAATCTAAATACATGTAATAAAGAAAGTTGATCAAAATTATTTTTGGTGAGTACACAATGTATATACATCAATTATAAAGAAGAATAAATGGGCACACCAGGTAAGGTTGCTCCAGAATCAACAATAAAATTGTTACCCGTGACATATTCTGAAGAATCGTGAATTAGGTAGCGAGCCAAAGATGTTAATGCAGGATCTGAAGCAACCAAACTTCTCAAAGGGTTTATTTTTGTGATCACGTTATTCAGCCAAGCTTTTTGTACTAATTTTTCAGTGATTTCAGATTTGAAAATTCCAGGGGATATTGAATTCACTCTTATTTTATGTACCCCCAATTCCAAAGCCATCACCTGTCAAATATCATTGGACAAAAGGATATTAATATGCCGCTGTTAAATCATTATGAATATAACCAGTAAATGACATATTGAAACATTTTACAGAGCTGAGTTATTGTCTCTTACTCTTGTCTATAAATTAACATGTGAACTTCTGGTGTAATAATTAATAGAATGATTCTTGACTGAAATGATACATAGTCAGACTTTATTTACATCCTGACCGAACTCCGAATTACTATGCCTCTTTCTCTTTTGACCCCGAATTACTATGCCTCTTTCTCTTTAGAGACCGAAGGGCTAAGACCAAAATTTTTTTAGAAGAAATATAACTCATAAGATTGATTTACATACAAACTCACCATTTCACAGTTGCTTCAACTTCAACGCATACTTAGCCAAATAAAACAACACATAATATCACGAAATATATTTTGTTCTTTCTTGATTAATACAACATTTGAGAGCATTTAAAAGGGCTTATATGGACTTATTTTGGAATGCCAAGTGGAGAAACACTGAAGCAGAGTTAAACAATTGAAAGTAATTGACAACCAATGTAAAGACGCAAAAGAATTAAAAGGTTGAAAGTAAATAGCAAAGAATACAAAGGTGAAAATAAAGATGCAAAGTGAAAAATTGCAAGAAATAATAAATTGCTATATTGAAATGGCAAGGAAGATAAGCTTGCAACAATTGAAATGACAAGACTTAAAGTACTTAAATGTCAAAGTATATGAAATTAGGTAGATTGATGAAAAAGACAATACTGGTCGTCAAAAAATGATCATGAAAGAACAAATTTAATGGAGTGACTTAATGTAAATTAGTCAATCTGTGCACCTCTTAGGGACTTTAAGAAGTCTATATAAAATGAAGCCGGACATCATTAACACCTTCAGAAGAAGCCTTGTTTATAGACACTCCAGGTAAAATACCTATGTCATATTTGGATCTAAGTTGTCACTGCAGTCAGAGATCTCAGTTGTTGCATCAATATCTGACAGTTTATATTCCGTCTGATCTTAATACAACAACAAAGTTGAGCACAGCATAGTCAAAGATTTCATATGTTGAATCAAGATTGTATTGATTATTATTATAAAAAAAAGATTGGATTGTTTATATTCCGACTTCACCAAAATAGATTTCAAATAAAACTAATAAGACAGATGATCTGATCTTAATCCAACAACCAAGATATGCAGACTACAGTGGCAGTGGCTGCACGAAATTTTGACAACATTAAAACCCTTATATTTCTAGATTTGTCAGATAACTTCCCAAACTTTGAGGTTCTAACATATGCCCTTAGTGTTGGTATCAGGGGAGGATTTGCACCAATGGTTACGAACAACAGACCACAAAGAGTGAATACAACATTTCCGTCCCAAATATTAACACATTAGGCCATCCTAGTTTCCCTTATCTTAAGTACTTGTTTCCTAAATTTGCAAAAGAAATAAATTCCTCACAGTTTCATTGTGAAGCTTGTCACTTAGCTAAAGATCATCGTGTGTCTTTTACTTCAAAAGTTTATTCTGCTTCGCAACCTTTTTATTTAATTCATAGTGATGTTTGGGGTCCTTCAAAAATTAAAACTATGTCTGGAAAAAAATGGTTTGTGACATTTATTGATGATCATACACGTGTGTGTTGGGTTTATCTCTTGGAAAAAAAATCTGAAGTGGAACAACGGTTTAAAGATTTTTTTCTAATGATTGAAAACCAATTTCAAACTAAGATTGGCATTCTAAGGTCTGACAATGGCACTGAATATTTCAACAAATATTTAAGTACATTCCTAGTAACTAAGGGGATAATACATCAATCCACTTGTCGTGATACTCCACAACAAAACGGTGTTGCTGAAAGAAAAAATAGACATCTCCTCGAAGTTACTAGAGCTATTATGTTTTCTATGAATGTACCTAAATATCTTTGGGGAAATGCCTTATTAACTGCTTGTTACCTCATCAATAGAATGCCATCTCGTGTTCTAAAATATGAGACCCCTGTGGAAGTTTTACAAAATTATTTTCCCATGTCTCGCATCATTGCGGATCTTCCCCTTAAAGTTTTTGGTTGTCTTTGTTATGTCTACATCCCAAATATTTTTCGTTCTAAATTGGATCCTAAAGCTGAAAAATGTGTTTTTCTTGGCTATGCTTTAAATAAAAAGGGTTACAAATGTTTTAACCCAGTGACAAAGAAATTTTTTGAAAGTATGGATGTCCACTTTGTTGAAAATCAACCTTTTTTTGATAAAAATTCTCTTCAGGGGGAGAATCATTGTACTAATAAAGAAGATAATTTTTGGGAAACTTTACCTGCATTGGATGATATTGTGACTACAAACCATCCAGATGCAAAGATAATGGAACCTAGAATGCTTAATCTTGAATTGCCGGATAATATAGTATCTGAAACAGGGGGAGAAACACTGATTGAGGATCATACTCCTCAACTTCAAGTGTATGTCCGAAAAAAGTTTCACAAAGAAGTTACAGATCCAATTGTCTCTCCGGCAGAAATCCAATCTGATTTACCAAGTGAAGGTCCTACAGAAACTTCACCTTCTAGTTCTTCATCTGGTAATCCATCTGACCCTTCCAATGATTTACCGGATTTGTCTTTTCCCGATATTAATCTTCCAATTGCTTTGAGAAAAAAAATTCCTGACCTCAATATCCCAATTGCTGATAGGAAAGGTACTCGAACATGCACTAAACACCCCTTGTCTAATTATTTGTCATATGACAACTTATCACACACTCACAAGGCATATGTGTCTAGGATTTCAAATTTGTTTGTGCCCAGAACTATTCAAGAAGCATTAGGTGACCCGAATTGGAAATTAGCAGTGAAAGAAGAGATGGATGCTCTGAGAAAAAATAATACTTGGAGTATCACTGATCTACCTCATGACAAAAGGGCAGTTGGATGTAAGTGGGTCTTTACAGTGAAATGCAAGGCTGATGGAAATCTGGAAAGATACAAAGCAAGGCTAGTAGCAAAAGGTTTTACACAAACTCATGGTATAGACTACCAAGAAACTTTTGCCCCGGTTGCTAAGATTAATTCCATCAGAATTCTTCTCTCTCTTGCAGTAAATTTCAACTGGACACTACATCAATTTGATGTTAAAAATGCCTTTTTGAATGGAGAATTACACGAAGAAGTATATATGAATTTACCTCCTGGATTCGAAGAAAATCTTGGAAGAGACAAAGTCTGCAGATTGAAAAAATCCTTATATGGATTAAAACAATCACCAAGGGCCTGGTTTGAAAGATTTGGAAATGTTGTTAAAAGACATGGTTTCATCCAAAGTCAAGCAGATCACACATTGTTCTTTAAACATTCACATGATGGTAAGGTTGCTATTTTAATAGTGTATGTTGACGACATTATCATGACAGGGGATGATGTTAACGAGATAAGTGATCTAAAGAGAAGACTTGAAGCAGAATTTGATATCAAGGACCTTGGAAAATTAAAGTATTTCCTTGGGATGGAGTTCGCAAGGTCTAAAGAGGGAATCTTTCTCAACCAGCGCAAATATATACTTGATTTACTCACAGAAACAGGGATGACAGGGTGTAAGGCAGTAGAAACACCAATGGATCCCAATGTAAAACTGAAGGCAGCATCTGAAGATGAAGTGGTAGATAGAGAACGCTACCAACGATTGGCCGGTAGACTAATTTATTTGTCTCATACAAGGCCTGATATAGCCTTTGCAGTAAGCGTGATAAGTCAGTTTATGCATGCACCAGGACCTACTCACTTTGAAGCTATTTTTAGAATATTGAGATATTTGAAAGGAACTCCAGGGAAGGGGTTGATGTTCAAAAACAGAGGGCATATACAAGTGGAAGCTTACACAGATGCTGATTGGGCAGGTAATATAAATGATAGGAGGTCTACTTCAGGGTATTGTACCTTTGTAGGTGGAAACTTAGTTACATGGAGAAGTAAAAAACAAAATGTTGTAGCAAGGAGCAGTGCAGAGGCTGAATTCCGCTCTGTAGCCCATGGTTTTTGTGAAGTGTTATGGATTAAAAAGTTCATGGAGGAATTGAAGGTCTCTAGCCCAACACCAATTAAAGTTTACTGTGATAATAAGGCAGCTATTTCTATTGCCCATAATCCTGTCCTACACGACAGAACAAAACATGTTGAAGTGGACAAGCACTTCATTAAAGAAAAAATTGATAGTGGTGAAATTTGTATGCCGTATGTACCTACCAAAAGTCAAGTAGCAGATGTTCTCACAAAAAGTCTTCCAAAGAGACAGTTTGATGATATGGTGAGCAAGCTTGCAATGAATGATATATTCATGCCAACTTGAGGGGGAGTGTTGGAAGTTATTAGAGATTAGTTTAGAATCAGCATATTCTGTTTTGTACAGCTCATAACACTGACTGTAAATTATAATTAGTTGACTTATATTGTTTCCTTATTTAGCATTAGCATTTATAGGAAGAATAATTGCCCTGATTCTCAGGCTAGATTAGAGCTTACTGGTCTGTCAATTGTACTCTATATATACCTTTCATGTATTATTCACAAAATTATCAAGGAAATATAGATTGTTTATTTCTTTAGTTACGTACTCTTGTATTATCTTTATTCAACTCATTCTTAACTAATATGAGATTGAAAACTTACATTTGATTTCCCAACATCCTTGTCCCTTAAAATGTAGTTACCGTGTTATTTTGCTCCCCATCAGGCGAAAGTCTCTTCACGTATCAACAAGATTCTTAACTAAGAGCCAAAGTACCTAACAGCGTGGCTCCACAAACCTGGCCTACTAGCAAAACCCATACTCACCACAGTCACCAAGGGTCCAAGTTACTCGCAGCCAAACCATCACCCTTTGATACCACTTGTTGAGGGTTTGGGGAAGCCTAAAATCAAAGACTTTTGCATCTTCATTCAAATTCCTAAGACACTGAATATATAAGTCTAATCCTTGTATTATGCATTAAGTCCATAACTTGATTTCCCAACAACATGTGGGTAAATTTTAAATTACAGATCCTTCTCCACTTTACTATTCTTCAATTTGAACACAGGTTGTGCTTCTTTTGACATTATTAGACATAACACTAGGCTAAAATGGAGCCTTGATTTTGGCTGATTGCAAAATTTTATATAAAAAATGATCACATCATATTCTATCTTAATCTGACCGACTTCTGTTGAGATAAAACAGATCGACCTAGCCTAGAACATAACAGATTTTACTCGAGCAAAACTGAATATTGGTAATTTTCCGTTCAAATAACAACAACAGTTAATCACATAGATCAAGCTCTAACTGTATATATCTCGACACAACAAAAAGTTATTTAATCTAGAGTTGTTCATCTTTTGCCACAATCCATTAATAACATAAGACTGTCAATTAATATTTACCTTTGTCAGCACATTGACGCCCGCCTTTGAAGATGCATATGCAACAGCTCCACTCAGGTGTCCCCGATTTAAACCAGAAGCTGAAGAAATATTAATAACCGATCCCTTTTGCCGGGCATCACACATGCGTTTGCATACGGATTTTGATACCAACCAACAGCCAGTTAAGTTAGTTTTGAAAACATTATCCCATTCTTCCTCAGACAAATTCAAGGGAGATTTAACACTTCCTACACAAAATAGAAAATAGGAAACGTTACAACTTATAGAAGCAATAACGAACTGCAATATTAAGCAATTATGTATTCCCTCAATATTAAATGAACAAAACTATTTAACTTATTTTTATCCGGCATTTGACTATCACTTGATGCAGAATAAAGTTGTAGATTCAAGGTTCATTGTTTTAGACATCCAATAAACCAAGCTCTATGCCATAGAGACTTTTTATAGATTTATTTTTATGGTTGGAATGACAAGAGTACTCTAGTCTACTCCTAACTAGAGGAATAAAAACAGATGTTTCCTCTATGGTAAATTCTTCTTAATCACTATTCAAGAAACTAATTAGTAAAGTTCAATATTTATTCCTTTCTTACCCACTTTTTGCAATCAAAATGGAACATCGATAGACAAACGAAAAAGTAAAATACAAGAATCTTATGGAGGTGGATCACCAACATTGCTTCTCTCTCTCCTTCACAGTCTAGATTTCCCTACAATTCTTCCCATTTTTAAAATGCTACTTCGAATTTTCTCATCAAATTAAGGAGTGTATAGAAAACGACATACTGGACTAGTAATGGGGAACTTGAGTGATTCGTATAAACTAGAGTTATATGTTCGACTCAATACCCATTGTCGTTTAAAGTATAAATAAACTCTGTTCTGCAAAAAGGAATTTCAATGAGCATATCAAATTATTAACTTGAACTCAAACATGAAAGGTAGCTTGTGATTTTTGTGCTGAATTCAACTAGTAGGGCAAAATTCTAATATACCATCTAAAACAAAACACTGTTTTGAGTTATTTGTCCCTGCGAGCTTAGCTCAGTTGGTAGGAATATTGCACATATGTAATGGACCGGGGTTCAAACCCTGGTACGCCCACTGAGAGTAAAATCCTAGCCACTAGACTGTCCTAGTTCGAACTTCGGCCTAACAATTTCAGTATTTTCTACAAGTTGAACAAGAATTTCTGGTCCAAAAATTGCAAATTTTATAACCACTTAAATATAAAATTAAACTCGAATTGGATAAAATAAACACATGCCATTAGTTAAATTCATATCTAAATCAAAACACTAATACAATTGCTTAAGCCATGAGAAAATAAGTAAGAAATGATGTTATACTACCTCTGACGCCAGCATTGTTAATCAAGGTATCAATATGTCCAAAGGCGTCCCATGCCTTCTGCACGGATCTGTCGATGGAAGCGGCATCGGCTGAGACGTCGAGTTCCACGGCCACCGCACGGATGTTTCCATTTCCGTATAGATTATTGATTTGATTGCAGAGGGAGTGGAGGCGGTCAAGGCGGCGAGCAGCGGCGACGATCCTGCAGCCGGCTTTAGCGAGATCGATACAGAAGTCGCATCCGAGGCCGGAGGAAGCGCCGGTTACCAAGATGACTTTGTCGTCGAGCTTGTGCCATGGCTCTAAGTGTTCTGTTGCCATCGGAATCTTGCTGCTGTGAGTTTTAGGATTTTAAAAGATTTATTTTATGATAAAAAGTTTTGGAGGATTCAATCAAGATTCTGTGTGACATAAAAAAGTCTGGTTGCATTCAATCAAGACTTTTTGCAACTTAAAAAAAGACTTGTGATATTTAAAAATATTCTAATTTCTAAAGATTGTTTGACAAATTAGATTTTGATGGATTGTGTGAGATTTTGTAGTGTAATTATAACATGAAAAAGTCTTGCATAAAAATATGAGATTTCTATGGATTGTTATTTCTTTTTAAAAAAATTCCACATCCTCTCTTCTCTCATTCCTCTCCTTTCTTTCTCTCTTCTCATGCGTTCTATCTCTATGTTCTCACTTTTTGTCTTTCGTTCTCCTATTTTCTCTTTATCTATTTATTTATTATTATTTCTATTGTTTTTTTAAAAAGCATTATTATTTCTATTGTTATATCATCATTTATCAACTATCATAATTTTCAACATAGTCATTGATATATTTTCATCATTTTTCATTGTTATCTCTTTCATCTCTCTCTCTCACTCTATTTGTTGTGTTTTCTATTTTTCTTTAACTAAGACATTTTTCTTTTCTCTCACCGTTGTTCAAGTTTACTATTTTATGTCTTTCGTCCATTTCTCTCTGATTCATTGTTTTGCAGCGTTTATATATATATATATATATATATATATATATATATATATATATATATATTGTTATTACTATTATTATTATTATTATTATTAGGCTACGCTTCTTACCAGAGGCTAACAAAGACGATGAGTGTGCACAAAACATGACAATGAGTGGCTCCTGACAACTTATTATTATTATTATTATTATTATTATTATTATTATTATTATTATAGTGAAGTGATTTAGTGGAATATATAATTTCTATTAGATCAAGATATAAAATTATTTACCTGTGCGTATTATATTTTCTCAAACTTTATTGAGTCATTTGAAATCTTAAAAATTATTCATAAATAATTTGAAATCATGAAAGTCTTTATTATAAATCCATTGAAATCCTATGTTAAAATCTTGATTGTAAACAGTCTTTTAAAAAAGTCTTTTAAAATCTTACAAAGTCCCACAAAGTCTTTTAAAATCTTCAAGACTTTTTTTCTCAAAATAATCTCTTGAAATCCTGATCCAATACACCCCCCTTAGTTTTTCACTTATTAGAATGTACGGTAAAAAAAAAAAAAAACTTAATTACTCTTTTCTTTTAATTTATTTTTTAGTTTCGTTTTGGTTTCTTTTAATCCTTGGGTCAGCTATCTCACCCTTTGTGCCTCCAATCTAGCGAGAGAATAGTCACTGCGTTCGGCGGTGGATACCCTGGTCTCGACCAAAAAACTATTAAAATTTTTGATGTGATCCCTTAATTATTTCAAGTTTTTTTCTGGTCCCTTAACTCTTTTCTTAGTTTCATTTTGGTCGCTTAACTATATTTTTGGTTTTATTTTGGTCTCTTGAAAGGAAGGACCAAAGTGATTGACGGAAGAAGAGTTAAGGAATCAAATCAAAAGTAAAAAGTAAGTTAAAGGACTAAAATGAAACTTTTAATAGTTAAAAACCAAAATGAAATTAAAAAATAAATTAAGGGACCAAAATGAAACTTTTAATAGTTAGAAGACCAAAACAACATCAAAAAATAAGTTGAGGAATTAAAAGAGTAATTAAGCCTAGAAAATTGTGCAAATTTGCACATATTAAGTTACCCTCTCTTCATAAAAAAAAATTACACTCTCTGTCAACTAAAAAATATAATGTCCTTGTAAAATAGCTCAAGTGGTAAGACTTTGGAGATATGAGTTGGGTAGAGAAAGATTCAGGATCAAATCCTGATGAAAGGAATTTATATTTCTGATGTACCAAAAAAGAATTCTCTTTGTGAAAAAAAAATATATACTCTCGCTTGAATTATAAATAACAAGTAATTTTGTAGGTTCATTGAATATTTGATGCATGTGATCTATAATATAGTCCAGATACATCCGTTTATTAATAAATTTAAAAAGTAAAATTTTGTTTATAAGTAAGCTAGCAGCTGATATTCAAAATACTAATAAATTTGTATTTGAACTTGTGTATTTTATATTAAATTAATATTTTTTTAATAATAATTGTTATTTTGGCCAAAAAAAATTGTTATTTTTTAATAAAATGTTGTTACTTTTGTTTGCTTTAACATGTGCACAAGTTACATCAAGAGCACTTGGATAAGATGATAAGAGATTTCTTTCAAGTTTACCAAAGATTATGGGATCGAAAGGCTCAAAGAATTAGTCTCTATAATTATGCACAGAGAATATCTGATTTAAACAAAAAACCAAGTGCACAAGTTAGACAAATCAAAAAATAATTATCAATTACTTAAAATAGTATTCAGAAAATAACTTATAAATAAGTTAGTTAAATAAATTATAAGCTATTTTTTTTATTAAAAAAAACTATTACAAATAGATCTTTTAAGTTATAAATTATAAGAAATAAGATATAAGCTAGTTTTTTTTGTCTTATCGAACATTTGGAAAAGGGGTTTCTAATAGAGCTGTAGAAATATAATATTAGTTCCATATTAGACTTAAAGACTTGGTCCATTAGTGCTCGCGTCGAGCAAGCCCAACAAACAATGACTAATTTTCATGCCATCTCTGTACGCCTTGTAGAAGTAGAGATTTTGTAATGGCCAACCAAAGAATGATGAGTATTTATTGCTCATCATGACTCTTCATTCATATTTCGACAGTCATTAATGACAAAAGCAGATCTTCCTCCCCTTATCAATGGTCTTGACCTAGCGATGATGCTATATAAACGTCATTCCTCACAATGACACAAGTATTCTATTCTTACCTCTAACAACCTTCACAACCTTCACCTCACGCTCACGTTTTGCCGACTTGAACGTCAAAATGTCTTTCAAGTACACACCTCCCTTCGCTTCATCAGTCTTGGACGACGATCCAGAAGACTGACTGATCCTTCTGATTAGGTGAGATCAATATCAATAGTATATTGTTTCAAAAAAACAATATCAATAAGTATATAAAATATTACTACCTCCGTTTCTTTTTACTTGTCATTTTAGAAAAAAATATTTGTTCCTTTTTACTTGTCGTTTTAGCAATTTAGATTATATTTTTCTTATTATATCCTCCTTCTTATTTTATTTTATTGTCTAAATTTTGTATAATTGTTTTTGTTGAAACAATAAAAAAAAATTATTGTATACAAATTTTGTTTGTTTTTAAATAAAATTTGTTACAATTTTTTTGAAAATAGATAATGTTTGTGAAAAAGAAGGAATTTATTGGTGGATTAAAAATATGATATATTTAAAAAAAGGACATACTAGGAAAATAAGGTGCAAATATATATCTCTCCTATTTTGGTCTTTTTTTTTTTAAAACGACAAGTAAGAAGGAACGGAGGTAGTATCATTTTTTTTAAAACAATATAAATTTGTAAGTTTAATACAAAATATATTATATTTATCTAAAATTTGATAAAATTAAGTTTATAATTTATGAATTTAATTCAATTTTTTTACAGGAATCAAACTAAAATTTAATTGATATTTAGTGCTCATGTAAAAATTATGTATACTTCATATATAATCATACCTTAATAAAATTGATAATTATGAAAAAATGATAAAAATATAATTCCATTTATTCAATAGTTTTTTATGTCACTTTTGATATATTAGATCTTTATTTTTGCCAATCGTGATATTCATGGATTAAATGAATGATGCTCGTAATTTTTAATATAAATTTGCACATTCACTCAATCAATTATAAAAAGACTAAGTAAGAAGCTTCCAAAACAAGGTAAGAAACTATTATCATTGACTAGTCTCAAGTTTACAGTTCCTAACCACTTAATATACTCATGGAAATTATGTTAATTAGATATAAACATCTATATTCTTGAAATAAGAGTAAATAAGGTGTTGTACAAGTATCTCCAAAAAGCAAAAAAGTTCATGACTACATATACTGATCTACATCATAAAACCCATCAAAAATATATTTCTTGCACAATGTGATTAACAGGAAAATCCAAAGACTAACAAGAAAAGAGCATAGAAAAATCTGAAAGGTGCGGAATTTTCTTTCCTGCCTAATCTTGAGGTCTCTTGAACTTTCAATTCATGAAAAAAAAAACCTACGGTTCTCAGGTCAACTCATGAATAGTACCAAGCTATGTGCAAGTTTTACCATCACTTGACAGAATGCTTCAAGTTTATCAGCATCCTTTATGTGGTGTGAGGATAACTTCTGTCCAGTCGCTTGGTTATAGCATTTAAACGATGCTTTCCCCAGTATTTACAGTAAAAGCGACAGAATATTATTGCACAACATCAAAGCTACTTTTGCCAATGAAATGCATCCTTAACTAACTTACAAATAATAGAGTAAAATGTATTTGATACATTTCCTCAGCTTAGCAAAAATAGCCCGACAAAGGTGACCATTTTCCATGTTGACACAATGGTTCTAGTCTGCATCACCAAGCCCGTCACTACCATCACCCCTCTTGGATATGGCAGTAAAATTTGAATTTGGTTTCTTTTTCTTAGTGGCAATTTCAGCATTCTTTCGTAAAACGGCTCCAGGTGATGGATATGGTCGTTGTTGAAACAGAGGACCCTGAAATTGATCAAGTAAGAGAGTTTATCTGTCATGTTGAACCTTGAGAAAGGTCAAACTGAAACCAAAACTATGACTATATATCATGCATATTTCTGAATGCATTTCCTATGTTTCTGAATAGCCGTTATAACAGCTAGCCACCAATGGCACTTGATACTAACAACACCAGAGACTAGCTGTGCATCAAATGGAAGCTAAAGGTCTATCAATTCTACCCGTAAACATTCATTCACACAATACTTTGATTTTCGCAAAGTTGTGATAATTTATAATTACCTTTACGTTTTCATAACAAAAGCAGATTATAAAATTCTTTTGAGAATATTGAAGAATCTAGTTGAAAATGCATAGAGAAAATAGAGATATGAAATGCCCTATTAAGAAACAAACTAGAAGATAAAAGCATGAATTAGATCTTCTAAAAAGAAAAAGAATGTACATACAGTTGCTGTTGTGTCAGCTGCTCGTGGCTGCACACCTTTCAGACCCACCACCCTGAAATAAATCGGAAGGTTGTTTTACTAATCAGATTTTTCTATCAAAACAAAGTTCATCACCATAACTATAAGCAATTAAGTATAATAAATTCATGCGTTAGTCTGCGAATACATCCATACCAACCACCACGAGGAGCATCTGAATAGGAGCTGGGGTCCATAGGATCCAATTCATCATCCTCTTCATGAGTGCGCTTCTTGCCCAATTTTTTACCTCCCTTATCAGTTGGAGGTTTCCAGTTAGCCCTGGATAGACAAATGAGGATCAGTATGTTCTCTATGAATTTGAAAAAAGAAGGTTGCTCTTCGCCCCCCCCCCCCCCCCCCTAAATTTCATTATTCAAAAACTATCTTTCCCTTCTACCCTTGAGGGATATTTAAAGACTTTCTAAGAATAATCAATATAACTCTTAACAACCAACAAACAATTATCAACTTACTAACTTATAATTCACGTCTTCACTCCAATCCTAACAAACTCCCCTTTATTCTAAGTCCTAACAGGTGGAAATATAGAACAGAATGGGTCAGGTGGAATTATTATTTATTCTCTAGGGAGTATTAGTTAGGAAGTTTGTTGTAGTTAGTTATTTTTTTGGTAGAGAAGTTTTTGTATAAATAGGAGATAGAATTTTCAAGAGAGTAGAATGTAATAAAAGGAGATATTTTAAAGGATGGAAAGTTACAATTGAAGTTTATGTTATAGAGTTCATGCCCCAAGGATGGCAACAATTAAATTAATAAGAATCAGTCAGTAGAACAGCAATAGTTTTTTTTTAAACAATTTAACAGCACTGCAAATCTTCATACAAAAGCCATACCTCTGTTTGCTAGCCATTTTATCAGAACTTTCCCTGGGATGGGCAGCACCGCTTGGCTGATTATTCAAACTTGAAGACAAATACTGACATTGTGGAAGATTGTGAACCCTACATTTGTTCATTTTTGGATAAGATAAAAAACCAACAGAAACATTAGAGATAAACATTTGGAGTTAACTGAGAAAACTGAATCCGGAATGAAGCATACAATCAACTAAACAATTCTATATGATCATTGAATGATTCCACAGTATGATCTCAAGAGATTCAAACAAGGGGACTGAATCAGGGAACGACACAGTATTTAGTCATTTAGAAGCATGCACTAGTTGATCCTCAATTACACTTTAACACAATATTTCATGCATTTACTGCTAAAGCGTAGAAAACATTCAAATATTGAATAAGTGTCTGAATTTTATGAACACGATCAAATATAATGCCCTTTGTTTCATGAAATGAGGAAATTTGGAAGCATTTATTGTGTAAGTTGAACCCAGTAGCAGGAAATAAGCATATATAGTATAAAGCAAGGCACATTTGGAACCTGTTAATTAGTTTTGGTTGTCAATAAATTTTATCTTTTACCAATTTCCCTCAGTAGACGTCAAAACTCTCTATTCTATAAAAGATGAGTGTTATGAACATACTCTTTAATTGGTTAAAATTCAAATGGGTCCTACTAAATCAAGTATCCCCACAAAAATTTAGTGGGGCCCATTTGAATTTCAACGCATTAGAGAGGGTGTGTTGAGAAGACGAAGAGTGCTATATAGTGTGTTGCTATCATAATTCTTCTATACAAAACTGGATCACAACTAACGAGATAGACGCTGCAGAACTATTAATAAATAATATTCATCAATCAACCCCCATCATTCTCTAATACTCCCTATCTATGAACTATGAAGGATACCAATTTACGTATAATCAAGATAACTTCAGTATAAACATGCAGCCAAACAATATATGTATTGAACGTAAAATCAGTGTAAGAGGAACTATCAAAACTAATCCTAGGTAAGCAAGATGGACAACTCTATACCTCGTGCAGTGAATGCAGTAACCCCATGTTTGCACAAGGCTTACACCCCAACCACCACAGCCCATGCACCTCGGCAGATTAGATGATTGGTCATCCGTATGGCCAGCTGACAAGACCAATTTATTTGACACAACTTTCTGAGCAGAATTAGGATGCTCCCATTGTGATACATGAGTTTTTGTATTGTAGTAATACTTATGACCTTCAGAAAAAATAAAAAGTAAATAAAGTAACTAGCAAACTTCATAAAATGGGGGGAAATGGAGATATGAGAATTTGACAATGTATTATGTTTCTAGAGGAGTGCTAGCAACACTCTCTTTTGAACACTCTTTCTAACACTCACTCTTTAATTGGTTGAAATGCATATGGGTCCCTCACTTGAAAATAGGTCAACATGAAATGGTGAGACCCACATGAATTTCACCCAATTAGAGAGTGAGTGTTAGAAAGAGTGTTCAAACGATAGTGTTGCTAGCACTCCTCTATGCTTCTAATATTTGTTAACAAATTCAATGAAGGCATGGGTAAACTGACCCAACCACTCCAAAGAGGCAAAGACCATTGTCACGTGTTCAAATATTTTATATTTTACATACAAAGTGGAATATATTATAAACCCAATTGCAAATAATATATGGTCGTGACGAAAAATTGTAATGTTTTCACAAAGTGAATTTGCTTGAGGAATAAAGTACATTTACTAATTTCACAAAGTGTCTCATCTCTCATAATAAGACACTCCTTTATACGCACACAGACACACACACACACCTTCACAACATGTCAGTCCTTGACATTTCTATTATTATTTTCTTGTACATGCTCATCCAAATTAAGAGACATTGCGACATGTAGTAGGTATAATAACAAGACTGGTAATTTAAATTTTACAGTGCCCAACTGCATGATGCATTAGAAGAAACTTTAGAATTTGCAGTGGTTTTTGGTTTTGTCCTGTCCTGCTTGTGTGGAACAGATTTTACTGATTAATTGTTGGAGTTTTATGTATATATAAAGACTATGGAGTAAAAAATTACTGATACTTGTTACACTTACTTTAGATGAGAATAAGCAAATGAAACTCATAAAATGACCAAATAAAACAGAAGGATATTTATGCCATGAACCTGTTGTTTCGTCCAATGTCTCCACCCATTCTTCTGCAAGACGCAAAGACGGTGTTGATTGCTCGGTTAAGGATGCTTCACGGGGTTTTTCCCATTGACTTTTCCCTGTACTTTCATTATAATAATAAAATGCACCACTTCCTGGATCCTTTGCTTCCACCTACATGACAAATTAATAATTAATATGTGACAGTAAACAGTAGGGTACTAATAAAATAACAAAACCTCAAGAGTTAGGAAATGATAGAAGTTTGGCGATATGAGCTCAGCACGGGAGATGAACTTTCAACAGTTATATACCTTTAGACCTAATCAATGGATTTCAATCTTAAAATGCAGAATTTCATTATCAGATTGGAAACCAACATCTGACTCATCCTCTTTCAATTCCAAGATGAAATATATTCTTCTTAATTCGTATAAATACCAATTTTTCATAATCAATAAGAATTTATTTACACTTTTGGTTTTTCAAACAGTTCAATGCAAGATTGCAGTGATTACTAAACATGGGAGCTGCGATGATACAAAAATCATATATAAAATTCCATACTTATTAGATTTAGGATAGCTGTTTACAAGACAAAATGATGAGAACCAGAACAGAAAATTAAGCAATTAATGGATCAAACAGTGAATAAAAGGAAATAATTGGGAATGTCTCAGTATTATTTATTGAAATGGAAAATACTATCCATGGAATAACATTCGCATTGGCCAGAGCTATGCTCCTACAGAGAATAATACTCTCTCTGCTTTAACTAACTCGCCAACGATACACTCTTACTCTTCCTCAGTCTCAATATAACAGGATTCATCACACAACTAATCCACCCTTCTCTCTACCACGCCAACATTCTCTCCTTTTCTCTTCTTAACATAAATTCTCCACACTATATGGGCTTGGGAAGCTAATATGGTATCAACCCATTTGAGCCCACATTTACATTCAGGATTCTAACACATGCACAGAAATTTTACATCTAAGGAAAACGTTTTTGTTAGAAGTTCCACGTTGGCTAGAGATATGGCATAGATAGCCTTTATAAGGGTAGTGCAAACCTCAACTCTCAAGCTAGCTTTTGTTGTTGAGTATAGGCCTCCCAAATTCTAATAATTTTATTTTTCTTAGAAATTTTACACGTATACAGAAATTAAGCAATTTTACATCTAAGAAGTGATACATACCCATCCTGGAAGCAACTTTTCATTTCCCCTAAGTTCAGCTGAAGTACCTTTCTGAAATTCAAAAACGTATAATTTGTGAGTTAAATTATCAGGTTGAAAAAACTCACTGTAAAATATCTAAGAAACATGAGGACTAAAAATCAAATTCTAAATTATAAAAGCAACACAAATATTTTCAGAAGTTCAAACATCAACCCAGCCACAAAGAAGGCAAAAAAATAAATAAAACCAAAAGTTGGTGGACAAGAAGAGGGGAAAAAGAATCATGGTAACAAAAGTGAGGTAAAACCGATATTCTTACAAGATCTTCAGTGTGTCTATCATCTTTAAGAATGCCCCGAGCTTTTAACTTCTGCTTGAGGTACTCAGGCAATTCTTTAGCTGCAGTTTTCTCCTCTGAACATTTATCAAGTTGAGCGAATGCATTGTTACCTACTCCACATTTTTGGAAGCAACAAAGTTTAAGTATACTCGCCAGCTCAGTTATTGCAAGTTTGCAATGACAATGACATGACTAAAATAATTTTGGAATTAAATTTACCAGCATCAGTGTTAAGCTTGGCAACATCATTATAGGCACCTCCACCAGGTACACCATATCCATTACCTATTTCTGTGTTACCTGACATAGAAATAAAGGCATATAAATCACATGGATTCTTTATATGTGTGATTCAATTATAGATGACATAAACCAAACAACAGTGAACCAATAATATTTATTGGAAAAAAATATAAAACAGAGTTTGATCTAGTCTTAAAGCCATAGAATAATATCTGTAGCACTTACAAGTCAAGAAATGTTAATTCGTATTTCTTGCTATATCTTTTAAAACCTATAAACCCAACATGGGGTCAAAGTGGAAAGGTTCACTTTGAGGAGATATTCTTTCAATTATGTTGAGTTCATGAGCCTCATCGATGGCTTCCTTTATTTTATTCATTTGTTTCAGGTGTTTTCGCCCCTGGTTTTTTCACATTATATTTGTTATCGTTCAAAACCAATATTTCAGTCCTAGGTTTATTAAGGCATCCTTTATGTTCTCTTCCAGTTGACAGATACTTCTTGTGCATCACTACCTTTCGCCTCCTCTTTTTTTATCTTTTTATGTAAAATCAGTTGAGAGAGTAGAGGAATAGGATCCTATCTATGGAATAAGGCCTTATTTAAGAAATATGTGCTCCTATTTTTAAGAGATACCAGCAGTTGCTAAGGAAGAACATTATAGTAGTGAACTAGAAGAACTGTAATTAAAGTGAAACGCAAGTAAAATACTTGGCCCATTGCATATCTGCACAAGGAGTGGCAGCTGATCTAATGAAAATGGAGGCAATGCAACAATAGCACATTCCAAATGATTGGGCAGATTGAGGTTGTAAATAGATGCTTGGAGGACTATTTATGTTATTTAGTCGAGACCAAAAAAAAATTCAACCCATCTTAATGTTAGTTCACAGTGTATGGAAAAGAACCTCCACCAATTATTCAAGCCAGGAACTTTCTACCCAAAGTAGAAGCGATTTTTTTTGTTGACAGATGAAACGGTGATATCTTAGATAAAGTGAAGAGCAATTTACTGTGGGCACACCGGCACAGCACCTCACTAAACATCAAGCAAACGAGCAATTCTGAGTAAAATACTTGCATGAAGGAGGTTGAGTATACCTATAGATACAGTCATATATTATATAGGGTGATGTCCTTAGCCTAAACGAGAAACTAGCTACTGGATTATGTTTCATTCTCACTTCTGGACAGAATTGGAGCAGTGGCTTATAAACTGCAGTTGTCTCCATATAGAGGAATTCACGAAGTGTTCTATGTAAGGGAGTTGAAGGCTGTTCCAACTCAACACTAAGCACAGGAAGTGTCGAGAAATTGCAGAATGTAGAGAGTTATTTGTCTCTCAAATCTCCCCTAGCGAATGTATGATGACTCTTTCCTCTGGTCAAATTTGCGATTGAAACCAACTTAAATAGATGAAGAATTTGCTAAAGGCAGTTTCTATAAATTTTAATAAATCTCTACTCCGAATTTCCTTCTTTTAATCTCTTGATACTAGTTGCGTTTATCAATATATTATACAAAAGACCAAGCATTGACACTTAAGTATACCGAGACCAGACTCTTCATCTTATTCAAATAGGGAAACCTAACACAAATGATAAAGAACTGAAAATACAGACCTTGTTCTGGATGTGCAGGTTTTCCACGCTTAACAGCGATTTCAGCCCTATGCTCTGTGGCCATATTCAACAAATGCTCCTGATGTTTTACAGATAAATAAAAAATACAAATAAAACTAAATGCAATCATAACGTGAGTAGTATACCAATATAATGTACGCATGAACGCACGCACCTTCAAAGCATTGGGGTCATGACGTTCCGACAATATGTCTAAATTATCCTTCGTAGGCGATTCCAGAGTTCTAACCTCTCTAAATTACATTGACGCGACAAAAACAAACATCTAAATCAGTAGTAATTCTTAATTTTCTCAAATCACAAAGGATCATATTCGTACATTCATACATACCTTTGAGTTCTTATGATATTTTGTGTAGCAAGTTCCTATGAGTGAGAAGAAAAAAAACAATGAAATGAGAACGATTGAATAAGTAAATACGAAAATAAAAAACAAATTAAGAAAAAATGTAAAGAGATAGATAGATAGAGACTTGTTGACGCAAAAGAGCGTCCTGAGCAGCGGCATGAATGTTGAATTGAGTAGGATTAAGGAAATGGTTTGAAGGTGTAAGGGTTCCTTGTTGATAATGAGAGTGCGGAGGAGGGAGTGGGTGCTGCTGCTGATTTTGGGCGGAATTGTCCATAGCTTTTGTTACATCAATCAAAACCGAACCACTTTGCTTCCGTCGTGGTAATAACCGCCGGTGAGAGAGGGTTACGGTTGCCGGCGGGGTGAAACTGTTTCTCTTTCGTTAAGGCTGAGTACTACTGTTTCTGAATGAAGGAGAAAAGATGCTTTAGATTGATTGGGTTTGGCTTTGCTTTTTTTTTTTTTTTGCTATGCGAGCTTACTTATTCCCGTTTTGAAAAGAAGGAAAGGAAAGAAAAAGAAAAAAAAAACATATATATATATATATATATATATATATATATATATTTGATAGGTTTTTTTTTAGGATTAATTACATTTTTGGTCCCTTAACTATTAAAAGTTTCATTTAAGTTCTTTTAACTTTATTTTTTTAATCAAAATGGTCCCTTCAAAATTTAAACTATTAGATCTTGTAAGTCTATGGTATCTAATAGTGAACTATCAACATCTAACTTTTTTTTCTTTTCTTCATCTTCTTCAATATTGCATAATCTTCAGAAAATTCATCATGAGAAAAACACAAAAAATTAAAAATCAAAATTTAATAAATCACAAATCAAAATAATTCTTTAATTTATAAGTATGTTTTAACAACACATTTGATTATGAACTCTTTGTTAAATTAAAAACTGGTTGAATTTGTGTGTTGAATTTGTGAATTTATTTAGGGTTCTTGTAATCAGGGTAGCTTTGCGGCTGCGTATTAGGCATTGAGTTTCCTAGTTTTGAAAACCATTTGGTTTATGTAGGGACCTGCAGAGTGTATATTGTGAAACTGATAAAAGTTTTTTTAGCTCTTGGATGAATGTGTATAGGTTTGGAATAGGACGCTTGTTCATTGTTCTGAACTGCTACCTCTAATGTTGACATTTTATTTTTGATTACTTTTAAGGCTCAAAATAATTCTTTAGTCTTAGACCCATTTTATTTTTAATAATTCTTTAGTTATTAAAGGTTGAAGAAGATGAGATGATGTTTGTTGTGAGAACTGATTATGGTATCAAAGGTGTAATTTTGATTTTTAATTTTTTGTGTTTTTCATGATGAATGTTACGAAGCTGGAATATTGAAGAAGAGGAAGAAAAGAAAAAATATTAGAAGTGGATAGTCCACTATTAGATATTATAGACTTACAAGATCTAATGGTTTAGATTTTGAAATGATTTTTTTGACTAAAAAAATAAATTTAAAGGACTTAAATGAAACTTTTAATAGTTAAGGGACCAAAATGAAACCTAAAAATAAGTTAAGGGACTAAAAGTGTAATTAAGCCTTTTTTTTATCAATACTAGCGTGTCCGTGCCTGTTTGTGTTGCATTCGACTTTGCATGTTATTAGGAAAATTATAAGTTGAGTGTAAAATAGGAAATAAAATAGGTCATATCAAAAGAGTATATACTCTTTATATAGGTATAGATATCTCTATTTCAAACAAAATATAGTACCAATCTACCTCATTTTACAAAATTATTTACTTGTCTGTCCTACATTTGACTTCAAAGTCTATTAAACTACACGGTGTGGCGAAATGTGTAGAATTTTGACAGACATTAGACCCACCATTTAGTGACATGAAGTGGCGAAATGCATCTCTTTTTTTTATCCTTTTTTATCGTTTTTTCGTTTTTTGTTTTGTTTTTCTTTGTCCTCAACGCCTTGCATTATGTCTTCTTTTTCTTTCTCATCTCCTTCTCTCCTTTCTCAAAAAAACCACATCACTTAAAACTTTTTCTCACCCAACTTCTTCAATCTTCAACGATCACATAGTTCTCTGAGCTAAAAAAATAGGCTTAAACGTCATTTTAGTCCATGTGTGTACACGAAATTTTGGTTTTAGTCCTTGCATGTGATTTTATTTCAAAATAGTCCCCGTATCGATCAAACTTTTCGCTTCTGGTCCCTAAAGCAAAAATCTGCAGGAAAATTCGTAGGAAAATCTGCAGGAAACTTTAGAATTTTCCTGTTGATTGTAACTTTAGAGACCAAAAACAAAAAGTTTGGTCGATACGCGGACTATTTAGAATAAAATCATATACAAGGACTAAAACCAAAATTTGGTGAACATACAAGGACCAAAATGATGTTTAAGCCAAAAAAATATTCCCTTTCCATTTTCTCTTTTGAAAATTTCTTCCTACACCCCAAAAACATCAAGTTAAACCCAATTTTTTTTAAAATTTTAGTATAATACCAGAATTGTCCTTTTTTAAAATTTTCTTTTCTTCTTCATTCTATTTCACTTCTTCCAAAGTTTTTCTCCCAAATCATAAAAACTCTATCAAAGCTTGAAGATTGAATTTGAACACTTCAACTAAAATTTTATTACATAGGTTAGTAAAATTTATGCTTTTGCATTAGTAAATCGCATAAGATTCTTCTCTGTTGTTTTTTTATACAATTTTCAATTATAGAAACGGTATATACATTAGAAACTAACGATTTATGTAAACGTAAATCGAGTTTACGTACTGGATTTGCGACTTACATGCATAGTTCACGTAAATCGAGTTTACGTATGAAAAGGGGGAGATTGTTGAGTCAAAATCTCAATTATTTGTAAAGATAACAAACATTTTAATTATATTTTAAATGTAATTTTGGTCATTATGTTATCTAACAAGTGCTCCCTAGTGTTTTTACTAAAATAGGAACCATTAAGTCTTTTAAACAAATTGAATTAAGACCAAAGATTGATTCACAAAGTTTCAGCATCAATATTTGACATGCGCTACACTCTAATGATAAGGCAACTCACTTATTTATTTTAAGTGATCAATGGCAAAAGACAAAGAGATACTTTATTATGACTTTTTCATCATTAAGATCTCCTTCACTCATTTGGCAAAGAATTTATTAAAGTTTTTCATAAAACTTACTCTTTAGAGGCAAACAAAGATACAAAGCATGTGTCAAAGAATATTCTTGTAACAAATAGACATTTAATATGCCTCAAGAATTTATCATGATGGAAAATATCATAGACCAATAAGAAAGCAACAACAAGCCTCATTTATTCAATGATATTAAATGTTCATTCTTCAAGTAAAGGCTATAAGCTACAAAAAGGACAATGTACTTGCATAGTACTACATCACATCTAAATATTGGTCAGTGACAACAAGAAGACCGTTTTGATGAAGTTGTCCTCACATCATTCTCTTATGTTTCTCAAAGATCAATCTATGAGGGAAAATATCATTCTTCCAGACTACCGATCAATCTTTGATCACTCTTTGGTTACACAAAGGAATAAAAGAGGAAGACCAATCATGACACAATCATTCATGCACATGGTCTGCCTTTGGTAATTTAAATGCAACGGCTAGTGCAACATTCTCCGCTCCTTTAATACATTCTCCAAGGCTTTAGATGCTCCCTTACTCTATAAATAGAAGGCTTCTCAGCTGAAGATTGGCAAGAGTTTCCAAGCTACATAAATCATTGAATAGTTGTCTTTGTGAACAAGATTATTCTCATACTCTTCTCTGATCTCTTTCACTCCTAATTCAAATACTTGCAACTGGATCAAGCAACAGTCTTGAGTGATTTTAGGAGAGATTTTTAGTTCCACTAGAAGCTTTATAAACTAGGATTAGTTTATTGTCAAGTTTCTAGATCCAAACAAACTCTTTGTAAAAAGAAAAAGAAATCTTGCTCAAAGGTACGTGACTACTTGTTTGAGCAAAGAAAGAAAGTTCATCTTAGGATATAGGTGGTAGATAAGCTAGGAGAAAGCTTGATACAACTTGATCTTGAATTTAGATCAAGAGACTTTAAGAAACTTGAGATTGTAACATCTCATAAACATAGTGGAGATCCATACTTAGCGTGGAAACCGGAAGTAACCTATTCTTGGGGTGAACCACTATAAATTGTTTGTCTCTATTCTCTCTTTCATTTATCTCTTTTATATTATGTCATTAAACACAATCAAGCTTAATCTGAAAGATTGATCTTTGAACGTTCTTTGACGCAATTTGGTACATTGTTCAAAGAACATTTTTTTGATTGAAAATCATTGATAATTGTTTTTAATACTTATATTGAGTTATTGTTAAGTAACTAATTAGACTAATAATCTTTTGAGATTAATTTTTAAAAGGTTCACAATTCAAACAACTCTTTCTTGTAAAAACTTTTCTACTTCAATTACCACTTCATCTAAGATAAAAAAAAAGATAAATGACTTAAATGAGAAAAAATATAAAGAGTTAAAATGTTATGAATAAATAATAAATAAGATAATGGAAAAAAAAAGAAGGAAAATCCTAAATAGTGCACCCGGTGCATCGATTAAACATATTGATATAGAAATATTTTCTTGGAATTTTTACATTTAATATATTGAAGATGTAAAAAGTTATTTTTCTAGCATTAATTTTGTGGTTTTATTTCTTTTTTGAGTATGCTTAACTAATACACCAGGTGCGGATGTATTGTTTAACATGACCCAAAAAAAAGGTAAAAAATTAAAGTGTTACAAATAAAGAAGATAAAGAACCACTATTATAATTTTGCTTAAAAAATACATTTTCTATGTTTGATTCCACTTTTAAGTGGTCAAAATTTATTTTAGAAATACTCCCTCCATACTAAAATATGTCATTTTGAGTATAACTTTTTTTCCGTACAATATGTCCAACCAATTGAACTAAACTCAAGGGACAAATTGTACAAACTTTACATTACCAATAAAACATTTAATGCTCTTTTTTCTATTATGCCTTTAATTTTTTGTTTTTCTTTATGTTTTTAAATTCTACAATTTATCTTTTTCATATCATTGATGAAGAATAATTTTGTAAATCAACGTATACTTTTTCTTATTTATTCATACAACATAATTTCATTTCTTAATTTGTCTATTATATAGTCAATTTTTTATTTTTTATATTTTGGTATGGTAGGAGTATAAATTTCGCAAAATTGGTATTTATTTTATGATATAAAAGAAAATCATTTAATTTACTTTTGACCAAAAGAAAAAAGAAAAAGGAAAAACATTTACTACATACATACCAATCTTGCGTATTTATCTTTCTCAAATTCTCTCATCTTCCTCACAACACTCACCAACTGCTAGCCCTCAGATTCTTCTGAACCTCGCGAAGTTGCGCCATTGTTGCTATCGGTAACAACTTCTTCACTATCTCAATAACTCATCTTCTTTATCTCCAATAACTGCTCATGGTTTGGTTATATTGTTTATTATTGAATCATTAGTACTTTTTTTTTTCCTCTCTTCAATTTTATTGTCGATTTTGCTGTATAATATTAATTTCTGTAATTGATGATTAATATTAATCATTACTTGTTCCTGGTAATCAATGTTGAAATTTTGTGCTGTTTCTTATATGTTGTTGTCTTTGATTAAACTTTGTATCTGTTTTTTTTTTTACCTCTTTAGTTTTTTTTTGTTGTCTTTGATTAAACTTTGTATCTGTTTTTTTTTTCTTACCTCTTTAGTTTTTTTTTGAGTAGTTTTGCACTTTTGCTCTATCTTCATGTTGTGTGTGCTCTAGAATTGTGTTAAGATAATAGAAGCGTTAACCCAATTGGGTTGGCCTGGTGGTATTGGCTGGGGACCTGGGGGCTGGGAGTGTGTTCCTCCTCGAGGTTGAATTCATTTTTTCCCAGTGTCAATTTAGGTGGGCTAATTTAGCTTCTTCAAAAAAAAAAATGATAATAGAAGGGTTTTATTTGAGCAAATATTTCATTTTGTTGTTACATTACATGCTGACCTTTCATTTTGTTGTTACATTACATGCTGACCTTGAAGCTCAACATGTACTTAGCTGCTTCTAGAGTAGATTGGTTTTGAAATTAATTTTGTATCAGAAACCCTATTATTTAACTTATCTATACACTTATAAGCTTATAAGTATCAGGGTTAAATATGTTTTTGGTTTGGTCACTATAAATATTACAAAATTTGTATTTTAGGAGCTCTAAAAAATTTAAGTAGGTTTTGGTCCCTCAAATATTTTTTGTCGCAACTTTTGGTCCCTCAAATATTTTTTGTCGCAACTTTTGGTCCTTGCTTTGCCAACTCATGTGTATCCATCAAAATTGTAATTTTTTTTTTTGCATTCATGTTTAGTCATTGTAGGATTAAAACTTCTTGAAAATTTTTAGAGGGACTAAAAACGGAATTCAAAATATATTTATAGGGACCAAAAAATTAACTATTTAACACTAAGTAATAGTAAGGCCTTTTGTAGTGAAAAGTCGTAAGCTTATTATTCTCACTCCATTAAGATTAAAGTTCAATTCCAACTAGGTCTTTGCACGTTGCACAATTGTTATCTCCTACTCTAGAAATGGGGAAGCTTGGCATATGGAGCATTGAGAAGTAAGGCATGAAAATATTCTGTGTGCAATTGCTTGCAATGTTTCTATTAGTAAATCTATAGCAGGCATTGAATCTATTTGCTACTATGCATTAATGCTTAACAGTAGATGTAGAGTATCAAAATTGATAGTAACTTGTTAAGATTAGATGATATATTTGGTATATTGTATTCAATTACCTGTTGGTACTCCAGAGTTAATGTGCCCAAGGTGATAAATGGCGAAAGGTGGTTATAAGTTATAATGCCACGCTAGGGCACTATCAGGATGTAGAATAAACGGAAATTCAAGTAGTTAAGAGTTGTTAGAGAATTTAATGCGGACTTGAGAATGGTGTTTACACGCGAAAAGAAGAAAGCAGTAATGTATTTGATTAATTTGCATGGATATATGTACCCTATAATTGATTAGTTAATGCATAACGCTTATAGATAAATTAGGAATTTAGATGTTCAATTTACAAAACCCTAAGATGCTTGTTGTCAAGAACTTCAAAGCACTAAATGTACAATTTACTTGGTCTCTATCAAATCCAACTTAAATTTTCAAGTCAACATTGGTTGTGAATCTCATCCAAACATATTTTCTCATCAATTGATAATTTGATATATAGTTCAGTAAGTGTGCCAACTTAGTCACCACAATGGTTAAAAATTGCGTCTCTAGGTCTCTGGGTACATTTAGTGCTTGGGTCTCATTACTTGGTAATTGCTCGTTCCTTGTGGATTTATTCCCTATTTAGGTGTGTATGGTGACTTGAATATGCTAATCTTTTAGTTATATTTCTTCAATAATGAATGTAATTACTGTATAGCAATCATATATCATGTAAACAAATGAACATTTTTAAAAGCTTAGTTGAAGTTGAATGACTGATTATTATTCTTTTTCTTTCTACTATATTTGTCCAAAATTAATTTTAATAAGGGAGGTGAGGATATTGCTGTTTCTTTTAATGCGTGTCTACTATCTTCTTTCATTTCCTTCATGAGATGAATAAATGCTTATGTTTTACTTGTTTTAATGATGCTGGTCTTAAGGTGTTTGCAAGTTCTACTCAATATTAGAACAGTTTCTTGAACAAGAAAAACAAGTAATTAGAACAGCAGTTGTTATATGCGTGTGTTTTGGGTGTGGTGAACAATACCTGTTTTATTCAGTTGATGGTTCTATATTATTATTATTTTGAAGGAATTGATGATTCTATATTGTGAATCCAATTTTGAAATAATTTTGGCATACTCTTTCTTCTGTCAGGATTATACTGTTCATTTTTCTTGGACCTGTGCTATTGTGGATGGATTTGCTGACGATTTCTTCCGTGATCCTTTTATGCTGAGCTATCTTTTTATTTTTGAGTATTCTTGTAAATGTAATTTAAACAGTTTCAGAATTGAAATATTATCTTGTACACTGTAAACATTTGATATTTTAGTGCTACTATATATTCATTTTGACCAACGTCAATGGTGTCTGATGATTTGCGCTGAACTGAGTACTGACACTTTCAACATTTTGCTTTTGTTTTATGTTTTGACTAACTTAATATTACTTTTGTGTTTCCACCTCTAAACATATTCTTAAATTCACATGAAACCTTGTAGATTTATATTGTTTATACGTGGAAAACGGAGAAGAACTGACTTCGTCTGAATTCTTGGATACACTTCTTAAGCAGTGAAGAATGGAGACTTTAGCTCAACTGGAAGCATTGTGTGAGAGGCTTTATAACTCGCAGGATTCTGTCGAGCGAGCACATGCTGAAAGTACCCTGAAATGCTTTTCCTCAAATGCTGACTACATTTCGCAGTGCCAATATGTTCTTGATAATGCATTCTCTCCATATGCATTGATGTTGGCTAGTTCGAGCTTGTTGAAGCAAGTCACAGAGCAAAGCCTTCCTTTACAGCTCCGGATTGATATTCGTAATATTCTTGCTTGCTTGCAGATGATAATAACTAGGAGTATTTTAGGGGCTTTATTTGTCCATTTTCCTAACCTGATTTTACTGTGTGGTTTCAACATGTCATTAATAGTAATCTATTAGATGTCACATTTTTTTGCATATAGTAACAACCTCTCAGTTCTTGAATTAACCTCCTAGGGAGATCTTTTCCTATTTTCTTTTCAGGTTCTTTTGGGAAATTTGTATTCATAATTTTTTATTGTGTTTCTGTCATTTTTTAAACTTATAGTTGCTTCAGTTGCTATTTTGTTTCTTCTCATATTGATCAAATTGCAATTTTTCTGAAGGAAACTATCTCATAAACTATCTGGCCAGCAGAGGACCTGAATTGGAGCCCTTTGTGCTTGGATCTTTGATCCAACTTTTATGTCGTATTACAAAGTTTGGGTGGCTAGATGATGAAAGATTCTCGGAGGTTGTTAAAGATGCAACAAACTTCTTGAGTCAGGTGACATGACATTTAAATAAAATAGCTACATCTATGTGAACACACGACTTTCTATATTTTCAAGCTATTTTGTTTTAGTACATTGCATTTACTTGATGTATAAATGACATTTTTACCATAGAGAAACGCTAAGGACAAACTCTCTGACACACTCTTTTCACCACTTTTTAAAAACCACTTAACTGGAAATCGGCTTAACCTTTTATTAAACCACTTTTATTGAACACTCATTTGAACACTCCCTCTATCATTGGATGTGTGGTTTTACTTTCTGCCAATGCTGAGAGTTCAATGTTGATAGTAGGAAGTTCTACTAACTTTCACCAATTTGGAATATTTGTTGAATCTTGGACATATATTCCGTAGTTTCTTCTATTTGTCTGGCATATGGTGGTTTAGGATTTTTTTTATTCTAAATTATTTTGTTCTGTTTTATTTTCTTTTGATTAGTTTTCCCCATCTCTTTTAATTCTTCTCTATTTGTATTATTACTTCTAGTTGCACTGAATTTTAATCTCTCATAGTCAATGCTTTTGGCAGGCACAATATCATTATGCTATAGGTTTGAGGATATTGAATCAGCTTGTTTCTGAGATAAATCAGGTCTGTGTCAGTATATAATGTTTCAACAAAAAGTTATCACTTAATAGCAGGCTATACAATGACACAGTGCACTTGATATATTATATCTAGTTGAAATGAACAGGTTTCTGATTAACAGTCAAATAATCAATCTGTATATAGGTAATTTGGATTTTATTGGCTTAGCTACTGATGGACCAATAGCCGTAAAATCTGTTCTTATGAAGGGTTCTACTGATTAGTGATGATTATTGATATGACCAATCAGAGAACGATGACCACATGTTATATTTTGAAGACTTGGTATCTGGTCCAAAAACAGACTAATTCGAGGGACACCAATCCCACTGTCCACTTCTGTGTGTGTGTGGGTGGGGGTGGGGGGGAGGTGGGGTTGGAGCTCTGTATGGACTAGCCCAACACATGTTATATTTGTTCTTAATGTTACTTTGGGGACCTACCACATGTTATATATGTTTTGAACGTGTGTACCTTTATTTAGCTGATGATTTTGTTGTTGTTGCTTATTTGTTTCTGTGCTCATCATTTTCAGCACACTGTTGGATTACATGCAACTCGTCAACGTAGGATTGCAAGCTCTTTTAGGGATAAATCCCTTTTCCTGATATTCCAGATATCATTAACTTCTCTTTTCAAGTTAAAAGCGGACGGTATATTGAATATTTAATATGATGGTCATATATGTATACATTCATTTCTGGAGTGTCACACTGATCCATGCTCTGAAATTTATGTAAAACTTTTAGTTGGGAGCAAGCTACAGGAACTATCCATTATGCTTTCCCTCAGTTGTTTATCATTTGATTTTATGGGGACATCATATGATGAAAGCTCAGATGAGATTGGTACGGTTCAGGTATACATATTCCCTTGTTAATAGAGGGTTGCCTTTTTTTCTTTTCTTTTTTCTTTCCCCTTGTTTGCAGTTCTTGATTTGGAATTCATATTGTTCGTACAGGTTCCATCAGCTTGGAAACCTGTCCTTGAGGATTCCTCAACATTGCAGATATTCTTTGATTATTATACAATGAATCAACCATTTTCAAAAGAGGTTTGTTTATGTTAGCTTACTTACTATGATAGGAGAGTCCATGCCTTAGAAATTTTATTGAATACATTATTTTGTAAACGCCGTCTGTACCACCGGTCTAGACTATTTTGTTGTTCTTACTTTTGTTTGATTTTGATAAATTTACGTTTCGCAAGAATTCCCTACTTTGTGGCAAAATTAAATTTTTGACATTACTTTTTGATAACATGTAGGCATTGGAGTGCTTGTTGCGCCTTGCTTCTTCTAGACGATCTTTGTTTTCCGATGATACTGCTCGGTTGAAGTTTTTGTCACAGTTAATGCTGGGAACCAAAGACATTTTACAAACTGGAATAGGTAAAACATATTTTTCCTCTTGCTTATTATGCGCGTGCACATATATTTCCCCGCTACTTGTGTAATATAGTGTTATCAATCTTTGATGGATGAGCATAGATGCCGATCCCAAAAACACTATAGGGAATAACCGAATGGATGCTATTATGAAATTTTTATACAGTTTATCTTGTTCAAACTTGTGACAACATTCTAAGTGTTTAACACAGTTAAAATTGGTGGCTTATGTTCAATAAATGGTCAATGAATGTATCAGGTGTCAAAATTCATTAACCATCAACTGAACTTCCCAAACACTTTTCATCCTTGATGTTGTCTCACTTCTGTTAAATGATGATATGTCAAAGAATACCATGTTATTTCCACCTATACTCTAATTATCCAACATAACGATACACACCATCTAACATGCTGTTAAGATCTGTCAATTAGGATAATCACTGTATGCAAGGACCAATTACAGTGTGGCTATCTTTATTCAATTGCAACAGTTACAGAAACAAGCAACAATGTGTAACTGCCAAATAAAAGTAAATAACAACAATAAAACCCCTAGGAGTTGTAGAGCCTAGTCTCTCCCTTGACCTTCCCACTAATAACCACAATTTGATGACAACTAATTGTCATTCTTATTCTATTTAAAGAAAACCAAATAACATAAATGGGCCTAATTACTTGGGCTTTTGGGTGCACACTTAGTATAAACAAACTTGATAAGAGGCTTACTAACAATACTCCCCCCCAAAAGTTTCACCTTGTCCCCAAGGTGAAAATCAGGGAACTGCTGATTGATGGTATCAAAGGATTCCCATGACGCTTCAAAATATAGCAGTTGCTTCCATTGGATCAAAACTTCAACACGACCAGCAGGATATGTACGAACAACTTTGACATCTTGTGGTCTCACCTCTAATTCCATGTCTTAGGTCAGCATAGGTGGTAAAGATTGCAACTTAATAGCGAGAAATTGCCTTCTTAAGTAATGAAACTTGAAAGACTGGTGAATTCTGGTACCTGGTGGCAACTCTAATTGATAAGCAACCTTTCTAACAACTTTGGTGATCTTATATGGGCCATAAAATTGAGGACTAAGCTTTTCATCGAGCTTCTTTGTCAAAAACTTCAATCTGTATGGTTGCAGCTTCAAATAAACCATATCACCAACCACAATAGAGACGTCACGACGGTGTTTATTTGCTTGTTGTTGCATTTGATTTTGAGCCTTCAGTAGATTGGTTTGGAGTTCCTTCAAAATGGTGTCATGCTTCTCTGTTAGCCTAGTAACCTCCGCAAGAGATGATGAAACAGTTGTCCTTTTCATAAGGTGAGGTGGGTCTCGACCATAAAGTTTCCAAAACAGTGTCATTTTAGTCGAACCATTGTAATTCGACTAAAATGGCTTGGGTGGACAGAATTCTGTTTCAACTAGAATTACAATGGTTCGACTAAATAAGCAAATAAGCATCGTCGCGACGTCTCTATTGTGGTTGGTGATATGGTTTATTTGAAGCTGCAACCATATAGGTTGAAGTTCTTGGCAAAGAAGATCAATGAAAAACTTAGTCCTCGACTTTATGGCCCATATAAGATCACCAAAGTTGTTGGAAAGGTTGCTTATCAATTAGAGTTGCCACCAGGTACCAGAATTCAACAGTCTTTCATGTTTCATTACTTAAGAACGCAATTTCTACCGCTGTTCAGTTACAGCCTTTACCACCTATGCTGGCCGAAGACATGGAATGGGAGGTGGAATCACAAGATGTCAAAGCTGCCCGTACAAATCCTGCTGGTTGTGTTGAAGTTTTGATCCAATGGAAGCAACTGCCAGATTTTGAAGCGTCATGGGAATCCTTTGATACCATCAACCAGCAGTTCCCTGATTTTCACCTTGGGGACAAGGTGAAACTTTTGGGGGGGGGGGGGGAGTATTGTTAGTAAGCCTCCTATCAAGTTTGTTCATACTAAGCGTGAACCCAAAAGGCCAAGTAATTAGGCCCATTTATATTATTTGGCTTACTTTAAATAGAATAAGAATGACAATTAGTTGTCATCAGATTGTAGTTATTAGCGGGAGGGTCAAGGGAGAGACTAGGCTCTACAACTCCTATAGGTTTTATTTCTGTTATTTACTTTTATTTGGCAGTTACACATTGCTGCTTGTTTTTGTAATTGAATAAAGATAGCCACACTGTAATTGCTCCTTGCATACAGTGATTATCCTAATTTTGACAGATCTTAACACATGCTTCCCAAAATCCAAAAAAGGAAGGGTGCAGCCCTAGATATTGGTTTTAGGAAAATTCTCCAAAAATGGCGACATCATTGATTTCTCAATCACTGAAGTAAATGTTAGGGTTTATTTCCTCTGAGTAGCTAGCACAAGTCATTTGTTTGATTCTCGATCACATCCCAAGTGTTTTAAGTTGTATCAAATCGTCATTAACTTCCTGTATGGCTCTCGATCCAACAAACACTCCACAGCAGTTCAGTAAATTGGTTAGCTTTTGTTTCGGTGCTAAAAGAGGTTGTGGGGGAACATGCTGTGATGGGGTTAGTGGAGAGGGGAGTGATGAACTGATGATTTCTATTACTGTGTAGGATAAGTGTTTAGGATTCTAGCTGTCATGTGGCAATCTGTTTGCCACATCACCATAGTCCATTTGGAATAAAAAGTGCTACTGGAAAGCTTCAATTTTTTTGTAGAGACTGAAAACAAAGACATATTTCTATGGACTTTTAACATATTTAAACCTAATTTATTTCAATATTACAGTCTTAAGAAAAGACTTGGACTATTGCTAACTTTTGGACTTATTGTGTATATACACATTTTTTAGTACATAGCCAATGCTTTAATTCTTTGTAAAGCAGGTCTTGCTGATCATGATAACTATAATGCGTTTTGTCGGCTTCTTGGTCGTTTTAAAGTAAATTATCAGGTGAGTCCAATGCTCTTACTGTTTCTTCTTAGCTCATATGATTTTTGTACCAGTTTCCTATAATTATAGAGATTCATTTTTTTCTTTCTAAGATATGCAGTTAACAATATGCACCTTTTGAGATTTACTGAAGTAAATGCCACACTTGAGACTGAAAATGTATTGTATATCCTATATATTAAAATGAGGGTGTTTCCCAATTTGGGCCTTAGATCCACATACGGACCAAATAGATAATGAGTTACAAGTTGCTTAGGTGCCTAGTTTGTAAGAGAGGAATGGTAGTTATATAATTATAAAAGATATGGATATCAAGAGATGGGATATTCAGAACTATTCAGTTACAAATCTTAGGAGTTTTTGCTCTGGGGTTATCCTTCTATAATACATCTATTTTCAATCAATAATACTGTTTTCTGTTTATCATTGAGTTTAGGTTCCTATCAAAGGGTAAAATACAATATATTTATGTGAGGCTGGACAAACCAATTCCTCTAGATTCGGAAATAGAATGAACTAAGAAAGGAAACAAGGAAATAATTCCATAAAATACAACTTGGACCAAGGGTACTAATAATATTAACAATGTATTAGGTTTAAATATGTTTTTGGTCTTTGCAAATGTACTACAATTTGTTTTTAGTTCTTGTTATTTTCTTTTTGTTTTTTTAGTTATTGCAAATATATCACCTTTTGATTTTTTTATGTTGGAATTGATCCCTATAACATCCCTGCAAAATGGGCAACCATAATCTCTTGGTTACCTTTTTTAATGAAGACATTCTCGTACTTCCTTTTTTTTTGAAGAGGCTAAATTAGCCCACCTAAATTGGCATGAGAGTGTTCAAGGAGGACTCTTACTTCTTCCTGATTTATTTATTTTTGTTGCAGTTATCAGAACTTGTGAATGCTGAAGGCTATAGTGATTGGATACGCTTAGTAGCGGAGTTTACATTAAAATCTTTGCAGTCTTGGAAGGTATGTTTCTATGACTATTTAGTATGTTCTCTAGGGCCACTGAATATACATTTTGTTTGGTGAAAGAGATGATTTGTATATTCTAACATTCTGGATGATTGGAGGATCATAAACTGATATAATTTTTTTTTCTCTTTCTTTTTGTTGGAAAATACACAAATATTTAGTTTCCTTTTTTATTATTTCTAGCCTTGCCAATTCTAGATGTTTTTAATATTTCCTTTTATTTTCCTTTGTAATTATTTTCTCCTTAATTAAAGGAGCGAATTAATCTTATTCTTTCTACTTAAACCGGCCTTATATTGCATTCGCCTATGACTTTTTAATACTTTTCTCATCATTATGACACCCTCTTTTATGTTTTTTAGTTGCACTTAACAGTTTACTTGTATCTTTCCTTTCTTTCAGTGGGCTGGCAGCAGTGTTTACTACCTTCTAAATTTATGGTCTAAATCAGCAACTTCTGTACGGTATCTCAAGAGTGACAAACCTACCCTGCTAGATGAATATGTCCCTAAAGTCATAGAATGTTTTGTATCATCGAGATTTGATTCGTTGGAGGTCAGGTGTTTTTATACTCTTTTACAAATTTGCATGTGACTGAAGCATTTTTTCCCGCTTAGACCTTAAACCATCAATGCACTACAGTCTGAACTATCTGATGAACTTGGTGAAGACCCACTTGACAATGTTGAAGTGCTTCAAGATCAGCTTGAATTTTTTCCCTACCTCTGTAGATTCCAGGTTTGCGCTTTTTTATTTGTTTCCTGAGTTTCTTGATATTGTATGTACAAAATTATATTCTTTGAATAACTATCTTTACTTTTGAGTTCTTTATTGATTCTTTGAATTTCAGTATGAAAGTTGCAGTTCATATTTAATGAAGATAATGAAGCCTATCATACAGAGCTATATGGTATTCTTCCAGCGGTTGTTCTTCATAAATTGTTTCTGGTTTTATTGTACAATTGGCTGATTTGTTATATTTATTTTATTTCTATGTAGAAGGAAGCGAATCTTCCAATCCCCACAAGTAGTTATGAACTTTCTGTAACAGAAACCAAACTTGCTTGGTTCACACACATAGTTGCTGCAATACTCAAGACAAAGCAGATGTCTGG
This sequence comes from Trifolium dubium, assembly GCA_951804385.1. Lineage (NCBI taxonomy): Eukaryota > Viridiplantae > Streptophyta > Magnoliopsida > Fabales > Fabaceae > Trifolium > Trifolium dubium. The sequence goes on from OX638070.1 coordinate 11,638,072, forward strand.
TTATAGGTAATTGCTTAAACAGATCGTGAACACCAAGCACTTTCGGGCAATAAAATGTTGAGTTATTTGTGATTTCTATATTATAGTGGAGAATCAGCTGAGGTACTCGATGCGGAGATTTCAGCATGTGTTCTGCAATTGATAAATATTTCTGACAGTGGAGTTCACAATCAGGTATTTGAATATTTTAAGGAAAAACTTCAGTGTCTTAAAATATTTGAAAAGCTGCATGATCTTTCCTGTTGTATATGTTTCAGTAGTTTTATTAGTTTTATTAACCAGGGGGCTCAGGAATTACTGTGTGTGTAGGACATATCAAGCGAGAATAGTATATTTATGTGAGAATGATGAGAACATTTATAAACCATGTGATAAAAAATAGATGGTCAAGATTAAATGTTTTATTTTAAACAACAGATGTGTCTATCCACACTCAATCCAATCACATACACTGTTCAGTTCCACCAATGGAACTACAATTACTGTTATAAAATTATTATGGTTAGCCTATATACAATGTATCTAGACAACAACTTACAAGCTCTCCAACATAAAGTATGTCTCACTAAGGGCAATTTTTAAGTTGACAAATTAGCTTCATATAGGGCTATTTCTGATTGCTATACTTGGCGGGGAATCACAGTCTTCCTAATTATAGGTTTGGATATCCTTTGCTTGGGTTTTGGCTCATCCCCCATTTCGTTTTTACGCTGCAATCGTTTCTTTTCTTAATAATACTTAGGTATATGTTAGTATTTAATTGCAAGGTATGGGACTTGAGTCCCACATTGGAACTTGGAAGTATGGGATTCCAGTGTGGGGTTAATAAGGCTTTGGGCTCTCCAACTACAACAGTAGCTTTTGTGGTGTGGTTCTCCCAAGGTTCTTATCAATAGGTATCAGAGCTGACCACCATGTCTCTCGGCCCGGGTGGTGACGCCGGCATTGCAGTGTTCGCCCGGGACTAGCCGAAGGGGCTAGTGCACTGCCAGCCCGCATGGGCACGGGGCTGCGGAGCATGGTGGGATGTTAGGATTCAATTGCAAGGTACGGGACTTGAGTCCCACATTGGAAGTATGGGATTCCAGTGTGGGGTTAATAAGGCTTTGGGTCTCCAACTACAACGGTTAGCTTTTGTGGTGCGGTTCTCCCGAGGTTCTTATCAGTATGCTAAAAATGATTGTTAGAGTTTGAGGTGCCAACATAGTTAAGATGTCTCTCTTTGTAGGTAAGCAGTCATCTAAAATAAGAGTTCCTCGTGTAAGTGTAATTAAACAAAGTAACAATTCATTAGATAATAGTTATATAAAAATCTATTTGTGATTTATTAATGTATTAATGTCAACCCTACAACGTGTGAGCTTGCCTCATTGAAATAATTGAGCCTAACTTTGAGCTCGAGCTAATTGTTTGGGGTACCAAATCATTTTGAGTAAGCCATAAGGGCTTCTTAACTAGTTAAGTTCATGAGTAGCTCAACTCATTTACACCGCTACTGGGGTGTTTGCAATGATTTTCTTCCCATTTACTAATGTACTGATGAGTTCCACTTTCATGTAGTCCTATTTTATTTAGGCATGCATGAGTCCATTTTTGCATATTTTTTTTGACAATGTTACTTGCGAGAAGCTATATCGACTTATGAAATTGATCTATCGGAACTCTTGCTTTAGTTGGAAATTAATATATTGTTAAAATATCTCTACGATACAATGTATGTCCATGTCTGTTTGTTACATTGGACGATTTTGTATTATATTTTTGTCTCCGATGTGAGTCATTTCACGATACTGGTCAAGAATTGGAATAAGACACCATTCTGTTTCCTAATTGTGCATTTTATTATTTTTCATTAATTCATTTATTGATGATATATCATGAAGTCATTACTGCTTTTGAATTTAAAGCATCTCAATATTCTTGAAGTACTGAAGTCAATCCCTATTCCTTAGCTTTGGGTTTTGATATTTCTTGATACTGTTGAACAAATTTAGAGGTATGGAGAAGTGAGCAAGCAAAGACTTGATCGAGCTGTACTTACCTTTTTACAACATGTTAGAAGGTGTTATATTGGTGACCAGTCATTTTGTTCTTCCAAGGTAATGCTTTGGGAGATACTTTCCTTTCAATTATCTAATATTCTTTAGAAAGTTCATCCATTGTATTTACTTGCTGTTTTGAATGGCAATTGCAGCAGTTATATACCCGGTTATCTGAACTTCTTGGACTCCATGATCATCTACAACTGATGACTGTTATTGTAGGAAAGATTGCTACTAATCTCAAGTATTACACACAGGTGGTATATTTTAGATTTCATAATCCTTCCCATTACTATTAAATATAAATACTGAGTTCATAACATGGAAACTCCATTTGCAGTGCAAAGTGGTTATTGATCATACATTGTCTCTCTTCCTGGAAACGGCATCAGGGTTAGTCTGGATGTCTCAACTTCCTTGGAGTATGATCATTTATTAATTAAATTTTTGGATCTTGTCTAGTTAATTTGATATGGATTTTTTTCTTTCTGTAGATACGCAACCGGGAAGCTGCTTCTTAAGTTGGATACTGTTAAGCACATAATTTTGAATCAGAATGTGAGCTACTTCCAACCATTAATTATGAGATACACTTTCGATCTCATTTGTTTGTACTACATGCATACTAAAGTTATATGGTATTAGGGAATGAGAAAACGAGAGAATCAGTACTGCACAATATATGATTTTGTGTATAATGATGTGATAGAAATATAGAGTTCTGATTTAAGAGAAATTGGTTTCTTGATTTAAGTATACTTGCTTGCTTGTTTATATCAACAATGTTCTAAGGGAAGCTTTTCTTTCTCTTTATCAGAGGGAACAATTCCCTTTTATTGAAAACTGGGAATGTTTCCGCAGCAGAACAACACTGTACTATACTATTGGCATATTGGTGTTCATTGAAGACAACCAACGGAAATTCAAATCTTCAATGGAACCTTTCCTACAGGTTGGTAGTTTTTGTTTACCATTACAATTCAATAGAAAGTGCAATGCTGAATTTTAGAAGATGTAGTTTTACTTTTTCTTCATATCCTTTTTATGAAGTTGAATCGATTGTACGTTTTTTTGAAAAGATGTTCATCTGAGGTGGGAATTCTAAATTCCTCTGAGGAGCATTGCTCAGGTGTTACAGGAGAGATCCTCTTGTAATACATTTCCTTATCTTTCAATCAATAATATACTAGTATTTTCTTTCACATCTGGCAGGTCAGACCAATTGTTATGAACCCATATACAAATTAAAGAAAATACTATATTATTGATTGAAAGACAAGGAAATGTATTACAAGTAGACCTCTCCTATAATTCTAAAGCAATGCTCCTCAGAGGAATTTAGAATTCCCTCTACTCAAGCTCGAAGCCGAAAGTAAACCCAAAACTATGAATAACTCCATTTCCCTCTCACCCGCCCCATATACCCCTTCACATATATTTTCCCTCCCATTCTCTAACTAATTTGCTAACTCAGCATTTCCTTCTTCAATTGGCCTTTTCGGTCATTGATCCTATCACATTTGTGCCACCATCATATACCTACCTTGTTTATACGCGTGAATTATGTCCAGTAAAATGTATGCAATTTACAGTTTAGCACTGTATGTTTATTATTGATTGATTCATCCTGCTTGTTATTTTTTTTTAGCATTCTGATTGATGGTTTTTCAATGTTAGGTTTTTGGTAGATTGAATTCGACACCTGATGCATTGTTCAAATCAGATGCTGTGAAATATGCATTTATTGGGTTGATGCGTGACCTTCGTGGCATAGCAATGGCAACTAATAGGTTGGTAGAAATTCTGTTTTATTTTCTGAGACTTTGTTCATTTATTGCTTGTTTCCTTTTTCTCTGTACTTAAAATTTTAGTTTGTTTTGGTGTTTTTGGATTGCATTTTAACAGTCGTAGAACTTACGGATTCCTTTTTGATTGGCTTTATCCTGCACACATGCCAATTATTTTGAAAGGCCTTGTACATTATGCTGATGTTCCAGAGGTATGCTACATATTTTTCATTCGATGATGTTTTTTGGGTGGTCACATAGTAACTGATGCAATTCAAGGAACAATATCATCATCTTAATTTGCCTTTATTTTGTATAATTTGTCATTGCATCATTACCCTTTTTTTAGTTGCCATCAATCTTATTTACTTCCCTAATATCTCCTATGATCCTTTGTAGACAATCATGTGTTAACTTCTTAATCAGGTTTAGTATTAGGATTATAATGCAAAGTAGGGTTAAGGTAATAGCTTGTAGCATGCAAAGGATGGAATTGTGCTACACCGTGATTCCGTGAAAACTGGTGCTGTACTAGTATGCAACCCAAAGCAACAACTCATACAGTATGAGTCATACCAGGGTTTTTGCTTCTCTGAAATGAAGCAGCGTTAGTTTATTTTTGGGATAAAGTTCAACACGTTTGTTTGGCCATCTTCTGAATGATAAGTCGTGCTCATCTTTAATATAGTGCCCGCTACAAAATATTGTGGGGTCCACTAAAAATTGTAAGGTCCGTGTCACTTAAGATGGAAATGGGGATGCCATGAAGCCTGGCCACCTTCCGAGTAAAAACATCTTCCAAAGAGCGTGCTGCATAAAGTGTTCACTGGCAATAGATTGAACATATTTGCCACGTTTGTTGACTACTACTAGAATTGCATAACTCTGTTGATTTGGGAATCCCTTCAGTGAAATCCTAGCCCACCTTTTACCAAACTGCATAAGGAATGGGCAATGGTTGCAGTAGACCTTCTAGGGAGGTTGCTAGGTATTTGCTGCAGCAAAAATATATGCGACCAGGCAGAGTGTCAATTATGAACCTTGTGTTGTAACTTTAGAATCCGTACTAATGAAGCTATAGTGCATTCGTCCCTAAATTGATAATTCTTTCCAATATTGAGTAGGGGATAAATAGTTCATGTCAAATTAGCTAATCCTGTAAATCTTCCGATCAATATTAGAATTTTAATTTCTAGGAGGGATGCCTGATTTCATCAGCTTATTGCAGGTAACAAGTCCATTGTTGAAATTTGTTGCTGAACTAGTCCTGAACAAATCCCAGCGGTTGACTTTTGATTCTTCTTCCCCTAATGGAATACTACTTTTCCGAGAAGTCAGTAAACTGATTGTTGCATATGGATCAAGAATTTTGTCGCTCTCAAATAAAGCAGACATGTATACATCCAAATACAAGGGGATATCAATTTGTTTGATAATTCTTGTACGAGGTTTGTATTTAATGTAATAGTTCTATAGCTTTTTCTTTTTTTTCATGAAGTGTGTGATGAAGTGAATGAACTGTTCTATCAGACGCGTGAAGGGATATAGGTTCTGGTATTTGTAATATTGGCCATTAATCTAAATGCCAAATGCTAAATTAATTTTTTCAGAGACATCATCTCCCTACCTCTTTTCACCTGATCCTTGTGTTCTTTGTCATGATATATTTTTTTTACAGAAGAACTTTTTATGTTATACATGTAATCTTATTGCAACAATTGAAATTTAGTTAGATGAATGTCTGAAATGTAAAAATTTCTAGAGACAGCACTATAAACTCTCGGTCTGTTTTATATATTGTAAAACCTATGTTTAATACTTGATTTCTTCTTTCTCATTTGTAGTCTTATTTATAATATTCTGTACTCTATTTTTTGTACTTGAAGTAAAATGCAATGAAGTAAACAATATAGTAAGGCCTTATATTTTCATTACCAATAAATATTATTTTTTAATAATTTTCTCTTTTGCCTGCAGCACTATCTGGGAACTTTGTCAATTTTGGGATATTTGAACTTTATGGTGACAGAGCACTCGTTGATGCTCTTGATATCACTATAAAGTTGATGTTGTCAATTCCTCTGGGAGATATACTTGCATTTCGTAAGGTATTACTTTATGTTATGTTCTTTATTCTGTTGGTTAACATAGACTTGCTTTCCTCCTTTGGTTTCTTGTTTGTTTGTTGTAAATTGCGATATAAGTATAACTGTAATTACGATGACATTTCATTATCAAGCCCTACATGTAATAGTTGAATTAGAAATATTTCACTAGTTTTATCAAGGAATTTACAAGTAGGGAGAAAATAGAAATATGATCACCCAATCTTGGATCAAAACAATCAGCCCAGAGCCCCAGACTATCATAGAAACATATGGTTGCTATTTATGAAAATTTATTCCGTTTATTGGAATATTAAGTAGTTAGGATAAACATGATACCATAGTTATTATGCATGTAACATTGAGACTGTATATTTATTCTCTCAACTTGAAAATGGAGAGAATTGCCGGAGATAATCGCCCTCCACCTTGTCTATTTATCTTAATATGATTTCAATTAAGATCTGTTAATTATAGGGATAAGAGTAAGAGCCTAATAAATCCAATTCATTTACAATGTGGAATATGCATAAGGTAATGGAAAAAAAATATAGGGTTAACCTGATCATAGCATACTGTCATAACTTTTGATCATTTGGATAAAATTGAAGTTACAAATATTTTTCTCTTCTGGTCTATTTTGCAGGTCGCAACATCTTACTTTGCATTTTTGGAGACTCTATTCAATGGCAATTTGTCATTTGTGCTCAATTTAGATAAAAATGCGTTAATGCTAATTTTTGGATCGCTGGAGTCAGGCATTAAAGACTTGAATGAAAAAATATCATCTCAGGTTTGTAAAATTTGGACAAATTTTGGTCATGATAATTTAAATCTAATGTCATTACAATATCGATACGACTTTAATTCATGAAGTGCGTATCAATCTGTTTATGTTTGTGAACAGGAAACTATGCACAACTTATTTAATGATGTAATGCCATTTTATTCCTTTGATGCATTAAATTTCTTGTCATTCATGTAGTGCGCCTCTGCTATCGACAACTTTGCTACTTTTTATTTCAACCATGTCACTGTTGGAGAGTCGGTTACCTCACCTGCGGCTCTTACAGCAGTTGGACTCGTCTCTGAGTTCCCCGAGCAATTCTCTCAAGTAAGTCTGTGGTATGCTTGTTGCTTAAATTATCTTTGTTCCCTTATAATTTATAGTTTGTAAATAGTCAATTGAAAGATTGTCAATAGTGATATTGGCGGTGCAGAGCTTCTTGTGGCCACTATTCTGCAACCATAGTATGCAGATTGATGCTGCGGCAGTAGCTGCCACTTTTGCAGCCAAAAAATGCCGCCTGTATCGTGTCTGGGATGTGCTGACAGCATCACCAAAAATTGACTCAATTGCATGTCTAGTTGTTAATTTGTTATTTATTCCTTATGCCCAAACTTGTTATTGCTGAATATACATATACATAACATTACATACTCGTTACTAATACCTTCCCTATTTCAAATGTCATCATTTGCAAATATATAAACCTGTGAGCTTATATTTATGACGAAACATTGCTAACAATCATACATTGCGTTTTTATTTGAAGCTGAGTTAACTTTTGTTATAGCCATATCAGTTTTAGACTTTTAGTTTATCAATTAAATGTTTAATCAAATTGTTATTCTATTATGTATGGGATACCATTTTTTTTATTTCTAGAATTTATTTATAGCATATTCCGATCAAAATAATAAATAAAGAAATAAAATTGTTTCTCCAAAAACTTTTCTTATGTTCTCATGTTATTCACCGTGTCCTGATCATTATTTGTCTCTTAATATATTTTCCTCAGATATTGAGAACCTTATTTGAGTTTGTTGTATTGGAGGACCGTGGCAATCAGTGGGCTCTTGGCAGAGCAATTCTAAGTATGATATTAATTAGTGAACAGGTATGACTATCCTGTTGTAACTAGGTTCCGTATTAATATAATCTATTTGTTAAGAAGAGCGAGTGCATCTGATGTGATATGACCCAAAAGAGGGACGCAATTCTCACCTTATAGGTTGATTTTGCCCAAATTATATGATATCGAAATCTATAAATGCATACATATCCTCAAACATCAATACTAATACTTAATGTAATTAGTTGTTTCATATTTGTGTTCAATATCAATGCATACATATCCATCTAATCTAATATTGTTAAGAGAATCCTTTCTTACTCCCTTCAAAATCCTATGATTTCTACAGTATATACTGACTTGTTGATTTTCCATTTTCTTGCAGATGTTTGCAAATATGAAGGCTCAAATTTTGGCATCATATGTAAGTCCAGAGCCTAAACAACCTTCTATAATGGCTACTTCTTTACCATTGTGCTATAGGCTCCTAACCAGTCTTATACTATGGCTGCTATAGTTATTCTACTTATACAAGTCTCAATAATTTCAAGTTTTAAAATCTTAATTTCTTCGAATTAATGTGCAGCCACCGGACCGATACCAGACACTTTCTTTGTGCTTTGACAAGCTTATGCAAGGCGTGACTCTTACCTTGGACTCAAAGAACAGGGACAAATTCTCCCAGAACCTGACCAGATTTAAGTCTGAATTTTGTGCCAAATAGCATCTGCTTGGTTGAACAGTTTTTGTTAACTCAAGACACCATATTGTATCTGCTGCCTTTTCCTTTCCTCATAAATTGTAAAGGTGTTTGATTTCGATTCTTGTACAAGTATACATTTACCATAGTCCCATTTTCCGCTTTGGTCTTTTTCCCCGGTATTGGGGGTATTGGCTTGACTAAAAAGGTCTATTGACATCAATGTTGTTAAATGGTGGCTACAGCTACAGAGAAATGGCGTGGCGGATATTTTGACAACCACTGTAGCTTGTATCTGATCGGACTCCCGCTATAGGGTGCAAATGGCAAAATTTTGGCCATGTTATGCTGGCATACATTTAATAGAAAAAGCAGGGACATAATATTTCAACTCCAAGTTAATGAGATACATTGAGATAAATAAATGGTCTCAAGTACTTTGATGGAAAAGAAAACATTTTCATTTTGCTCTCATTTTAGTTATATTAAATTTTGGAAAATTGGAAAGGAATTTGTAAATTGTAGGTATTTTTTACAGATGATTTAGTTTCCATAAACGATGTGATTTGTTATATTTTGTTATTGGCTTTTCGGATATATGACATTTTCATTTTGGTATTTAAAAGTTGGTGGAGGGACGAAAATGGAAATGAAGATGGAAAATTTTAAGATAATATCCGTTTGATTTTGCAAAAACTGTTTATTAAAAAGTATGAAAACAAAAATGGTTTTATAATCATTCTTTTTTTTTTCTTGGTAAGTTTTACAATCATTCTTTAAAATATTAACTTCAAGCTTTTTTTGCCTAAAAATATTTTTAATTGAAATTATATTTTAGACCTTTATATTACAAATTATATTTTGACTATCATTTAATAATTTGTTGATTCATGCTTAGAATATTTTTCTTTGATTTAAAAAAAGGTCAATTTTGGTATTTGCTTATGGTTAATAAAAATAATATTTTTTTGCAAATAATATTTTTAACTCATTTAGATTAATGAGTTTTAATAATGGTGATTTGTTTGGGAAATTTTGAAATAGATTTTTTTTTTTTTAGTTTTTAGTCTTTTCGCCTTATAGTTCTTGATGAAAGAGAACCCTAACATTGAGTTTTGACGTCAAGTGGTTTCAGTTCGTTCTCAAATATAGCTACGGTGATCGAACTATGTTTCTCCCTATTAAGTCTAACGTCAATTATCACTAGACCAACTAATATTTGGTTGAATTAGAATATTTGGTTGAAACAATATGTGGCCAAAGTTTATTAATGGTGGAGTTGGGATTTATAAAATCTTGGTATCTTCCAAGAAAAAATAGTTAAAAAGCCTAAGTTTGGTTGTTATCTATCAAATATCATATGTTGATTTTTGTGAGACACATAAAATAAAGCAAGTATAATTCTTAGCTAAAAGCCTAAGCTTGGTTGTTATCATTGTAATTCTTAGGCTTTTCACAATCTTAGAAACTTACAATTTAAAAGGCAGTGATGATATTTTTATGGCTTAATTATACATTTAGTCTTAAACGTTTATTTTAGGTTTCAATTTAGTCTCAGACGTTTTAAAAGTTTCAAATAAATCTCAAACGTTTATTTTAGGTTTTAATTTGGTCCCAAACGTTTGAAAAGTTTCAAATAAGTCCCAAACATTTATAAAATTTGTATTAGTTAGTCTTTTCTATCAAAAAATTTCTTCTCAATTTCTTCCCAAACTCTCTTTGTGTGTTGTGTATATATATATATATATATATATATATATATATATATATATATTGTGTATTTTTTCTTTCTATCAAAACAAAACTAGAAAACATACAATAAATTGGGAAGAATTTTTTTGATAAAAAGAACTAAATAATGCAAATGTTATAAACGTTTGGAACTTATTTGAAACTTTTAAAATGTTTGGGACTAAATTGAAACTAAGATAAACGTTTGGGACTAAATGTATAATTAAGCTTATTTTTATACTCAAACGGTGTGAACAATTCATAGAGCTGAAATAATCGGATTGTAGTTAAATTTTTACCAATTTTAATTTGCTCATGGGAAAAATTAGTAGTAATACATATTACATCTCTTCATAAATATAAGATCGTATGACAATTACGAGAATTAAAAAATTAATAGTAATAAATTTATTAATAGTGTATATTAATTTTACAAGTTTATCCTTTAAAATAAAATTTATTCATATTTTATCATAATATTATATATTTTTCGTCTCTATAAAATGAATGAGTCTAATTCTCTAAAATAAAATTTATTTCGTTTTATACTCCTTCGTTTGAACATATCACTCAAAGATATCGATTAGGATAGAATTTGCTAACTAAATCACTAACCACGCATGTAAAGAACCCTGACACTGACTTGGCCTTTTTTTTTTGTCTGACTGAGAAAAAAGTAAAAATATTGTGAAAAGACGAATACCCATAGACTAATTTTAAAACACATGCTTTTACCTTTCATTTAAGCTCCTCTAAAAATTAATGAAAAATATATGAAAAGAAAAAGTCACAAAAATGTCAAGTCGTGACAATAGTCTAATCGGCTATCCAATGCCATGTCCACTTTTTTGTTACAGAATATAAGCTGAATTCACATTTTACCTTAATATTAAATATTAATGGTAAGGTGTAGGAAAAAAATTTGATGGACGCAGCAAACAAGAAAAAGTAAAAGTTGAAATAGAAACTTATAAAATGAAAGAAAAAATATTTCTCAAAAAGTTATATAATTAAGGCTGGAGGTAGTAGTAACACTTGTAGACTCGCTACTTCAATTCAACTTTTATGGAACCATTGAGACTTATACTAGTGTTTTCACAATTTTAACAAGAAGGTTCAACTTTGCAAGTTAAGAAATTACTAATATAATCAAAAACTTCAAACCAAAACATAATCAAATATTAGCCAATAATAATTAATATGGTAATTAAAATTCAAGCCTAAAATTTCCCAAAGTTTGGATTATTATTATATAGAATAAAAGCAGATGCACTATATATGTAATGTATATATACCAACAGGCATCCCAAAACATTTTTTTTTCACAGCACGCGTTCATTAAAACCTTATGCATTTATGCTAGTTCATCGCATACTTCTGGGTCCAAGACCGAGCAGTAGACTCGTACTTGCCTTTGTCAGTCTTGTACATGTGGGCGATATCAGGCACCAAAGGATCATCTGGGTTTGGATCTGTCAGCAGGGAGCAAATTGACAGCAGCACCTGCAACAATATAAGATAAAATTCTGAAATCTGTAACTGTCTAGTGCAATAATCAATCGAGATAATTAAAACATTTCAGCTCTTTCCACTTTATTCTTCTCATGATTTATAATTTGCTTTCTTCCCTTATATTTCATAAAATGTTGGGTAAGTTAGGCACGGAGATAAATATTATCATAGAACAAGGCATCAGAACGAAGCCAAGAACTATTTAGAAAAAACATAGATAGAAATATAATAAACCCAGTATAGATAACTAGAGAATTTTAGCCAACAGCTTTGCTTATGAATTGAGCTTTGCTTCTCAATTTTCTCAAAATCTCTACCATTTAACTTCTCCACAAACAACATCTATAAACCTATCGACTTTTTTCATAATAAGAAACCAAAAATCTTTAAACATATTTAGATTGAAAATCTCATATCAACCAGAAGTCAATCACACATCAATCAGAAGTTAATCTCAATCGGGTTATAGTCTCTTACCTTGGAAACAGTAAGAGCAGGGCTCCACTGTTCTTTCAGAATGTCAAGACAGATACTTCCATTGCTGTTTATGTTAGGGTGAAACACCTTTGTTCGGAAAGAAACCTACAAATGACACATAGTAAATTAATTTAATTAACTAAAACCACAAACATTATTTTAAACACAATCAAAGAAACAAGCATCAGTAATACTTCACTCCTCAAGAAAATGGAGAAAGATCTATGGGCAATTCAATGAAATCAGAAAAACAATAAACCTACAAGCATACAAATGTGTATATATCAAATATAAAGGTCGAAGTGCAGTCATCACTTGCAACTACAGATTAAGTATCCGGTGTGTCAATGCCAATGACATGGACCATAAAGATTCTGCTTTGATATTTGTTTGGCAACAATAACTTTCAATAAAGACCATGTCTCAATATTAAAATGGCTGAATGAAATGACATGGCAAGCACAACTACACAAGAATATTTGGCAAAACAAAACAAGCAATTAAAATAAAAGATCAAAAAAAAAACAAGCATATGGCTTGTTTCTTTTGAGGGTTAGGTTGCTTGCCCCCACTCTTGTATTCTCTTTTTTATATATATCAATTTTTTTGAGGGCTTGCTTTCTAAAGCAAGTCTCTTTTGTTAAAAAAAAAAAACTACCTCAGCCTCACTTAATTCCACATTTGACCTTTGCAGTGTGTCCGTGTGACACAGACCACAATTTAAAACCAGGAATCTCTTAGATGCTTATATACTAACATAGATTGCAAATAAGCACATGAACCCATGATATTACTAGTTACCTTTGGTGGCTTAAATGGATAATCAGGTGGGAAGTGAATGGTTACTAGGAATACGCCACCAGCATATGGACTGTCTGCTGGTCCCATGATTGTTGCTTGCCAATGAAACAAGTCTTCACCAACAGGGCCTGAATGAATAAATAATATATGTAATTATGATAGCATTCATATTGATAACAAAGGAACTTTAGATGTAATTGGAACTCAAACAAGCGCACACACATACAAACAAAATAGTTTTCCTATAGTATTAAATATAGAAGCAGCTAGTGGTTGTGATTTGCAGCTTGTTTATTTCCAGAAACAATCAACATTTAATTGAATAAAATCGTGCTTGGCTGGATCAGTGGAACTTAAGATCTACATTATAATATCTTATTTTACATTTCTTCCCCAGTCTACAATTTCCCAGTAGGATCCTAAGTATGAAAACTTTAACTCCTACCCTTCTCAAAATTGTTATTTAACAAAAAAATACTAAATCTATGTGAAAAGATGTTTTCACAATCCATCTTATTCAACCCTTATTTTATCCTATGGTGAAAACCAGTGTTGTTGATGGCAGATGGCAGAGAGCCAAAATATGAACATACCAGCTGCCATGTGGCGCCATCATATCAAGAATTGACAGGAGGCTCGTGAATCACATCAGCCTATTATTGCCTCAAACAAATGAACAAGCCTGATGGACATTTCATAAAGATAACCCTAGAATACATCATCCAACACAGTAGCCACAACACATATCAAGTATCAAATTCAAAATGGACTGTGATTTTGGATTGCAAAGGAAGCTGCACCATCTATATGTTATGCACAAGAGCACAGTGGTAGCAACCCCCCTGCTTCACACCAATCCGTCATGACTGCAGCACAATTAGCAACCTCGAACAAAGGAATATGATTGCATCTTTTCCACATGTACAATGTAACTCCCCAATAAATAAGCCGATTTAAAATTAAAACAATCGAGACTTAAAAGATTTAAACTGTCTGGCATGTTTATTGATAGCAAGCCATATTCACAAAATGGCAAATGAATGATAAGAGATACTGCATAAAATAAATGAGGATTCATCGAAGAAAATATGACAAACATTTGTAAACAAGTGAAACTAATGAGCCAGATTCCAGAACACAATCAGAACATATTAACTTCATTATACTTGAACATGTACATTGTTCTGAAATATTTAAACAACACGAATGGATGGAGCATAGAGATAGAGAATGCTAGGGAACACATACCAGCACTGCAGGACACAGGAGGGTCTTTTTGCAGGTCCTTCAACTCCTTAGTGATGCGTTTTGAAGCCATTGCAATTAAACCTAATACCTAATTTAAAACAAATTTCAGGTTTCTCACTTTGAAAATTGAACTAAAAAATATTGTCAATCAATCATAAATGCATGTTAAATTTAAAATTGATAAATTACAACTGTTTTTGACAAACGATTCAAAATAAACAAAAATAGAATGCGACCATGTGTCAGAAAAAGTAGAGGGCAACCATAATTTCACAAGTACAAGGAATTTTCATTTATGGTATATGGATTCAAAACAGAAAGAATATCTTATAAAGATTAAACCAGTATGAATTATGCTAACGGCGCACTCTCTAACATACAGTTCTCAGCACACACCGGCGCCTACATGATTTAGCGCTTCTCAACCATATGGCAACATATTACATGTAACAAAATCCAAACAACAAGAACAAAAACAACAATTTCACTAGGGTACAAGTAAAATTATTTTCAACACACGAAATCATATTATAAAATATCGCTGATCTCAAACGATAAACACATGAATTCAATTTTGAAACAAACTTGTTCAGATGATATACACAACAAACTACAATAACTAACACAAGCAACTTATCAACGTACACAAAATAAAAACAGCACAGAAAATTATAACCTAAAACGCTTTCAACTATTTTCATCAAAATTTTGACGAAAACCTAACTAATAATCATCTATAAAACCCTACATATCATGATCGCAAAACACTAAATTGAAAAACAAGAAAAGATCAAACTATTTGCGCGGAAGGGAAAAAAAACCCTAAAAACCTTAAAATAAAATCGCCGCTTCGATCAAAAACAAAGCAAGCATTAGAAAAGGAAGAAAATAAGGATCAAAATCGAGTGAATCGAAAAGGGAAGAAGAAATCGATGCAAACCTAGGGGGGAGGATTAGGGTTTGAAGTTTGATTAGCGAGAGAAAGAGAGCAACGCGTTGAGGAGTGAAAGAATGACTCAATGAGACTGTTCCTATTTATATGACATTTGGGTTGCTCGCTAATGCCATGCACGTGGGTGAGCCCAATAACTTCTCTTTTTTTTTTTTTCTTTTTGTTTATTTGTTTATCGGTTATTGGATTGGGATTTTTAAAGATTTTAATGAATGATAAAAGACTTGTTTATGATAAAAAAAATTGTGTTATTGAATTAAAACTTTTATAAAATATAAACAAATTTTGTGGTATTCAATAAAAAAAAGTCTCTCAAAATCTCATAAAATCTCACGAAGTTTTTCAAAATCTACTTTTTTTTTGTCAAAATAATCCCTCGAAATATCAATCCAATAATCCCCTTAGATTTTTTTTTAGATTATTTTTAAATTTTTAATCATGTGGAAATAGGTTAGGTTCGACTGAGATGGATTTCATCCGGTTTGAAAAGCATGTGCTTAATTTGTGGCATGTCATATGCTTATTTGATAGGATTTTTTGTCAAGATCGGGTATCTACTGTTTAATGGCAGTGACTAATTTTTCGTTGAATCGAGAGTACCTTGAAGGGTGAGATAGTTGGTCTAAAGATTTAAAGTTACGCTATAGGTGATGATCGAACTATCGACTCTTAATTAAGGGATGATTAACCATAACCGTTCAACCTTAGGTTGCTTATTCGATAGGTTTCAATATGATATTTTGAAAGTTTGATATGATTTATTACTTATTTAAAAATATATTCATTATTTAAATAAGTATCTATATCAAAATTTAATAAAATATACTGCTTCAGTTCCTTTTATTTGTCGTTTTAGAAAAAAAACCAAATAGGAGAGTGTATTTTTGCACTTTATTTTCCTATTATGTTATTTTTTAAATATATATCATATTTTTAATCTACCAATAAATTCCTATTTTTTCACAAAATCATCTATTTCCAAAAAAATTGTACCAAAATTTATTTAAAAACAAACAAAATTTGTATACAATAAAAATATTATATTGTTTCAACAAAAAAAACATTATACAAAATCTAGTCAATAAAATAAAATAAGGAGGGTATAATAGACAAAATATAACATAAATTGTCGAAACGATAAGTAAAAAGCAACAAATATTTATTTCTAAAATGACAAGTAAGAAGGAACGGAGGTAGTGTTATTAGTATTAAAAATATTATTATTTTTATTTTTTAAAGGAAATATATTATTCATATTATAAAGATTAAATTATGTTTGTATAATATTATGATAATGGTATTATAGATATATAATATTTTTTTGTCATATAGCCTATTGGTTAGAAAATTCATCCATAAAGTGAATAAGTGGAGTGCCCATGGATCGAACAAGCGGTTTCTACATATAAAATGTTGATGTCCCTACCAAATTGAGTTATGCTCTTAGATATATAATATAATATAATTCTATTCTCTCTGCCAAAAAAATTCCAATTGACTTAATACCTCTAATATTTTTATTTTTTTTGAACATCAAAAATGTATTAATTGGGATTGTGATGTAGAAGGCGTACACAACAAACTAGGAAAAACAACACAGAGACAATATTACAGGCCAAACTACTCAAGAAAGATTGAGCCCGTGGGACATTACAACACACAGAGAAGAAAAAGAGCTGTAATAAAAATGAGCATAAAAAACAAAGGGGATATAGCATCCACCAGCCTACATCTAACAACACAAATCCAGAAAGACCACAACCTTAAGATGAAAGCTTTAAGCACGCCCTTCAACCACGAGACAGAAAACGCAAACCGCAATATCTGAGCAACAACACACAACCAAATCCTCACCGCAGCATACACTCGCGCGGTTTCCAAATCCATTCATATAACATATATGGCCCCTTCGCAAACTTATGAATAGTCACACAATTCAGAATTAGCTTCTGTACGCGGTACGAATTCGGATATGTGGTTCGCCACTATCAAAAAATTTGGTACGTAGGAGGTATACAAAGTCGGTATGTTGTTTGGGTTGAATAAGATAATGGACTTAGGTTGAATGAGATAATGGCCCAAATCACTCTTCATCTTCAACCTTTCAGTAAAGTGACTGTTGCAGAAAGGAAATTTGCTTTGTGGCTGTAGAAATGAAAATTTTCATGGCCAATTTCCAGAAACAGACACATCCAAACATTTGCAAAAACAAATAATCATTTTCTTGGGCATGGTTCACTTGGTTCGTTGTTTTCACCGAATTCAAGAGAGAATTCTCGCGAACTACTTCGCAAAAGAACCGCGAACCGGTTCATATGCACCAATTCACGATACGCTAGGGGGTGAACGATTTCTATGATTATGCTTATGAATGAACCAAATCCACGAGAGGCGTTGTATAGACTCAGCCACTGCACCAACATCTACTTCAACACTATTAAAAATTTTGTCATTGCGATCACCCAGATAAAGGCAATCCACACTATGGACAAGCCTATTTTCACCTTCTTACTACCACCACAGCCAATTAATATACCACAACACATCATCACCTCGTGCGGAAGAACAATAATAACCCTTAACCAACGACATGGAACATACTAAACCTCAGCTGTAAAACTACAAAGCAGAAAAAGATGGCGAGAATTTTATGTTTATTATCGTGCCTGACAAGTGCTCAACACATTTACAAAGGTTAAAGATGGATCAAAACAGTAATGATCAATGAGGAAATGTGAAAGATTATTGAAAATTGTTCTATAACTAAACAAATTGCTAAAAAAAATCGTATCATGTTAGGTGTTTGTCCCAAAGTTTGTGATTCACAGTATCTTCTTAACTATGTCATACTTTCTCTGTGTAAATTGCCTACTTCTACACTAAATTCATAGTTGAATTTTCCTACATAGGGAATAATATCATTAAACTTAATTATATAGCTTTCAAACATCAGCATAAATTTCTCATGCACAACGTAATTTTCTGAATTTAGTGACTGATTAACCAAATCCAGATAATTAAGGTAGAAACTAAATTAATTAATAAAATAATTTAGTCACAAAGAATGAATACCAACTTTTTTTTATTAAACTATGAAAACTATTATATAAAGTATGAGGGAGGGAATTCGAAGGGAACTCAAAGAAGGTGAACAAACTCACTACTCTTTGTGATATTTTGCCAAAAACTAAAATTTCATATTCTTTTAACTCTCAAATAGAGGTCTTGCTGAATAAAAAAATGTTTGAGTTCATCTTTTATAGATGAAACACATAATGTGAACCAAGAAAATGTCTATGATGTAGATAATTGTTAAAGTCGAGGACCAGGTTAAAAAAAAATCTACCAAAGGATTCAATTGTTGAAGAACCGATAAAACAATTAGTTAGTTGTTAGTAATTAGTTGTTAGATTAGTATTTTATACTTCACTATATTCGAACCTTAAGATCACAACACTTTTAAGCTTCTTCAACTAATTACTAACAACTAGTTGTATCAGTTCTTCAACAGTCGAGTCCTTTGCTAAATTTTTGTTTTCAATTTGGTCCCTAGTTTTAACAATCATCTGCATCATAGATCTTCTCTAATTCACATTCTCTGTTTCATCTATAAAAGGTGAATTCATATCTCTCTCTTTATTCAACAACACCTCTGTTTGAGAATCAAAAGAAATTGAATTTTTAACACATGACAAAATACCACAAAGAGAAGTGAGCTTGTTACCTTGTTTGTGATACCCTTCTTTTCTCCCTCCTCGACACACTTTATACAATAATTTTCATAATTTAATAAAGAAGTTGGAATTCATTCTTTGCGAATAAGTTATATATTAGTTGTTTAATTTTAGAAATTTAAATTATTTTACTAATTATCTGCAAGTATATTATTAATTCTGATTTAACATCAGTATTTTAATGGATACTAAATATCGGTGTAATTCAATATTTTATGCCAAGCTATCCCACCTATCGAGGTGCCTCAATCTAGCGAGAGATTAGTCAATGCGTTCGACGGTGGATACCCCGGTCTCGACAAAAAAATCATTAAACTTATATAAATACTTAAAATTTCCATTTATTCTTAATCTTCGAATAACATAGTGCTTTGAATTATTATTAACAAAGAAAGTAGGCTAATTATATTAAACAATGATCTTTCATATGATAACTAACTTAGAATATTTTTTAAGGCATAAATTGAAATTTAGAGAGGCTACATAGAATTATGAGTGGTATCTGTTATAGATGATTAAGTTCTGATTGTTGATATATATTAACTATGATTTTGATTAACCCACTTGAATTGATCTAGTGGTATTAGCTTAAGTCCTTGGAGTGTGCTCATTACAAGGTCTCAGGTTTAATTTCCGCTAGTGTCAATTTCAGTGAGCTAGTCCATACAAAAAAAAATCTCTAGCTTTAAATGGAGCTCCGCAAGTGGACGGTAGGATTGGTCCTCTCGGATTAATCGCTACCTAGACCGGATACTGAGTTTTCAAAAAAAAAACTATGATTTTGACTTTCATTAATTAAAATTAAATAACTCATTGACAATTTAAAAAACTTTGTTAATTCAAAATATGGTTAATAAAATAAGAAAATTAATTTTGTCAAAAAAAAAAGTAAGAAAACTAATGAAAATATAGCGAATTCGGTGCAATAATTATTTTTTATCATGTAACAAAATAATTTTTTTATCATATCTACAAATAAATTTGATCATACATTACCATCTAACCGAATCCAAGTTTCTATATAATATTTAGTCCATTGATAATAGTAATAACATCAAAATTTATTCGATATATCATCTTATCAATGCTTGTAATCCATTTACGTACCAAAAAAAAAATCAATGCTTGTAATCCATTTGTAAATTTTATATATCCGTTATAAATACGTTAAAAAATATATAGTGTTATTATTTTTGATTTCTTTATCATGCATTTATAGACTAAGAAAAATAAGAGAGAAGACTTACGATGACCATCATCAAATAGATGATTCCAATGATACAAATTCCTCATTTTAAATTTTGGTGTTATGCAATAAGTGAGTCTTCAATAATTGATTTAGTCTGCAAAAAATATAAACATAGAAGCTTGAACTTGAGTCTTGAGATTTGATTTGGCCATATGCGGAGCTTATCAACATTCACGGATAGAAATAAGTTAAAAAAATGGAGTTTTATAACAAAATTTGACCATATGGATTAAGTGAAGAAAATACATTTTATGTGTTTATTTGAATGTTTTATATATGATATGATAGAAATAAGTAAAAAAAATGGAGTTTTATATATGAATGTTGAATAGACATGATCAACAACATATAAACACAACAGAGATAACTAGCAACAACGAAAGAAAAAAAAAATACGAAATATGTGTTTATTTGAGTGTTTTATAAATGATATGATACATGTGTTGTAGAGCTCTTTGAAACATGTTATTCTCTTTCACTTTAACCATGTAGCACCAACTCCTCACAATAAACAACAACAATTAAATATCTCTTTCGAGTCAGACAAAAATAATGAATGAACAAGGATATTAAAATAGTCTTAAATCAATAAGACATTGGTACATATATTAATCAGGACTAGCACAATGGTTGTAAAACCATCAAACTTGTAAATCTCAATAGATCTGAAATAATTCAAATCTAGTTAAAGAGTAAAAACTAGAGTGCCAACCATTGCTTATATAAGCACAACCACATAATTATTTCTTCAATTTCTCAGAATTTTGTGTGTGAGTTTCACAATTAAATCCTTTTGAATAAAAAATTTATTTCTTCAATTTTTCAGAATTTTGTGTGTGAGTTTCACAATTAAATCCTTTTGAATAAAAATTAAGTTACTTTTAAATTGAATTTTCAGCATATAAACATGTCAAATATATAAAGATCAAACAACAACAAAGGGAAAGAGAAAGAAAGAAGATGGAAAACAAAGTTTAAGTTACATACTTGAATATAGAGTGAGTATTGTGAAGAAAAAAGTGAGAACCAAGAAGATTCAAAAAAAATTAATTGTGCAAATTTATATGGAACAAAAAGATATTATGAATAACAAAAAAAATTACGTTAAAATAATGCCTTAAATTATGTGCAGTTTCATATGGAGTAATTAAAAAAAAGTGAAAGAGGTTAACAAACCTTAAATTCTATATAGTGCAAATTCACATGTAAAATAGAGTTAGTGTTGAGAATGCTATTTGATACATGCATAATACTCCCTTTCTATTGTTAAAAAAAAAAAAAAAAAACTCCCTTTCTAAGTCCTTAATATAAGAGAATTTTTTATTTTTTAGATTCATTGAATAATTGATTTTTTTTTTGGTCAAATAGCCCAGCGGCTAGAATTTCCACTTTTAAAGTGGAGAAGTGGATGACCGGGGTTCGAACCCTCGCCTCTTGCATATATAATGCAATGTCCAACCAATTGAACTAAACTCATGAGACTGATTTATTTACTCCATAGATCAAATGCATCAATCATTTAATGAATTTAAAAATAAAATACTCTCTTATATTAAAGATTGAAGGGGAGTACTAAGCTTGGGCCAACTATCCCACCCTTCGAGGTGCTTCCAATCTAGCGAGGGATTAGTCACTGTGTTCAGCGGTAGATATCCCAATCTCGACCAAAAAGAAGGGGAGTACTAAGCTTGTTTAGGAAAACAAACAAAAAGTGATAGAGTTAAACATATACATTGTCTCTTACCAAAAAAACATATACATTGTCACAATTTTGATAATCAAATAATACCATTTAGAATAAAATATATTGGTCAACTATTACAAATTAATCTCGTTGTATAATTATTTTTTTCATTTTTTATTATTATGTTTGTGTGAATTTCACAACCAAGATTTTCTTTTTATGGCATAAATATTTTTGTCAAAGAAAAAGATATATACCATTTATGAGATAACTATGTAAAGATTTTTCTTCACACATATTTTCTTGGCTTGTTCAATCGAGGGGAGGGAAGGGGAGGTGATGGGAGGGATTTTTAAGGAGGTGAAGTGAGAGAAAATATAATTTATTATGTTGACAAAATTACCCACACTTTTTAATTAAAATCCTAAATTATCCTCGTTGAAATATTAAATATTTAGGTTTTATTTTTTTTGACAACAAAAAAAGTTTAGGTTTTCTACTCATTAGATTTTTTTTTTGGTTATATATATCCATTATAATTTAATCCTTATTTATTTTTGGTTAAGGATAAAAACATAAATTAAGCATTCCCTCCCCTCCCCTCGTTAAAAATTTGAACCAAACATAAAAATTTAAAATATTCCCTCCCCTCCCCTCCCAAAAACCCCGAACCAAACAGGACCTAAATGATCTTTTGATCCTTGTAAGTTGACGTGTTTTTTTATTTTAGTCTTTGTATATTTATTTTTTTGAAATTCATCCCTCAATGTTAAAATCGTTTTGATTTTAGTTCTTAAAGTCAAAATCCATATAAAAATCTGCAATTATCGTGCAGATATTCCTTCAAATTCAATAAAACTTGGCAAATAAAAAAAATTGACTCCATTTTTCGTAGTTTTAGAAGAAGGATTTTAAATTATACGAGTTTGATATGAATTGATGTTTTATTATGTTTTTATTTTCTCAATAAGATAAAATGTTTCTATATTTTGTCTTTATTTTGCTCATTGTTAATGTAGACATCACACATAAACATATAACATGACAAAAATAAAGAACACACCATCGTAATTAACATCAATTTTTAAATATGGTTTAAACATCATTTTGGTCTCCGTATGTACACCAAATTTTGGTTTTAGTCCCTGTATGTGATTTTATTCCAAAATAGTCTCCATATCGACCAAACTTTTTGTTTTTGGTCCATAAAGTTAAAATCTGTAGGAAAATTCTCAAGTTTTATGTAGATTTTCCTACGAATTTTCCTGCAGATTTTTGCTTTAGGGACCAGAAACAAAAAGTTTTGTCGACACGGGGACTATTTTGGAATAAAATCACATACAGGGACTAAAACCAAAATTCTGCGTACATACATGGACTAAAATGACGTTTAAGCCATTAAATATTTGGAATGGTCTCATGAGTTTAGTTCAATTGATTAAACATCACATTATATATGCAGGAGGTGGAGATTTGAATCCCGCTCATTTCATTTCTCCACTTTAAAAGTAGAATTTATAGTCACTAGACTATTACTATTAAACTATTTTTTTGAATTAATTTAACTAAGTGAATCAACAATCAAAAACTTTAAAATATTTTATATTAATTCAATGACTATTATTATAGACCAAAATGACTACATTTAGCTGTACGAAAATACGACAGTCAATTTTTTTTTTGTCGATACTGGAGTATCCACCGCCAAATGCAATGATTAATTCCTCTAGATTGGAGGCACCTCAAATGGTAGTATAGTTGGCCTAATGATTTAAAGCTGCTCCAAACCCAAAGTGAGTATTGAACCCTTGACCATTGCCAAATGGAGGATGAACTCCAACCGTTCAAACACATCTCTTCAATTAAATACGAGAGTCAATTGACATTGAAGAGAAATATAAAAAGCAAAAAAGCTGGAGGCACATTTGCGTCTGTCAATACAACTGCTGTTGCCTTCCAGTAGTCGTACTGCTGGCTATGGAATTATCGTCCAGCTTAGCAGCTACAGCTAGTAGTAAGTAACATTCCATTCCATTCACTCACCAACGGATATCTCAACTCAATTCAACCCTATAATATTATTCATTTTCATTCTCTCTCTCTCTCTCTCTCTCTCTATCTCACTTACCATTCCAAACCCCATTATCTCTCATTTCTACCCCTTTTACGACCAGGTACCTTTTTTCTCCAACTCTTTTATTTATTTATTTTAATTTCCAATTCTTCTTCTTCTTCTTCTTCTTGTTGTTGTGGATTTTCTCTTGACCAGCTTCGTTTACTATTTTTTTATTATGCATAGTGAATTTGCTCTAGACCCTTTTTTGTTAAACTATAGCTAGGTTTTAGTTTTTAGTTTCTACTTAGTATAAAATCTTCTAAATATTCCATCCAGGGATTCATTAATGCCATCATGGATTTAAAATCAAAGAGAAGAACTATTGTGGAGAAGAATGGTGATGGTGGAGATGATTTATCCCTTACAAATTGGGGAAATAATGATGTTGGTCCACTTGTTAGACATGCATTTGAAACGGGGCGGCCCGAAGGTCTTCTTCGTCAGATGAGTTTCGTCGTTAAGGAAAAAGAAGCTGAAATCGAAGAGATGTGTAAGACTCATTATGAGGAGTTTATCCGTATGTTGCACCATTCTCCTCCATGGTACCCGATGTTTGTCGCATTGTGAGATCCTTTATTAAAGGCTCTGTTGATTTCTTGTCTCATGGTATTGGTATCCATATGAACGTCTTTGATGTTGTGAAGCAATATTTGGACAAGTTTCTTATTGATGTAGTGAATGCAACATTACTCAATATAATCAATAGCAACAACATCGCTGTACCTCAAGTTATGCATATTTCTACAAACATAGTTGTCCTTGAAAAAGCTTGTGATTTTTTCCTTCAAAATGCAGCCCAACTCTGTGGCATCCCATGCCGACCAGTTGGCGTGAGCTGTCCTATATTAGGAGTAAAATTAGGGGTTATAGTTATTAATTATTAATTGCCCCGTTTTGGTTATAATTAGAAATAGGGTTTTATTTGTATATATATAACCTATGCCTCTGGTGTAAAAAGACAATTGACAGAAATATATGAAATACCTACTATCAGTTTAACATGGTATCAGAGCCAAGTTCTAATCCTAACCTATAGTAACACCCTTCATTTTTCTTCCATGGCTGACTCAGAATCAACTTCTGATGATGCTACCTCGTCTTCTATTCTGGCTGAGTTGACGACGAAGATGACAGAAGTTCTAAACCGTGCTTCAACACCGTCACAAGTCAGTTCTGACCATGCGGTGGTGGCGCCAATCGGCATCAAATTAAATGATGACAACTATCCCCTTTGGTCCCAGGTGGTTGAGATGTATATCTCGGGCAAAGACAAACTGTGATACATCAATGGCGACCTTCCAAAACCCCCTAAAACAGACCCTACCTTTCGATGTTGGCGGACTGACAACGCGATTGTTAAGGGATGGATAATCAACTCCATGGAATCCTCACTAATTAGCAACTTTATTCGATTCCCCACTGCCAAGCTGGTGTGGGATGCAATTGCAACCACATACTTTGATGGCAGCGACACCTCTCAGGTGTATGACCTTCGGCGACGGGTGACACGTTTTCAACAAGCCGGTGATTCTCTTGAAAAATATTATAATGATCTCCAAGGACTTTGGCGTGAGATTGATTTTCGTCGTCCAAATCCGATGACATGCCCAATTGATATCCAACACTACAATACCCTTGTCCAAGAAGAACGAGTGTATGTATTTTTGGATGGACTTGATGATCGCTTAGATAATATCAGAAGCGATGTTTTACAAATGAAACCATTCCCAACAGTAGAGCAAGCATATGCACATGTCAGGAGGGAAGCTCTTCGTCAGGCAGTGATGACAGATAAGGTGACGATAGACAACTCAAATGAATTATCTGGAGCGGTTCTTGCTTCTAAGGGTCTCAAATTACAGAGCAGCAAGACAACTTCTCACTCCAAGCAGAAAGACTCATCTGATGGCACTAAGTGTACTCATTGTGGAAGTACCAAACATATTCGTGGAACCTTTTTTAAGCTTCATGGTTATCCAGATTGGTGGACAGACTTTCAGGCTCGAAAACGCCGCGATAACCCTGAGAGCAATGCGGGAAAAGCCGCAGTAGCTACTGCCGAACCACATCTTTCTCTCATTCCGACATCAAGTTCCCACACAACTGAAGGTAATGTTTTAATTTGCTCTAAACATGATGATGATTGTAATGGATGGATACTTGATTCTGGAGCTACCGATCATATGACATTTGACGCTGCTGATTTTTCTGAACGGTCAAAACCCCAACGCTTCAGTATTGCCAATGCAAATGGTGGTTTATTGTCGGTAACAGGGGCTGGAACTGTGATGTTATCCCCATCTCTTCTGCTTTCTAATACACTGCTTGTTCCCTCTCTATCTCACAAGTTTTTGTCTGTAAGTCAAGTTACAAAAGAGTTGAATTGTGTTGTGCTAATTTATCCATCTTTTTGTTTCCTTCAGGATATTCTCACGAAGGAGATCATTGGGCGTGGTACTAAGAGAGGGGGGCTTTACTATATGGAGGATTTCAGTGTAGGCCAAGCGCACCACATGCATGGACCAAGAAACAACAAAGTGGAACAAATTTTACTTTGGCACCGTCGATTAGGTCATCCTTCGTTTAGTTACCTGAAACATGTGTTCCCTAATTTATTTTCAGATACCTCATTGTTGAACTTCAAATGTGAAGCTTGTATTTTGGCTAAGAGTCATCCAGTCAATTTCCCTTTAAGTATGAATAAAAGTAATGTTCCTTTTGATTTGATCCACTCTGATGTATGGGGTCCATCCCCAAAATCTTCTATCTTTGATTATCGATGGTTTGTGATATTTGTTGATGATTGCACTCGAATGACTTGGATTTATTTGTTGAAACAAAAAAATGAAGTGTTGCACATATTTCAACAATTCCATAAAATGATTCAAACTCAATATTCAAAGAAGATTAAAATCCTTCGCTCTGATAATGGCGGGGAGTTTGTAAATCACCAATTCAATGAGTATTTACAAAAACACGGACTTATTCACGAAACCACATGCCCTCAAACTCCGCAACAAAATGGTATTGCAGAACGAAAAAATCGCCACATTCTTGAAACAGCTCGTGCTCTTTTACTTGGAGCACATGTGCCTCACCAACATTGGACTGATGTTGTCACTACAGCAGTATATCTCATTAACCGGATGCCATCGAAGGTTCTTGAATTTAAAACTCCGCTGCAAACATTGTCTACATTTGTAACGCTGCCCACAATACAAATGTTGCCACCACGAGTCTTTGGTTGTGTTGCGTTTGTTCATCTACATAAAAACCAGCGTACCAAGCTTGATCCTTGTGCCATTCGATGTCTGTTTTTGGGATATGGTGTACACCGGAAAGGGTATCGTTGCTATGACCCTATTACTCGACGCATATATGTGACTATGGACGTCACTTTCTTGGAATTTGACCTTTTCTACTCCTTTGCATCATCCAATTCTTCCCTTCAGGGGGAGACACCAGAAGAAGAGTCGAATTGGTTGACATTTGACTGGTTCAAGGACATTGATACACCATCAACTGAAGTTTTTGATAATTCTTGTCAAACTCAAACAGATCCTATGGGAACTAAAGTTCAGATTCCTCCTGAAGTTGAAGTATTGGAATCCCCTCTCTCCCCAGTACCTGATGATCCATCTCCTGAGAATATCAATGAGGTAAGCTCTCCTATCTCTTCTAACAATAATAACGTTGATATCCCTATTAGCTATGAACTACCTCACAGGCATAATCGGGGAAAACCACCAAAGCGATACTCTCCTGAAGAGGAGGATCATAGATCGAGGTATCCAATTGCTAATTATGTCTCTATGAAAAAGTTGTCCAGACCGCTTAAGAAGTTTGCAAATGAGTTATCTTCACATAGTGTATCGAGCAAGGTTGAAGAGGCTGTTGAAGACCCTAGATGGGTTCAAGCTATGAATGAAGAAATGGAGGCATTAAACAAGAATGCAACATGGACTCTCGTCCCCTTACCAAAAGGAAAGAAACCAGTAGGATGTAAGTGGGTTTTCTCTATCAAGTACAAAGCTGATGGATCAATTGAAAGGTACAAAGCAAGATTGGTAGCTAAAGGCTTCACACAAACATATGGCATAGACTATCAAGAAACTTTTTCACCTGTGGCCAAGTTGAGCACTGTCAGAGTTCTTTTATCCCTTGCAGTAAATCTTGATTGGCCATTGCATCAGTTAGACGTAAAAAATGCCTTTCTCCATGGACACTTGAAAGAAGAAATATATATGGATATCCCTCCAGGATACATGACAAATTACGAGACTAAAGTGGTGTGTAAGTTGCAACGCAGTTTGTATGGTCTGAAGCAATCTCCTAGAGCGTGGTTTGGGAGGTTAAACTTGGCAATGAAAAAATATGGCTTCCAACAGAGCAACGCAGATCATACTCTGTTCTTGAAACATCGCCAAGGTAAGGTCACGACTTTGATTGTGTATGTAGACGATATGATTATTACAGGAGATGACTCTGAGGAAATAACAAAACTTCAAAAACAATTGGCAACAAAATTTGAGATGAAAAATCTTGGTGGTCTCAAATATTTTCTAGGTATTGAGGTTGCTAGGTCGAAGAAAGGCATATTTTTATCTCAACGAAAGTATATCCTAGATTTATTGTCAGAGGTTGGGCTACTAGACTGTAAACCTGTAGATACTCCAATTGTATAGAATCACCAACTCTGAGAATATCCAGATCAATTGTTAACAGACAAAGGAAGATATCAAAGATTAGTTGGCAAACTCATTTACTTATCTCATACACGGCCTGATATAGCATATGCAGTAAGTGTAGTGAGCCAATTTATGCACAACCCGAGTAAAGATCACATGGATGCAGTAATTCGAATCATGCGATACTTGAAGTCCTCACCTGGAAAAGGCTTGATGTTCACAAAGAATAACCATGTACAGGTTGAAGGATATACAGATGCTGATTGGGCAGGAGATATCACCAATAGGAAATCCACCTCAGGCTATTTTACCTTTGTTGGAGGAAATTTGGTTACATGGAAAAGTAAGAAACAAAAGGTTGTAGCATTATCAAGTGCTGAAGCAGAATTTCGAGGGATGGCTAAGGGCCTTTGTGAGCTTCTCTGGCTTCGAAGATTGTTAATTGAAATTGGCTTTGCTCCGAATTGTGCGATGAACCTCTTTTGTGACAACAAGTCTGCAATTGAAATTGCTCATAATCCGGTTCAACATGATCGAACAAAACATGTGGAAGTAGATCGACACTTTATCAGGCAAAATTTAGAGACCAAGATTATTCAGTTTCCATTTGTTAAATCTGAAGACCAATTGGCAGATATACTCACAAAATCTGTATGTAGTAGAGACTTCTACAACGCACTTGACAAGTTGGGCATTCGAGATATCTACGCACCAACTTGAGGGGGAGTGTTGGCGTGAGCTGTCCTATATTAGGAGTAAAATTAGGGGTTATAGTTATTAATTATTAATTGCCCCGTTTTGGTTATAATTAGAAATAGGGTTTTATTTGTATATATATAACCTATGCCTCTGGTGTAAAAAAACAATTGACAAAAATATATGAAATACTTACTATCAGTTTAACAGTTGAAAGACCTCAAGCAGCTTTAAGTGCAAAAATGATCTTAAAGACGTCGAGGGATGCGGCTTATATTGCTCTACTGAGCATGGTAAACAGAGAATTGGACAAGCTGATGACTCTTACTGTTGGTGATAATTGTACTCCTGAGGAGACAAATTAGGATGGGAATGACTACATACATGAAGTGACATTTACCTTGACTCTATTTTGACCCCAGCACAACAAATATTACCTCTGGATGCCATGTACAAACTTGGGAGCGGTGTTTTTGAGCATATTTCTAATGTCATAGTGGTTGCTTTCTCTAATGACGGCATCAAAAGATTTAATGCAAATGCAGTTATAAATATTGAATATGATATTCAGATCTGAGAGAATTTTGCTGATGAAAGATTCTATTCTGCTGGTCTAGGTGAAATTTACAATGTAGGTAGTTTTAAGATTTGTTTGGTAGAAGCTGAGAACTTCATGAATCCTGCTATAAGGGAGAAGAGTTACTATGCATTGGATTACAAGAAGGTGTCTGCGATCTGTGATAAATTTAAAGAATCACCGGATGGGATATTTGGTAGCCTTGCTAATAAAAGTGTTAAGCAAAGTGCTAAACAAAGTGCTAGAAAGAAATCAATGGACATGCTCAAAAACCGGCTTAAGGATTTCAGTTGACCAAACTTGGAAATATTCTTTCTTTGGAAGTAGGGTATAACCGAGGTGCTTTTCTTTTTCTATTAGGAATGTTTAACTTCAGACTGAATTCTATAATATTCAGATTTGTTTAATTAGGCCTTAAATTTGAATGAATTGTCATGGAACAAAGCCTCATCATTGCACACAATCAAAATTTTACTACCCCTAGGCCTATGATGTGATTTACTATCTTAATTTGACTATTGTTTTTGCACCACCATTCAGCTACTCTTATTTGTTTGCATTTTTCTCATTAGAATGTCCTTTCACACTTTTGATTCTAGTTCTAGTTTAAACTTTAAACAGTTCAATGTGGCCATTCATTACATGACCTGCTATAACAATTCACATCATATTTTTGCTACACCAATAAAACTATACAAATTTTATCCAACTTTCTGTGTTATTTTCTTCACACATTACATCAGCCGAGTCCAATCTCAGCTTTAGAACCTCTATATATGAAGATGAAACTGCACCTCATGAGTCCAATCTCAGTTTTAGAAACTCCATTTGAAGATGAAAATGAGACTCACACTCACAAATCGTA
Organism: Trifolium dubium; assembly: GCA_951804385.1. Lineage (NCBI taxonomy): Eukaryota > Viridiplantae > Streptophyta > Magnoliopsida > Fabales > Fabaceae > Trifolium > Trifolium dubium. The sequence goes on from OX638070.1 coordinate 11,668,892, forward strand.
TACAGATATTTAAAATGTTTCAAAAACTTTTGTAACATTTTGCGTCAACGAGCAGCAATGCGGCACTTGTGTGTTGCAGTGACATATTAAACTGTGTGGCATGTAAGTAGAATGCTTAATATTGCGATAATGTATAACATCACGGATGCTTCATTCAACATTTAAACCATGTTAGGAAATTGAAGGTGATGGAGGGACCAAATTGATGAATGCTTCGTGTTAACAAAAATCATTCATATAGGAAAAAGAAAGGAGACTACGGTTAGCATACCTTGATTGATATACAAAATTATTGATCCAAGTAAAGAACTTACAAACATCCCATATTTCCAACTCTTTTGCACATTTTGCTCCATTCATTTATCTGTAGGTTTGACAAAAATTTCATCAGCATCAACATAACCAACAAGGAGAACTAGAGTACTTGAACAAAATCAACACAAATAACAACGAAAAAAAATGTCAGATACTCTTAGTGTGTAGTCCCTCTAATGTGGGACTTATCTTTGTTGAACTGGCCAATGTGGGACTTAGTGAACTTTTCAAATTCACACTTTCACACATTAGTTCTAACTTGTGTTTATATCTTATATTAGGTCTAAGGTTTGTTCCAATAATCATCTGTTATGGAACGTCAAACGTTTCTATAAGACTGTGCATAAACAAATGTGTCTATAACTTGAAATTTTGCATAACAAGTAAGATTGTGCATAAACAAATGTCATGTCTTGAACTATATCTCCGATATCAAACTCATACACACCATTTTCTTAAGGTGTATTCTATAATCACCAAATTAATTTCTGACATTTTCATAGTCGACATAAATTAATCTCTTTGATACAACCGCTTAGAAATGGATTTATAAAATCTAAATTTATAAATATTAGAATTAAAATTTTATTTGTCAAAAACAAAATCGAATGGTAAGAAAATTGTGAGAATCAAAATGAATCTTCATTATTGTAAAAAAAGGTAAAAATATGTTTTTGATTTTTACAAAATAAGTAATTTTAAGTTTAGTCTTTAGTTAATTTTAATAGTTATTGTAGTCCCTACAAAAATTTAAAATTTAAGGGTTTAAGGCTAACTAGCTGATTAAACAAATTTGATTTTAGCATGCACTAAACACTACATAATATAGGAAAATAATGGTTCAATTCATGTAACTAAACAACTTAATAACATAACCTGTTATGAATTAGTTGAAAAATAAAAAATAAAGTTGAAGTTGAATAATTCACTGAAATTAAATTCTCATACAATTGTGTAATCTTTAGTTCGAATTTGCGTTAAAGATTCAACATTTATCAATTGAAGTTGAACTAAAACTTTTAGACTATCGGTTAGTCAGTCATCCGTTCCGTTGACAAAGGATAATCCCGTCTTTCCAATAACCCGTAGCCGCTGCTACGTGTCCCACAAATATCGACTCCCACTCTCCCTCTTTTTTCTGTCTGTCTTGGGAAACAAGAAAAACGGAACAAGAACAACCCTTTCGATTGCGCGCTCAACACATCTCAACCGTCCACCTTTTCAATCCAACGCCTCTCCCTCACTCTCTCTCCTCTCTCTCACCTTTTCCTTTTCCCTCTTTCTTCACCAGTTACTAATAAACCCTAGTTATTACCCAAATCACTAAAACCATCTTTTTCTCTTCTCTCTCACCGATCTCACTCTCACCGATTTCTCTTCTTTCGTTTCATCTCAGGTTCAATTTCATCAAATCGCTCTCTCTCTTTCTTTCTTTCTTTTTTTTTTTTAATTTAATTTTTTTTAAAATTTATGTGTAGGACGCGATCGTCGTTTAGGAGTGACGATAGTTTTTTATTCTATATGAAAAACTGAAAAACTTAAACCCGGTTCGATTCCGGTTTTATTCGAACTCGGTTTTTTTATTGTTCTTATTCTGGTTTTTTTTATAAAAGAACCGTACGGCAATGCCGGCGGCAGGGATGAAACGGTCCACTAGGGTTTTCGGAGTGGTTATGAAGGGATCTGACTCGGGTCGGGTCCTGAGGTCCGGGAGGCGGTTGTTTCCTGAACAGTCGGAGAAGACCAAGAAAGAAAACGAAGGAGAGGTTTTGCCGAAGCCACCGTCACCGGAGAAAACCGTTGAGAACAACGCTGTTGTTCCGAAAACGAAGGCTGATGAAGCGTTGGCGACGCGAAAAGTGAAAAGGGGTCGGGGCAGTGAGGGAGTTGACAGGATGTATGGGATTGTGTATAGTAGAAAACGGAGAAAGACTCTTGGTGGTTCAATTTTGAAATATTCTAGAAGGAAAAGAGTAGTAGTTAGTAAGATTGGTGATCCCTGTGTGTTTTCTGTTGTTGTTAAACCCTATGCCGGAAAAAATGGTCGATTTTCGGCTTTATTGGTTTCGATTTTGAGGTTTATGATGAGGTTCACAGTTACATTACCTGAGGTTTTGGCCTTTTTTCTGTCTGAATCAATTCATGCCGCAGTTGTGTCACAGGGTGTGCAGTTTCTGCAGGTATATTTCTCTATATATCTGTATTACCCTTAAATTTGGTGAATTAATTACTTACTTTATCGATTGAATTGAATTTACTTACTTTTACGAATTAATTTGATTGAAACAATTTAATTACATGAAAAAAAATGCACACTTTACTAGCTACATGATTTAATGCTATATATTTTTTACCAACATGTAGGGTTCTCCTCCTGCGAATACTGGAATCTGCCGGTTTTTTGGGATCACGCAATTCATTCCGTTGTTCTCTGTTGACTTTTCTGCTGTTCCTGTTTATTTTGAGTATCTGCACTCGACGATGCACTTAGATTTTCTTTTTAGGTCATTTTTTATTGTACATAATCCAGTAAATGCACATAGTAATGATGAGGGTGATGAGAAAATTGACTTCCCAGAATACTCGGACAGATTGGGGATTTCGTCTGATGCTGTTGAAAGAGAACCTTCTGTGAGTGGAGCTGTTATCCCTGATGTTATTGAATTCAGTGACAGTTTATCGTTACCTTCCTCTGATAAGGGTGCCAGGCTATCTGGTGGTCGAAGTGGACAGTTTAGAGGTTTTATGAACTCTAGATGCATTCAGAAGAGGCGGAGTTCACTCAGGAAAAGGAAAACTTATAGTCCTTTAACGATGAATTTACGCAGAAGTAATAGAGTAGTAGCTTCAGATTTAGTGGGTGTTAGGAAACGCAGTATCCAGTTGGCTAGTATGACCTCTATCAAGAGACATAGAAGTTTATCCAATGAGAATACTGCTGGAAGCTTGAATGAAGTGAGTTCTACCATTGTGGATTCAACACAAAGTGTAGATTCTTCTCTTTGTTCCGCGAGCATATTGGTTATTGAATCAGACCGGGGTTACAGGCAAGATGGAGCAATTGTCACTTTGGATATGTCTGCTTCTGGAGAATGGCTTCTCAGTGTAAAAAGAAATGGATTGACAAGATGCACTTTCAAAGCCAAAAAAGTGATGCAATCTTGGTCTTCAAACCGGTTCACCCAAGCAATAATGTTTTCTTTGGATAATGGTTGGAAGCTGGAGTTTGCTAATCGCCAGGATTGGATTATTTTTAAAGACCTTTATAAGCAGTGTTCTGATAGAAATACCACTGTTCCTGTTGCTAAATCAATTCCAGTGCCAGGAGTACATGGGGTCTCTTCCTATGCAGAAACTGAAAGTAACGATTTTCCTTTTCAGAGACCAGCTACATATATATCTGTGCATGGCGACGAGATAACTAGAGCAATGACAAGGAGAACTGCAAATTATGACATGGACTCTGAAGACGAGGAATGGTTGAGCAAGCTCAATAATGAGTTTCAAGAACATGTTTCAGAGGATAATTTTGAGTTAATCATTGATGCTTTTGAGAAGGTTTATCATTGTAATCCAGATGATTCCTTTGATGTAAAAGCTGCGGCTAGCTCTTGTCAGGATCTTGGTAGCAAGGAAGTTGTAGATGCGGTATACACCTATTGGATGAGAAAACGAAATAAAAAACGCTCTTTGTTAATTAGGGTATTCCAGGTAAATTTATCATCTTGTTCTACTTATATTGTGTGTGTGTGTCTGTGTGTGTGAAGCATGTTTGTTTATGTTTTATGAATACAAAGTTTGTCTCTTCTCGAGTTCCAACACAATGTTTTGTGGTTGTCTTTCCATCTCAGTTTGAAATCACAATGTATACACCTATTTTCCAAATATTTCTTCTGTAGTAATAATGAATATTTGGAAAGTCTGGAAGTCCACATACTGGTTATTTTCTTTGCCGTTGTTTTTCCTACATATGGTTGAGTTCACCTCAAATATGAGTGAGAACCACTAGTGATCCTTAATGATGGAAATTATATTTTACCAATCTTAATGATAATATAATAAATATTATGGAATGGTGCTGGTTAGCAATAGGCCAAACTGTAACCATAATTTTCATTTTAACCAGAGTGGGGGATGCAATTCCAAATATACCCCGTGTCAAGCCAGATTAATTGGGATCTAAAGATTTTCTTGTTAGTTTAAATACGTAGCTGACTGATGCAATCTCCATTGCTATAGCAGCCTCTGACACCAGAAATGGTGCAGTTGAAGTGGTTTGATGCTGCTTGTTGCAATTGATCAGTATGCTTGATACGTATAACCAAGGTAGTCAAAATCGGGATTTTACGTATAATCGGAAAGGGGGAGTAAAATCGTATAATCGTTACATTAATCGTAAGATTATAGAAAATTCATAAATCTCAATATATGCATATAAGTTCTTATGTATGCATATAAATTAGCATAAGTAAGATAAAAAAAACCTTATATTCACACTTGAAATAGTTAATATAAATTTAAATTCATAACAGAGGATAACATATCATAACTATAGTCATAGTTATGAAGTCTCAAACAAAACAACAAAAGATGGGAAAAGAATGAGACAGTTGTGAAGGGAGAGCAGAGGGAATGAATGAACGTGCTCCATTTTGGAATGAAACACTGTACTTTGGAAAAAGCGCACAGTGAATAGGCACGTGCCCACTTAAAACCACGTTTTTCCAATTAAAAACCCTAATTTCTTAATGGGCTTCTCTGACCCGAGTCCCTAAAACGGGTCATCTTCTAACCCGGAACACTGAAACGGGTCTTCTCTGACCCGCGACCGTAACAATGAAGAAGGAACCCTAGCGCGCCGTCGCGAGTTCCGTCAGTGCGACTAGTTTTCTAGAATCGATAGAAATTGTAGATTACACGATTTCACGATTAAAAGGGACGATTATACACGATTTTACAAATCTACGATTTTGGGTATGAGCGTAATCGCCGAGGTTGGTCTGAATCGTAAAACCGTATGATTATACCCCCGATTTTGACTACCATGCGTATAACACATCTAGATAGCTCATAGATAGTCAATAGCCGCGCAATCACGTTATTGCTGATTGGCTGCGTCAGATGCTTTTGTCAAGGATTAGTCAACAGTTGCGCTGTCGCAGCGCATCTTGTGCCTGATAGTGATAATTGTGGGTAAAGCTGTTTTTGCCCTTCAAAATTGACATGTTTGAGACCCTACTTCTCTATTCTTTGAATAAACCATAAACCACTAAATACATTAGAGATGCAAATCACAGTCCCATTCATAGTTCATTGAACAGTGAAGTGAAAAAAAAATTAAAAGCGTAAAATCATTGAAATAGTAATAGAAAGTGATTGAGAATTGAACCTGACAGACTTGGCGTGTTCCTTCACATTTCCAGCGTTTCTCATTTTTTGTTCCTCTCTGTTTTCATCTTGTCCAATTTTCCTTCCTCACTCTTTTCCCACTGTTTTTATTTTTCTTCCTTTTTTATTTATTTATTTATTTATCTATTTATTTATTTATTCTCCTCTCTGTTGTATGTTTTTTATTCTTATTTTTCTTTCTCTATGTTTATAATTTTCTCTCTATTGTAAATTACTGTACTCATCCCTATTATCTAACTGACACGATTATTTGTCAGAAATATCAACCAAAGAGGGCACCACTTATTCCGAAGGCTTTGCTGCGAAAGAAGAGGTCGTTTAAAAGACAGCCAAGTCAGCATGGTAGAGGCAATCAAGCAAGTCTGTTGAGAGGTAATTTTTTACTTTTTGTCTTCAACCAGATTAAATTAGGAGTTCTAATATTTTGATTTCAAATGTGGTTGTCGTTGAATTTTGATGTACTTGTTTTTTCTTTATCCTTTTTGGTATTAGTAGATAGGCTCATCTTGCAATTCAAATACTTCAATATTACTGGTTTGTCCCAATATCTTGGATTGTTGCATTTTTTGAATAGAATATTCAGACATTTTCCTTGTTTTTTAGTTATTTCATTTCCTAGTTTGATAACGTATATAGAACACGTGTATATTCTTAAAATACCAGATTTTTTATGAGCATGTCACAACTGTGCGTATCTTCTACAAATTTATGGATATTCAGAAGAATTTATTATAGAATCTGTCAGAACAATTAATTGACTGATGCTGGTTTGGGGTTTGTGTTCATCTTCTGTCGTATTGGAATTTATTTGATAAACATTTAAGCCGTGGATGTTGTTCTCTACCTATATCATTAAATATATAGAGTTTTATTTTTTACGTTTGTGGTCATCTTGTATTGATTTTCCGCAATTGCAGCTGAACAAGATGCCTTGGAAGAGAATAATGCTATGCTTAGGATTAAAGAAGCCAAAGCCTCGGCAAATGCATCGATGGAAATAGCCATTCAAAAACGCAGAAGGGCTCAAACTCTTGCTGAAAATGCAGATTTGGCAACCTACAAGGCAGCAATGTTGCTTAAAATAGCCGGAACAGCTGTGGCTGCAGAATCAGTAGAAGTTGCGGCCAACTACTTTCTTGATTGATGGTTAAGATCAATTCAGTTCCAGATGCAAATTATAACACCACAAATTTTACTACAGGAATGCTCACAGTAGATTTGCTGCTGTGTTTTCTCCCTCTTATACTGTAAACATTGTACAGATTTTTGTTTGCATGTACAATTTAGATGGAAATCAAAATTCAAAACCTCACTAATCTTCTAGTAGATTGGTTGACTTCTTTTTTGCAAGAAAAAATTGAAGAAAAAGAATTACAGGATTTTCAAGACTCATCTCTTCTGCCTTTTTTTTGGCTTAACTGTGGGGTTGGGGGTTTCTATTTCCTTTTGCTTTCTAAGATTTTCCTTTTTTTTCTCTCTAAGGTTTGCTTCATATTTTATGTTCCATACTTCTATTTGTTCTCTATTTATGAGAGAAATAGACACATTTGAAAATTAGTACTAGAAATCTATTTTTATAAGTGGATTCTATTAATGAATATCATTAATCTTCCACTTGAGTCTATTTTTTATAAATAGACAACTAATGGAACAAAAAAGGAGCAAATCCAAACTCCTTATTAATCGTCCATTTGTTACCCTACATATTCAAATAAGTGATTTGATATTTTAATAATTTGAAGATTATTTAAATTTTATTTTTTTTTATAAAAATTGTAACAAATGGGCCTAAGGCTAGGAGTGGACTGGTTCTCATGGCGCCAATTTTTGTTGAAAATTTCATCTCCCTCCTATATTATTGATTTTTCAGCGCCCTCGGCAAAATCCCGCGCCTCATCGTTTCAAAATTTACTTTTTTGCTATTCGCTGTGTATTCAATGAAATTAAAACAGTATGTTGAGTTCGCTATTTAGGATGCGAACATTACAATATTAATAAAAGTTTGGTCTCATGTGTATATGAAAATGTCTACTTTTGGTCATTGTATACTATCTCTAATCGTTATTACAAGAAATTTTTTAGAGATTCTTTTGGTCTAATATGTATATGAAAATGTCAACTTTTGAGATGTATTTATTTTTTACCCTCATTTAATGTTTTTTTTTGTAAGACCCTCATTTGATTTTGTCCCTTATATTTGTGGATGCATTTACAATTATTATAGGGTTATTGAGGTAATACATCCTGTAAAGTTAGCGAGTTTTGTAATTCTCTTATGTAAAATTATTTTTTTGGATTTCCCTTCTCTGATGTGACATAAAAAAATTAACTTTTTGCTGACGTGACAATGCACTTTTACTGACGTGACAGTTGAATTTTGCATGCCACATAGCAAAAAGTCAAAAGAGAGATCATCCAAAAATAATAATTTTACAAGAGATAATTCAAAAAAATAATTTTACAGAAGAATTTACAAAACTCGTCAACTTTACGGTGTATTACCCCATCAAACCACCGAATTCAAACTGAATGGTTGAAATAGAGAGAGAAATGGAGAGAGAGAGAGAGAGGAGAGAGATATAGATAAAGATTAGAGAGAGAATACAAGTACCCAATAAAAGTTCTTGAACAATGTAATATTATCCAATTTGATTAATTTGATTTATACTATCTATATATAATTTATGATTAATTTGCATGCACTCTTATACAGTCAATCAATCACAAATTTACATTTATATGGCTTTTGAAGTAAATAAGATTAAAATAAGATATTAATTGATAGTGTAAATAATTTTTATACGGGGAGTAAATATTAAGTAAATCCATATAATATGTTCAAGAATACACATTTCATAACAATCAAGTTGAAGAATTCTTTTTTTAAAAAAGTTGCTTTAAATATTTGCTCTCGTGTATCATTTGCCAATTGTTAGGCTGTTACCGGCAATTTTGTCTTCATGCAAAAGATAAATTGTTAATGAAAGAAAATATAATATATTTCTGCTTTGTCTCAATCACTTGTCGTAGAGTTAGTGGAATGTATAACGCAGGTAACATCTTGAGTCGGCTCTCATCATAACCTTTGACATTGTTTGCTACTCAATTGCTTGCTGCCTTAATTAATTGTCATCAAACACGGATACTTTTCGGATTACGCGTGTTTCAATGTCAGACACGCATCATATTTGACACTAACACGACACTGATATTTATGATTATATTGAATTATATTATTTCTTCAAATTTTTACATGTGTTGACATGTTTATGTCTGTGTCGTGTCTGGTATCTATGTCTGTCTCTGCTTTTAGATTACTTGTAATAATATAATATAATGTTATGGTTAAGAAGTCTTCACTTGACATTAATCTTTGTCTTAGACCCTTTACCACCCAAATCAAAATCTATACTTGCAAGTAACATGTTATAAATGAACTTAAATGTATGAGTAGGGAATTATTGATCCTTGGTATATTTTGACTTTTTAATGCATATGCTAATTTAGAAGTAGAAGAACAAAAATAGAATAGCATATTGGATTGATATGGAAGCAGAAATGGCTGAAGTAGATATTGTGAGGCCAATGAGTGATGGAAGGAGGAGCAAGAGTTTTGGAGAGTTAATTAAGATCTCAGCAAGTGAAGAGGAGGAGGAGCTGAAATGGGAAGCTTTATGGAGGCTTCCAACATATGATAGAATGAGAAAAGGGATTTTGAAGCAAGTTCTTGATAATGGAAAAGTTAACTATCAAGAAGTTGATATCACCAAACTTGGAGTACAAGAAAAGAAGCATCTTCTAGAGAGCATAATTAACACTGCTGAAGAAGACAATGAGATTTTTCTCCACAAAATGAGGGACAGAATTGATAGGTACACATAACACATGACCATAGCTTTGGTTTTATTTGAATTGCTTTTACATTCTAATTCATCTGTTTTATGCAATATTCTACTAACTGATTTTACATATGTTTTTTGTTCATTGTTACTACAGAGTAGGAATTGAGATTCCAAAGATTGAGGTTCGGTTCGAGAATTTATCAGTCGAAGGGGATGCATATGATGGAACCAGAGCCTTGCCAACACTCATCAATGCTACCCTGAATGTAATAGAGGTATGTTCAACTTCAACAAACAGAAACAAATTATGGGAGAATTCAGATTCGATTTCTGGATGGAATTAATCTTGGTTAGAATTTATTGATCTTGCGACCAATGTTATTTTTTATGAAGTTCAGTTTGTTTTATTTTTCGTGTCAACCGAGTAATGCGCACACAATTGTAAATACTACTGGTCGGATGGCGGCATTCATATGGTTCAGATTAAAACTCAATAATTCTAGAACTCAGCATTCTCTGATTCAAATTCTATATTATGAAATAAATTAAAAAATTGAGGAATACTGGTAAAATTCTAATTTAAATTAGAATTAGTATTTTTTTAATAGCATGATAGAATATTGTTCGATCTCTAGCCGATAAATATGGAAAAATATTTGTTTAGAGATGTCAACCCCTTAAATAAATCTCTGTTACTTTAAAAGAATTAATCTTTGCAGTTACACATAGAGAATACTTTGGTTTACCAAAAAAGGAAGATTAAAGACATATTTTGGTTTCATAAATTAGTCCCTAATTTTATTATAATAAAGGGGTTAATTTGTCTACAGTATGACAATTTTAGGATTTTAATTTAAATTTTATATTTGTTGAAAACAAAATCGAACAATAATTTTTTTTTGAGGGACTAAAATAAATCTTCACTCTGTAACCAAAAAAAAGTCTTCACTCAAAACAGAGTATTTATTGTTAAATAATTTATGAAAAGTATATATATAATTTTAAGTTGTTGATAGATCCAATTTTCTTTTCTTCCATTTTACTTGAAATATAATATATGAATCCTGTATATGTTATAGTAAAAATATGTATATTACTTTTATACAAAATAATGTGTTGGAGAACTCAGATAGCAATAAAATATAAAGAACAAAACTCATTAAGAAACTTCACAACACATCCCCACCAAAATCTTCAAATATTTGAGTACATGAGTTTGATCTTTATTATATATCCTTCATTTAACACATTGTTAGTTAATCACTCACACTTATGAATTTTAAATTGAAATGGAATAATGTTAAGCAATGAACAAAGACATTTTGTTTTTGATTTTTCTTGTTTTATCTTTTGATTTGCAATGGACTTAAGGATCAAACCTACGACCACTAGCATAGTATCGAAATCCCTTACCACTAGACCAAACCTAGTGGAGACATTTTGTTGTTTTGTTTCTATTTTTCCATTAATATGCAGATAAATGTGTTGTATATATGACTAGTTACTATTGCCAAATATAATTTAGTTCTGCTTACTTTGAAAGTTATAATTACATATGATCTTATACGTATTTATAATTGTGGCAAATAGGGACTTTTGAGTCACATCAAGATTTTGGCAGTTAAGAAAAGGGTTATCAGGATTCTCAAAGATATTAGTGGAATTGTAAAACCATCAAGGTACTTGAAATTAGTGATTTTATATATATGATTGTGGTCAACCTTACAAAAATAAGTAAAATGCTGAACAATATAGTTACAATGACTTTGATCCTTTCTGTGTCTTTTTCCAGAATGACTTTATTATTGGGACCTCCAGGTTCAGGAAAAACTACACTGCTTCAGGCACTTGCTGGGAAAATGGACAAGGATCTAAGGGTTTGTCATCCCCTCCTAAGCCCCTTTTACAAATGATAAATGCATAGTATGAATCATGAATTAAGTATGCATCATGAACTCTCAACAGGTATCAGGAAGAGTCACTTACAATGGTCATGAATTGTCAGAATTTGTTCCTCAAAGAACATGTGCTTATATTAGTCAGCATGATCTTCACCATGGAGAAATGACAGTGAGAGAGACGCTGGACTTCTCCGGACGCTGCTTGGGTGTTGGAACAAGGTATGAAATGTTGACAGAATTGTCAAGACGAGAAAAAGAAGCAGGTGTCAAACCAGATCCTGAAATAGATGCTTTCATGAAAGCCACATCAATGAAAGGTCAAGAAACAAGTCTTGTTACAGATTATATTCTCAAGGTTTGGTTATGCTATTACTTTTAAAGTTGATTCCTTTTTAGTCGATCAACATTAATCCAACCTTCTTTCATCTAATATACTGATATAATATAATAGATTCTTGGGCTGGAAACGTGTGCCGATACATTGGTGGGAGACGAGATGAGAAGGGGCATATCTGGTGGACAAAAGAAGCGCTTAACCACCGGTAAGTGTCATGTGCTTCTTGAATCGCATGTCTCTTTATAGAAGAATAACGATATGGCATAGAATCTTTACAAATCCTTCATAGACTGACACTCCGAGGAAAGACATTAAATAAGAAAAACATGTTATTCATTATGCTATGATCACATTTCTCAAATGGTATAGATTAATGCAGGTGAGATGTTGGTGGGACCTGCAAAAGCCCTCTTTATGGATGGAATTTCAACTGGTTTGGATAGTTCTACAACCTTCCAAATAGTAAGGTTTATGAGGCAGATGGTTCATATAATGGATGTGACTATGATAATCTCACTTCTGCAACCTGCACCAGAAACATATAACCTTTTTGATGACATAGTACTACTTTCAGAAGGTGAGATTGTCTATCAAGGTCCCCGTGAGAGTGTTCTAGATTTTTTTCAAACTACGGGCTTCAAGTGCCCAGAAAGAAAGGGAATTGCAGACTTTTTACAAGAGGTAACTTCTAGAAAGGATCAGGAGCAGTACTGGTTCAGAAGGGACACACCTTATCAATATGTTAGTGTGCCTGATTTTGTAACCCACTTCAACAATTACAGCATTGGTAAACAACTTCATGAAGAGATTCAAGTTCCATTTGATTCTAATAAAACACATCATGCTGCATTAGTGAAGGAAAAGTATGGAATCACCAAATGGGAACTCTTCAAGGCATGCTTTGCAAGCGAATGGCTTTTCATGAAGCGCAGCTATTTTGTATATATATTCAAGACTTTTCAAATTACTATCATGTCTTTAATTACTATGACAGTATTTTTTAGAACAAAGATGGAACACGGTCGACTTGAGGATGGAGGAAAATATTATGGTGCACTATTTTTCAGTCTTATCAATGTGATGTTCAATGGAGCAGCAGAGCTTGCGATGACTGTTAACAGACTTCCTGTTTTCTTCAAGCAGAGAGATTTCCTATTTTATCCCGCATGGACTTTTGCATTGCCCATTTGGGTCCTCAGGGTTCCTATGTCTCTATTGGAATCAGGATTATGGATCATCCTCACTTATTATACTATTGGTTTTGCTCCATCACCTAGTAGGTATGAGAATGCCATCTATACTGACTTAGTTTCTTAGTGGCATGTGAGAATTTTAGGTAGGATGCATGAGTTCGCGCAAGATAAGATAAAATTAAGAATGAATTGATTGGAACACTATTTTATCATTTGAAAATTTTTTATTGACTGGCAAATTTTGTTCAATTATGTATCTAAAAGCTTATTACAGGTTTTTCCGCCAACTATTGGCATACGTCTGGGTAAATCAAATGGCTCTGTCCCTTTTCCGCTTCATTGCCGCAATTGGAAGGTCAAGAGTTGTGTCTAACACACTTGCTTCCATAACAATTTTAGCTGTTTTCGTCTTAAGTGGATTTACTGTTTCAAGAGGTAGGTAACAACTTTTCTGTATACATCTATACAATATACTAGATAATATTTCAATATTAAATGACATTTCACATTTTTCATGTGAAATTTTTTTTTTTTCTCTTTCTATTTTCTGATCACTGCAAACCCTCTCTCCATATATAGATGATATTGGACCATGGATGATATGGTGCTATTATTCTTCACCTATGATGTATGGAATGACTGCAATAACCATCAACGAATTTCTAGACGAAAGATGGAGTGCTGTGAGATCTTATTCTTGTTGAGATAATCAATTGTCTTCAACCTTATAAGTTATAACACTACATAACTATTAATTCATTACTGATTCTTCACTATTTGCAGCCTAATATCGACCCTAGAATTAATGAGCCCACAGTTGGGAAGGCTTTACTCAAGGCCAGAGGCATATTTACAGAAGACTATTGGTATTGGATATCTATTGGTGCTCTTATAGGATTTTCTCTACTGTTCAATGTTTGTTTCATTCTCGCTCTAACTTACTTGGACCGTAAGTTTCCATCCTAATCATTCTTGATGTAGCATGTTTGCATCTGTAAGGTTTTGTTTATTAAATTGATGAATAATTTTAATGACTAAATTAAAAGAGAGGATGATAAAGGAACGCTAGAAAGATACCTGTTAGATAACCATATCAAGAAAAGCAAAGCCACCAATCTAGCTGCATGGAAGACAGTAACCATTTGAAAAATCCTTCATAAGAAATCCTCTGATATCGCTTTGAAATTAAATTGCAGCATACAGAAGCTCCAAATCTATCATAGTGGAACAGGAAGACAGTAGAAAAAACACAACGACCCCCACCTCGGTGGAAAAAACATCAGGAGAAATGACAGAAAACTCAGCTTCAAATGTTGAATCCTTTGAAGGTAATATTAAATTTTTTTTGATAATTAATGATAAAAGCAACTACCTCAATGAGACAATAGAGAAGATATAATTTAATTTCACATAAAATACTTTATAGAATAAAACATCAACTAGTCCCTTAAGTATCGCTGTCTCTTCTATTCATTCCCTAAAGTATATAAAAATAATTAGTCCTTAAACTATATAAAATTTGTCTAAGTTAGTCCATAAACTATATGAAATTCGTCAAATTAGTGCCTATTGTTATATATTGACAAGAGATACTAGGGACTAGCGAGACAGATTTCATATTGGTTAGGGACTAAATTGACGGTTTTAAAATAGTTTAAGGACTATTTATTATTTTCATATAGTTTAGGCGTTAAATAGGACAAAGACTGATACTTGAGGGACTAAATTTTGATGGTTTACTCTAATTTATGTGGTAGTCAAAAGAAATATCACTCCTATCCTAAATTAAGTTTAACTTAATCAAAATGATGGGGTTAACTATCTATGTCTTAAGTTTACGATTTATACAATTTCTTCGCAGTTGTGTTATACATGCAGTTTACTGTAAGCACTCATGCCAATTGGAAATGAACAAAAAAATAATTTTAATTACTACAGGTGCAGACATAGAAGTAAGAAACAACCCACATAGCTCAAATCCTAAAGCTGCAAAGAATGCAAAATTCAAGAAGGGCATGGTGTTGCCCTTTCAGCCTCTATCACTTGTTTTTGAAAATGTGAATTATTATATCGATATGCCAAATGTAAATTCCTATTCCCCTTCCTATATCTTCCCATTATTTCTCACCTCTAACACAACTTTATACAATGACCATTTTATCTGACATTTGTATTTTTCTACAAACTCATTCTTAATTAAAAAGATTAAACATTGAGGAGTAAAAGGTATGTGTATGTATGTACATGCATTTGTGTGATCAATGATTCTTATTATAAAGAAAAATAAAATAATTTGAACACCGAAGTTAACTTTACATGAAAAAGGTTATGTAATAAAGTCATCTTGATTCAATACTAAATTTAAAATTATTTTTAAAATATATTATAGTATCACGACTCCGAAATGTCACATTAGTAATTTATTATCAGGAAATGAAGCAAGGAATTAAAGAGGATAGACTCCAACTACTAAGAGACATAAGTGGTGCTTTTAGGCCTGGAATTTTAACAGCATTAGTTGGTGTAAGCGGTGCAGGAAAAACTACTTTGATGGATGTGCTTTCGGGAAGGAAAACTAGTGGTTACATTGAAGGAGGTATCAACATCTCGGGTTATCCTAAGAACCAAGCAACTTTTGCTCGGATTAGTGGTTATTGTGAACAAAATGATATTCATTCTCCCAATATTACAGTTTATGAATCTCTTTTGTTTTCTGCTTGGCTGCGGCTCAGTAAAGAGGTTGATATTGAAACTCGAAAGGTATGTTATTATCAAACCAATGTTCATGTTAAACCTCTTCTCATAGGCTCTTATATTTGTCTATTTTAAATATGTCCCGACCTACATCTCTAACAAATTCTAATCATCTACAACTCTACTTATTATCCTCAGATGTTTATTGAGGAAGTTATAGAGCTAGTTGAGTTACATCCAGTGAGAAATTTCTTAGTCGGCCTTCCCGGAATAGATGGCTTATCAACGGAGCAGCGAAAGAGGCTTACCATTGCTGTAGAATTGGTTGCAAATCCTTCCATTATCTTTATGGATGAACCAACAACTGGTCTTGATGCTAGAGCTGCAGCAGTTGTTATGCGTACTGTTAGAAACACAGTGGATACAGGGAGAACTGTTGTGTGCACAATTCATCAACCAAGTATTGATATATTTGAAAATTTTGATGAGGTAAATATGAAGAACAAGATTTTGCAAATGAAATTCTTATTTTTATAATGATTTCAAAGGAACTATACTAACCCTTGGCACATCTTGAGCTTAGCTGCTTTTGATGAAGACGGGTGGACAAGTTATATATGGTGGTCCTCTAGGTCGAAATTCTGAGAAACTTATAGAGTACTTTGAGGTAAACTTGTCCCTGGTAATGTACAAACTTAATTAGTTAGATGTCAGTAACCTTACAGATTGTGTATGACATATTTCAGGCAATTACAGGAATTCCAAAGATTGAAGATGGATATAATCCAGCCACATGGATGCTGGATATCAGTTCTCATGTGGTTGAGTCTCAGCTTAATATAGATTTTGCCGAATTATACAATAAGTCAAGCCTTTACCAGTAAGTGACACTCATAGTCATAGCTATAGCCTATAATATGAAAAATTCTTGATTCTTTTTACCCATATTTGTCTGAAATTTCTCACGATGCTTTGATAACATTTTTCCAGACGGAACCAAGAACTCATCAAGGAACTATCCACACCAGCACCTGGAACAAAAGAGCTTTACTTTTCATCTAAATACTCCCAATCATTTGTTACACAATGCAATGCTTGCTTCTGGAAACAGTACTGCTCCTATTGGAGAAATCCACAGTATAATGCTGTCAAATACTTCATCACAATAGTTATTGGTGTTTTGTTTGGACTAATTTATTGGAAAAAAGGAGATAAGATGTAAGTCTTAAAGTTTTTTTGACAGTATTATATTTCACTAGTACCTTTTAACTTCGACATTGTTTCTAACTCACCATAAACAATGACATGTTTTCGCACCAGTGTCCCTTACCTTCTTAATCACAGAATTGCTCCAAAATATCATTAGACATAGGACGAAGGTGCAAAAGCTGGCTTAAGTAACAATTTATTTTCCCAAATGTCCATGATAAAGTTATTAAATACTACATGGTTTCATAATTGTATGTTAAAATATCATCATATATGCAGAGAAAAGGAACAAGACCTTTTAAATCTGATTGGAGCTATGTATGCATCTGTTATTTTCCTTGGTGCATCCAACACTAGCAGCGTGCAACCTATTGTTGCAATAGAAAGAACAGTTCTCTACCGTGAAAGAGCAGCTGGATTGTACTCAGAACTGCCCTATGCAATTGGTCAGGTGAAACTAACTAATTCCTTCACTTAAAAGAACAATAACAAGGATAAGTTTTAGCAAAATTACACAGTTCATTAAAATAACTATTTTTGCAGGTTGCAATTGAAATAATTTATGTTGCAATCCAAAGTCTGATATACTCTATCATCCTCTACTGGATGATTGGGTTTGAACCACAAGTTGAAAATTTCTTTTGGTTCTACTTCTTCATATTCATGTCCTTTATCTACTTCACACTATATGGAATGATGACGGTGGCTCTGACCCCAAACCACCAAATTGCTGCCATTGTGATGTCTTTTTTCCTCAGCTTTTGGAACCTGTTCTCTGGTTTTCTTATTCCAAGAACGGTATGTTTGTTTTTACTATTCTAATTTTTAACACATCATCCAACATTTCCTCTAATAGTTGTTGTTTTCGACTTTGCAGCAAATTCCAATATGGTGCAGGTGGTATTATTGGGCATCTCCTGTGGCATGGACTATATATGGACTGGTAACATCCCAGGTGGGTGACAAGAACAGTCCAATAGAGGTTCCTGGATATAGGCTCATGACAGTAAAAGATTATCTCGAGAGGCAGTTAGGCTTTGAATATAACTTTCTTGGATTTGTTGTTTTGGCTCATATTGCATTTTGCCTTCTCTTCCTTTTTGTATTTGCCTATGGCATTAAGTTTTTAAACTTCCAGAAAAGATAATCACACATGGAATAATGAACATGGAAATCAAAAATACAAGTAGAATTTTTTTTTAGGTAAAATTATTTGTAAAATAAATATGGAAAACGTATCCTATAATGACATATTGTCTAATATTCAGTGTGATTAATGTTTAGCAAAATCATTTGATGATAACCATATTAACCAATACATGGGTAATTTACATAAAACTCATCACATATAAAAAGGGGAAATTGCACTCATCTACCCTAAAGTGTTTTCGATTAAAATACACCCCTCTGGTTTATAATTGAACACTAACCTCCCTTGATTTTTTCTCCAAGTGAAGTGACATTCCTTTGAAGTATAATGTTTGTGCTGAGTTAATTAACGTAAGGTACAACCTTACAGTTGCCACACCTAACTGGTCTGCAACTTGTTGCCTTGTAGCATCAGTGTGTGTCAACAAGATGATGCATATAATTTGAAAGTAAAATATAGACTCCATTGTTATTATCTAACCATAAGATTCTTTAAGGTACCAGTATCCTCTACAGCCCTGCACACTGTACTGCAGTTGCAAAGTGTACTGCAGTTGCAAAGCTGTTGGATCTGGGTGTAGTGTTGAATCTACCCAGATAAAATGACCCCATAGTCACAACAATAGAAATGCCAATTAGCAGCGGTTTTTATTGCAAGCAGTGGCAGTTTATACCGCTCTAAATCAATCGAGTTCCACTGCTTTGTAATCCATGACTTATCCATTGCTTAAATATTATTATTCTAAATTTCAATTAAACATCATTTAATAAATTTATCATACTACATGTGTGTGCGCGCATGCGCGCTTTGATGTAATATCAGAAGTCCTTCATACAAATATTATTTCTCTTATTCTAAAGTTTTTGCATAATGTTTTAGTAGATACAGTCACAATATTCAGTATTAAGTATTCTAAATTAATGGATAACTTTATAGTGGATATAGTCATAATATCGAGTCCCTTGATTATTCAAATGAACAAAACTTGACAGCAACAATTATGAAACAGTAAATTTACCATACTTGCAAATGAATTTAGTAAAGGTGCTGTTTTTATTGATAATACTGTAACTACAGTGTATGGTCAATTGACTTAAAGCAGCATCTCTACAGATGAGTGATGATGCATAAGAGAAACATTCTTCATCTTGCATCATGGTATCAAAATTCAAAACTACTAATACATCTTCAATTAGTTTAGCATTTAAATAAGTGAGACATTATATCTTCCCAATGGAATTGATGTATGTCTCTGGAATAACTGATTTTAGTCGCAAAAGAAAAGAATTACTACAATCCCCAACAGAGGACACCTGATGTGATACTGTGGCAATAAGAATGAAATTTTCACCATTCCCCACATCTATCTTGTACAGCTCATGGAAAACTTTCTGAAAATGATTTACCAAGTTGTCATAGAATGATTGACTTGGAGAAATGACATTGATAGCGAGAATACCAAATTCAGAAAGAACTAATTTACTAGCAAGAATAACACGCTTTCTAACAAATTCCAAAGGTGGAGAACTTACACCGTCTATTATATCGCCCGAATCCAAATCAACCATAACAACATCAAACTTACGTGTGAGCTCACCATTCCCCAAGTGGCCAAAACCATCATGCTCAAAATCACCAAAAGAACTCTCATTGTGATGTTTTCCATGGTAAGCAAGTTTCTTCAAGTATTTAACCGCGTCTCCAACAATAACACGAAGAAATTCAGACTCTTTCAATCCAAAATAATTCTTCGCAACCTTCAAAACCTCCTTATCACTATCAACACCAGTAACCTCAAAACCCAATTGAACTTCCATAAAACTTAGCAAAGCCCCACCACCAACCCCAAGGCACAAAGCTTTCGGTCTTAACCCACTTCGAACCTTTCCCTCTATACACTCACTAATCAACGAAAGACTAGCAACCATAGGCCCCAAGTAAGGATGAACCAAAACCCTAAGATCAAGCATAAACTTTGCATCATCTCCAATAACAACACTATCGGTCTCGGGAACAATAACAACCTCAGTTTGAATAAGATTAGGCATTCTCTTAAACCTCAACCGTCTCCGAAACTCCCTTCGATTATTCTCGGTTTTAATTTCTACATCTTCAACTAACATTTCACCAACATGAGAACTAACACATTTATGTATAACTACACTAGAAACTAAATTATCTTCATAATTCAAAATTGTTATATCAGGGATTATACCGTTTTTAAACAACGATTTCGGACACAAAGCTAATAAAAGAGGTTTTAACAATACCTGAAATCGTTCTTGAAAAGAATCATCATCGGAATGGTTTCCGATCAAAATTAAGCGGGAAATTGATGGTGGAGAAGTGAGGAGAAGTTGGAGATGACCTGATTTGGTGGAGAAGATCCAATCGGATTCACGGCCGCGGGGGATTAACATTGCAGCGACGTGCGGTGGTGAGTGAGGTGGTTGGTGGTGGAGTGGTGAGTCGAGAACAGCGAGTCGGAGAAGAGAATGAGAAGAAAGTGGATTGGGGAGAGTGAAGGAGATGAATTGAGATGAGGTTAGGGTTTCAAAGGTTGATGGATTAAGAGCCATTAATAGTAATGAGAAGAAGAAATTTGATTCAACAGAAAATGCAGTCAGTGATGATGGAGAGCGGAGAGAGATTATTGTTCCCGGCACCTCAAAAATATGATTTTGTCCTCTTTTTTTTTTGTAATGGGTTCATATTCTATTTTTGTAATGAAATTACAAGAAAGTTTATTAAAGACCCTCTAAATTAAATACAAAAAATAAATAATTAACTTAAACAAATTTATAAAGATAGGTTCATATTCTTCGAGGGTTAGTGATTAATTGCTTGATGAATTTACAAAATCTCTAGTTACTTGTAATGTTGATGTAGGAGAGATTTGAGGAGTGTCTAAAAGTTTGAAGTATGTTAAAAGACTCGAATATAATGCAATTGACTTAAATGTGGACTAGATGGTTGTTGATCAGGTCATTCAAAGTGGCACATCAAGAAGCCTTATAGGGCAAAAGTTTGGTGAAGCATATACGACATTTATTGAGTATGAATTGGAATGTTGATGTTAGTCATATGCTTACTGAAAGTTAAATCGTTTGTGCGAACACACTTGTAAATGTGAATTGCTCTTTGGATAAAAATATTATATTCTGCACTTTATTCCTAGTCAAAGTCAACAAAAACTGACTGGATAATTCGTGATTTGGCAGATTTGTGACGTGGCATGTCACTTCGCATCTTAAAATACAAAATGTCAAGACATTTCACATCTTAAAATACGAATGTTAAAATTTGTTATATAGTTCGTTTTATCACTTTGTATGCACTTTGTATATTATACATGTTCGTATCCTATAATATGCGAACCATAATTCATTTCGTATTTCAAGATAAAAAGAGCATATTAAGTGATTCATCCCTAAATATAAAAAAAAAAAAAAATGTGTATCTCGCAAAAACAAAAGACTGTATCTCCAGTCTCCACTGTTGCTTAATTTCATAAGGACATTTTCGTAACATTACACTCAAATGTGGCAGTAATGGCTGCGGCGACGGTGGCGGTGGTGGAGTTTCCCGCATAAGATAGCTCCTAATTCCCGGCGATCGAAAATAAGAAAACATCATCCATCGTCTCGTATGATGGATCCTCCTTCTTCTCCACCTCAATCCTCTTTCCTTCCTCTTTCTCCACCTCAATATTCTTTCACTCCTCCTTCCCTGTCACCATCACCTCAACAAAACCCTAACCCTAATATTCAATCCCATTCAATCCCTAATTGGGACCAAAACCCTAACCTAACTCACTACCTTGATCTATCAGTCCCTAAGAAGAGAAGACGCGGCAGGCCCCAACTCAATCCGTCGTCGTTTCGTTCTAACGATGTTACCTCTTACGCCATCACTTCTTCTTCTTCCTCTTCAATCAGAAACTCACCGTCATTGTCGATTCAAGCGGCAAACGATTTCTCCGATGAGATTATTATGATAAACAAAGAAGCGAAAACTGAGGCAATGGTTGCACTCACTGCTGGTTTTCCAGCGGATTCGCTATCCGAAGAGGAGATTGAAACCGGAGTTATACCGGTTATTGGAGGGATTGAACAGGTGAATTATACTCTTATTAGGAACCATATTATTGCTAAATGGCGTGAGAATGTTTCGGTTTGGGTTACTAAGAATATGTTTATTGATTATATACCTCAACATTATCATTCACTTTTGGATTCAGCTTATAATTATCTTGTATCGCATGGTTATATTAATTTTGGTGTTGCTTCGATGATTAAGGAGAAAATACCTAGTGAACCGAGTAAGCCTGGTGTGAATGTGATTATTGTTGGTGCTGGTCTTGCTGGGTTGGCTGCTGCTAGGCAGTTGATGAGGTTTGGGTTTAAAGTGACTGTGTTGGAAGGGAGGAAACGGGCTGGTGGACGGGTTTATACTAAGAAAATGGAGGTTGGGAGTAGGGTGGGTGCGGCTGCTGAGTTAGGTGGGAGTGTTTTGACGGGCACTTTAGGGAATCCGCTTGGGATTGTGGCTAGGCAGTTAGGTGATTCGCTTCATAAGGTGAGAGATAAGTGTCCACTTTATAGTGTGGATGGAAAGCCGGTTAACCGTGATATGGATGTGAAGGTTGAATCTGCTTTTAATCGTTTGTTAGATAAAGCAAGTAGGCTTAGGCAATTAATGGGGGAGGTCTCTGTCGACGTGTCCCTTGGGGCAGCGTTGGAAACGTTTCGGCAAGTGTATAAGGATGCTGTCAATGATGAGGAGATGAAGTTGTTTAATTGGCATCTTGCAAATTTGGAATATGCCAATGCTGGTTTACTATCGCATCTTTCACTTGCGTTTTGGGACCAAGATGATCCGTATGATATGGGAGGAGATCATTGTTTTTTGCCTGGAGGAAACGGAAAGCTTGTTCAAGCCTTGGCTGAGAACGTGCCAATTTTATATGAGAAAACTGTAAATACGATTAGGTATGGTAGTGATGGAGTGCAGGTTATTGCTGGAAGTCAGGTATTTGAGGGTGATATGGCATTGTGTACTGTTCCCCTGGGTGTGTTGAAGAAAGGGTCTATCAAATTTATACCAGAGTTGCCTCAAAGAAAGCTTGACGGAATCAAAAGATTGGGTTTTGGTCTACTGAATAAAGTTGCTATGCTGTTTCCTCATGTGTTCTGGGAGATGGATCTTGACACTTTTGGGCATCTTTCAGATGATCCAAGTCGTCGTGGTGAATTTTTTCTGTTTTACAGTTATGCAACAGTTGCTGGTGGACCCCTGTTGATTGCTTTAGTTGCAGGGGAAGCTGCACATAAATTTGAGAGCATGCCCCCTACAGATGCAGTAACAAAGGTTCTTCAAATTCTGAAGGGTAACATTTATGTGAAATCTACAACATTGATATTTCTTTTCCATTATAATTCATCAGCTCCATCATAAATCATAAATCATCTAATACAATTCCACGATCAGAATGTGCCCAAAATATGCATCAATAAATTTACAACTTACCACAGATAAGAAATTGCAAGTCCCCTAAGAAATTTTGATGTTTCTTTAATTCCTTTTTTGTGTCTTGGGCTATAAGTTTTGGTCATAATATATATACTCCCTCTGTCTTATTTTGATTGTTACTCTTGAAAAATATGTTTGTCCCAAATTATTTGTCACTTTAGAATACCAAGACTTTTTTGTTCAATAATAATTTAACGGGTCATGCTAAACATTGCACCCGGTGCAATGGTTAAGGAAACAAAAACGGAAATAAAATCTTGAAAGTAGTGCTTTCAATGCTTTGAAATTTTAAAAGGGAATCTTTTCTACTTGGAATTTTTATTTTTATTTTCATTTTTGTTTCCTTAACCATTGCACCGGGTGCACTCTTTAGCATTTTCCTAATTTTATTAATCGGTATATCAACCTACTCTATATTAATTAGCTGTTCTACCTAACTCCTGCTACAGCCAGGGCATTCTTGTCAAAATTACTTTGAAAATGAGTATAGCTGATGATTTTCTTAAGATATGTGTATTACCCTGAACAACAAATAAAATGAGACAGGTGGAGTATAAACTAAATTGTATAGTTTTATAGTTTTTCTTGCATGGAATATCTCACAAATGCTTTTTTTTTTATGAACTATATATATATTTTTTTTATGAACACAAATGTTTCTTTTAGTGCTGAGGGAAAAGCTTAGTCAGTTAACTACTTAGCATTTTTCCCAGATCTAGAAACAAATTACAATCAGTTTTGGACTGCCAACCATTTTGATAGAGGTTATTCACATAGTTCATTGGAAATGTTGGATTTATGTTATAGCTGCTACGCAACAGTGTGTTACTTTAGTTTATATGTAACCACTAATATTCACTTCTGAGTCTTTAACAATATTAAGATCAGGCTTTTTTTTAATACTCCATCCAATGTGTATTACCCTGAACAACAAATAAAATGAGACAGGTGGAGTATAAACTAAATTGTATAGTTTTATAGTTTTTCTTGCATGGAATATCTCACAAATGCTTTTTTTTTTATGAACTATATATATTTTTTTTATGAACACAGATGTTTCTTTTAGTGCTGAGGGAAAAGCTTAGTCAGTTAACTACTTAGCATTTTTCCCAGATCTAGAAACAAATTACAATCAGTTTTGGACTGCCAACCATTTTGATAGAGGTTATTCACATAGTTCATTGGAAATGTTGGATTTATGTTATAGCGGCTACGCAACAGTGTGTTACTTTAGTTTATATGTAACCACTAATATTCACTTCTGAGTCTTTAACAATATTAAGATCAGGCTTTTTTTTAATACTCCATCCAATATGTCTTAATATATTCTTTTCACCAGTAGTATTTTTGAATTGTCATCAAAAGATCATGAGCAAGTTTTTGCCGCTGAATTTCAGTCAATTAAAATTGGTCATGATGTTTTTAGATCTGATTACTATTTTATTTAAGAAATATGCATAAGAAAAATCCTTCATCTGTGTGCAGGTATCTATGAACCAAAAGGAATCAGTGTTCCTGAACCTATCCAAACTGTCTGTACTAGATGGGGTAGTGACCCCTTCTGCTTTGGTTCTTACTCTAATGTTGCAGTTGGAGCTTCAGGTGATGATTATGATATTTTAGCTGAAAGTGTGGGAGATGGTAGACTTTTCTTTGCCGGGGAAGCAACTAATAGGCGCTATCCTGCTACTATGCATGGGGCTTTTCTAAGTGGTCTAAGAGAAGCAGCAAATATGGCCCACCATGCTAATATTAGATCAATGAATGTGAAGGTTGAAAAGACCCCTTCGAATGCTCATTCTTGTGCTTCCGCTCTTGCGGATTTATTTAGAGAACCTGATATAGAATTTGGGAGTTTTTCTATCATTTTTGCTCGGAAGAATGCAGACCCAAAATCACCTGCAATCTTGAGGGTAACATTTGGTGAGTCTAAAAAGAAGTATCATGAAGTTGCCAAACAAGACCAACAACAACACTCAAACAAACTACTATTTCAGCAGCTTCAGTCACATTTTAATCAGCAGCAGCAGCAGCAGCTTCATGTTTATACTTTGCTGTCAAGACAACAGGTTCTTGACCTAAGAGAAGTAAGAGGCGGTGATGAAATGAGGTTGAATTACCTTTGTGAAAAGCTAGGAGTGAAGCTGGTGGGTAGAAAAGGATTGGGGCTGAATGCTGATTCTGTCATTGCTTCTATTAAAGCTGAGAGGGGCAATCGTAAACCTGTTTCAACTTCTCTGTCTCTTAAACCAGGTGACTGATTTATCTTTCTTTTTATTCTTTATCCTTTGTTTATGCATAGTTGCAGCAATTTAATTGACATTTTACACGGCCTATAGGGTTAGGAGTGTCAAAGCTAAAAGCAGGCATTATGAAGCGAAATATAATCAGGTTTGAGCTGAATTTCTTGATAGTCATAAGTTATAGTATCTCGTC
Organism: Trifolium dubium; assembly: GCA_951804385.1. Classification (NCBI taxonomy): domain Eukaryota; kingdom Viridiplantae; phylum Streptophyta; class Magnoliopsida; order Fabales; family Fabaceae; genus Trifolium; species Trifolium dubium. Next base: position 11,694,910 of record OX638070.1, read on the forward strand.
ATCATCTCAAATCATAAGATGTTCTATTTGATATGAAATCATAACTTAATTATATTGATTGACTCAGAAAGGCAAAGGTGATGAAGAAAAGCAATGGATCCATACCCCGTGCAAACATGAATGTAGTGAGTGCCGCTAAAGTATCAGAAGAGAATCAGATAATAGATCAAGTGCTTCCCAATGTGCTTGTTTCAGGTAATTGTTCTATAAAGGAAAAATATTTTGATACTCAGTATTCCCTTTCAAAATGAATACTCTCTGGACTTGTGTTAATTGTTTTATAATTTTTTAATTTCTTCAATTTTTCGATAGGCAACATTTTCCATATAATATTTGGCTTTGTTGCGAAAAGAAACTATTGCCCGCGTTTATAATTTGGATCTTTAGTTTTGCACGTTTATTAAAACATTAATAACATGCATATATTTGTGCGTAATAGTCCAAAACAATGTATATTTTCATCAGTGAATGTTAACCTGTGTGGATGAACTTGCATGTTTTGTTGGATAATTATCCTTTCCTCAGTTACTCTTCTATATGCAATTACATTAGTTTTTTTTATCCTATTCAAATGATTGACAGTATCCCCGGCCTTTTTATCATATGTAAACAGAAAACTTCAACTTTCAATTGAGCATGTGTTAATATTTTATTGTAGTTTGCTTCTGGTAGCTACCCCAGTTAGTCTTGCTGAAATACTAACTTCCAAAATATTTCTAGGGAACAATCCAAGTGACTTACCAAACTCAAATCCATAAACCGATGACATTTCTTCATCTTGAAGGTGAGAAATACCCAATGAATCTTGATTCTGATAGCTTTTCTTGGATTTCAGATTTATGATTTTACTTTTTAAAAAGACTAATTGCTCATATTAAATTGCAGAAAGACTAATATACCATTCAGCTTATTCTCTCTGGGAACTTCTGTCGGGGATCATAAGGTGTCATTCTTTGTATCCATGATAGAATATTTGTAATACATATACATTTTTTTATTGAATGGTATTTGTAAGAAATACATTTGATTGTTGTTGTAAATAAGATTTTGTAAATGAATAGATTATCATCATACTGCTATATGCAAGATCTTGATGGCAATATTAGAGTAGGCCCTTGGATTATAAGGAGGCATACATCCATTGACAATAAGGAACCGGCTATTTATCGAAGTTTCATACATCAAGCTTGAGTTTGCTTTCTTTGGTTAGGGTGTGATCCTTGGCATTTCACTTGATCATCTCAGTGCTTTTGTTCAACATATAGAAGATGGCTATGACTTGCCAATACATTTGGTGCTGATGGTACTTTGGTGCAGCAAACTGGCAAATAATCAACACTGATTGACATTTCTCGACAGCACTGGTAGGTTTCAACATGTTCACGTGTCCCGCAAATTGAGACTGATGGCCATTGTCCTTTTTTGGTTTGGTGCAGCCTTTCAGGGAAGCAACAGTGGAAAAGAAAATACAGCTTGTATAAGTTCCTTTTTGTTGTGCTTATTGTATGATTTATGAGGACATGAAACGGCATGTTGTAACCTGTACTGTATGATCTGAAAATTGTGCTCCTTAAAATTTTCATTGTCTCCTGTTCAAATAAATAAATAAATAATTTATTGTTTCAAGTATTTAACTTGTGTATAAAAGGTGGTATTCGTGTGTGTATTTTGCGAATGCTATAGTTGAAAAAAGAAATAAATGGGAAGTTACAAATATGGCAAAGATGTTCATACTTGTGTAAAGTCATATAACATGATGGATTATGATTAGGTGACATTTTAGAGGGAGCAGTCATGTGATTTTAGTGTATTTTTTAAACGGATTGATGAATGAGAAATGATAGTAAAGTGAGAAAATAATATAGGAGTTAGATAAAGAGAGGAGAAAGATAGAGAGAAAGTCATCTGATTTTTTCTTCCATAAAGTTACTTAGTCCTAACCTTAAAATGACTGTGTGATTTGAGAAGTTGTTCATATCACTTACGGTTTAAAGGTTTTTTTTTTACATGTTATATGTAACATTTTCAACTTTTAAAATGCTACCAGTGCTTTTGAACACAGAATTTCATAATTGTATTTGCAAATTTCAGTGTTATTTGTCACTTAATTTAAAACAAAAAAGGAACAAGATGTATTTGGCCACAATTAATAATCAATGTCTCATTTTTCAATTAATCCCACATATCATAGTTGTTTAAAATGCGTTTATCAGCATCACTAATTAAATTATTAATTTAATTGTTTATATACAAAACATTATGTACAGGCTAAATCTTTGTATGATATCTAATCCAGAATAATGATAGCAACACACATACTTTCAAACACTATTTTATTGGTTAAAATTCATATGGATTCTACTAATGTTATATGGGACCTACATAGTTTGTGGTGACACACATGAATTGTAACCAATAAAAGAGTGTACAAAAAAGTGTATTAAAGAGTGTATTGCTAGCACTCATCATCCAAGTAAAAGCCCAGCTAAGGCTTATTCTCATCAATTGTCTGGCAATCATGGTTATCACTTCCTCCCAGCCACTCCTCCAGCTGAGCTTGTTTACTAGCTTTAAAGTCATCATATTTTTCTGTTACTAAAAGTAACTTATTCTCAATATCACTGCTATCACTCTGTTCCGGTTGAGATTCATCTTCCATCCGACTAGACAGTGACAACTCGTCAGATTCCATACCTTGTGAAGATGCACAGTTGCTTGCATGTGTGACAGACAAAGGCACATTAGGGTACATGTCTGTCTTCTCAGTCTTTGGATCTTTTGAAACCTTAAAAACACATGAAAAATAGTTGCGCCTTCTTTCGTTTCCCTCTTGGGGATCAACTGCGGAGTTACTCCAAAAACTAGTTCTTTCTATCCGAAAATTTGATGCTGGCCGATGGAGTAGCACTCCTTTTGGTTTCTTTGATGTCATAGTAGCCAGAGTTTTTTTAATGTCTCCAATCATCTCGTCAACTATTGAGAATCCACACTCTTTCATTGATTTCACCATTGTGACAGAGTCCTCCAAATCTTCTGTGTGCAAAGATGTTTCATGAGACTTCTCAATAACATTTTTCTTAAGTTTGATGACATTAGGCACTGCATTTTGAGTATGTTGTTGGATGAAGAAAAGACCAACCGATGGTTCATTTGCCACGTATTTAATCATCTCTGCCAAGCAGTCGATTATCTCCACAAAACCATCGACAGTGGAGAATCCATGCATCTTACCAAAGACAAAGTATTGTTCATCACTGACATTGTTCAGGAAAGAAACATTCAGATAAATTACAACTGAGGAAAATAAAGTAGAGTAAAATATCCAATCGCCAACAATAGGCAAAGTACACAAAGAGTATATCAATGAGTCACTCTGAATTTCAACATATATAAATATGGAAAACCTAAACAAGAAAGTACTAATATCAAAATATACATAAAATTTTCATAAGTTTCCAATTCAGTTAAGAAAATAAGGCACAGGTTTTGAATGAAGTGAATTTTCAGTTTGTACTATGTAGTAACAAACCAAACAAATAAACTGAATAAGCCACAAACTTGGTGTTGTTGCAGAATTGGTTTGTACTTAAAAGTGTGGGTATAAGGCACATGATCATGTGATCCAACAAGTACTTCTACCGGTAAGTACACACTACAAGTATGCAACTATTTAGTAATTTAGGCTAGGCTTAATTCACCATAAAAAATTATTTCAAGAGATAAGGTCAACTTTTATGATGTGGGATCTCAACAAAGGGTACACAGGCATTGTAGATCAAGATTCAAGACTTTGAGAGGCTGTACCTAGTAATTGGATGGAAATCCAAGGAAACAGAAAGATTGCATCTACGTTTAAGGGAACGAAAATCCAACTATGAGCTTTAATTAAATAACGAAGAGCTTGTTCTACAACAAATACAAGTTACCCCTCATTTTGAAAACCTAAACATTTTACTGTTTGTGTTCTAACTTATAACTTTCTGATAAAAAAGTCAAAATCTTGCGAAGCTGGAGGCTATACCCCATTTCCATATCATCAAACACCAAACATCTTATATCACAAGTTCCAACTTCGAAGCTCTTAGAATTAAGATTTGAACTTAACACAACCCCAAAAGCTAGCTCATGGGGTAGGATTTCCCCTACTTATAACCACTTTATCAGCCATATCACTAGTCAATAATAGGATCTCAATATTCTCAACACAAGCAATAGGGAAACAAAGAAAAACTACTTATACATATCAAAACTATAGACTAGCTTACCTTGCAAATGTGCGGGCTGAGAACTTTATGACGAATTCTCACATGTAACAGATCATTAAACTTTATCCTACTTGTTCCTAAGGAAAAAAAAAACCATTAAAGAGAGTTAGCCTCCGAGGATGAAATTGATCAAAACAGACATCAAACTAATAAGCCGAGAATAGACTTTTAAATCAACCCCCTAAAGATGGAGATATATGTAATATGTTGTTGAAAATCTCTTCCACAAATTATTGTTTCTCTCCTCATTTTTCATTCTTAATCCTCTTCCTCAACCACAAATATTGTTTTTCAGTACCGAGCAATAATAATGTGTAGTATTGTAGCAAAAACAAAATCTAGTCCCTACTTACCATATGAAAGTCAATAGCAATGAAGCAAGAACACCAAACATGACACAAACATGGATAAAAATTTGAAAAAAAAATGATATAATTAAATGTAATCCTAAGTGTCGGTGTGTCAGACACGCCTAATCCGAGGAGCGTGCATAGGTCAACATCAACTCTCTCTCTCTCTCTCTCTCTCTCTCTCTCTCTCTCTCTCTCTCTCTCTCGCTCTCCCTCTCCCTCTCGTATAAAGCCATGAAGCACGGATATGGACACCAACGGACACGGCACGATATATTTTTTGAGAAAATGATATAGTTCAATGTAACTGTGTGCTTACATTAGAGTTTTTTGTTTATAAAATAAAAATTGAGTCAGAGAGCAAATTAATTAATTAATTAATTAATCAATACAGAGAGGTAAAAAGGTGAGGTTTTGATGAATATGAATGAAAGCATGCATAACTGTGAAACTAATCAGAGGAATATTAGGTTAAATTGACAATATCAACATAAAATCGATTAATTATTTTTGACATGAAACGAAAAACTGCGTTGATTTTTAATATGGATCATTCAAGAAGAAGAAGGTACATACATACCGTGAAGCAATTGAGCACACGAAAGAGAGAGGGTTCGTTTCAGGAGCGGATCAACTAACTTTAATTGCGGGAACGGCACCTTCCCTTTCAATTGTTTTGGTCCGTTTGATTTCATTAATCCAAACAACCTCAGCATGCCACATGTTTTTTTCTATTATTTATTTCAATTTTTTTGTCAACGCAAGCAAAATGATATTTATTCATTCAAATTAATTATAAAAGAAAAAAAAACACACTTATTAAAAAAGATTGAAAATATGTTTTTTTTTGTATTTTATCTGAAGTATATTTTATAAAAAGATGCGAAAATAATTTAATTGATTTTTGATTTGGATTTGCAAAGTTGATGTCAAATTATTGATTAAATCAATAATTGTCTGAAGTTGACATTTCAATAAGAATCAAATAAATACTACAACAATACAGAAAATCAGTTAGTTCCTTGAATCATCTTGGTTGTATCTCAAATTCCTTGTCTGTGATGCTGCGGTAGAAGAAAATTATTTTTATTTTCTTTAAAAGACCGTTAGTTATTTGTGACATCGACAGTGATCCTAAGATGTCAGAATGATTTTTCTTACCTTATTACTTCAGTCAGATAACCTGATATATGAGGTTGGGAGTTTCAAATTCTTCAATTTGGAAAGATAATGATATATCCCTATCAGCGTTTGATTTTGATGGAGGGGTTATTATTTTGAAGCAATACTGTTATCTGCAATTGTCATATAATATAATTCGGAAACAGGCAACGTACAAGTTCAACAATGCTCCATTTTATATGTTATTGTGATAGCTCGTTGTTGGGTGAAATGCCTTGATATAATAACAAGATTGTTTGAGTCCTTTGTGTTGTATTGTAATTTGGATTGGCTGGGTCTTGGAGCTAAATTGTTAGCAGGTTGTCATCTTTGTAACTATACTACTTGCCACATCCAAAGCATATCTAGTGCTTAGTGTGGTGTGTCTCTTTCAGTTTTAATATGAATATTAATAAAATGTTCCTTGGCCGTTTCAAAAAAAAAAAAACATGAAAGAGTGAGTCAAGTGGTACACGGTGCACCACTTGTGAATAACACTATAGCGAATAGAAATTTTACAAAATTTATTGTTGTAATGAAAGTTTATATCATTAGATCATTCATATAATTTTTGTAAAAACTTAAAAATTATTTGATGTGTTGTTGAGACTCATCAAAATTAATAAAAATTATCATTTTTGTCTCTCGTAACTTGTTGTGACTTCTTGAATGAACAAGTGTTTCATGTTAAAAAAAAAAATAGAAAGCATATTAGGTGTGGGACTTGAATATATCTAAACAAAATTTAATTTACATTCAACGCACTTTTAGACAAAATAAATCAAATTCAATTCTTTTAGAATCAATTCTAATCAATGGCGGTGAAAACACTAAATATGCGTTTTATATATGTCAACGTGAATTTATCATATTTGGCTTTCAATTTTGTTTTCACCGCAGCCTTGCTTCTTTCCTTCCACCGTGCATTTCGGCAAAGCTAGAATTTCTAACTTTTCAAGTTTGAGAGAATCAATTTTCGTTATAACACCATACAACACACATAATTTCTCTGTTCAGCAATTTATGACTATTTTGGGTGTGATTTTAGCTCTTCTATTTGTAGAGTTGCTATGACATGGCTGCAATTTTGGGTAAAGGAAAGTGAGACGTGCCATGGCTGTTGCTGCATTTTTTGGTGTGTGTGTTACAGGGACATCTCTAAGGCTCTAGGGAAGATATTAAAATGGACTCTATATTGCGGGTCAACAAAATTTCAAAATCCAAAAGCCGGTTGTATTTTTTAAGGTTAATAAGTATATACCTCCTGTAAAGTACATGTTTTTTGCAATCCTTTGTAAAATATTTTTTTGAGAATATTCTCTGTAATATTTGTATTTGTGCAATACTCCTTTAGACTTTTTCAACCATTACATTTTGTGGGGGTTTTGAACGGTCGCAAATAAAAACCGCCGCAAAATATAATTTTAGCGGGGTTTTAAACCACCGCAAAGAAAAAACCCCCGCAAAATATAATGTTTGAAAAAATCCAAGGGATATTGCAAAAATTCAAACATTACAGAGGGAATTCTCAATTTTTTTTTACAGGGGGACATTGCAAAATTTGCATACTTTACAAAAGGTATTAGCTTATTTTCCCTATTTTTTATGTCTTTGCATAAAGAAATAGTTTGACCTTTAAATTAAAAAGTCATAATAATAATATAAATATATTTTTTGTGGCTTTTGTAATACAATAAAAATATAATCAATTAAATGAAATTTTACTTTTAATACCCATGTGTATGTCCATTTTGGTAATTATACAATCAAAATTTATTTTTTATTAATCTATCCAAACATAAATCAATTCTCTTCGACTCAATTTTAACCAAAACCAATTCCATCAAACTCAATTCTATCAAAATCAATTCTTACCACCGCCAAATCAAACATATACTTAGACTTTCTTTCTTTCCTGACAAGAAACCAAACAACGGAAACCCATTTTACAAAATAGTTTTCATCCTCTATACTTTCCATCCATTCACTTTCTCTTAAAAACAATGTATAAAAGTTTAAATAATTATTCGATCTTGTAACTTGTAATTGTAAGTTCCTGTGTTTTTAACTTTAGTTTATATATTCTGTCAAAAAAAACACTTTAGTTCATATATGTTATTTTTTCTGAAATTCATCCCTAATTATTAAAATAATTTTAATTTTAATCTTTAAAATTAAAATCCACAAGCAAATTCGATTTACAAAAAACTTACAAATTTCCTGCAGAATTTAGCTTAAAAATTAAAATAAAAAATGATTTTAATATTAAAGGATTAATTAGAAAAAAAGAAAAAAACAATTTATTATTTGAGCCATGTATAAAATTAAACACTTGTCCCGTGAGTCTAACTTAATTAACAAGATATATTTGTATACATACGCCCACTTATTACATCCGAACCTAAAGTTTATTACATCCGGTTCATTGACGAACCTAAGCTTCGGAATCCTGTTCATTCAAATTCTCTCATCGTTGCCCTCACACTCTGTAATACTCATTGAATCACTTCAAACTCTACTCATCAAACCCTAATTCTCTGATCACTCTTGATCTTCTCTTCACCGATCAAGTTTCACCAGTTACCAAATTTGCATAATTCGCCAAAAAAAAAAACTCTGTTTCCTGATCGGGAAACTGATTTATTCATATTCCGTGATTTCTAAAATTGAAAACAATTTTCTTCCGTTGTGATCGGAAGTGCATGCATCCATGATCCATCACATGATTTGTAATGCAGGAGTTTGATCCATCTAATTGTTACGTTTTGAGGTTTGTTGTGAAATTTGTTCTAAGATATTTGTGATTAATTTAATTTTATTGTGAGATTCAATTGAATTGAGCTCATTTTTTCGATGAAATTTGCGCGTTGTTGTAGTTAATTTTGCTTGTGAACGGGGAAACTATGGCACAGAGTAATTGGGAAGCAGATAAGATGTAAGATTATTACTAATTTATGTACTAATGGTTAATTGATCTGTTTAAACAATTTGATTTAATATTTTAATTGTTGTCTTTTTCTGTTAGGCTTGATGTGTACATATATGATTATTTGGTGAAGAAAAAGTTGAACAATACGGCCAAGTCGTTTATGACAGAAGGGAAGGTTTCTCCTGATCCAGTTGGTAAGAGTTCATTAAAATAGTAGTTTAGTGTAGTAAGGGGAGCCTTGGCACAACGGTTAAGCTGTTGTCACGTGACCTGAAAGGTCACGGGTTGGGTTCAAGTCCAGGAAACAGTCTCTTGTGTAAAAAACAGTGTAAGACTGTGTATAATATACCAAAATGGTGGGACCCATTCCCGGACTTTGCGTATGCAAGAGCTTTAGTGCACTGGGTTGATAGCAAAAGTGTTATTGTGTACTTCTCTTTTGCCTGATTTGTTTATTATATAAATGATTAATTAGTGTCTGTTTCTAATTAGTACATGTTTTAAATACTGTTTTGTCGTCGGTTATGTAAGATTTTGGCGTCTATCGCATGGGTGGAATATTTACTGGTTAATTGTAACACAACTGATTGTTTTTAGCTAACACCCAAAATGCAGCAATTGATGCTCCTGGAGGTTTTCTTTTTGAGTGGTGGTCTGTTTTCTGGGATATATTTATTGCAAGGACAAATGAGAAACATTCTGAGAATGCTGCGGCATATTTAGAGGTAGCTAGATACAAAAATGATTCATCAGCCTTCACCTAAATGATAGTTTATTTATCAGATTAAATAGAGTAATCATTATACTTTTTCTTGAATTGCAGGCTCAACAGATTAAAACGAAAGAGCAACAATTGCAAATGCAACAGTTGCAATTAATGCGTCATGCTCAGATGCAAAGAAGAGATCCTAATCAGCCTCCCATTGGAAGTCCACTAAATGCTATCACCACTGAAGGAGTCTTAGGGCAGTCTACTGCCACTGCTTTGGCTGCAAAAATGTATGAGGATCGAATGAAGAGCTCTAATCCTATGGATATAGAGACATCCCAACCACTTTTAGATGCTAGAATGGCCCTTTTGAAATCAACAAATCATCCTGGGTAAATACTATTTATTGGCAAATTGTATCGAACTTGAAATATATGCAGTCTTGTACATGTTTACAATTTTTTATCTTTTGGACAACAGTCAGATGGTTCAAGGAAATTCAGGAAGTGTGTCAGCTTTGCAGCAAATGCAGGCTCGAACTCAGCAAATCCCTGTATGTGTTTTCAGTTCTTGGTCTTTTTCTGCATGAACTTCCTTCCTTCTTTCTTTTCCTCCTTCCTTTCTTTGTACTCTATATATTAAGGTATTCATTTATAATTTTTCCTCTTCGACAGGATATCAAAACCGAAGTCAACATGGGAAACATGCAGAGATCCTTACCTATGGATCCCTCTTCCATTTATGGGCAGGGAGCAATGCAGTCAAAGTCGGGAATCACAAATGCAGGTTTGAACTACTGGGGAAAAAGAATTTAAAAGAAGATCTGAAATTATAAATGAATTTGGTTTTACACCACTCTATATTATGTTAAACAAGCAACAAAACATGATAATTTATTTATTTTGCTTTTACAGTTTTGGGCATCTGCATGGTTCATTTTTCATAAAGTTCTTCAAGATTGCTTTTTATTTTCATCATCTATGATTATAACAAAATCTCCACACAATTTCACTAAATAACCATCTCTCTAGGTTTCAATAATTCTCTTCTCCTTTATCAGGATTAAATCATGGAGTTGGTGGTCAGGGCGTTGGTGGTCTTACATTAAAAGGATGGCCTTTAACTGTGAGTTCTGTTATGAGCCTTGAATTCACTTTTAGATATCCATCAATATATCTGATCTGGTTTAAATCAATAATCATACTAGGGCATAGAACAAATTCGCCCAGGTTTTGGAGCTCAAGTTCAAAAGCCTTTCCTTCAGAGTACAAATCAGTTTCAGCTTTTGCCACAACAACAACAGCAGCAGCTCCTTGCACAGGTACATGCACAAGGAAATATCGGCAATTCACAAGTGTATGGAGATATGGATCCACAACGATTAAGGGGATTAGCTAGGGGAGGTTTGAATGTGAAAGACAGTCAATCAATTGCAAATGATGGACCAATAGGTTCTCCAATGCAATCTACTTCATCTAAGGTATCATTTATTCTATGCACTTTGCATGGCCTCGTGGTACATGAATTTGATTATACTCTGATAGAAAAATTTGAATGATTTAAATTAATGAGTTTACTTTATGCTTTTGCTGACCTGAGCATTGAATGTTCGGCTGTCTTTGTGGATGATCCATGTGTTAAATTTTCACATTAACTAGTCTTTCACCCACGCGATGCTCGGGTTTTTAGCATGTGGTATGTAATACAACTAAATATCATTTGAAAATTTAAGCAAAAGTTTTAAACCCTTCACACAAACAAAACTATGCAACAAAAAGCTACATCAGACCACAATTCAGACAATAAAAAACTTTAAAAACCCAATAAATTTGTTTATGGTGGTCTGAAGTTGGTTAATGTAGAATGAGAAATCACTTAGTCTATTCATGCTTCTATAGAAAGAAAATCAGATTGTATTTAATTTAATAAAAACACATGTAATTAATTAATTAATTTCTGTTGGATGTTCAAGACATCTAATCTAATTATATAGACAATATCATTAAATTAATAGATATATGCTCTATGAAATCATGTCATTTTAGCGTGCAAGCCTATTATTTTGCTTGTGAGTAGCAACATTTAAATTTTTGTTGTAGTGAAGCATGTTACCTTGTTGCTGTGTTGCACACTTGTTTATTGAGCAACACGCCTATCTATTGAGCTGCACACATAATTAATATAGTATAAAGTGGCTGCATAATCTTATGATAGAAGATAAGCTGCACACACCTTCAACAGTCTGCACTACATGTACATTTGTGTTAAATTTTAATCAGATACTACCAAATTTAAAAGCCATCGTAATTCAATCTTTGAGAGATTTTTTTGCAATATATTATTTTTCTAAATCAAAAGGAAAAATTTGTAAAAATGAAGTTCAATAACACATTCAAATTAAGAAACAACATTTCAATAATTTGTAAAAATAAGTAACTATCATTAAAATAGAATGAAAATTATCTGGCTATGTATTTCAATGATAAGTTAAACTTCTTCACAAACCAATTGGGCTTATTTAATCATTGTCAACAACATCTTAACTTATACCTATGGAAAAAACACCAAAAAAATTAAGTAATTTAACATCAATTCAAATAAAATAGAATCAACCCAAATTTTTTATTATTTTGAAACTTGTAAAAGATAATACAAATAAAAATAAAACATATTAATAACATTTAATTAATAAAGGAAGAGGTTAATATGTTGAGTACCATTGTCATGAGTTGAAATCAGTAGATGGAAATGTGAGGTTAGAACTAAAACATGTCAAGATTTAATTGAAACCAACATGGGCTGGATTGTTTATTGGGCTAAACATGTTTGGATTAATAGTAATTAGGGTTAGGTTACAATTAGGGTTAATTAGGAGACTTAACAACTTTTAGATATATTAAGATTAAGATAAGATGGTTATAGTCCCCTACTTGAATATTCTTTCACCCGACTATGTTCTATTTACATATTAACATCTGAATATTTTTTTCCTCTCAACATACAAATGACCCTTCAGATGATAAATTAGAATACGATTTGAATTGAACAACATTGTTTGTGTCGGCAAAGAGATAGCCGTGCTCAGCCTCCATCAGCCCTGAAATCTGAAACAAATGGGCCTTAGAATGCTGAAACAGTATTTTGCTAATTCCCTTTTGTAGCCTACCCTCATTGTCAAACACTGCTTCACCTTTCTGCTATCCTCTTTGAATCAGACCAGGATTGGTCATGTTGTTTTTTTTTTTTTGGGTTTTGGTTTATCATTTTTAGGTAAAAGAAGGAAAAAATAATTAGAATGCTCTGACATTGTGTAAATTAGTAAGATATTTGGGTAAATCGTTCTGGGTTTGGGTGCAGGTTCAGTATATTATTCTGTGTATTAGGTTAGTAGTACAAAGTTTGTATTGAGAATTTATTTGTTGATATATTTTTTTGAGCAGATCAACATGCCACAGATGCAACAATCAATCTCCCAGCAACAACAGGATCCTTTGCATCCACAGCAACTTGTTCAGGTGTTTTTTCTTGTTGTGTTTATTAGAAGCTGTGCTATTTTGATACAAAATTTGACAACAATTTAAATGGTTAATGCAGTTCAAATACATAGTTAATGAATATAACAAGCTGCGTAATATTTCGTAGATGGATAATGAATATAACAAGGTGTCGCAACTCATCGACCATCCAAATAACATGATTAACCACAATATGCTTTGAAACAAATTTGTGGTGAATACATTTCATGTATATTTCAAAACCTCAAAATCATGTATTTTTGAACATGATTGGATTCTTATAATGAATACCATGTAGTGAATTTTAACACCAGAAATTGTGGTTAAAGACATTCAAAGTCTTTGTTAATTATGTACAGTGGATGGCTACCGAGTTGTGAAACCTTGTTATATTCGTTAACCATATTGAACATAATTAACTACATATTTGAACGGCGTTAACAATCCAAATTTTTGGAAGTTTTGTTGTCAAATTTGTCTCAAAAAATGTCATTTTTCTTTACAATTCTATCTATCATAGATACTTTTATTTTTTCCCTTGCTAATAATACGTAGTAATATTTAAGCTAGAAGTTTACATTTGTATGATTTTCTTACACATTATATATGACTGCTGATATGCTATATTATAGAATAACCGAAAAAGGAAAGGGCCTACATCTTCGGGAGCTGCCAATAGTACTGGTACAGGAAACACACTTGGCCCTTCTAACTCTCAACCATCAACTCCATCTACTCATACTCCGGGTGATGGAGTTGCTATGGCGAGTAACATGCAGAATGTTGCTGGTGTATCAAAAGGTTTGATGTTGTATGGTACTGAAGGAGCAGGCGGTCTTGCATCTTCCACAAACCAGCTGGTAAATCAACTTGTATTACCCGGGGGAATTATTAATGTATTTTTCCTACTTATGTTGTTTCCAAATAAAACATTTGATGTAAAAAAATGTTATAGTACACCACCTTGTATATTAAAGTAGGAAGTATGGAGCTACAGAATTCCATCCAATTTTGAAAATGATTAGTTACTGAAAACTGAAAAGATTCCTGCTTGTAGCTATTATGTTAGGACTGCATGATGATAATGCTTCATTGCTGATGTAAATGACACCTGAATTATATAAAATTAGTGCTATTTAATTGCTTTTACTCTACATGCTGCAGTTGCTACCATTTCCTCTCGAGACATGGGTCATTAAATTAAATATGCTACTGAGTTTGATAATGTGTTACACGTGCACTAAATTCTTAGAATTCCATATATTATTAGCTGGATATTATACGTTACAGTCTCAGATGATAATTAATACTTGATAATTCACTTTGTTTTAGTTGCAGGATGACATGGAACATTTTGGAGATGTTGGTTCCTTAGAGGATAATGTGGAATCATTTCTCTCACAGGATGATGGTGATGGAAAGGACTTATTTGGGACGTTGAAACGGAACCCTTCTCAGCATGCTACAGATGCTTCAAAAGGTAATTTAATGTACTTATGTGTCTATAAGTTTTTGTTATTTACATTGACTGTATTATTGGTCCATTTCAGACTTTTCCTTCAGCGAAGTTGGTTCTATACGTAAAAGCAATGGAAAAGTTGTTTGCTGCCATTTCTCGTCAGATGGGAAATTATTAGCCAGTGCTGGACATGACAAGAAGGTAAATTGAATTTAATTCTTTAATTTACTGTTCTGAAGGAGATAGTCGAGTAACCAAATAGTTATAACACAATTTCAGAACAAATAAAAATGTTTTCCAATGAATTCTAAATTAAAGATCTAAAATTAGTTTTTTATTTTTATATATATTAAAATCTTTACTAGATTAATTATTTTAACATGTTTGTAATAATAGACTTGAATCAGCTTAATACTACACATTTGTGTTTAATATGATTTATCTGAAGATGAGAATAGCCTCAGAAGTTTACTTCTAGTATCAGGTATGGTATGGGGAGAAAAATTGGAGTGAAGGGATTCATGGGTCAGTTTTCAGTTATTATTTTAAACTTATAAACAGATCCACAAATTTTTCAGTTCCATTTTACCCTTCATAACAAACTCACTTTTATTATGTAAAAGATACAGATGCTTATTGTATCCCTTGTCATTAGGTTCTTCTTTGGAACATGGAGACACTGCAAACACAGAGCACACCAGAGGAACACACTGTTATTATTACTGACGTTCGTTTCAGACCAAATTCAACTCAGCTGGCAACGTCTTCGTTTGATACAACTGTGCGGCTTTGGGATGCTGCAGATGTAATTTTTATCTTTATGATATTCATTGTATAGTTGATGGTGTAGTTGAGACACAATCTTCATTATATTTATCTCAATTTTCTAACACCTATGTTTCATGTCGTGAGAAAGGGTATTTTTATGATCATGCCATTGGCCCTTATTTGATTTAAGTGGTTTTTGAGTTGATATTTTGAAGGTGTCTGAATCTGGTAGGATACCTGGTTTGGGCCTAATCCCAATAACAGGTTTGAGTAGGGAAGTTAGGAAAGAATTTCTTTTGCGGCAGTTAGTGCCAGTGGGTGTAGGTGGAGGTAGAGAGAAAGGGAATCATTCTGCATCATTTTCAGTTGAACCTTTTAGATTGTTCTGAGAGAGAATCATCTCTTCTACCATGCTTTGGTTTCAGTCTTGGTGGCAAGAGGACCTCGTTGCAGACTGGGCAACAATAGAGGAAGACGAAACCGATGTAAACACTCTAGGTTAAATAAGAGGAATAAAGAAAACTCAGATGGTAAATAAAGGGTTTGGGTGTCTTGAGATGCATTCCCATCAGATATGGGGAAAATCTATGGATATGGGTCTTGTAAAGTTTGGTTGTTGTATGTTTGACAATTCTAATTTTAAAGTTACATTTTATACCCTAGGCTGAATAAAACACTTCACAAAGCGATATGTATTTATCTATAAGAAATATCCTGCAGTTTCTTTTTAATTGTTGTCATTTGGTGTGTATCAAAAACATGAAATCAGGTGTTCAAGGCTTATACCTCTTATGCCATAGATAATAGTATCTATTTAAAATGTTGGCTTACTTAAAGCTGGGACTCACCTTTTTTTTTGGTTCATTGCTGGGACTCACCTTTGGCTATTACTTTTGCAGCCAAGCTTTTCTTTGCAAGTATATAGTGGTCATACTTCACATGTTGCATCCCTTGATTTTCACCCTAAGAAAAATGACCTTTTCTGCTCCTGTGATGATAACAATGAGATTCGCTTATGGAATATTAGTCAATATTCTTGTGCTCGCGTTTCTAAGGTCATGTGCAAAATTTATTTGATTTTTCTCTCATAAATCCGACAGATTTGGCATATTCTCTCTTCTGAACCTCATTAAATTTATCTAGCAGGGAGGATCTAAGCAGGTGAGGTTTCAGCCAAGGAGTGGACACCTTCTGGCTGCAGCATCTGGCAATGTTGTGTCTCTCTTTGATGTTGAGACTGACAGGCAAATGCACTCACTGAAGGTGTAAACGAAGACACTGAATTATAATAAATCTAGAGATTAATACAATTCTTCAGCCTTATTTTTTATTATATTATCCTTTCACATCTATTTATATTTAGAATTATACGTATTTTTAGGGACACTCTACAGAGGTACATTGTGTATGCTGGGATACAAATGGAGATTATTTGGCATCTGTGAGTCAAGAATCTGTCAAAGTTTGGTCACTTGCCTCCGGTGAATGCATTCATGAACTTAATTCCAGTGGAAACATGTTTCATTCTTGTGTTTTTCACCCAAGCTACTCCAACCTCTTGGTTATTGGTGGATACCAGGTATGTTTGTACATATCAAGCTATGAGTTTTCTACTATATTTTCCAGGTTTTTTCTGAACTAGTCTTTACTTAACTGTTTGTACAGTTAGTCCCTTCAGTAGATGGAAGTTATTAATGATGTTAGTGAGTGTTTCTCTTATAATGAGTTAGTTCAGTTATGTATATGTGCGCTGTGTGCACATGTGCACGAGCCTATTGTTCATGCGTAGTTAATGCAGAACATTTATTCTAGAGCAAGCTACTACTCTAAGAGTTTTGGTACATTTGTTTTCCAAAACCAATAACTTAACTATCATATTTATAAGTCAGAGATATTTGTCGACTTTTGTATTTTAAAAAAGATCATTTCATTGTTTATAAGCGTTATACTAAATTTTTACATTTTATGGTAAAATTATTCAATAATACTATTATGAGTAATAAAAATTCATAAAACGGTGAAATTTTATTTTGCTGATAATCTTGATAGTATTCAATTATTATAATTTTTTAAATGACAAAATTGTTTTTTTTTTCACACAAACAAAACAATTTAGCAATTAATTTAAAGATTACATGTACCTGTACATTCAAATTTACGAATGCACCATATATATTATGGCATGATGTGTAAATGTTTTGCAGCATATTATACAATTCCTAAGAAACTGGTTTTCATTTGTTTCATTAATGATTTGCAGTCATTGGAGCTATGGAACATGGCTGAAAATAAATGTTTGACCATTCAAGCTCATGAGGGTGTAATATCAGCTCTAGCACAATCACCAGTGACAGGGATGGTTGCTTCTGCCAGTCATGACAAGTCTGTAAAGATATGGAAATAAAAATGATTATTATTCTGTAGTTCCAAACAGCCATATCATGTGTTATACTTATACCAGATACATTCTAAGGGGCAGTACCTGTCAGAATAAAGAAAAGCGTCGAAGAAATAACAGATTTGCATTTGAGAGAAGAATACTCCATGTATCCCTGCTTCCGACGCACCTCTCTTTATTCTCCTACATTATCTACTTTGACAGAGGGCATTGTGTATTTTCATCTGTTCACAAGGTTAATTTAACTCATTTCTTCTCTTTTTGCTTTTTAAAGCAAAATTTTAAATTAAAATTCTTTTGCAAGTTTGTTTTTTCTACTGATTAGAAAATAATGTCAATCAATCAGTAATCAATGTATAAATTATTTATCTCGATTGTTTGGGCATCTCATTTGTGTAGTTTTTAACTCTATCCTCTAAGATGTTGGAACCTTTGTTTGGTGCCTACATAATACTAATTAACGCTCATTTTATTTTCCTTATTGAATTTTTGATGTTGCTCTTATTGGAATTATTCTATATCATTTTCTCTCTTTGATATTTGTATTCAAAGTAGAAATATGATTTATTCAATGTCATACATTATGTAAATTGTCAGTATTACACACAATTTATGTATTTAGAGTTACGGGCATCAAATTTTAAACAAACAATTTATATATTTCTATTCCAATTTAAAATTTCACACGTAGATACTAATTTTGACATTTAATTTGGATCGAGGCTTTTGAGGGATTTCGAAGTGGAAAGTTTTGATTGTTATATAAGCACAATTTAAAAAAAAGTCTAGTCCTTAAATATAAGCTCTTTTATAAATTATTATGTGCAATTATTACTTTTTTCTTTACATATACCCTTAATTATTACACTAATTTGAATTGAAATGTGAAAAGTCAAACTAAATACATATACAAACAAAGGACAATTTAGTAAAATTTACACACAAATTAGATACAATAATTACACAACTAACATTTCTTAATAATCGTGATAATGGTCAAATGAGCTTATATAATGGTAGTGTAATTATTATGTCTTGTTTGTGTATGAATATTAGTAAATTGTCCTTTGTTGTTTGTGTATTTTGTTTGAATTTTTAAATTCCAATGCAAGTTAGAGTAATAATTAGGAGTATATGTAGGAAAAAAATAATAAATGCATCTAGTAATTTGTAAAGAAACTTATCTTTTGGGACTAGACTTTTTTTTAAATGGTGCTTATATAATGGGAGGGAGGGAGTAATATACTAATCAAAGACACATTGCATTAGAACTTGTGCATTTAATATTTTTAAAAGTCAAACATTATTAATTTAAAGATAAAATTACTATTTCGAGTATCCTTAACATGTGCTCTTAACATGACCCATTTTTTAAGTAGTTTAATTAGTGGTTAGAACTTCACATTTTTAAGTAGATAAGTGAGCGTATAAGGGCTCAAACCTTTGCGACATACACTTTCTTGATATATATAGCATAGGCGCATAGCTCATTTTAAAATTATTTCTATCATGCAAATAAGTCCATATCTTGTAAGAGACATGTAAACAAAGCATAAAGTGTGTGTGCCTATAGTCCACTAAAATACTGAATGTTTCATTTTCATGTTTAGTTGAAAATTTCTGTCACGGCAGTTGTATATTAATTATATAGTCTACTGAATGTCCGCCATGCTCACTCCACGACAATATTGCCTTATTAAACTTTAACTTTAATGTCATTCTCTAATAATCTTCATCAAGATTCTCAACCATTCAAAAATGATGTCTGAGATAGATATCTTGTATTGAATTATATATGATATGATCTAAAAATGTGTTAACAGTAAGGTAATACACAGTTATTCAACATTAATAAAAATGATATTTTCAGAAAAGCAGCAGAATGGTTTGAAAAACACTAAAGCCTTCACACTCCAAGTCCTAACAGGAAGATGGTTTATGGTATTTTCATCATTTATGATCATGTCAGTATCTGGAGCAAGCTACATGTTTGGCTTATACTCAAGAGAAATCAAATCAGTTCTTGGCTATGACCAATCCAATCTCACTCTCTTAAGCTTCTTCAAAGACTTAGGCTCAAACATCGGCATTCTTTCCGGCTTACTCAATGAAATCACCCCGCCTTATGTTGTCTTAACAATTGGTGGAATTCTTAACTTTTTTGGTTATTTCATGATCTGGCTTGCAGTCACAAGAAAAATTCCAAAACCACCTGTATGGAATATGTGTTTATACATGTTCATTGGAGCAAATTCTCATTGTTCAACCAACACTGGTGCTTTAGTCACAAGTGTAAAGAATTTCCCTGGTAGCAGAGGTGTTGTCATAGGTCTTTTGAGTGGTTATCTTGGTTTGAGTGGAGCTATCATTACTCAACTATACTATGCTTTTTATGGAAATGATTCTAAATCTTTGATTTTGCTTATGGCTTGGTTACCAAGTGCTGTAACTTTTGTGTTTATGCCGGTTATTAAACACCATAAGAGACCTGAACAAACAAATGATTCGAAAGCTTTCTATAATTTCCTTTACATGACTTTGATTCTTGCAGGGTTTCTCATGTTAATGATCATAGTTCAAAAATGTTTCAACTTTACCAAAAGTGAGTACTATGTCACTTCAACTTTCATGCTTCTCCTGCTCGTCTTCTTGCCTCTTGTTGTAGTAATTATGGAAGAACAAAGCATTTCGAAGAACAAAAAAGCCAAAGATTTGAATATAATCACACAGATAATGCCGCCAAATCTAGAGAAGACGAAGACGACGAAGAATCCCCACCTCCAACAACCTTGTAGAGGTGATGATCATACAATATTTCAAGCCATTTTCAGTCTTGACATGTTAACTCTTTTTGTATCCACAATTTGTGGACTTGGTGGAACCCTTACAGTTGTAAATAACTTGAGTCAAATTGGATTATCTTTAGGATATCCTTCACATAGTATAACAACATTTGTGTCCCTAATGGCAATTTGGATCTATCTAGGTAAAGTAACACAAGGGGTTATCTCAGAATTTATCATAACCAAATTAAAATTTCCAAGGCCTCTTATGCTCACATCAATTCTTATATTGTCATGTATTGGTCATCTTCTAATTGCTTTTAATGTCCCAAATGGTCTCTATATAGCATCAATTATTATTGGTTTTTGCTTTGGTGCAAACTGGCCAATACTATTTTCAATCATATCTGAACTTTTTGGTTTGAAATATTACTCAACATTGTACAATGTTGGTTCAATAGCAAGTCCAATTGGGTCATATTTATTAAGTGTGAGGGTTGCTGGTTACTTGTATGACAAGGAAGCTTTAAGGCAAATGGCAGTGTTAGGATTACAGAGGAAGGAAGGGGAGGAGTTGAATTGCAATGGGAGTGAGTGCTACAAATTGGCTTTCATTATAATCACTGCTGTTAGCCTCTTTGGTGCACTTGTGTCTCTGAGTTTGGTCATAAGGACTAGAGAGTTTTATAAAGGTGATATCTACAACAAGTTCAGAGAGGAAGAAGCTACAAATAATGAAAATGAATTGGTTGTGACTCAGAACAAGGTTGGACCTGCCTCAAATGATGGATTGAGATAGATAGATCAAAATGATGATTTGCCCATATTTCTTTGGTAAGTAAGGAATAAGGATGTCTAATATGCTGAAATTGTATGTATCTACAATCATTATAACTAGATAATAACCAGCACATTGCGCGGGTGGAATATAATATAAGTATGTGCGTTGATGCAATTTAGTATGAATTTAAATATAAGTATGTGTGTTGAGAAATTTAATAAATTTGATTTATATCATTAGAATAGAGTATACAATCAAGGATTCAAGGCAAAGCAAAATAAAAGTGATATTATGTAGAAGGATTTTTTGCTTTTATACTTATCTACAACTTGCTATTATTTTTTTTTGAAACAACTTGCTACTACTTAAAATGATACTACGGTTTGGAGTTTGGACTATCAATTTACGATATTTGCTTCAATTTCTTTTTAGACTGTTAAGACATAGATGCATTATGATTAAATACAAATTAATAATTGCATTCTGCCATTTGGCAACATTGAGAAGACAATTTGTTGTGCAGGATGTAAATCATTATAATCTTGATGTCTTTTGGTAGTTGTTTGTCTCAACTGCAGAATTTAGGCATATGATCAAACAATAAAGTCAACAAAAGAAGAGGAATCAAGCTAATTAAGTATGGTTCGAGACAAAGATGCACCTTAAATTAGTTTTTTTTTTTTTTGTTTTTTTTAGTTCATTGCAATGTAAATTAATGAAATACATGAAAAAAAGAAAATAGTGTCAACATCAACAATCAACATGCACATATTTGACAAAGCCCGTACCATTAGTGATATGTATAACAAAGCAATTTGTAGTAGAAAGGAATTCACCCAAGAAAATTTTAACGCACGTATCTGAAAATGTTCAGTGAAGAGAATAAAATTGGTGGTGTTTGTGCAGCTGTGTAAAAGCAGATGGATGTGTCTAGGGAGGAGCATACATTGGGTTTGGGAGGAGCGAGATAAAAATTATAGCAAATGAATTTAACATTGTGACCAATAATTGAATTTAATAAACAATATTATAGTAGCTAAAATTAAGGTTGTGGATCAACATCAAAGATAATAGAGGATGAAGAAAAAGTTGCAAGAAAAATATTTTCAGAGAGAGAAATGAGGAATGTGAGAGCAAGAGAAAATGAGCTAAAAATAGGTGTTTTATAAGATGCATCAAATCATGTTAATTATCTTTACAACTAACTAAATGACATGAATGTTGTTTGTATTGCTAAAGGAATTAAAATGTAACATATAAGGGAATAGGAAAAATGGTGTGGTAAGAGAAAATCGGATATATAAAGTTTTTTATTATTGATGTGATTTTTGGTCTAATTTTACAACACCACCCGACAAACAAATCCAATTTTACAATATGCTCCACCTCTCTCTCCAAATGGTAGATGCGTAACCGGAGTCTTTGACGCCTTATATTGGTTACTCAATGAGTCTCGTGTTTTCCTTCAAAAGTATTTGGCTTTGCTTTCATAAATCTCGAGAGATTTGAGTTTATCTTCATCTTCTTTTGAGATATGATCTCTAAATCTAAGCAATTTGTTGAATTGCGGAGTTGTTATCTTCATGTTCTCCTTGGATCTAATAAGCAGTTTGATCGACCATAGGGTGGAGAGATAGAGAGCATCAGCTAGGCTTACAAACAATAACTCACAACCCTCAATTTTGTTGTATGTATGATTCGATTGAACCATAATTTCTCATATTCCAATCCAAAGATCTGTGAAAAGAGAAGGTAAAACTGCATGAATAGATTGAGTTTGTGTGTGAAAGAGCAAGAGAAAATTTTATTTCACACACACACAACTAACTGATACTGATACAATGCATAGCTAATGGCTTATATACAATGTTATAACTAAATCTAACTAATAAGAAGTTAGTAGTTACTACCTCCGACCCATTTTATAAGATTCAGTTTTTTTTAAAAGTATATAAATGTAAATATTATTATATAAGATATTCTTTGATTTGTTTGGATACATATTTCACAGTGACGACTGAGTTTTCTCACTATATTTCACAAGATCATAATCTTAAATGGTTGTGGTAGGTTTCTACAAACCGAATGTCCTTTAAACTGGTAGCACATGTTAGAGTTAGATGGCGGAGATTCGGTAAGTTTATTTAGGTGGCGGGGAAATGCAGTGTGGTTGGAGAGGGAGATCGAAATGCAAATTCCATTTTTTTCTATCAAAACAAAGGTTCACACATGGCGGAATATAAATATAAATGTATATGTTAGACGTAATGGTTCGTAAGACCTTACCAAAAAATTAATGGTTCGTAAGCATCAAAAGTGAGGGTGTTTTTAGAAACCTAAACTCAAAGAATTCTGATCCTACAAAAAGTAACTAAGAAATGCACTAATATTTTAAACATTAATAAATAGCAATTACTTTCCAAATTCGTTATTTTTTTCTGTTGATTTTTGTTGGTGATATTCTATATAATGATTCTTACGCATAATCATTTTCATATAAATTAGATTGGTTAATTGGCACTAAGATCATGGTTTGGTTTGAATTTAATGCATCAATGAGTCAACATAAATTTAAAAAGAAGAAGAAGAAGAAAGTGATACAACACAAAAGAAAGAACAAATATAGAAGTAAGACGACATATAGAAATAAGATGAACCATATGTAACTGAGATCAAACAATAATAGACCGACATATAAATATAAGAAAACAACAACCAAATAATTATAACTGATATATAATATAAACTAAATGAGTTTAATTTACCATTAGTTAAGTGGAATGTTTGATCTATTTTATAGTAAAAACTAAAACTAACTAGTTTTTTAGCCTTTGCCAAATACGGGTAGAAATGCATTTGTAGATTTATTAACTTATAAATAATTAATAACAACTACATACAATATAAACATATATACTTACAATCTTATATAATTTAACAATTAAAATAATATTTTGGAATAAAAATTAACTGTAAAATTTTGTATAGTGTCATAGATTTTTTTTTAGGGAAGATATCTATAGTTTGTATTTTTTTTTATTGAATTAGAAATGTGTTAGTTTCTATTATTATTCACTAAAAGAATTATAAAGTTGATGGAAAATAATTTCTTCATGAGATATATGGAAGAGACTTTGAGATTTCGTATAAAAACTTTGAGTTAGATATGAATTACAAAAAAATCGTTAGTGTATATATGAGTAGAAATATAGACTTCAATATAAATAACAAAACAATTGATTTCTGTATTAATATTTAAGTAGAAATATACATTCCCGTTGATATTAAAAAAAAAATAGTTTCCCTATTATTTTATGGATCAAAAGCACACTGCATATTTTTGGTGTTATTTGTATTTTTTCCCATGATAAAGTACAACATATATAAATAAGTACAAAATATTTAAATGAATCTACATGATCATTGGTTATTTCAAATTAACAGCCACATACAAAAATAAGAAATATGATAGTCTTCATCCCCCATCATCTCTCAAATAGATGAACAAATCTTTGTCTCTCGAAAACAAAATCAATCAATGAGAAATACTTAAATTTGATAATAATTTCTGAGACAAATAGTTTGAAATAGAGAATCAAAGTCAGCACTCGGCAACAATATATACAAATGCTTCAAAGCTCTTCAAGCAACCATCTTGATTTTAAAATATATAGGGTCCCGTAATTAAGCCCCGTATAAATTACATAAAAAATAACATAGGTCCCATAAAAATGCAACAAAAATAAAATAAATAGGGTCGCGTATTAATATATGAGTCATGTATAAATGTTTTCAAACAAAGGCTCCCAATAAAAAAATTAAATTGACATTTCATATTTCTATCTTTGAATAAATAAATATAGATAAATTTCCTCAAAAAAATATACATAAGTTAAAAGGTAGAACAAATCAATAAAAAAAAATAGTCAATAAGAAAAAGAATAATCGAGAATAAAAAGAGAGGTAAATAAGCATGAAAAATAACATTTTTTGCAGAATAGAAATGAGTTGAGACTTATTAATTATAGGCATAATAGTACCCCAATTTCTTTGTTGTCATAATTAATGCATACTATTTTTTTTTATTTTGGGTTACAATGTATATTAAAATATTAATTACTATAGAAGACTAATTACTATTTTTTTTTACTAATTACTAATTATTACCATTACTCTATTTGAGGATTTGAAAGCATAACTTTTAAAGGCTGAATGGATTTTTTGGACTTGTTATTTTCTTTTGTTAGAAAAATATGTGTTTGTTTTTTGTGATCAATTTTATGTCGTAGTAAAATTAATACAATATATATTATTTCTATATTTGGCTTGAGCAATTGAGTACCAATTAAATAAAACTACATGTTCCATAAAAAACTACACACATAAGCTTTAATTTCTCCCGTTTAATTTCTTATTAAACTACACATACTAAAAAATAATATACACACATAAAATATTTTATAAAAGTGATATATTTCTTCTCCTTTTGAAACCATGACCAATCTTTCAAATAATATAATATAATTATTTAAAAAACCTATTTTAAAAAAAATTATCTGCAAACATTTTAACTTTTACATATGAGAGTTCTGCAAACAGTGACATGAATACGATCACCTATAAAATGAAAAAATAAATAAAATAAAAATCTATATACAATATTAAATAAAAAATGCCTCATAATTTGTTTTTAAAAAAATCATATCAATTACAAAATAAAAATAGTCTCCCATATTAATTACAAAAAAAAAAAAAAGATCTCCTCCATAAGGTAGTTCTTGTTCATAAATCATAATACCGATTTTATGGTCCCGATAGGATAGCTTAAGAGGTAAGAGCTGAGGACATATATGAGTTGGGTAGGGGGAGGTCCAGGGTTCGATCTTATTGGCAGGAGCAATTTATAGTTCTAATGTAACAAAAAAATAATATCAATTTTATTTAAGGGATGTAATATGTTGTAGTCCGGGTACCTTCTCTATTTTTCCTTTGTTGTGTTTGTTTTTCTATATTTTGTTTTGCTTTTATTTTGTTGCTTTCTTTGTTGATAAAGTTTTACTTCATGTCCCGCTTCTCCTTTGATATTTCATTCCTTTTATTTTTGCTTTTAGGGCAATGTAGTTCGTTCGCCATCTGCACCCCTTTTGCCTTAAAAAAAAGAAGAGAAAAAGAGTGTTAAAAGAGGTGAAAAAATAAGAATCATAATTAAAAATACATAGCCCATATGTACAACATAAAATAAAATTCCTTATGTGTTTCACATGTTCTTCAACATAAATTAGTTAATGGAAATTTTGTGGTTACAAAAAAAGATTTATGCTTTTCAAACAAAAAAAAAGAAAATAAAAGAGATAGGGAATATAATCTTTAATAAAAATTGTGGAAACAAAAAAAGTTTTTTTTTACAATTTTGATGAATAATATTTTGTTATTATAATACTTTATATAATATAAAATTTATTTATTTAAAAATAGTCATTTACTTAAATTATTGAATATACCATATAAATTGTCCTTAAAATAATATAGAAAGACATTGAGAAAGTATAAAAAATAAAAAATTGAACAAAAAGCAAGAGCAAGATAGAGGAGAAAACAAATTGTATTGTATTGTATTAAAAAAGTCGAGAACGAAAAACTTTTTTTTACACCAAAAAAAATATTTACCAAAAAGAAAAACTTAAAAACAATAGTATATATAATTGATAATTAATTTTTATTAATTGTCCTTTAAAATATTCACAAAAAAGAAATTGATTAGAGGTGATATTATGTGTTGAAGAAGACATGAATATTACCTCTATTTGAAAACTCGATAAAAACGAAGTTGAGCGTGAACAACATTTTTAGAGGAGAATTGGCAAATGTGTGCTTTATGGTGAATCAAATTATCTATGTTTATTTGTTTTGGTTTATAGGTGGTGTAGTGATCAATTCTTTATTTTGTTTTTTTATTGGTGTAACAATCATTTAGCTTTGTCTTCATGACATATAAGGAGTTACTTAAATTGTAAGGGTTGAGTATACCTTGTATGTCTTATAATCAATTTTTTGATTATAAAAAAAAAACTACACCAAAAAGAGACATAAAAAATTACATGGTGAGGTGAAAGTTATAATATAAAAGAAAAAAAAAGTAATATTGGGAATATATGAAGTCAATGGCTTCTTAATAAAAATATGTAAAATCAACACCTTTGAAGATTAAAAGAATCTTTATATATAGTCTTATTGTTTGTGAACACCTCACTTTTTTTTGCAGTGTGAATCTGAACCAACCTACAAATAAATATCAAACAAAATTGATCTATAGAAAGATATAGTGAATTTATCACAATAACACTTTAAACATAAACATAAGTTTAAACCGCATGAGATAATATCATAGAAAAATGATTAAGAACATTAACAAAGAAAAACCCTCCATAAAAACTGAAGATGCATGTATAAAACAATATTATTGTTGGAGAAGAAAGAGATTGAAATATTATTGAAGAACTAATGGTTGTAGTAGAATATTTATTTATATATTGATATGCCTTTATATAGAGACACAAAAAAATGTTTTGTTTATTGCGATAAAAAAGTACGATTTTGGTGCATATTCAAAGAATTTAATGAATGAAATAGGAAAAATAAAAGAAATACGATTTGATGATGTTAGTACAATATATTATTACCTTAAATACTACATACTATTGTGTGTTGTATAGTACAAATGTACAATATGCTTAAATGCAGTACACTAATATTTGAATTTAAATTGATTTTGGTTATGATAATAATAATGACATTAAATTGAAATAAAAACAGGTCATCCATTTCATATTTTTTTACGCCAAAAAAAAATGACATTATTGCATTTAATATCAAAACATTCATAGAAGAGAATTGTTTTCGTTACGACACGTGTACATCAAACCTTGAGAAATAGGTCTCAAATAATATATATATATAGATTAAGTTCAAATTCAATATGTTTTGTTATAAAAAAAGAACAAAAATTAGTTGTATTTTTTAAAGTATTTTTCGTATGTTTCTAAACATAAGAAATTTTGATTTCTTCAAATTCATAATTTTTTTTAAAGTTTGTTATAATCACAAAAATTGAATTTCATCTTAAGAACTATATGAAATATACTTAAAGAAATGTATTAAGCAAAATCTAATATGTTGAGGAAAAGAAAAGAAAAAAAAAACAAAATGTATGAATGAGAAATTAAACTCATGACCTATAGAAGTATAATTAAATATATTAAACAAAATGTGTATGAATGAGTAATTGAACTCACAACCTATATAGCTAGCATCGTTTAATATATATATATCATTTAAGAAAATAATAATTTGGGGCAGGTCACGGCCCTGCCGAGCCCTAAGGTACCCTCCTGATTAAAAGAATTTGTATTTATTTAAATTTCACATAACTCTATTGTGGTTTTTACAATTATGTGTGGAGGTGTTGTGGCAGTTGTGAGATAGACGAGTTAAATCTTACACAATTGGAGGTTGAATATTTTGTAAGTATATGTTTAGTTTTGCGGTGAGAAAAATTGATTTTTATGGAATTAAGTTTGACAAGCGAGTTTGGTTTAGTGGTTGATAGAATTGATTTTGATAAAATTGAATTTGGTAGAATTTATTTTAACAAAATTGAGTTTAGTATAATTGATTTATGTTTAGATACATTTATTTAAAAGTGAGTTGAATAATAAATTTCAGTGCAGAAATTGTATTTAAACTCAGAAGCTATAAACCCTAACTTCTAGTAGAAAAATTAATTTTTATAGAATTGATTCTAATCAAAATTGATTTGAAGATAAAGTCATTTATGTTTGGATATATTCGTGCAAAAGTGAATTGAACAAAAAATTTAAGTGTAAAAACAAATTATTAAATACTCCCTCCGTACCACAATATATGTCGTTTTACAACACCAATGTAAAATTACTTTTGATCTTTCTAAATTACTCATGCATTTATACTTTTTTTTACCAACAAAAGTCACTACTCTCTCCAACTTTATTATTTTTTTTTGGTTGAGACCGGTGTATCCAC
The DNA here is from genome assembly GCA_951804385.1 of Trifolium dubium. Lineage (NCBI taxonomy): Eukaryota > Viridiplantae > Streptophyta > Magnoliopsida > Fabales > Fabaceae > Trifolium > Trifolium dubium. The sequence continues at coordinate 11,724,086 of OX638070.1, forward strand.
CGCCGAACGCAGTGACTAATCCCTCGCTAGATTGGAGGCACCTCGATGGGTGGGATAGCTGGCCCAAAGATTTAAAGCTGCTCCATACCCAAGGTGAGGATCGAACCCTCAACCCTTAATATAGAGAGAAATGATAAAAGAAGAAAAACATGTATAATTTTGACAAGATTCATAAAAGTTACAAATTTCTTAATATGCGTAAAAATGTAGGAACGGCATATATTTTGGTACGGCGGGAGTAGAAGCTAGGAGTGCTAGGATTCCTAGCTTCAAGTAGAATAAATTCTGGATGCAGAATCAATTATACACCTCTGCAATTAATTCTAGTTCCTCTATAATTGAAACAAAATACATGCATAATTGATTTATATTTGAATACCTTAATATAAAATTAATTCTTACTTTTTATGTTGTTTGGATAATTTGAATCAAAATTGTTTTTGGGTGAGTAATTACTCTTAACATTTGCAATTTAAGACACCAAAGAATCATTATAATTATAAGATGTTTCTGGTTTAGAGGTGAAAGTGAGAGATTATTGAGGACGGAAACTAAAATTAGAATTTAATACTACCTCCGTCCCATTTTAAAGATTCAGTTTGACTAAATGCACTATTTATATGCTTTGTTTTGACCGTATTTTTCTAAGAGTATATAAATGTAAATATTATCATATAAGATCTTATTTGATTTGTTTCGATACATATTTTCAAAATATGAAATTTCTATAATTTTTATTAATATACAAATTAAAGATATTCACATCCTCCCTTAATCAAGGGTCGAGGATTCGATTCTCACCTTGGGTATGAAGCAGCTTTAAATCCTTGAGCCAGCTATCCCACCCTTCGAGGTGCCTCCAATCTAGCGAGGAATTAGTCACTGCGTTCGACGGTGGATACCTCGGTCTCGACCAAAAAATTATGTATTGGCAAACATACAATGGTTAACGAGGTCTTATATTTTAGGACGGAGGCAATAGAAACTAAACATAAAAAATCATTATAAGATGTTTTTGGTTTAGAGGTGAAAGTGACATATTATATCATACCACAGCCCACAAGTTATATGAATTAAATAACGACCGGAAAATTGAAGGAGATGTAAATCATTAATCTTAAGTGTATTAAATTGAGATTTTAAGAGATTATTTTGTCAAAAAAAAAGAAAGATTATTTTGACAAAATTTTTTTGAATATTTTAAAATAATTTTAATGAGATTGTATATTGACTCTATAAAATTTTATAAAACTTGTTCAAAAAAATTTCTACAAATTAGATTTTTAACACGTAATTTCAATAAATTTATCACACATATTTTTAAAGACTTGATGAAATTGTATTGACTTTATAAAATTTCAAATAGTTCGATGAAATTGTATTGACTTTGTAAAATAATTTTATACCATAATTCAATACTAAATATATATTCTACCAAATTACTACACTTCACTTTAATTAATGACACAACTAAATACTATATTATAAAATTTATGTTTAAATTTTATAAAATTATTCTATCATAATTTTTTTAAAAAAATATTTGAAATCTTATTATTAATCTTAATCTAAATTTTTTAAACTCTAATTAAGTATAGTATCTAGTCTAGGAAATAAAAAGAGAATCACATTATCCTCCATTCTCGTTTGTTTCCAGAGAGAAAGTTTGGAATTGGATGGCTTCGTCGTCATCACTGGTTGCTTCCATTTCGTGTTTCCAACTCCAACGCCGCTGCTTTCCGCTTCTTCGTGCTTCTTCGGCAACTCCTCCGACTCCATCCCAGAAAGCCCGCTTCGTTGCTCGCCGTAAGGACTCTGTTTCTGTTCAACAACTCCAACGTCCCCTAAGTAAGTACAATCTTATTCGTTTAGAAGTTCTAACTCAACTGACAAATAGTTTTACCGGCAAAATGCTGAAATTATTAGGCTGACCGTTGTGACCTGGGTTCGAACCCGGGACCCACAGTTAATTGTAGTGATTAGTATTACCACCTAAAAAATAATTATACATAGTATTCTAATTAATTAAATAGTTAATTATTTATTTGTTTATTTATGCAATTGTAGTTGAATACATGAAGTTGCCAGCGAGTCAATATTCAGTGTTGGATGCGGAGAGAATTGAGCGTGTGAGTGAAGACACATTCAGATGTTATGTCTACACAATTAAGTTTTTCACTTTTGAAGTTTGTCCTGTTTTGCTTGTCAAGGTTGAACAACAACCTCATGGCTGTTGCATTAAGCTCTTGTCCTGCAAGGTAACCTATCATTATCATTATCATTATCATTATTATTAACATTTAACACCTATCTATGAAGCACAGACACGACACTGACACGTTGACATGGATAAAAATTTGAATTTTTTTTATATGATTCAGTGTGTCAGTGTTGGACACGACGCGTGTCTGACACCACAACACGCCTAATCTGAGGAGTGTCTGTGCTTCATATTATCCTCATTAATTAGCCTTTTCACCCTTATTTTTTTCCCTTTCTTATTGAATTCAATTTGGTTACAGCTTGAGGGCTCGCCCATGGTCGCCTCTCAGAACGATAAGTTTGATGGTGAGGATTGTTTGTGTGCTAAATGTCATTATTATTATATATACAGATACATCAATTATAGACCAGATACATCAATTATTTAATGAATAAAAAAAAATGAGATGTTTCTTATAAAAAGGACCGGGGGAGTAATATAAATATGTACTCCGTAGATAGATAGATAGATTTTGTGTTTTTCGGGGAATCTAGCTCCAAAATTTAGACTCACAGTCACGGCAGTTGCTGATGAAATTGAAGAGTTCTTTAGGTGTTACTAATCAATTAAAACAGTAAATGTGATGATTCGTCAATTATATTATATTATATGTATACATCCATATTTGCTTCATGAGTAGGGGTAGTTTTCTTGTACCCTTGAAAAATGGAAAATGAAAATTTGTAGGATATGTCATGGCATTTGATTCATGCTACTTTCAGGAATGCCTTTTCAATACTTTAATATGGTAATGCAGCTATAATGGTGAACCGGATATCATGTGAGACTGACTTAAATGAGTCAATGGTGCAGCAACTCACATCAGACACTATAATTGAGGTTGTATGTAGTACTCTAGTTTCCTATTGTTTTCTTGTGATTTTTATTTCGTGGCATGTCAGTTAAACTTTCTTTCGATTGCTGTGTCGAACACAGGTAAGCATTGATATTCCTTTTGCTTTCAAAGCATTACCAAAGCAAGCGATTGAATCAGCTGGGACTCAAGTCCTTGAACAAATACTCAAGATTATGCTTCCCCGTTTTATGTCACAGGTTTGTTGATATTCTATATTGTTTACATGTTTGATTTAAGTTGTATTTCTAATTTTGTATGAGAGAATAACATAACTGACAAAGAACAGATTACAAAGGGATAGTGGAACAAAACAAGGAGTCATCCTTAACATAAGAGCAAAATACAGGCATAAAAATCATCAAAGCCAGTAAGCCACCCAATCCTTGAGATATCTGTTACTGTTAGGAACCCCATTTAAAATACATATTCTTTATACCAAATCAAAGCCAAACGTGAGACGCCTAATCTTATCCCAAATCAACTTTTGCTCCATGCAAAACTCATTAAAAATATGATAGTTGTTAAGAAGTCCCACATCAGTTGTGTTGTGATACCAATTCTAAGATGGTATCATAGTCTCCCTACGATTCACTGGGCCGCCTGCTATCAGGTTTATGATCGGGTCATCCACCATTTATATCCACGCACCAAGCCCAATAGTGTTGGGCGCGAGGGGGATGTTAAGAAGCGGGTTATCCACCATTTATATCCACACATTTGGCCTTCTAAGAATAGCTACGCTCTAACAAAATGGACCAAAGTGTAACAGGCGGCCCTTGCACTTTGGCACAGAAATGTTGCCTCTCTACACTGCCATATTCATGAAATCTAATCAGCATACATGTGCCCAGGCATCAAGAAGGGCACACAGTCCAATATCCAACGAATTTGCCAACTACAAAAGATTGATATATTACCACATGTATAAGAAGAAACCAGAATAAGTAAATTTGATTGAATGTTTATGCGCTTCAGGGTGTGTGAAGTTATAAGTATAATAAAAGATTGATTTATTATTTTTCTTTTTTTGTATAATAATCTAATACTTTTCATCTACACATACTTTAGTATATTTATTATACTATTTAGTATCATAAATTAGACAGTTTTCCTCCTTTGCTTATGCACCTAACACTTTGATTTACAAAAGACCCCTCCAACAGAAACTCAACTCTCACCTAGAACTATTCTTTCTTGAAGTGTACTACAATCAAGTGGTTTAAATTAAATGGTCCAAATCTGGCCGTCTCTAGTGTCCATATCTATCAAGTTATTAGTTGTCTGACTTGATATCCCTGCAACATAAAATATTGTGAAGGTAAATTTATGTAGTACAAGTGTACAACTAACCAAGGTTGCTTTGGTTTCAATAACAAACACGTAGATAATTTTGGCTCCATATATCAAATTGTTCTCAACATTCGATCCTTTTGAAATGATTTTGGAAGTAATCATGATAGGAGTTATAACTCTAACAGTATGTTCTGGAAATTAACTAAAAGTTATATAAAGGGCTCTATTTGGCATGGCCAATTTTGAGCTTATAATTAAAAAATATTTCGTTATTTTGTATTTATTAGGTAGTATAGTACACCAACTTATTTTACCAAACACTAAATGTCCAACCCGCTATCTTATCTTCTATCAGCTACAAAGCATTTATGATTTCAAACAGGTGTATTTCCCACTTACAATGTTCATCTTTGTCATTGAAGAAAATGTCTCCTCAGAAGAGACGCCATAGGTCTCTGTGTGTCCTTTTTCTAGTAATCTTGCCGTGTATCGATCAAGAGTGTCGTATGATTTGTGCTTGACCATGTAGATCCACTTGCTTTTTGCCTCCTTGCCTTTGAACATTCTCCCATGTTTCATTCCTTTCAAACGCTTTCAACTCCTCATACATATTCTGGACCCAATTTTCATCCTTTTGTGCCTCTTGAATAGATGTTAGGATTTTAGCAAAGTAGATAACTACAGTAAAATTCTGACGTTTCTAGGAAAGATGTTTAGAGACATTGAGAAATAAGATACTTCACACAAAACCTTTTTACTTTTCTACAAGCTATTGATAAGTCATCAGGGTCACAAGTATCAAAAACCCAAGAGTTAGATGTAGAGAGATTATTACCTCTGACTCGGGTGACTGAAGTTATTTTTGGACCAGATGAGGTTTTTCTCTCCTCTGGTACATCAATGGTGGCTCACAGCTCACTAGCTTTGGTATTCGCTACTTTTGCTACTTGTGTTGGAGATACTTATTCCTGCAAAACAAAGGCCAAAGGAGGAAAAAGAATGGAAACATGGACTCAGATGTTAACCCTAAAAAGAAAATATCAGGGAGGAACTCAGGTACAAATTATAAATTACAACTCTTCCCCTAAAGCTAAGGGAGAGTGAGGGAAGACATGTATTCATGAAAGCTAGTTAACATCCATAGAAGCAAAGTATCAGTGACTGGGAAGACGATAGCATTTATACCCCTTTTTGTGAGGTGTATAACCCAGAAAGATACTCCGGATAACACGAAAGTCAAAAATAGTTTGAAGTTGTTATTGTTCATGGACAAAAGCATCACACCCAAAGACTTGAGGCTCAAGACTCTGCATGATAGGAGCAAAAGGAATTTTTGAGATTGTATGTTCTGTAGGACTAACATTAACTAGAACAAGGGACGACTTTCGATTTATAATACAAACAACATTCAATACTGAAACTGACATATCAAAGAGGAGGGCTCGAGCAACTTCTAGTAAGTTGCGAATCATTGTTGTACTAATAGATGAATAGTACTAGTAGCCTTATGGACAATGAACAATATTGTAATGACATGTGAAATTGTGAACAGTTATTGGTGCAATCAATAAGCGTTGACGACCAAACGGAAATAAAGAATGCATATAGTTTATAGTTACTTAGCTGGCATTGTAATTACCTAACTAGTATTTTCCTGGGTTGGTAGTTACAGCATGCATATAAAATCTCAGATTGAGTTTTCCTTTCCCTATCAGATTAGTACTAATATATTCTTTACAATATCTACGGCATATATAAATCTATGCTAATAATGAACAATGTTTTTATATAGAAAAGTAAAAACGCTCTCTCTGAGTTCAACTTTCAATTCCTCAGTAATTTGGTTCTTTATTGCGGCTATTGATACTGGCTTGCCGCTTGCTGCTATAGATTGCTTAGCTACTAGAAATATTTGTACTAAATTGAGATGCTGCGAAATTTATAAAATTTGAATTACTTTATAAGAGTTATTTCTGTTGATCAGCTTGTGAAAGATTATGAAGCCTGGGCCTCTGGAAATACTTCAAGGCAACCTCTTGGAACAGGTAAAATCTGAAATAATGGTTGCCACTGGTGCTGGCTTTAATTTGCAGTGTTGATATGTTATAGTCTATACAAGTGTTGTTTGTAGTATGAATTATTGTTTTGTTATTTCAGTATACATAGTTTTTTCTGATTCTTTTAGGACAAATCGAGTGTAGGGGGTTTGCAAATCAAGGAAATCAATGTTAGTTATGATTATGGTATTCCAATTATGGTTATGTAATCTCTTTTGTGGGGTTTTATTTTATATAGTATATATATAGGAAAGACTCTAGTGAGAACACTTTGTTATTGTGAGAAATGAGAACAATTAATCATAGCCATTGAATTATAGTAAGTTAAAATCAATGGCTTAGATTATATTATAATTAAAATAGGCAATCATGATCGAGCTTTATTGAATCATTTGATATGTTATTAAGACCCTTCTTAACTAATGATGAACTAGAATATGACCCGCGCGATGCGCGGTTTAAAATTATTTTTGTGTTATTTTGTTATAATTTTTAGATAAATTTTAAGTAAATGAGATAAAATAGTCCCATGAGATCGAATATTTTTAGAATAATTTTAGTTTGTTCATAAAAAATAATTATGTCCTTATAACTTGTTTAAAATTGAACAAAGCACCTAAAATGAAGATGGAATGATATTTTTTTTGTTTTAAATATGAAATAATTTTACCAACATGTAGTGAAATTATAGTATAATGACTTGAACTTTTTATTTACTGTGAAATTCACTACTTTGCCTGTAAATTATAAGCTTTCATTAATCGGTCTAGTATGATGGGAGGTAGGAAAAACAATATTAAATCAAATTTTAACGGGTTGTAGTTGAACTTGTCTTAGTAAGTGAAGGTGAAATTGCTCACTAAATCATGCAACTGCTTGCTTCTAGGCCTAGCTAATAGAAATTTAGCATTTATATATAGAAACATGGTGGAACAAATTAGCTATTTTAGGTGAATCATATGGCAAATCAATCTAGGTAATTATATATTATGAGTCAACAACAAATTTAACATAATTTCAGGAAAGCAAATTATGTCATAAACATCTAAGAATTATAAACTCCACTTTAAAACTACAATACCTCCTGATAAAGTGGTTTTTGTTTGGACAAAATAGTTTGCTTGCAGCAATTTATCTGTACTTGTTCCTTTCTTTTTTTGGCATTCATGTATGTAACGTAGAATATGTTTCTTTATGAAGTTGGCTGTGCTCCCATTTATCGACGTTTCATTCCTCCTCTTTTTCAGAACCATAAGTATGTTTTAGTATTAACATTTATGGAAATTAAGAGAAAGATGATGACAAAAATCAAGTAGCACTGGAAGGAGGAGCGGTGACATGTTCAATGAGGAATGCGTACAATCCTCTTTAGACAATATCGAGTGATTGTTGAATAATACCAATAACCTATTGCATGCATGTAAAAGAGAAATTGAAACTTAGAGTGGAAATTTTTAGAAAATAATAACATGCCATTAGACACAAGGGATCCAAAGAACGTGTCGCTGCCAAAGTGAAGATTGCATAAAATGTTGTTTGCAAGCAAGTTTGGGTGACGTAGACGGGATTGTGATTTGTTTGACCGACGGCATGATGTGTGGTTGATGGCGGAGTACTCCATTGGAAGCTAAGAAGCTTGGGTGGCGGCAAGATAACAACAAATAGAAGATGAGGGGGAATGAAAAGTTTAAGGTTTGAGAAGACTAATATTAAATTATTAATGAATGTTACAAAAGGTAGATGAATAACTAAAACGTTAAGTTATGCAATAGATAGATACAATGTAGTGCAAAGGTTTCTCAAAGAAAGAGAGAAACAATTGTTGTTAGAAGAGATTTTAGAAGTGACACATAGGATTTTGAGCTTACATAGAGAATTAAACCTTATGTGGAAAATTGTGGAAAATTATTGATGAGGTGTCAACAAAACAACTTGAGCCTCTATTTTAATAAATAAAAATAGATATTTAAACTTTGTCAAATTTAATATTTTTTATTAATATGTATATTTTTTAAGGCCTCAATAATTTTTAAATTTAGGCCTCTGTTGGTTGGGCCGGCCTTGAGTGACCTGCACTATTTCATCTAAGAAAATTGTTTTATCCGTCCCTTGAATTACTCTCAAGCCCCCCAAAGTACCTAAATTACCCTTTAGAAGATATCTTCCGAAACATGGTAAGACCAAAAAATTTCGGAAGATATAATACGAAAATTCATAATTTTTGGTAGATACGATTGGAAACACAAATTTTGATAGTTACGATCTGAAATATCATATTTTTCGGAAGTTACAAACCGAAAATATCAAATTATGAGAATTTTTTCTCAGTTTGGTAGTTACGATCTGAAATGTATATAATTTTGGTAGATAAAATCCGAAAAAAAAGGAGAAAACATAATCAGTCGAAACAGGTAATCTTTTAGGTTTTTCACGTTTTCAAGCTATAAATCATCATTTATTCGCTCATTTGAAGCATTACACACTCATTTGAAGGCTTAAAACAGGCAATCTTTGTTTTAAAGTGATTAATTTTTGATTTTTTTTAAGAAATTTTGTATACATAAAATATGAAAGATAACTTCCGAAACCAGATTGGTAGATATCTTCCGAATTTTCTCCCAATTTGGTAGTTACGATCTGAAATGTATATTATTTTGGTAGATAAAATCCGAAAAAATGCATTTTACAGATTATACAATCTAAAAATTTTATTTCCATAAATTGAGGGTATTTTCGGATTTTTGGGGGGTCTGGGAGCATTTTGAGGGGCCTAAAAAGCAAATTTCTTCATCTAAACACTCTTAAGTAAAAGGAATGATTATAGACATTGGTCTTCTATTTATCTATCTCTAAACAGTAATATACTAATACATCTCAATTAAAGAACCCATTTTAACAATGGTGTACAAGATGCAAAGCAAGCACAAAGTTGTTCTTGCTTTTAGCATTCTATATGATGGTTTGATAACTATACGATGAAGCTAATTAAGAAACAATAATAAAAAAAATGATTAGGATTAGATAAAATTACAAGACTTTTAACAATATGGTCCTATCGATCTTTGTGAGTGTGTGTATATAAATAAAATAGTGTATCAACATTAGATTTCAAGAATCTTGTGAAAAAACTTTGAATATGAAGTCACGAAAACGCCTTGAGTATTGTCTTGGATCAACTGCTGATATTGAGGTTGGATCATAATGAATTGACTTATATGCATGCTCAAGCTTCTTGCTGATGTCATAGTCTTGAAGTATGTCTATGACACCAAAAAACAAGACAACTTCATAGTACTCTCCAATTGGTTCTCCTACAAGTTGCAATTCACAATCACTTGTTCTTACTGTCCTCTCAACCCTTGCTGGCATATTCACTCCCAATTTGATACTTGCCCACCTACAAATATACAATAGTTCATTGAGCTCAATTTGTATTAGGATTGTGTTCATCTATGAAGCACTGATACAGACACTGACACATCGACATAAATAAAAATTAGAAAAATGATATAATTCAATGTAATTATTATAAGTGTCAGTGTCGTGTTGGTGTTTGACACGACATGTGTCCGACATCGGAATACGCCTAATTTGAAGAGTATTCGTGCTTCATAGTTATTAAGATTTCAGAAAGAAATGTGTGACCTTGAAGGATCCAGAAGAAGTTGATCTACGTCTGCTCGTGAAGTATGGGGAGTTCCTTCATTCTCTGGATCTAAAATTAAAAAGCCAAAATATTTATAATTTTTTTAATAATTTAATGAGAATGTTTTACAAAAATTTAGATACCTGCAGGTGGAGTATGAGATGTTGAAGGAATAAGTTCTCCCTCTGATGATATATCTTTGAAATGAATCCCAACCAGTAGACTATAATCCATAATTCCCTCTTGTTCCAAAAGCTCACAATCCCTATCAATTTGCCTAAGATCATATATAACAAAAAAAATACATGCTTCAACCACTTATTCTTTCACTTTTTGGTACCAAATTAGTAATAAACTAATTGGTTACATTAAATTTTTCTATTTCATATTCAACTTTCGTCACCTGCAAAATTCTTGATGCCATGTTCGTTGTAGTCGAAATATAAAATTTAGATCAAGATCTTTAAGAATGGTTGTTTCGGTAATTTCTGATTCGGGTTTAGTTGTTATGCGGCCAAGTGAAGAACCCTTCAAATCAAAACGTCTATGTATGGTATACTCAGAACAAAAAAGGTTTCCCATTATGATAAATCGAACCTGAAATGCGAAAACTTAATTATATACAAATGCATTTCATACTTATTTCTTATCAAACTATATCAATTTCGGATTTTTTTTATATAAGTACACCTTCTTCTGAGAAGGTCCATTTAACTTCACACAATGCAAGCCATAAAACTTTGTCACTAGAGCATTGTCAAATGCTCGAAAGTGATTATAATAAGCAGGAAGCATTCTCAAGAGAGCCTGCAAAAGAAATTCACCATGGCCAAATTAACATATTAATGATGTTCCTTTTTTTTGCAAGACATTTTTAGATTAAAACAAGATAATTAGTATGACACTCACTTTAGCCTCGGCTTTCTTCATCGTCTTAATCATATAACGATCATCATTGGTCAAGTAAAAGAAGCTTCCACTTTTTCCAGGAGAAGAAAGTTCGCGTAGGGCATCATTTCCACATATGGATAGCATGTAATCCGCTGCATCCACTTTGAATAACTTCCTAAGAGTTCTGAGGGAATTGTTTTTGATATAAGAATTATACATTTGATTAATTATAATATGCAAAATGGAAATCTATGAAAGACACTTCTCAAATTAAGTGTGTCCCATAATCGGACACGACACATGTCAATGTATTTGTTGTATCCGTGTTTCATAGATGGAAATATATATAAAAAAAATAACAGGGACTAATTAACTACCTAAAAACTACAGGGCAATAGTCTTTCCACTTGAACTCACTAGATGAATGTGGAGGTGTATATTTGGATCCTTCAGGAGGGAATCTTGTCCACACTTTCTCTTTGGAATCAAAAGCTGAAGGCTTCAAGTCCAAAGATGCTGATGGGGCAGGTCTTCCAACTGAATGCCTATGAAAGCAACAATGAACAACGTGGCTAATGAATAAAAATATGTTACATAATTTTTTTGTCTGGTAGTTTAGCAGCTAAAATTTCTCCCTTTAAAGGTAAATAAGTGGACGTACTAAGGTTCGTACTCCAGTCCATGTACATTATCAACGGAGCTAAGCTCACGGGGACTAACAACAAAGGAATTTTTACCTTACCTAATTCCCAATTGTAAATTGAGCATGAGCTCATAATTTTTATGTCCTTTACATATGGTTTCTCCTTGCCTCTTTGATTTCTTAGGAGCCTTCAAAGGTTGATTTGGATTATTATAAGCATGTGCATGTAAACTATACACCTCATGCTCATTAGTTGGAGTTATAATTCCATTATTAATATCTGCTTCCCCACCACCCCATATATGCATTCTATCACTTGGCTTTTCAACCCCTACACTTGCCCTTCCTGCATCAACCGACATTCTTCTAGGTTTAGCACTAGTACATTCCCCTAAACCTCCCTTTGTAGATCTCCACACTGCAAGTTTCTTTTGTGATGGCAAAATTGAAACCTTTTCACCTGGACAAATTTGATATTCACTCAACTTGTTATACACTTGTATTGGTTCCCAATCGAGATTACCCTCTGAAGACCCTTCAGATGACGGATAATATGTTCCACTCTGATCGACCGGATCTTTACTCCAATTTCCTACGTAAAAACTTCCGTCGACCCATTTAAATGTTCCATTTCCTTTAGGTAAACCATCTTCCCAATACCCATCATATCTATTCCCATTACTCCAAACAAATGACCCTTTACCGCAAATACTTCCATTCCTCCATTCTCCAATGTAATAGTTCTCATCTTTCCATTCATACTTCCCTTGTCCATCTTGCACACCTCTTCTCCATTCCCCTTCATATTTATCTCCATTTGAATAAGTCTTCTCACCATGACCATGCTTCGAATTCATTTCCCATTGTCCCTTATAAGTATCACCATTACCAGCAATGTATATACCTATTCCATCCATATAACCACTCTTGAATTCACCTTCATAAGATGGACCTGTTGGCCAAGTAAATCTTCCTTTTCCCATTGTTTTTCCTTTGAACCATTCTCCAACATATATACACCCATCTGTCCATAAATACTTCCCCTTTCCGTGCGGGAAGTTATCAGCCCAATCTCCTTTATAGTAATCTCCATTGGGTAGTACCCTCTCTGCATGATATACTTCTATCTCGTCCTTGTTCTCATCTCCGTCTCCATGTGAAGCTAAATATGTCGATCCAAATATACTATTGGCACGCTTCTTTGCAACTGCTTGCGTCTTCTTTACGGTAGCCTCCCATGCCTTCATCATACTACTATCTTTACCCATCATTTTGTTCTTTTACATTTGGAATGCTGAAACTCCCACCGAATATATAATACTTCGAAAAAAATAAAATAAAAAATAAAAATCACAAGATTATTGTATGATCATTAATGAAGTAATAACATGAAATTAATTTATAGATGTATTTTGGGGCATTCTCTTTGATAAACCGAAACCAACACGTGCATGTTGGTGTAAGATTTTTGGTTCTCATTCTTGAGGAAATGTGATGTTATAGATGCACATGCACAAGATGATTTTGTTATTAATTTTATGAAGTTTGTCACACAAATTAATTGATTAATTAAGGATTGAAATGTGACAATGAAGAAAGTGTGAAATTTTTTCATGAAATGATTGGTAAGAGGTGGTGTTTTTCCTGCTCAATTGTTTGAATTGTTTTTGGGTGAAAGAGAGGGAGACAGACTCGGTCATCTCCTACAACCACTAAGAAGCGTAACATATGGAGACAAGTGCTAAATCAACGGGTTTCTTTACTATTCTTACTTAGGCCATAACAAATTTATCCATTTAGTATTTCTTCACTTTTTTTTATATATAAGATAAATTAATGAATTAAACGGGAACGCATACTTTTTTTTTTTTACAAAAATATTAGGATATTTGTTAATTCAATTCAAATTGGTAGAATAAATCATGTTTAAGTATAAGTTCAACACTGCTAAAAACGAAAAATGATAAATCTGCGAATAAACTCATAACATCTAAGTTAATAACATACAATATATAGCATACTCACACCTACAACTTTTGTGATATAATAAAAGTAACTGCAATACCTATGCGTCTGGATCTGCATGCATCGTTGACGAACGTGTTCACTGGTTCAACGAGTAGTTGAATAAAGGGAACACACATACACCCTTACAAATTACTATAATCTTAACACTAAACATGCATGTATGTTAAAAATTAAAATAAGGGATAACTAAAACTGGGAAGAAAAACTCATCAATTCTTATTTTGTTAACAAATCTGCATATGAGATGACATCTCTGAAACAATGTTGAACAACAATAGACATATCTTTATACACATTTAGGGTGCGTTTGATCTGCTAAAAAATAGGGGACTGAACAGGACAACTTTTTGTACCCTGTTTGATTTAAAAACTGGTTATGGGACAGGACAAAATAGGTAGCAAGGGACAGGACAAAATCAGGAATTTTTGTTCCTCACTAAACCACAGTACAACTTTTTGTCCACAGTACAACTATAAAAAATACGAAAAATACCCTTTTTATTTTACGATATACAAAAATTATCTTTCTATCTCTCTTCGATACAATTTTGTCTTGTCTTGTACTATCTTATTTTGTTCTGTACCATCTTGTTCTATCCTGTACTGTTCTGTCCAGTACTTACATCTTTTCGAATCAAACGCACCCTTAGTATTTCTTGACTGCGCAGACACAATCACTTGTACATATATCTTTTATTTTATTAACCAAACAAGAATAGTTTTCCAACAATAGTTACATGCCTAATTGTCAATGTTATTTGTCTAACTTTCATGTCAAATAGTTTTTTTTTATCCTGAGCGGTTAAAGAGAATTATTAGATTGTTTTTGCTTATCCTATAACAAAACAAAAAAAGAGAAAGAATTTCACTCTATTACAAAATAAAAGAATTGAGGAATTTGGTTGTTTTTTTAGGTTCAGTATCGAGTTGAATTTCATTCTATTGTAATAGAAAAAGATTTATATATTTCTATTCGAGTACATGGAAAGGTGAAAATAGCAACATAATCATTTCAAAGGGTGTTTATATAAGTGGACAAATGTATCTAGTTCCAGTTCTGCAGCTTCTTGACAAGAGATAAGTTTCAAGGCAGAGAGTTATAGAGAATATGTGCAGTAATATTCAGTCATAAATTAACAAGAACATCAAATGACAAAGCCACAAAATCAACAAAAATGAATAAAACTTAATGCAAATCGACGAAAGTAACGAATTAACAAATTGAACACATACGAGCATCACGTTAAAACTGAGAGCTTTTTGATGCAAGTCATGCAACTTTAACCAAGAACAAATAATATAGAAATTAAAAAATATCACCTGTTTGTTAAGTAGTGCTACAGAATGATGATGCTTGAATAATGTCACTGTCATAACCTAATAAAATTACTCACTCTAGAACTTATACTGCTTCAGAGTTCAAGGGAGATCCGTGTCTAAAATTAACCTTAAGGAGAGAATTTGAACACAATTAAAGTACAAGAACAGCGAAGAGAGATGTCACCACATGGGCATTTTGACTGATGCTTACAATTTCATGAACTAATTTGCATATTCACTTGAAAACGAGAAGTGAAGCATGGACAACTCTTACGTATCCGACATGACACCAACACATATAATTACATTGAAGTATGTTTTTTTTCATTAAATGCCAAGTTGCTGGAGCAATTTGGAATCATATTTACCGTTGGCTTGGATTTTCATCTGTTACACCGGGGAATTCGTTGTCACATTTTGAAAGTTTCTTAGTTCATGTTCATCTCCGTCGGAAGGGGCACAAAGGCGTGGTATTGATTTGGCATACGGTTGTTTGGATATTGTGGAGAGCTAGGAATGATAAAAAAATTTCCTCTAAAGATGTAAATATAGAAGAGGTGGTGGATAGAATTAAGTTAGTATCTTGGAAGTGGTTATTAGCTAGAAAGGTTCACCTTTTTTGGGAGGTTCGCCTTTTTTTGGCTTTTGGTTTGGTATGTTTGTATCGGCCCTTTTTGGGTAGAGTACTCTCTGTACTTTTTCCTATAATGGATAGAGTATCTCTTGTACTTTGTTCCATTTCTTTTTAAATAAATAAAATCATTTAGCCGATCAAAAAAAAAAAAGCTAGAAAGGTTCACTCATCATGTCTTTATTATGAATGGAGTGTGAATCCACTAGACTGTATGCTTAGATGATTTTTTTAGTTTGATTGGGGGCGAGTTAGGGTGTCTTTTTTACTCATCCCCGCTTATTGTGTTGGTTGTTTGGGTAGAGTATGATCTTATACTCTTCCCTTTGTTTTGGGTTGATATCTTGTACTTTTCCCATTCTATTATATATAATCATATACTTTTGCCGTTCAAAAAAAAAATTTACATTGAAGTATGTGATTTTCTCAAGTTATTATCGGTATCGACATGTCAGTGTATGTGTCCAATGTTCGTGTTTGTATCCGTACTTCATAGGAAGTGAGTAATTGAACAAAATCTAGTCTAAAAAAATTGCATCCTATAATCTAGTCGGACTTCTTAATTCTATGGTTCTCACTTGTGGTCGACTAGAAGTTTAGAAGTTAGAACTAGACCACTAGGGCATTTTCTCACCTTTGGCCCTCCCCCAAAAAGAAGTACGCCAGTGTCAAACTTTTGCTTTTGAAAAAGCTAAATAGCCCACCTAATTGATATTGGAAAAATCGAATTTGAGACATCGAGGAGGAGCACACTCTCAGATCTCAAGTCAATACCACCAGATCAACCTAAGTGACAACTTAAAAACAAGAATTCAGAACTTACACCCTTTGATCCATGTAGTTATGATTATGATCGTATCAATATATAATAAACAACTAGAAACTAAATACAAGTCTACAAGTCTACATGTATATATATATATATATATATATATATCCTAGCCTCCCTCATCATTTAAATACAAGTCTACAGCCCCTTGGGCATACGGATAATTTCTCTAACTGCTGCTTGGCATTTAAATCTATGGAACAAGCAATGTGAATTGTCATATTACTTAATACCTTTGAATTGCTCATAACGTACTCTACAAATAGAAGTTCCCACTTTTTGCCACTATAATTCTTAAACAAGAAAGTTTTGAGCTGAGATGAAAGGCATTCTGGAACAATCTCTGTTTCCTTCCAAATGACCTCATTATCATTTACATTCTCTTTCTCATTTCCTATCTCCTGTAAATACATAAAGTAAAATGATAAGATGTTGAACAAAATTAAATAAACATCAAGAAATCATTTAATTTATATGTGAAACCTGGTGAATGATAAGATGTTGAAGCTTTGGAGAGTGTTGAAGCATTTCATGCATCCAAACCCACTTCCTACACCAACTTTCCTTAGGCCAACTTTTATCGATCATCTCTAGTTGAGTTAGATTGTAAAAAATGGAGAGGTTGAAAGAGTAGCTCCATGGCGGCGGCTGCATGGCAAAACATTAGAAATCAATCAATCAACATATTATGAGTTGTTTTGTAGGCATTGTCATTTACAATGACTATAGTGTCATCAATGCTACAAATTCAGAGGTTTGGATATGCCAAAAACTTCAATACAGTTATATTTGTAGTCATATGCAATCTGCTGTTTTATGCAATTAACATCGATTCTGTGAGTTTTGTTAGCAGTTTCATCTTTTTTGTTTCTGATGATTTAATATTTGTATTGTATCGATATACTCTCACTTTGAAAGAATGAATATTTTTTATTACTCCGGTCTCAAATATAAGAAAATATTCTCTTTCTAGACTCATTGAATAACCAAATACATAAATCATTCAATTAACCTAGAAAGAGAATATTTTCTTATGTTTAAGACAGGAGGGAGTACTTACCAGCTTTACACTGAGACTATGTGCCCTGGAGAGCAAGAAGAAAGGAATATATTCGAATTTGGCGCAGTTATCATAAAGCTTGGCTGTCACCTAATTAGGGAAGCATTTGATCTTTTCTGCTGTTTTTGGAACAATCACCTTGATTACCTGTACATTATTTGTTTGCAATTCCTCTAGCATTGGTAAGGATAAGAGGAAGTCGATGATATATGAAGTTGATAGGAAAACAGCATCATCTAAGTGAAGTGTTTTGAGCTGTGAAATATTATTTAGGGTCTGAGGAATGCCATCCATGATCAATATGCGACTTAATTTGAGAACAACAAGCGTCCTACAAGTGAATATGTTGGAAGCTAATTTCTTGTCGAAAGGAATATACCGCATGTTGAGTTCAAGGGTTTCAGTTTGTCTTTGTATTGCAGTGATAACAAGTTGGGTGGTATGGATGGGTTCGTCGCAACGACAATATCTGAGGTGGAATGATCGTATTGGCAGTGTGATGTCGCGCAATTGCATGACTGCGTAAATGTGACTGCAAAGATCGTATGTGTCTGTTATATCGGAAAAATCGAGAGTGAAGACGGAGAGCCATAATGGTTTCCATCTCTTAGAGAGGATGCTTGTGGCGGCGGTGAGTTTGGTTGGGAGAAAGGAGAGAATATGACAGATAACTGAATCTGGAAGGGAGCTAATCCTGTCGATCTTGGACATTGCAACTCATTAGAACGGTAAGAGTTGTGAATGGTGTTACAGACCCGTGGGTGGTTGAGGAATATCTTCTTTTCTGCAAAACCCTAATCACCTTTTAAACCTCAAAGGGAAAAAAGAAAGAAAAAAAAAAAAGAAGGTACTTTCTTGTGTACCCCACAAGATTTGAGGGTATTTACCTCCAACGACTTAAATTTTTTTAAACCGATAAATTTTTTTGTAAAATAAACCGTTGGATTAAAAGTTTATATCATATAGATCATTTGTGTAAAATTTTAGACAAATTTAAAATCATTTGATATGTTATTTAGACGCATCAAAATTAATAATTTTTGTGATTTTTTAAACACCGTTAATCTTTACGTGTCTCAATAGCATATCAAATGATTTTATATTTGTCTGAAATTTTACACAAATGATCTATATGATATAAACTTTCAATCCAACGGTGTATTTTATAAAAAAATGTATCGCTCAAAACTTTTTGTAGTAGATGGGGATAAATACCCCCAAATCTTGTGGGGGTACACAAGTTGGCACCAAAAAAAAAGTAAGATTAGTGTCTGTCATAACTCACAAACAAACTTAGCTCAACCCAAAAGGTGTGGTTGAGTGGTTGGAGCTTAAACAAGGGTTGGAGGTTCGATCCTCACCTTGGGCATGGAACAACTTTAAATCTTTGGGTCAGCTATCTCACCGTGCGAGGGATTAATTACTGCGGTGGATACTCCAGTCTCGACAAAAAAAACCAAACTTAGCTCATATCATTAATCAATTTTTTTTCCCGTAAGATATCATTAATCAATTTTTTCTTAAGGCCCGTTTGGTGCGCATGTTTGGGAAATAAGATATGTTAAACTTTTCCAATCTTGTTTTAATCCGTTGTTTGGTGCACCAATGAAAAATGATAAATTTAACTTACAATTAAGCCTATCCAATTACTTTTTATTATTTTAATCCTTATTTTCGGTTGAGTATATATCAACATGAAAGGAGTATATTACTCTGTGATACAATTTCAATTTTTTTTGGTACGCAATTTAAGTTTTGATCATATACTTTTTTGGGTTAAATATGTTTTTGGTCCCCATAAATATATCAAATTTTACTTTTAGTTTCGCTAAAAATTTTCTTCGACTTTTAGTCCCTATAAATTTTTTCATCTTCACTTTTCCATCTTTCAATGATTTTTTGTTTGTCATGTTCCCTTCCTATCACCAAAGACTCGTTTACATGGGAATGAGTCATTTCGCGTCTTTGCACAACGCGGTTATCACTTTCATTGATTTGAAGGTTAAAATTAAGCCTATCAGCAGCAACCTTATTGAATCTCTCTTTAATATCTTTGATTTGATGAGCCATTTTAAGGCGATAAACAAGGGGATTAGAACTTGAGCAGTAGCGACGTACCTTCCATGTGATGCTACCTGAAGTGTTGGCGAGTGGCAACGTGTCTGCGCAGTGTCTCGCACTCAAAATCGTCCATTACATCTTCTGCATCATTGAAGACACGCTTGATCCGTCTCAGCCATTCACGGAGTTGATAATTCTGACGCTGCTTCTGTTCGGCATCAAGCAGCGCAGCTTTGATGAGTGATGCTGTGTTTTTTATATCTTGCAGATGATCGTAGACGCCAAGGGCAAGAGATGCTTCTTCAACAGCACGAGAAGTAACCTTACCGATGAATGACTCAGCGAGACTGAAGAGGAGTGATTCAGCCATATGGAAAATGGTTTTCTTATGCAACTGGAAAGAGGAAGAAGTTAAAGTAAAAACAATAAGGTTTTAAACTTTGAATGCAAATTAGTGTTGAGAATGTGGAAAACTTGAGAAGTGGAAGGAGTAATAAGTAATAACCGAAAGCAAGAGCAATAAGGTTCTAAATTTTGATTGCAAAGATCACAAATGAGAATGTGGAATTAATACTTGAGAACTGGGAGGAGGAATAACCAAATGCAAAAGCAATAAGGTTCTAAACTTTCATTGCAAATAAGGCAAAGTTATTGTCTTTCAAACACCATCGACTCATGCTAGAAACTAACAAAAAAGCAAGACATAATATAAGTCTAGCCTCCCTCATCATTTAAATATAAGTCTACAGCTCCTTGGGCACACAGATAATTTCTCTAACATCTGGCACTTGGCATCTAAATCTATGGAACAAGCACTATGAATTATCATGTTACTTAATACTTTTGAATTGCTCATAACATACTCTGCAAATGAAAGCTCCCACTTTATGCCTCTATAATTCTTAAACAAGCAAGTTTTGAGCTGAGATGAAAGGCATTCTAGAACAATTTTTGGGTCCTTCCAATTGTCCTCATTATCATTTACATTCTCTGTCTCATTTCCTATCTCCTGTAAACTCATCAAGTAAAATGATAAGATGTTGAAGAAATAAAATATCAAGAAATCATTCAATTTATAGGTGAAACCTGGTGAATGATAAGATGTTGAAGCTTTGGAGTGTGTTGAAGGATATCTTGCATCCACACCCACTTCCTAGTTTTGTCAATCATCAACTCCAGTTGGGTTAGATTGTAAAAAATGGGGAGTTGGTCATAGAAGGTCCATGGCTGCGCATGGCAAAACATTAGAATTCAATCAATCAACATATTATGAGTTGTTTTGTAGGCATTATCATTTACAATGACAATTAGTGTCATCAACACTGTAGATCCAGAGTTTAGATATTCCGGACAATTTAATGCAGTCATATAAGTTTAGATATGCAATCTACTGTTTTATGCCATTAACATGTATTCTGTGAATTTATACACAGTTTCACCCTTTTTGTTTCTAAGGATTTTATATTTGTATTGTATCCATATACTCTCAATTTAAATGAATGAATGAATATCTTTTATTTTTTAGTAAAAAAAAATGATTTGTTTTGTAAAATCAAACAAACAAACTCTTACTACTCCAGTCTCAAATATAAGAAAATATTATCTTTCATTACTCGTTGAACGACCAAATACATAAATCATTCAATTAATCTAGAAAGAAAATATTTTCTTATGTTTATGCCCAGAGGGAGTACGTACCAAATTTACACTTAGACTCCGTGCCCTGGAAAGCAAGAAGCAAGGAATAGATTCGGTGCTGGTGTCGTATATCTTGGCTGTCACCAAATTAGGTAAGTATTTGAGCTTGTCTTCTGTTTTTGGAGCAATTGTTTCGATTACATATACATAATTTGTTTGCAATTCCTCTAGCATGGGAAAAGATAAGAGGAAGTCGATGAGATGTGTAGTTGATTTCAAAAGAGCCTTATGTAAGTGGAGAGTTTTGAGTTTTGAAATATTATTTATCTGAGGAATCTGACCCATCATCCATAGGCCTCTTAATTTGAGAACAACAAGCGTCCTACAAGCGAATATGTTGGAAGCTAATTTCACGTCGAAAGTATTATACTGCAAGTTAAGTTCAAGGTTTTGAGTTTGTCTCTGTATTACTGCAGTAACAAGTTGGGTGATATCGGAGGAATCGTAGTAACAGTAACGGGGTAATTCGAGGTGGAATGATCTTATTGGCAGTTTGATGTCGCGCGATTGCATGACTGAGTATATGTGACTGAAAGGATTGGATGTGTCTCTTTTGTCGAAAAAATCGAGAGTGAAGACGGAGAGCCATAATGGTTTCCATCTCTTAGAGAGGATGCTTGTGGTGACAGTGAATTTGGTTGGAAGAAAGGAGAGAATATGACAGATGACTGAGTCTGGAAGGGAGCGAATCCTGTCAATGGACGATGATGACGGTTGCTCCATCATTACTGAATTTTGTTGCTGCTTTGACTTGGACATTGCGGTTGATTAAGTTCAACTCGTGTTGGGTTTGTAAAGTTGAATTTTGAAGCTGTTATGGAACAAGATGAAGTTCAAATGTTCAATATTGTGTACACTAACTATTGAATTGATGAGTTGAAGGATAAGGTAGCAATATCTCATCTCCTCTGCAAACCCTATTCTCTTTTCATTGATTTGAAACTTCAATAGAAAAAAGTAGGATTCAATGCCGGTCTATTATGAATTTATTTGCTTTGTCTTTTGGTTTTGAGTCCCTTGTAGTGTTGGTAGATCGAGTACTACTATCTGTACTTATCCTTCAGGTGTGGTAGAGTATTTTTTTCCTTCTATATATATAAATAATCTTCTTTGCTGTTCAAAAAAAAATTATGATTTTAGAGGCTCAAATTATGTCAAGTCTAAAAGCAATAATGTTATTTGGACACCACATTTGCAAACACCAATACAAACACCATACTAGTATACTACTATTCATACGTACACCATTTATACCACTTATTTTATTACTACCTCTGTTCCTTTTTACTTGTCGTTTTAGAAAAAAAGATCAAAATAGGAGGGTATATTTTTGCACCTTATTTTCCTAGTATGCATTTTTTTTAAAATATATCATATTTTTAATCCACCAATAAATTCCTTCTTTTTCACAATCATTATCTATTTTTAAAAAAATTGTAACAAACTTTATTTAAAAACAAACAAAATTTGTATACAATAAAAAAGATTTTATTGTTTCAACAAAAACAATTATACAAAATTTAGTCAATAAAATAAAATAAGAAGAGGATATAATAGGCAAAATATAACCTAAATTGCTAAAACGACAAGTAAAAAGGAACAAATAATTTTTTCTAAAACGACAAGTAAAAAAGAACGGAGGTAGTATTATTTTTTAATTTTTTCTTTTTCTCTTTGCCTCTATCAGATTCTCTCTCTCTTTCTCTCGTTTAATTTTTCTTCTTTCTCTCAAAACCTCTTTCACCTCCTTCTCAACCTCATCATCAACAACTACTTCCACATCTACTGTTGCCCCATCCAGTGCCGACCACTTCTCTCCGACAGCCATATCTCTCCATCAGCTTCTCAAAATCAGATCTACTGTTGTTGATGTTGTTGTTATTTTGGGATCAAAATCGGATTTTAACAATTGCAGTCAACAACGATTAGGGTGTTGTGGACGATGGTGGTCGGGGTGGTGTGGATGGTGGATTGAGAGAAATCTTCACAAACTCCATTTTTGTAGGAGACTAAAAGAGTAAAAAAAAATATTGATGGAAGAAGAAGACATTGTTTTTACCAAAATGCCCCTACTTTAAAATTAAAATGACAAAATTGCCTTAGTGTTTGTTTTGGTGTTTGAAAAGTGGTGTTTCAATAACACTTCTGGTCTAAAAGTGAAAAAAAGTGGTGTGACTCATCAATATTGGTTACTAATTTTATTATGAAAATCTCTATATAAATTTATATTGACTTATTCGATTATTGTGAAATATAAGAAATTAATCTTTTATTTTTATTTTTATTTTTATTTTAGGAGACTTCTCTACCTTTGAAGTAGAGCAATTTTAATTTTTTCTAACCATTACACTATATGTCCTGGTGGTTTAAGTAAGCTCAAATTGTTAAATTTGAAACAAATCTCCACTAATAAATATGATTGTTTTATTTTTGCAAGAAATCCTAGCTTGACATAAAATATCGAAATTGTTAGGTTGGATTGGATTCCAACCGCGTACTATTTTTTATGATAAAAATATTAAATGTCTGTTTGTTACAAATTAAAAAATAAGTGATTTTGATATTAAATAATTTAGAAATTATATTTTAGAAATTTTACAACAAAATCAGAAGCTATTTTGTGTTTTTTTACCTTTATAAAAATTACTTTTTATAAAAAATAATTTTTAACTTGTTTGAATACAACCACATATAAAAGTCCATAAAAAAAAAACCGCATATAAAAGTGATTTTGCATAAAAAAAAATTACCATAAATTAAAGGGCAATTATCCAAATATAAGAGTGTACCAAATAAATATATTCCAACAAAATTGTAGCGTTTTTCATTAAGACCCTATGACGACTCTATATGTATATGTAGAATATACCAAAAAAAATATGTATATGTAGAGCTATAAACAAAACAAAATTTTAAATATTATCTTCTAAAAATAACAAATTATTATTATAAATACTAAATAGAATATTATTGTAATATTAGAATAAATTTAATGATATTTTTGTCTGAAATTTTTTGACATTGTTTTCTCTTTCTTTTTAATTTTTTTTTTATAAAAAAGACTTAATTACACATTTGGTCCCAAACGTTTTAAAAGTTTCATATTGGTCTCAAACGTTTATTTTAAGTTTTAATTTGGGCATTTCCGTCAAAAAAATTTGGGACTTGAGTTCCACTTTAGAAGTATGAGATTCCATTTTGGGATTATAAGATTTTAGAAGTATAGAATTCCATGGTTTTTATCAAGGCTTAAACATAATCTATGTATATACGTGAAATTTTGGTTTTAATCCTTGTATCGATTATTTTTGTTCTAAATAATTCTCTGAATCAATCAATTTTTTTGATTTTAGTCCCTAAAGCAAAAATCCCAGGAAAATTCTTAGGAAAATCTGCAGGAAATTTGTGAATTTTCCTGCGGATTTTAGCTTTATGGACCAAAAGCAAAAAATTAATTGATTCAGGGTCCATGGACATATTTAAAATAAAAATTGATACAGGGACTAAAACCAAAATTCTACATACATACAGGGACGAAAATGATGTTTAAGCCTTTTATCAATTGCTACCATGATCGATTACCTTGTCTCTCAAAATTTTTGAGATTTGCAGAATTCTTTTTGTGTCTCTGATGGTTTCCAAATCTGTTGGGATTTGCAGAGTTCTTCTATCTGGTTGACCTTTACTGCGTCGGTGTTAACAGTTTGGAGGGAAATTGAGTGATGTAACTTATCTGCCTGAGTTTTCATTCTACCGCTGTCCATCAACTTTTGACTCACGAAATATTTTTTGGATTCTAATAGGCCGATCACTTTTGATTCGAGATCGGGAGTTAGCGTTCAGGGATATCTTTTATCTTTTTGGGTTGGGTCAATGTATTTTATAGTGGTCTGGAAGCTGAGGAGTGTCTCTCTAAGAATGAGATTAGACTTGGACGTCTTTTAGGTAGTGTTTGTATTGATATTTTTCATTGGTGTTCCGTCTATATACGGCACCTCTGTCTTGCGTTCTCTGTTCGTCTTGTGCGGAGATATGATTTTTATTAATAATATATTTGCTGTTAAAAAAATATATATATATCCCTCCTCTATATTTTATGAATGTTTCAAGCGTGTGTCCCGATATCGATATTGGACATGTGCCGACACGACGAACACATATAATTATATTGAGGTATGTGATTTTCTCAAATTATTATCAGTGTCGGCATGCCAGTGTTCAATCTAGATAATGTGTATTCTAAACATATAAATAGGCACTCCAACCATGTATAGTTGAGCATCCAATAAATCAATCACATTTTCTACCATAAGGCTCTTAGTCTCTATTCCAATAGTTTCTCCACCATAAAATTACTTAGCCTTCTGTCTCATACATATACGAAAATTTCTCTCCCCCCCCCCCCCCCAACACTCTCTTTTTGTGCCTCTTGAATAGATCATGGAAGTATGATAGCAGTGCTTCAGTTAAGCCACATCTAGGTGTCAGACACTTGTTGATATCTGACACGACACTAACACATATAATAACTTTGAAGTAGTGATTTTGTCAAGTTGTTATCGGTGTCTGCGTGCCAGCGTCTATGTACGTGTTTGTAGCCGTGGTTCATATAGGAAGTGAACGATTCAACAAAATCTTGTCTAAACAAATTGCATCCTATCATATAATCTAAGGAGACTTCTTAATTCTTATGGTTCTTGTTGTACCCCAATTTTGGACCTAAAATCTGATTTTTATTTTCCTATATTAAAGTACCAAAAAATATCTTTTGAAAAAATATCATCATATCACATTCATTTTCTTCATTAGTATATTTACCCTCGTTTTAGTCATTTGATTATATTCGTCGTATTTGCGTCATTTATCGCATTAGTAGTACTATTGTTTATTCACTACTATCATCATTATCATTCATTTATCATTTTCTCCACTCATTGTTTAATTTAATTTAGTTTTCATTTTATCTTGTATTCTTTTATTTTTGTTATCATTTCATGAAAATCAAAAAGTGTCCATTACCTTTCTTTCGTTCAGCTTAGTACAATGTCCTTTCTTTTCACTATCACCACAATTGTTATTATTTGCTATTGTTATTATTATCACTATTATTTTTATTATCAAAAAATCATTCTTCAAAAAAAGGGGAAAGTCTTACTCTATTTATTTATTTATTTATTTTCCTTTACTTCTTCATTTGTTATTATTATTAATCCAAATTCTTTTTTAAAAAAAGTATATAATTATAAAAAGACAAGGATAATTTTAATTTCTTTACCTTCTCGTCTTTTATGTTTTTTCGGTCATCACTACTACTACTACTATTATTATTATTATTATTATTATTATTATTATTATTATTATTAGTGTTATTATTATTATTATTCCAAAAAAAAACATCAAAAATGGGAGAAAGAGGATCCAAAGGATTCACCAGCATTTTTCTGAAAAAATCCAGTACACACAAACAATGACAGTTCTTGTTTTTTTTCCATTTTCGACACAAAATTTTCAAACCAACCGCTGATTCAACAAAGACTTATGTCTCCTTTCTTCTTCAATCCCTCAAACCCTAATAACCCCACTATATAACAAACACAATTTCACAGAAGAAAGGAGGAGATTGAAAAGAGGAGGCGGATTAGAAACCAAAACTCAGAAAAGAAAAAAACAACAACAAAATACAAAAAAAAACAGAATCATCATTTTACAAAAAAATCAAAACCGAACCCTAGATTAGTTCTTCACACACTGTGAAGAACCAATCCTTGTAGCCTTCGTCCATCGTCGCCCACCTCGCACCAGAAGAAAAGGAACAAGTCAGAAAAGGTTCAAAGAGGCAGAAACAAACGAAGCAGACACGAACCAGAGAAGAGGAAAGGAAAAGGGAGAGGAATACTTACACGAAGTTTCACTGCAGGGAAGGTCGGTCACTTTTCTCATCCCTTTTCATGCATTTTCATACAATCATTTTCACAAAAAATATGTACAGATCTAACTTCAGATCTATGTTTTATTTATACATGATAAATGCATTTTTTGCTGTTGTTCCGTACAAACACTTGATTGCATGATTGAGGTTTGATTTGGGAATTTAGGGTTTCAATTTAGGGGTTAGGGTCCCGGATCTGTGAGGTCCGGTCCGGGCGATTCGTTGTTTTGTCGATGTTTTTGATGTTGAATATGAGTTTAGAAGACGATTTTGTGTAGGGTTTGTGTTTGTAACTTTTGATTTTGAAAGCTTGTTTGATTTTTTGAGTTAAGAGGAAAATATTGAAAGTTTTGTTTTGTTTCTTTGAGAAAGAAGAAGAGATCAGAGAGAGTAGAAAGAAAAGAGAAAGTTTTTTTGCCAAAAACAGAAAAAAAAACAATTATATGATTACTCCCAACGTTTTTCTCCGCGCACCCCCCAGGGTTGCTGCGCGCACCCCCCATCTGATTTACTGCGCGCGCCCCCCAGGCTTCTCAGCGCACCCCCCCCCCACTTGTGATTTTCGAATTACTGCGCGCACCCCCCACTTGTGATTTTCGAATTACTCCGCGAACCCCCCTGGCTGCTGCGCGCGCCCCCCATGGGCTGAGTGAGGGGGATATGGATCTGGGCTTAAGCTGAAAAGCCCAATTTGTTTTTTTTTTTTCCTTTCTTTTATTTATTTATTTATTTATTTTTGTTTGTGTGTGATTAATGTTGTTTTTATCACTCTACTTTATTTATTTAATTTTCTTTTTTTAATATGATTGCTTTACTCTAATGATCAATTTGCCATGAAAAACATCTATGTGTGAGTTTTATTGTTTGTTTTTTTTTCTTGCAAATTTACTAAGTTAAAATGTTAGTGCAAAAAATAATAATAAAAATAAAAATTCTAAGACTAAAAAAAAAACTCTTCTTTAAATAAAAACTTTCTTTCTAAGTTATTTTAATGTCAAAAAATAAAAAAAATGTTTGTTTATTTGTCATGACTTCACTTTTCTTTTTAATTATTAGAATACTAAAAAATATAAAAATAACTAAAAATACTAAAAAATTGAATTATGCTATGTTTGTTCTTTTTTCTTTTATGGTTGATAACATGATTATGTCTTCATTTAATTTCATTTTTATGAAACACATAACATGCTTCTATTAAAAATTACATGCATACATACATTTGCAACATTACATTTTTTACTACATCACAATCTACATTTTTTGCATTTTTACATGACGTTGGCACAAATTTTTGCATCACACTACAATTTTACTACGCATTTTTACATGCATACATGCATTTAGGTTAGGACATTTCGCCGCTCAAAATGCGCGTTAGAGACGATATCTTACCTTTTAGATCATTGAGCTCTAACACATGCAATAAAAGTTAAGGACCATTTTTGGCCTAAATTCATTCATTCATTCACTCATGCTTTGGCATTCATCTTTTCTTTTCCTTTTCCTTCTTGATTAAACTTGTGTCGTTTCTTGATATAACATGATTAGTGTGATTATAAATGCTTTTTTTTTAAACAATTTTTTTTTTTCTTGACTTTAAACGTTTATGCCCTTATGCTTGACTATGACAATAAAAATGATAAGTACACATTCATGCTAATCTTAC
The DNA here is from genome assembly GCA_951804385.1 of Trifolium dubium. Classification (NCBI taxonomy): domain Eukaryota; kingdom Viridiplantae; phylum Streptophyta; class Magnoliopsida; order Fabales; family Fabaceae; genus Trifolium; species Trifolium dubium. The sequence goes on from OX638070.1 coordinate 11,752,957, forward strand.
ATGTAATATGATTTTCTTCATTTTTGCCTCTTGATAATGTTATTGCTTGATCCTTCATGAGTGGTTTGTGTGCTTGTGTTTGTGCTTGCTTTGTTGTGACTAAGTGCAAAATATTCCTATGTTTTTCACCTCAGACCCATTTTTTTACACACACTCCACTTAGAATATGACATCTTGCTATGATTTCTTTTCTTGATTGTTTATGTGCATTCCATCCTCATGTTTATTTTCCGCATTAGCATTTTACTTTTATATGCATCGCCCCTTTTATTTATTTACTGCTTATTATTATTTATTCATTCGATTCGATGTGGTTGTAAATATTAATTATTCAATTGGGTTGTAATAGCGTAGGACTTTATTTATCGCTTTTTACTACTTTCCTAGTTTACACAACGCACACACAAAGCCAAAATTTCATTTCCAAGCGAGAGGACTTGTAATTAAATTTCAATTAGTTATGGGGTCTCTCGCGACAAAACCCTCTTCCAACCCAAAAAAACGCGATATTTAAAAAGGTGATAAAAAAAAGCGTAGGTCCATTTAGTCGCAACGCCACTTTATATACTATGTTAACTATTTATGCTTAATCTTTTTCTTGCACAACAACACTTACTTTTTCTCCTACAATTTCTTTCACAACTTCTTTTCAACAACTTTTTCTTACAACAACATTCTATTTCCTTTACAAACATCTTTTTACAAACACAACATTTACACTATTCTTTTCTTTTACTTTTCACAAAAAAAATGAAAATTTCTCTATCTTTACTATTTTAAATAAAATCATTAGACTCTTATCATTCTTAGTTTCAAGTTCTAAACATTCATATAAACATTGCAAGAATTCAATCGTTCTCTTTACAAGAGGAAACGGTTTAGTGTGTTTATATTGAATCTTTAAAAAATGAAACTTAAAATGACATTAGTCTTTTTCTTTCTTTTCTTCTATACAATCTCTCCCTCCATTCTTAAAGCATTTACAAAAAGCACAAAAGCATTTCAAGAGGTTACCATGGGATACCATGGGCGCTTAAGGTGCACACACCTTCCTTTTGCGCAATTAACCCCCGTATCTAGAATCTCTCTTAGGTTTTCGATCTTTTCCCCTCCAATTGGAAATGAAAAAATCAACTGTAGTGGGGTATGTCTCAAAAAACCCGCAACAATTCTCAGTTGTGATCCACTGGAACTGGACCACTAGGGCATTAACTCACCCTGGCCCCAAAAGAAGTACGCTGGTGACAAACTTAAAAACATAAATTCAGAATTTACACCCTTTGATCCATGTAGTTGTGCATCATATCGATATGTAATAAACAACTAGAAAATGATAGTGATTGAGATAATTAAAATAAAAAATAAATTAGTAAGAAAAGGAAAAGCAAAAGCTGAGATCAGGAACTAGAAAGAGTATTAATTGCATGAAAGCAAATACATAATTCAAAATGTATGCAACTTAGGATTAAATAAGGCAGAGTTATTATCTTTCAAACACCATCGACTCGTGCTACAAACTAACAAAAAAGTTAGACATATAGATATATATATATATATATATATACACACACACACACACAGACTAGCCTCCCTCATCATTTAAATATAAGTTTACAGCCTCTTGGGCACACAGATAATTTGTGTAAAATCTGGTCCTTGGCATTTAAATCTATGAAACAGGCACTGAATTGTCATGTTACTTAATACTTTTGAATTGCTCATAACATACTTTGCAAATAGAAGCTCCCACTTTTTGCCTCTATAATTCTTAAACAAGCAAGTTTTGAGTTGAGATGAAGGCATTCAGGAATAATCTTTGGGTCCTTCCAAATGCCCTTATTATCATTTACATTCTCTGTCCCATTTCCCTGTAAGCACATCAAGTAAATTCCCACCAAAAACAAAAGTTAAGATATGTAGAGGTAGAGGTAGAGAGTTAAACAAAATAAAAATTAAGAAATCATTCGAATTATATGTGAAACCAACCTGGTGAATGATAAGATTTTGAAGCCTTGGAGAGTGTTGAAGCATTTCTAGCACAAGCATCCACACCCGCTTCCTACACAAATTTTTATTGATAATCTCCAGTTGAGTTAGATTGTAAAAAATGGGGAGTTGGCGGGCAGAGAAGGTCCATGTCTACATGAGTTACAGAGAGGGCAAAACATTAGAAATCAATCATCAATCAATCAACATATTATGATTAATTGTTTTGTAAAATCAAACAAACAAACTCTTACTACTCCGGTCTCAAATATAAAAAAATATTTTGTTTCTAGGCTCATTGAATGATCAAATACATAAATCATTCAATAAACGAGAATATTTTACAGCTTTATACTGAGACTCCGTGCCTTGGAAAGCAAGAAGAAAGGAATAGATTTGGCTTTAACATAAAGCTTGGCTGTCACCAAATTATGGAAGCATTTGTTCTTGTCTGCTGTTTTTGGATCAGTCGTCTTGATTACCTGTACATTCTTCGTTTGCAATTCCTCTAGCATGGAAAAAGATAAGAGGAATTCGATGATATACGTGATTGATGGGAAACGAACATCTTGTAAGTAGAGTGTTTTGAGCTGTGAAATATTATTATTTATCTGAGGAATCTGACCCATTATCCATAGGCCTCTTAATTTGAGAATAACAAGCGTCCTACAAGTTAATATGCTGGAAACTAATTTCATGTCGAAAATACTAAACGGGATGTTAAGTTCAAGTGGTTCAGTTTGTCTTTGTATTGCTGCAGTAACAAGTTGGGTGATATCGTTGGGTTGGTGGTAACTTAATTAGAGGTGGAATGATCGTATTGGCAGTGCAATGTCGCGCAATTGCATGACGGAGTATATGTGACTGAAAAGATCGTATGTGTCTCTTTGATCGGAAAAATCAAGAGTGAAAACGGAGAGCCATAATGGTTTCCATCTCTTAGAGAGGATGCTTGTGACGACGGTGAGTTTGGTTGGGAGAAAGGAGAGAATATGACATATAACTCAATCTAGAAGGGAGCTAATCCTGTCAATCGATGATGATGATGATGATGATGATCGTCGCTTCTTCAACTCCGACATGATCGCGGTTGATTGATTTGAAACTCTTTTGAATTGAAGATGTTATGGAACAAGTTGAAGCTCTATCGTGTACACTGGAAAAAGGTAAAAGTAGGATTCAATGCCCGTCACCTAAGGTTTAAGTAAGGATAAATTGCTAAATCTAGAACAAATATCCATTGATAAGGGGGGATGGGTAGTTCAGTTGGTTGAGTTAGATTAAGGAGCTGATAGAGGTCCAAGGTTTGAACCTGACAAAGAAGAAAAAATGTATAATATACTAACAACTAACATTTGCCTATAAAAAAAAACTCCACTGATAAGAGGTCGTTGTTAATTTAGAGAAAAGAAAATATATTTTTTATAAATATTTTTTTTTTGACAGAATATTCTGTCAAAAAAAATATAGAGAAAGTTAATTTAAACTTTCTCTATATTTTGCATTTAACCTAGGGTGTGGTTGAGCACGAGCCCCTTAACATGGATACATGGTTTGATTCTCGCAATATATATCGAGAAAGTTTAAATTTTTAAGTCAGTTGTCTCATCATGTGAAGTGTCTGTAATGTGTGAAGGGAATAGTCACTGCGTTTGATGGCAGAAACCCTAGCCTCGACCAAAATAAAATATTTAACATCTCCTTTTAAAAACAAATATTTTGCATTTGTTTGTTGCGTTTGTTACAGATTAAAAAAACAAAATCTAAAAATAATTAGAAAATATTTAAAAGTGAGAAGTTTTTTAAAAAAAAACATTTTTTGTAACTAAATAAACTTCTTAAATACTACTAGAACTGTAGATTTTAGAGGAGAGAGAAAAAAATTGTTAAAAGATGAAATTATTTTGTAATAAACAAATCACTTTTACATGTAGTATTAACAAATTAAAGATTATTTTATCAAAAAAAAAGTGATTTTTACTATAATAAACACGCAAAATAAAAAACTAATCTTTAAATGTAATACCTTTGTAAAAAAAATATATTACCTCTGTCTTAGTATATAAGACCTAACAATTTGATTAAATGACACTATTCGTTTATTTTATTTTACTCAGATTCGAATCCTGATGCCCTGCATATATAATATAGTGTGACCATAGCATTTCTCTTACTTTAAAGTACGTGATTTTCTCTGGCCCCAAAAGAAGTACCTGGTGACAAACTTAAAAACAGAAATTCAGAATTTACACCCTTTGATCGTAGTTATGCATCATATCAATATCAATATATAATAAACAACTAGAAAATGATAGTAATTGAGATTGAGATAATTAAAATAGAAAATAAATTTTGTTAAATCTACTTAAGCAAAATGAATTTACTGAAATTATCGAATTTGACAACCTTGCCTATGTGCACCTATATATCAAGTACACATAAAGCACTTCAAAAGTTCAAAATTTCTAATTAGTTTGAATTGATATCAGTCATATCACTTTGTTTTCTCATAACTCTACCATCTCCATTGTATTTTCTAGCATCAATATCCCATTTAAATTGTCCGACCGTGATAAGTTCCTCTAAACATCAGATCATACATACACGATATAAACTCCCAAACATGTAACAAACTACATGCAATATGTTCCTCCTATGCAAGAGTAGCATACATAAAATTACTGCAAAAGTCAAAGGATGCAAAATTCCACTAGTGAATGTCTAAAGACCTAATCCAACTGTACGGCCATCTCTTCGCCGAAGACCTGCAGTGTACTGTTTCTCAAGATCCAGCTGGAGTTCCTTCTGTTTCTCAGCACGGAGAGCTTCGTTGTCATTTTGATTGTCTGAGTTCTGCTCCACTTTGGCTTCTCCTTTCACACCCTACAATTTGCCATAGGCACGAGTACAAACTCAGACTCAAAAGGTGTTAGTATGTGAAAAAACACTAACAGAGTGAGTCAGTCATTCAGGAACAACTAAACAATCTCCTCATGTTATTGTTGGGTCAGAATATAGCAACCAACTCAATCCAAACTTACCATGAGTTTGTTGAATTTCTCTTGCCGCTCGCGGTCAAACATTGCCATATCCCAGCGGTGGCCAGACTGCATCATTTAGAGAATGCATTACAGAGCAGCAATAACATTCTACTTAGAAGGTTGTAGGAAATGCAAACAAATGTTAACATATATGATTATCCGCGACATAAAGCAAAAAAAGCGGAACAATATCAAATCCAGAAATCTGAGGAAGAGATTATCCAGAATTGTAGGCCTAGGCACTCACCATTTACTCCTCTAGTTATCCTACTACATGGTATACAACTTCTGACAACATGTGTATCATCTTTGTGCTAAAATGAACAGATAAGCCTATTAACTATTCAAGGCAATGCAATATGACAACTTGCACCATAAAATTTATAAACATCATTTACTCTTAATGAATAATAAGACAGTAAACAATATCAAAGGAGATCATCAATCAACCAGAGGCCACAGCAGCTCAGGTCAGACTGTAAGTTTCTGATTTAGCATGAAATACCCTAACTTTACGCCCAATTTGGGGGCTGAGATTACCTAGAGTGGGATCTACCGCCTTTAAAGTGTGTGTGATATTTACTTTATTGAAGATGAAGTAATCTCACTCTTTAACAAATAAATCAACAACTGATTTTGTCATCTGAAGTGAGTAGTCCAAATTCACTAGAGCATGAGTTTTACAAGAGAGTGGATATGTTTTAAAAGGTTGGATGCCTTCATGACTTGCACAACTGAAAAGTTCTGTTCATGTTTAACAAACAAAAAAATGACAACGACCTTTTGTCACCTCAAAACATGCAAGTCATGAAGAGGCCATAATTACAAGCACCTCCAAAATTTAATCTCATCTTCTCTCACAATGTCAAGTCTCGAACCGAGTACCTCAAGGTTGAAGAGTGAGCTCTCCACCAAGTGACTTCTCGGGAAACAGGCAGCATCTCCAAAAGTTTAGAAGAGACCATATTGCTAAAATACAGCTATTAACCAGGATTATTTTTTATTTTTTGAAAAATTAACCAAGAAATATAAAAGGGGAGAAAATGGACACTACACCCTGACTCAATAACTCCTTGAGTATGAAGTACTCTTAATCTCATACAAAATAGAGGTAAAAAGAGCCAATAGAGGGGGAAATCTAACAAATTATCAAAGATACCTCTTCGACAGGTGTACTCTTTTTGCTGCCCCACAACAGTTTCTTCTTTTGGTCCGTAGTCAAGCTATTAGCCCCTACTAAGTTCTTGTTAACTGTTATGCATCAAAATTTCCAAATAAATAACAGATGAGATCTACAAGTAATAGAATCAAAAGTTAAAGAATTGGAAACAAATTATTAGAAAAATCATTAAGAGGAAAATATAAGAAATTAATAGCAGAAACATGTCTAAAAAATTGGAAGTAATAGTCATTCCCATGGTATACAATACATCCGACCTACAACAATCTACATTCTGCAGTTTAAAAACTGTAAACATGAACCTTCAAACAACTAGAATCCAACCAATGATAGACACAACATAAGCCCACATCCTAATAAAAGGCTTTTCAGAAAATGGAGTATATACCTAATTCAGCAGCTCTCATGGCTGCCACTTTGGCAGCATCTAGATCGCTGCCATTATCAAAACCAGAGGTCTTGGCAGGCCCTAAATCTGGCTTGCTCTCGTGAGAAAACTTTGAACCTGAGGTCTTCCTTTCATCTGCTTTACCACAATAACAACTTATTACAATACTAATTTTGAGAAAAATATTTGTGCCCGGTTTATGTAAAAAAATACAAACACCATACCATCTTTTCCAGAATTGTCATCCTTGTCAGCACCAAACAACTTTGGTTTCTTTGCAGAAGATTCTTTGTCTTCAATACCAAACCCCTCGCCTACCTTTCTAGAGTTTCGGTCCTTGTTCCTACTAATCTCAATGACATCTTTTTGGCTCCTAGACTCCGAATATGAAACTGCACGGTCACTTGTGTGTTCTCCAGAACTTCTTTGAGAATCCTTCCTTTCATCTCGACTATCCCCGTCCCTTGTTTGCCTCTCCTTCTCCACCTCATCATACGCCAAAAACCTCTTGCCAGATCCAGACCTTTCACATGAAGAACCCGTATCTTTATATTTCCGATGTTGCAAATAAGTTTCGCCGTCTCTCTCCTTGCTTTTATAATCAGATCTTTCATATTTTTCACGTGAATACTTGTCCATACAATGCCTGTAGTCTTTTGTCCTGCTATCACTCTCTTCTCTCATATGATCACCCCTTGACTCACGAACAGAGCGTGATGGTAACCTCTCATGTTTTCTATCTTCATCTGCATATTTGTCATGCCTAGAGTGCCCATAAGAGCTCCGGGATGACTGTCTGTCAGAATGTCTTAGAGAATCACTGCTTCTGCCATAGCCGTATTTTCGGTCTTGTTCCCTGCCATCATACTTCCTTGAATGATGATGAGAGACTCTCAAAGAATCTTCTCTTGATGGATATGGACTTGAGCTGCGTTCACGCCTGGGACTACCTGCATATAATGAAGAGTACAGATCTCTTCATCCCAATCCCTACTCCATATATAGAATAGCTCAGATAAAATTTGGCAACACAATATATAAATTACTGAACCATTCACCACATAAATACATATAAATTACTGAACAAAGTACTAGGTGGCAGATTGCCGCAAAAGAATACTGATAAAGGCACATACCCAAAAGACAATTAAAGCAATGCCATAATGTGCAGTTAATCACACTTAACCTATAAAAGCATATAAACCGCTTAACCATATGAACAACTAACCATTTAACTGAGCTTGGAAAATGAAGACAGCCTTTTCTCATTAAGTGGGATCAACAACAAGGATTAGACAATACCATAATGTCCCATCATGAATAATACCTAAAGATAAACCATGCAAATTTTCCTTTGTCTTCCTCAATCTATAGACTATCCTCCACCGTCTACCCTCCTTACAGGAGTCTGGAGCATCTAAGGGTCTTCTCAACACTTGCACAATAAGTCAATAAGACAAGATCTACCCTCTTTTCTACATTCTGAGCTGCATCTACTTTTTCTCTGATGATTTCATTCATAATCCTACTTTTCCTTGTATAACCACTCTTCGATTATGGCATTCTCATCTTACCAACACCAATCTTATTTATTAGAATTTAGAAGATAAAAGGCATTCCTGAGTCCGGAGGAAGTATAAGATAGAAAGACAAGAAAGAATTGTATCCGAAACCAAAAAGAAGTATGGCCTTCAGGCCTTGAAACATAGGATGCCAATATGTTACCAGAGATGAAAGGAACAATGGCACATATAGTAAAAACTAAAATACTATATGTTACTCATCCAAGGCTACGGAAACGAGAAGAAGCTTTGTACCAGCAAACCAGGTAGAGAATGGATTCTGCCTGGAAAAACAGGTTTTAGATGGAAGTATAATAGCGGTGCTTCTGTTTTAGCCACATCTAGGTGAGAAGGGAAGTGATAGATTAGATACTATAGAAAAGAGGGGAATCTTGGTGTTTCTTCAATAAGGATAAAAAGTCTGGCCCTTCAAACTTAGAGATGTCTCTCCAGGCACATATATCACATATGATTATGGGTGTAATTCCTATATTGAATATGTTTATTACATTACATTGAAACTATATCATCAAATTTTGGAACACAAACAGCATGCAACATGACAAAAGAAAGTGGTGACAAGTTTAATCAAAGAGGAAACACTGAAAAAATGATGAGAAAAGTAATGAAAAAAATAAACTTAGCAGATAAGCAAAAGAAAGAATACAACTCTCTAGGCCATAGAATTAACTAGTAAAGCAAGGTGATATTATTGTATTTAAAAATGCAATCGGGAAATGTATACAAAAATGCTTTCTCAAACAAAACAGACCCAACAGTATTTCTCTGCATGTGACATGCTATTAGACAACAAAATCTTGTTGAACAACTTTGTGAGTCATCTTTTGATTTTCTTTTCTAACCCTTGCTATACCTCAATAGTCATGCTATTTAGCCATTATTCATCTTCTTTGATGATTCTTTCTTTAACCCCTTCTCAAATTCCTATAAAAAATTGTGCTTTTTTTAACATCCACTCTGTTACTAGCATATTAAAAAGTTCCATAAAGCTTGTATCTTTACTGAATAGCTAATGAGAGTAACTTGTTGATCATTTCTTAATATTTAGTCATAAATATTCTGAGCTTTGACTAAGACTTGTCCCTCTTCATCCTTACTGCACTCAATTAGTTCAACTTTTTCTTTCACTTACTTTATCACCTTTAATTCATAAATAATAATATAACCTTTAGCTCTCACTTAGCTCAACGCATTCTTAGTAAGTTGCTCAGCTACATCCTTAGAATATTGCTCATTCTTAGTCTACTGTTCAACTACTTTATAAACGTCCCATTAAAATAGTGCAAGCATTCGAGGATTTTTCAAAGTACTACGTATTACACACATTGCAAGAACACAATACAATACAAGTTTTCTCACAAAAGCATAGGGGACTGGTATCTAAAGATGCACCAAACTCATCTTACATCTAATGTCTGCTTAAATTAGTTTTTGGGCATTGATAACAAAAAGTGTACCTAACATCGTTGAAAATAAATCCAGTGACAATATAGAGAGATATTCAGAAAATACATATTCTTTGATTTCTTAAGAACTCCAATGAGTACCAAAGTGTTGTTGATGGCAAACCATGGCGAGGGCCATAACAGCCAACATGTGCCACCGCCATGTCCAATTATGGCACGGTGGTGCTACCATCCTTCACAAAATTCCGCCACCGATATCCACCATGGCCGATATTTGACAACAGTACGAACTATGAAGCACGGAATATACGTGCGTGTCCGACACCGACACGACACCAACACTTATGACTGACTACATTGAATTATATCATTTTTCATAATTTTATCCGTTTTGATGTGTCAGGGTCCGTGTCGTGTCCGTGTTTCATAAACATTACAAAATAAAACATGGTGGTGACACCAATACAATACCTATGCGTGAACAATGCGAATGTAGTTCATATTAAGCAATAATAACAATAACAAACAATTACAATATACAAGAACCCTCAACAATATATTCTCATTCATCATCACAACACAACTATAAGTCCTTAATAAATATAAAAAGCAAGAGTTTAAAAGATTCAAACCATCAGGTGATGATGAATCTTCGATAGGTGATCGACGACGATAGTTCCTATTAACGGCCTCCCCAGAAGGCTTACGAAATGCATTTTTGGAATCAGAATCATCATGAGGGGGAGACTTTGAGTTTGAATCCATCCTTCCTTTCAAGCCTGTATGTAAACACTAACTAACACAGTCAGTTAAGAAAATAATAAACACAAAATGCAAAAAAAAAAAAAAAAAACTAAATTCTCAAATCCTAGTTACAGTGCCCTAAATTTGCAAACAAAAAAAAATCATCGAAAAATTCAATAATTATTCAAAAATAGGGAAGGAGAAAGAGATATACGAGTAGGATGTTTGCGAAATTGAAGATGATAGGGTAACTGAATTTGGCGCTTGTAGTTGAGAGGAGGAAGAAACGAAGGAAACCCTCGATTGATTGATTGATTCTTCTCTCTTCTATTCTATTCTATCGTCGTTTGAACAAGGACAAAAGGCTCATGCTGTGTTTTAGAATATTATTTTGTTCTTAATTACCATTTTAGTCCCTCTATTTTCAACCACTCGCAAAATTAATCTACTTATTTTTTATTTTTTTACAAAAACAAAATGATATATTTAGTCATATCGTTAGAATGGGTAACATATCCGTGTTGATCAAACATTTATCTTATATTGTTCAGTTCAGTTCAGTATTTAAATTTTGCAGATCAAACGGACTCTAAATGGATGGATTTCCATCTCATTCATCTAGTAGTATTAAACTATAATTTATTTATTTTTTAAATATTTTTATTAAAATCACCAAAACAAAAATATTTTTATTAATTGATTAATATTTTTTTTTTGATATATATGGAGTAGTTTATTATTAAAACATATTTATTTATAATAAAATTCATTTTTATCCGTAAAAAATAAATCATTCTTGTAATAACATAATTTAAATATTCTTTTTACACCTCTTATTCAACCTAAATTTATTTTTTCAGTAAGATTAAACATTGTTCTAATGAGTCCACAATATTCTTTATGCATCTCCTTAATTAGTTTTATTAATATTTTTTTGGCTTAAACGTCATTTTAGTCCCTGTATGTGATTTTACTCCAAAATAGTCTATGTATCGACCAAATATTTTATTTTTGGTCCCTAAAGCAAAAATCTACAGGAAAATCTGCAGAAAACTTGAGAATTTTCCTGCAGATTTTTGCTTTAGGGATCAGAAGCAAAAAATTTGGTCGATACAGGGACTGTTTTGGAGTAAAATCACATACAGGGACTAAAAGCAAAATTTGGTATACATACATGGACCAAAAGGATGTTTAATCCTATTTTTTTAATAACAAATTTATAATTATAATAAATAATAAAGTGGTAGGTGGTGGTGGATGCCCGATCAATGGTTGGTCAACGCCATTTTCCTGGCGACCCATAGTGGTGGTCTGACATTGATCGGGGATTGACCGGTGACAATTAATATTTTAAAAGTAAATACTCCCTTCCTCCAATGCCTTCTAACTAATCCAGCACACTCCCTTCTGCATCGTATTGACCGATTTACGCTCATTGCAAGCATTATAAAAGTAAAAACATATTTTACCTTATGCAAGTCAAAATATTATATTTTTTAATATAATTTTTTTTTTTTGATTCCTTAACACATGCGCTAAGGACATATGTTAACAAAACACTCGAGAAATTATAGTCCATAAAGTAGTCACCTAATCTCAACCCCATGGGTATCTATGAAGCTCAAATATTTGATACATCACGGATTCGATACGGATACGGTCATATGAGAAAATTCAAAAATTTAAGATATGATACGATACGACTATGATACTTTAATAAAAAATTAAATATATATAAATGCAAAATATATAAACACAACTAAATTGATAATAAAAAAAATTAAGTTATTAAAATTATCAAAATAACTGAATTGCATATCTTAAGTACTATTCAAAAAGAGAGCTGTGCACATCTCCGCTTATTTCCTATACTCTTGTCGCTCCTTTCCTATATTTTTCATCTTTCTTTGACAAGAGTTGAAAATTTGTATGCACATAAACTAAATATCTAGCAATTTTTGGATCAATTTTATTTCTTTTTAAGAATGGATAAAATATAAACACCGATACTTCTCTAATACCTATCGGGAAGTATCAAACAAATATTGCAGAAGTGTCGATATTTTTATATTTAAAAAATAAAATTTAATCATTAGATACTTCCGTAATACGTATTGGGAAGTATCTAACACATATCAATATCTGATAGGCAAAAGTTATTATGCATAAGCACCATAATTACTCGCGCGCCCCCTTGAAATCTCTTGCCCCCCCCCCCCCCCCCACCCCCCACCCCCAAACGTCTGAAGTGTTTTTTTAGAAAGCCAAAATCGATTATGAGTTGTTGTTTGGCTCTTACATACCACCAGAATTGATTCTCACTAGAGGCAGAATCGATTCTCAACTTGTCTGATAGCAGGCCAAAATCGATGAGATTCGATTCTCAACTAGTCTGAGAGCAGGTCAAAATTGATTATCAATTGTCAGTATCGATTCTCAATTGTCAGAACTCATTGTCTAGTCTGAGAGTAGGCCAGAATCAATTCTCACTATAAGGAATCGATTCTCAACTAGTCTGAGAGCCAGCTAGAATTCATTCTCAATTAGTGTTTATACATGGCGCATAAATAATTCCCATGCATGATAACCAACCCCTATTTCTGACACATAATTAATCAATTTTAGAGTACCGGACTTTATAGGTGGGCATTTTTTGAAAGGTTGTTTGGATGAAAATTTAATCTTAGGGCAAATAAAATAAAGGGTAGAATGGGAAATTCAAGATGTAAATAGGCGTTAGAATGAACACCACTAACTAGCATCAAGAATTAAGCGCCGCAGTAGAATAGAAGAAGCAGAAAACCAAACAAAATTCCTTGCAATGGCGAAGGGTGACGACTCTGTCCTAAAAAAGAAGAACAAAAAGCTTAGAAAACGACTTAACAGTAAATCTGACTCCACTACTGTCAATGCTAAAATCGCCGCTGTTATCGCCGCCAAAAAGCGCCGCAAGGCCGGGAAACGCCGCATCTGTGAGGTTTAACTCTCAGATTCATTTTTCTTCTTTCTTTTTACTTTTACCGTTTCTTTAGTTTGGTTTCTTGATTAAATTGTTTTGGTTTCATTGTAATAATTTCGAGTAAATCATCAAATTGGTCTGGCTTTCTGTAATTCGCTCCGAAATAAGTTTTTGTTCTACCGATATTTCAAGTTAGTCCCTGTTTTTTTTATCAAATGTTTATCAGTTTAGTCATTCGAAGGACCAAATTGAGAAACAATTGACAAAGATAGGGACTAATTTGAGATATCGATAGAATCATAGACTTATTTGAGAGTGACTTACAGAGACAAAGACCAATTTGGTGGTCTAACATTTTCTTCATGATATTATATTATAGGGTATGTGCTTTAGTTTACCTACTCTAGATGATCCATTCAATGATAGACGTGGGAAACCGGAATTCAAAACAAGAGATCCTGAAAACAAAATATCTTCCAAAAAAGATAAAACAGTTCCTGTTAAAGGGAAGAGTGTACCTAAAGAGAAATCGAATCGACAAAGAGGAAACAATGCCAACAATAAAAGTCGTGACTTAGAAAAGGATAATGTTGAGGAGGTTAAGGAAATGGATGACCAGCATGATAATGAAGTTTCAGACTTCCCTTCCAAATTTGTTTTTTGGTGTTTGAGTGCAATTGAAAACGCACTGCGACAAGATGATGCTTACACTGATGGAGAGGGCAACTCTTTCTTTCTTAACTCGTGGGGTTTAGAATTTTCGAAGTGTTTTCCTACTGGTAAAGATCTGCTGGACACGAGTGGAACGTTTGCTACTACTGAGCAAATTGCATGGATGGTTTCTGCGGCAGCTGATACTTTTGTTAGAAAAGAGAAACAAGGCTTATCAATAGATACCCCCTTTCTTTTGTTCCTCGTTCCTTCCAAGGAAAAAGCAGGCCAGGTTAGCTAAAATTTCTTTTACATGTTTACAATTTGTAAAAATCACTATGCACTTCATGATATAAACTTTTACCTTACTATTTAATAAAAGGCAATAGAAGTAAAGGGAAGGAAATTTTACTAAATTTTCTTGTTACTATAAACCTTTATAACCTCCTGACTTAGTTGTTGATAATAACATAACTTGAATTCTAAAACTTCAAAATTCATACACAGGTTCGTACGGTTTGCAAGCCTTTGAAATCTCTTGGAATACAAACAGTGAGTATTCATCCGGGTGCTTCCTTAGATCATCAGATTCAAGGGTAATTGTTTAAAACTTCTCTGTTTTTTTTCTTTTTCATTTTATAACATTTTATATTTATATTCATGTGTTTGATGACTTTGATCAATATGGCATGATGTGCGTATAGCATAGGAGTTGTTTGTACCGACCATTTTTTGGTAATGCATGTGGTTGCTTATTCAAGTTCGCTGATAACTATATATCCATGTTTGAATGAATAGTTTTAGAATGTGCATGCACATAATTGTTGTTTTAAGGTTTGCTCAGCTTAACCTTTAAGGTAGCCAACTTCTTATTGAACATTTGTTTTGTCTTCAACAGTCTGAAAAATTGTGAACCCGAGTTTCTCATCTCTACTCCTGAGAGGCTATTGGAACTTGTTTCAATGAAGGCAATTGATATTTCTGGTGTCTCTATGCTGGTATGTTTTCTTTCCAATGTTTGATGCAGAGAATATGTATATATCTATTTAGAAGAAGAAAATTTATGAATGAAACGATGTTACAGTATCTATTTAAAATAAGAAAATCTTGGAGGTGTCATAGCATCTTCCTGTCCAAAGTCCAAACAAAAACCGGTCCTCGGTTTCTCTTTCTCTCCCTGAACACCATTGTCTCTTAATTTCTTGGTGGTTCTTGATTTCTATCATGGTAACAGTTATTGATGCCTGTTCCTAATTCACTTGATTTCTAATTAGTGATGCAATACTAGTAGACTCATTCGTGTCCACACTCAGAACCTATTAGTGTTGTTCAGACTAAGCATAGGCACATAGTTCAGGCGAGGTTAACCTTGTTTGCGCTTTAAAATTTGAGACCATCCTTTCAGTCTGGTTGTCTGTCTTCCTTTCCCCAGGTCTCAAATGATACAAACTATCTTATTCTAAAGGCTATAAGTGTTGTATGGTGAATTGTTCATCTCCAAAAGATGTACCAATTCCATTATTCCTCTTCATTTCTATCTAAACTAACTGCTGTTTCATCTCACTCTTCTTCCTCTCCATTCTCTGATAGTTACCCTATTCTAGCCTCACCCTCCCCATCCTTTTCTCCACCAGTTCATAGTCACGCTCTATCTGATCTTCCTTCTTCTCAATCCGACTTACACTAATTTTGAATTATTTGGTTGTGCAAACATTCCACAATCTGTTCCGCTGGTATCCTCCAAATCCCTTACATCATAGGTCCTCATGATTCTGAGTACCACTCTTCCTCCTCAACAACATACTATATTCCTCCTTACTATCCTTCCTCATTATCCATTCCATGCGAACAAGATTTGAGTCATATGTGCATGCTCCCAGCTCCAGGTTCATGTACATTTTTGTTTAGTCCATACTTTTGTATGTTGATGTTCCTATGGGTGTTTTTTTGGTATTATAACCCTCTGGTTCCTAAGGGAAGGGGACCCTAGTAGTTCAGAGTTCGGTAAAAGTGTAAAACCTGGCCAAGAATTGTCCCACCCAGGAATCAAACCTGAGTTCTCTCAAAATTTGTCCTTTGGTGGAACTTATTAACCACTTGATCATTGTTTGGTCAACATTCCCTCAAGGTCAGCTTATTTTTATGATGAATACATTGCTAGTTTGCTACATTTGAGTGGTAGAAACTCGATTGATTTGTACTAGAGATATGTTTACTTTTGCCATGGTTTTCTCTCTTCATTCAATATTCATGTTTGTGTTTCTTTTTATCATTATAACCAAGAGATGAGTGACAATTATAAGCATCTTTTAATATTAAAAAAACTGTATGTATGGGTTTATATTTTATATGAACAAAGTATTACCTGTATTCTTTATACGACGGTTTCAAACATCTCTTTTTATAACTTATTCTGTTTATTATCTTATATTGATTAGTTAATTAGTTAATGTTTTTGTATTAAATAGGTTATTGATGGGCTCGATGCTATTTGTAATGCTGGCCACGCTGATGCAATAAAATCCATCAAGAAGTTTATTTCTGGCAATCCCAGTCTCGTGGTTTTCAATAATAGCTTCAACGATACATCTATCCCTGTTATTCAGCATCTTTTGAAGAGACCTATTTGTAGAATATCTATCAATAATTCAATTGCCAGCCAAAGTTCAGGCATTGTACAGTCTGTTCAAGTGTGTACATCAGACGAAGATAAAGTTGCTAAGGTAAATTTATTGATCTACAAGTGATGGATTATATTTTATACATACAGAGAAAACTAATAAATTTTGTTCCTTTTGATGGAATTTTTTCTTTCTTTCTATAATACCCTAAAATATTTATCATATCATTTCTAACATTTCTCTCTCTACGATAATCACTTGAGGATATTATTGACAAAACAATTATTAATGTTGCAGTGAAGATTGAAAACGACAAGCAAGTACAAATTTAATTTTTTTTCTACAAAAGTGACAATTAAAAACAAACGGATGAAGTATATTTTTTGTATCGGAATTAACACTTAGGGGTGCCTTACTAACTAATCTTTTATTGACGTTATCAAATGAATTAAATTACTTAAAGCTGGAGATAATTATATGAATTTCTGTAGTCTTAAGAAAATATTTACCATCAAAATGATCTTACTCCCCTCTTAATAGATTTAGAAAAACTGCAGTGTTCAATTGATCTATCTACACAACCCCACCTAGTGGGATAAGTTTTGATTGCTATTGTAGTTCATAGATTATAGATATCCATGTAAGTTCAACATGAATCTCGGTCTTTACTGTTGTCTAGCTTTATCTTTTTTCTTTAAATAAGTGCTTGTCTATTTGTTAGGATTTGAATAAGCTTACTATTTGGTCCCATTTTAAAATCTTCTGGTTTGTTTGTATGAAGCAATGTTAACCGATGCATGATCTCATTGTTCTATTCTACTACTGTGTTTGAATTTTATCAAATGATTTATTTTCAAAAAGTTCACAATTTCATCTTTCATAAATCTATGTTTAATTGCTTATAATATTTACAAAGCATAAATGCACATTATTCTTTAACCATTTCCACCCTTTATGATTTGTAGTACAGACATCCTTATACCAGATTTTCATTTAATTTTTATGGTCAACACAGCTCTTGTAAATGCTTGCATGTAGCTATTCATTTTTATTTAGATGTGCCAGTTTTTAAAGCACTTGTTCTTACTATTATTCTTGCAGAGCATCAAAATCCTTTGTCAATTTTGGAGCAGTGAGACTCATAGTTCAAACCTTCTATATATTTTGAGGAAGGATGTCAAGTGCCATAAATTGGCGAAGGCTCTCGAAAACATGGGTTGTTCCAAGTCTCTTGATTCTGATGCAGCGACTATTAATAATAGGTAACATGTCAAATGCTTTTATACATATTTTTGTTTAATTTTATGTATTTTGATATGTACCATGACCTCAAAACATAGCTTACATGAAATCTAACCTAGCTTGAGAGAAATCTACTGAAAAATATCTGTGTTGATAAGGGGTTATTGCAGCCGTCGCTAGTTATTACAGCTTTAGGGTCTGTTTGGGAGTTTAGGAAGGAGGGCTTTAAAATGACTGATTCTGTAACAAACTCACTTTCATACCAGTATCACAAGTTGCACTATAACATTTACACTTCTATTGCTTCACTTTATATTGAACTTTCTATTCTATAGGAGCTTATATACTGTTTTGTTGCACAGTGTGGATTCAAACAAGAGATTGGTTGCAATGGTTGATTTGGAGGATATCTCTACTACGGATATAGGAATGTATGATGTAGTAGTCCTACCAAGTTTTGTATCCTCCATGAAAACTTATGAGCATATTTTGACAAACATGGCTCGCCAAAGTGTCAACGGTGTTTTGCATGGTTTCTTGACAAAAAGTGATACAGAACTTGCTGGGCCACTCATTTCGATTCTTGAACAATGTGAGCAGGAAGTGCCTGATACCCTGCAAGATCTGCGCCAAGCATCAAACATGTTGGAAGATTGAATGTTGAAGGTTCTCTGTCATCGTTTTACTTGCGCTCATTCCATATCTGCGGCTTTTGTTAGTTGTGACTAATTTCTTGTGTGCAACTAAAGGGTTTGGACTTATGAATGTGAGGATGAGTGGTGTGTTGATTGGAATTCAGAAACATTGCATCCCATGAAGACTCCCATTCAGAAAATTTTGTAACAATGCCTTTGTTTTAGAATATTATATTTTCTTGTAGCCGAGTGAAGGACAGTAGAATTTTGCTACAAAAGTTATGTCAACTTTTAGCTTTCAATGCTTTTCTATTTTCCTAATGTGATGAGTTAATGGTAGGACTAGCTTTGAGCATTAATGCATAGAAGCGATTTTTCTTTCTGAACTCTTTTGAACCAATAGAAAAAGTTCTGTAGAAAGAATAAATTCTTCGGAATTATAGTCCCCCTTAAAAAAGGCATATAACACATTTTAGTTTTTATTTTCTAAAATTATGTTGATTTTAAATTACTAACAAATGGATAGGAGACTAATGTCATGAACAACGTCGATAGATAAAAGACAAATTAAGAATAATGTAATTTTAGAAAAGATGAAAATAATTCTTTGCCATTTTAAAATTGCAAATGTGTTTTCAAAAATTGCAAAAGAAATGAAGAGGTAAGTATTTTCAACAAGAATGATAACAAGAATTACAAATATAAATTAGAATCCCGAAATGATACATGGTCATTATATTTATATATGCTGCCAAAGCAGTAGGTTTGTGCTCTATCTACAAACAACATAATTCAGCTCTTCAGCAAGATCCTGTAAGCCAAACACAATCAATCAGCAACATACACTATATAGCTTAATCATCAATTTAAGGTATACTAGTACATTTTTAAAAACTTGATGCAAAATGGGGGTGATTTTTCAGTAGAACCTCAGTATAGAAATTACTATGGGCAGTTTAGTCAATGACATTGTAACTGATAACAAATCACAAAATACAGCAGAAGGCAAAAAATTAAAAATCCGCCATATAAACATGTTATGCCGGCCTATGGTGCTGCCATGGTTGGTAAGCTATCCCTTCACAAATGGCTATGATGGTTGTCAAAATATGTGTCACTCCATTCTGCCATTGCTGCCGTTTAACAACATGATCCATAAAGGCGAACCCGCCCATTGGATTTTATCAACCAGTTTCTTCATGGGTTAAGATCATAAATAGCTATTCCAGCTGTCAGTTATCGTTGGGTGAATTTTCTAAATGTCTAATTGATCTCATATGTTCAAACCAAAAGGAACTAGAGCCCGAATATCAATGAAGTGTTATAATACTTCAACCATACTCTACTTTCCCATTAAGAAATAAGCTTAGTTCAGGCTAGATTGGAAGATTTAAGTCAAGTAAAACATTAACGGCTCAATTTATTTGCAAACTATGTTCATAAATGATTCTTGAAATTATGAGTACCACATAAAAATAAGTAACAAAATGCTGCACTTAAATAATTTTAAATTATGGCATACCTGAATAAACTGTAAGTATAATATTGTTCAGCATTGTTATTTATCATCTGTATAGTGGTAGATTTTATCAACATGAACTTATTCACACATTTGCATCGGCAATTATTTGTTGCAAGCATTTCATAACGTAGGAGAAAGAAGGCCGCCTCCTTGGATCCCTACAGTAAGAAATTATTATTTCAGATTCAAACATATGGCAATGTATTACAAAAAATGCAGGAACCTATTGAACCACCCATTATAATTAGTTGACCAATGGTTGTTATAACTGGTAAGAGCACACCACATTCGCTAGTTGGTGGGATTTGAATCCTACCAGAGCCATTATTGATAAGTCATCTGTATTTGTCTCTATAAGCTCTCATTGAGCCCAGGGTGAGACAATCACCACTAAGCTTAAAATTCATCTACCGGAAAACAAAAGAATTAAATTATTCATTTAATTTACTTACGCAGACCAGCAGAGCTCAATCAAGGCAGCCACCTGAGGATTCACATGCATCGGAATGTCTAGCCTTTTGCCCATAAAACCAACAGCTGCAACAACCTACACTAACAGTAGTTTGATTTGTCAAATCAAACGTCACTTGGTGCACATTAAAAGTAATGATCTATGCACAGACGGGCTAGTGAGGAAGAAAGCAGCTCAACCAGAGTAGATAACATACTTCGCCATTAAATTTTAATCTGGGTGAATTACAATATAGGGATCAGCAAAAAATATTTAGTCTAGATTTAACCTATTCGTATAAAATGAAAAACATTTAATAAGATGAAAATGAAAAATATTACGAACAGAAAGAACAAAGGTGAAGGAATCATCCTCAGAAACTCAAACAGATAACAAAGCAAAAAAAAATAATCAGTGGAACAAAGCTGCTTATATAGTTGAAGGGACTCCATGTGTTGTTAGCCCAACCACTACTGAGACTGTTAGTCCAATTACTACTGAAGCCCAAATCATCCACAAGTCCAAAAGAGTCATCAACAAACCAGCTCACTTCCAGGACTATGTTTAACGTGGCAGCATCCTAGTGCAAGGATAGAAGTAGTACAATTTTTCCAGGACTATGTGTGCTCCATGCAGAACCAAACATGTGAAACTATATTCGTTTGTCATGGTAAAAATATGTAGCCCAATGAAGTGAGGACAACTATAAATCTATGGGGTGAGCCTAACTCAACCCCAAAAGGTAGCTCAAGAAGTGAAGATTATTCAATCCTCATAAGGACTATATTGGACATCTAGGGGACAATGAAGCTAAAACAAAAATACATCTACACCATCATGGAATTTGGGGTGAGTTTAACCCAGTTCCAAAACATAGCCAAGGAGTGAGGATTGTTAGATCCTTATAACGACTACATTAATATCTCTAGTCAATGTGGTAACGTCCTCAACACATTGCTTGGATTTGAGTCAGTTTTTAATATTCATCAAACTGTAGGAATTAGAGGAGATATTGTGGGCACAAGCCCAAATACATTAGGAAACTGATCTCTAACAAATTCACATATTACACATGTTAAGAGGATGAGATATGACCTGGAAATGTATATAAGTGAGAGACACCCCTAATCTTAAAAGTCAGCTTTGTAGCAAAGGGTTAGGTCCAATATAAAAACCTAAAAGGATATCAAAGTCTGTCCAAAATTTGGTGGGATACTCAATATCAGGCCAGTCAGGTCCTACCGTCCTAGACACTTTAGATGTCCAATCCTGGGCGTGAGGGAGTGTGCTGAGAGTCCCACAATTGCTGAGAGTCTCATTTTATATGTTGGTTTTGTAGGGTTGAGTTATGCTCGACCCAAATTTAATAAAAACTATTTGAGGTGATTTTCCTATTAACCTTGAGAGACCCTCAACCAAAGAGATGCAGGTTTAAATTCTGAGATAGAGCCTCAACCAAAGATTGAGAGACCCTCGTTGACTATTCCAAATGATTAGTAGACGTCACTAAAAAACTTGAGGTTATATTATGAAATAAGGAAGTTAAGCTTCTTACAAGCAATTGATGTAAAAGGAAGAAGAAATATATCTGAAGAGGAATCTGCTAAATGGAAATGTTGGGTTATTGTGATAGTGGCCATCCATGATCCAACTTCAACTTAGCCCACTCCTCTTCAGCTCATTGTTTTTCCATCATACATGTGTTACAGAACTATCACAATTGAGGTTGCTTCGTGCATTTCTGCTTCCATTATTGAATACATAACACACACACACACGCACAATCTAAAGAGAACTTTCTCCAAAATCAGAGTTCAAAGAAAGGAACAATATTGTTTCTCCTGCACGGTATTCTAGAGATAAGCTTACAATCTCAAGTCTCAAGACAAGGCAAATAACCTACCTGTGAAGGATTTAAGTGTCTCCATGGTTGTTGAAGGGTCACCAGTTCCCACAAGATTACAGCAAAGCTGAATACATCGCATTTTTCATTTGATGGTTCACCTCGGATGACTTCTGGTGCCATCCATTCAGGCTGTGATTTAGAATGTCAAACCATCAAAGAATTATTTTAAATAAGAAAAAGTTATAAAAAACAAAAACGAACCTTTTCAGTTAAGGAGTAGAACTTACAGTTCCAGCAGCTGTTTTAGATGAAAGATATGTATTTGCTTTTGTACGAGAAAGGCCAAAGTCACATACCTGAGTAAATATCATAAACAAAATAAGCATCGATAAACCATAACCTGTAGATTCATATATCCATAAATGTATGCGAGGACCGTATACAAGGAATACCTATCCTAGGCAAAAACTTTTTTTATGTGTATCTGTTCAGGTTTTATCATCCTTGTACGCTAATTTTAGTGGGGTGGCCTTGCCTTTGGTAAGTTTAGTTATAATAGAATAAGGAGATTATATATATATATATATATATATATATATAATTCACACTTATTAAGAAAACTAAAATATAATAATTTGAAGGCTTTTTGTGTTTCTCTTGAAATAAGTTTCATGGGAAGATGCAAACAAAAAATTTATTGGTTATTGATTATGGGAAAAAGAAGAGAGGGTAAATTAAATGCAATTTGCATTTAATTTCATGAGAGAAAGTAAAAGTAAATCTTGAAAATGATAAAATTTGGTCATTTTTGCGTATAATTTGGGACAATAAAATGAAAGGAGTATCATTTTATTGTCCCAAATTACAATTTGCATTTAATTTCATGAGAAAAAGTAAAAGTCAATCTTGAAAATGATAAAATTTGGTCATTTTTGCTTATAATTTGGGACAATAAAATGATACTATATATCTTTTATATTTTCTTACAGTTACCTTAACAGTGTATGAATCATCAACCAAAAGATTTGGAGACTTCAGATCTCTATGAACAATGGGAGGTTTCATTTGATGAAGATAATTCATTCCACTTGCCTAGACAAACATATCGAATCTCAAAAAGTCATAGTGAAAGTAGCACATTCTTTCCGATTATAAAAATATCACAGAAATTGCAAGACTAACAGTTGTGATTGATGAAGACATACCACGTCATATGCCATACTCAAACGACGTTTCTCACTGATTGAGGGTCCAACAGTTGGCATCTGCAGAAATTCGTACAAGCTTCCTCTGAAATTCAAGGAGACTATTTGCTTTAGAATAAAACATTCAGCCAAAAATCACTTCCAACAACAAAAGGGTTGATTGTGTCGGGAAACTATTGCACCTTGATAAATATTCTGTTACTATTGATAACTTTGGCGGTTGGATAACGGCACCCATTAGAAGTACAATGTTTGGATGACGTAGGCGCTTCATGAGTGTGACCTATGAAATAAACTGGGGCTGAAGTAAAACCTATGAGGAAAAAAAATGAATATGTGAAAATATAATATAAAATCATTCCATGGCCTTAATCTGAATACCTCCTTTAAGAACTCTTCAAATCGTTCAGAATCAAAACCTTGCACCTTAAGTATCTTCACAGCAACATCCTGAATGGGAACACAGTTAGAATTTGGTTATCAGATTGAACTCTATAACACCAACCAGTTAGTATCTTCCCATCAGAGAAGTAAGAAGACAAAGTGTTTTACTTGATCTAGTCTAAAAATATCAGACAATGGCACAAGTAACATTTGAATGGAGCAGTTGCCACCGCAAGATAAATTTGATTCTTATCTAGAATAAATTACACTCCCCACTCCTGAGGATACTTAAATTACACTACCCACCCCTCTTAGGTTAAAATATACACTCCCCTCCCTCTTATGCAAAGTACAATAGAGAAAATACACTTTCCACCCCCGAAAGATGATTGAATTACATTCTCTTCCCCTCTTATGTTAAAATCTACACTCCCCTTTTTTGATAAACACTCTAGCTCATTTTAATATGATCAAACTTATAATGCATACTTTTTTCCTCTACTTTTGATTCAAAATATCATTTGCAACAACCCAATTTTAAGTAAGCTAGAGAGTATATAAATTGGAATTGGATTGATGAAAATTATATTGTTTTAAAAAAAGGATAAATATGTGAAAGAATCGAAGGAGTGGTATTCTCATAAATATGAGGACTTATGAATACTATATAAAATAAATATGGAAATCGGAAGACTAACAAGTAACAACACTCAGTCATTCTCATTCTTCAATTATTCTAACAATAATGGATGACAGCAACGGCGTGAATGTTCATATCCTTATAACGAAGACAGATGAATAAGTAAAGACTTGAAGAAATAAAAGCTTACAGAACCACGCCAGTCCGCACGAAGAACAGTTCCAAATGACCCTGAAAAACAGTTATTGTTGCTCTTATTTTACTGTTTCATAATTAAATTTTCTCTAAGACACAGACTATTTGGGTAAAATCAGAAATTGTTACTCTAGGTTTCAAATACAGTACCTGTCCCAATGTTCTCCTTCAAAATAAGTTCACTCCATGGAATGTCCAGATCCTCCTCCTCAAGGTCAACTTCATGATTTGAATAATTCACTACCGACTGGTTTGCTTCATTTAAAGACACATGTTCCTCTGTACCAGGACCTACATGAAATAGTATATCAAATTAGGAGAATCCAGCGCCATTATCATACAGAAAACAGACAATACAGAGCTTTTGAGCTAATATATTAGAAAAACAGATTAAGCATATTAAGTATGAGAAGGTATAATCTGTTCAATGAGGAGATTTTGCTCATTCTTTCTCCTACTCCTTTTATTGATAGAAAAGACGATTAATTCTTACTGAAAGCAACTATATGGTTGTTCCCACTAGCATAGTTTGTACCGAACATTTCAGTTTGCTGTAGATCCATTTTGTCACTACCATCAATAGTTCCTGTCATGATGAAAATCAGCAATTTTAGAGGTGTATAACTATGGGAATTAGGGACAGATAACTTGTTAAACTTTTGATATTTCTCATTAACTATAATACTCTCTCCGTCCCAAAATGTGTAACCTTGGTGCAAAAAGAATTTGTCCAAAATAACTGACCTTTTCAATTTTCAATACAACCTTAAGTACTTTTTTGCAATTCTACTCTTTAATTAATACTACTCATTACTCATAATTCAATATCTTCCACTTTACAATTATTGTAATTGTAAATACATGTTACTCTGGTAAAAATATTATTCTCTCTCTTTCATTTATATATTTTTCTTAATATGTGCGAAATAACCGAATACGTCACTCAGTTTGGGACGGAGGGAGTACCACCTCTTGTCCCAATTATAAAAAAGGAAATTAGTAAATATCAAAACTAATAAACTTATTTATAGTTGTAACTTTTTGAATGCTTTACCAAATATACACTCATGGAAAATTGTGAGACATTAAGTACACCCACTAATATTAAAAAGACAAACATTTTAAATGAGTAAAAATCTCATTTAAGCAACAAATACATCAAGTTGTAATTTTTTCTTATACTCCTCTGATCCTATAAATAAGTTTATTGGTTTTCTTATAGGACCAGAGGTAAAAAAGAAAAATCAGAAATATCAAAACCAACCAATAAACTTATTTATAGGACCTCTAGTTATTTTCGGTATAAAGGCAAATAAAAGATTCCTCGCTTTTCTAAATACTCTAATTGCACCTGAGTCCCCGACAAGTATTTTATTTAAAAAAGGCATCCAGAAAGGCAAAGGAAACAACCTGATTTCGTATCAAATACAAGATGCAGTGCTTGGCTGTCTAAGAAATACAATTGAGCCATTGTTTTTGTATATTCAGCTGTTTCAACTGGCTTGAACCTTGGATGACATAATGGTGAAGGGATCAACATCGAAGATGCAGAATTCACTGAAGAATCAGGTTGACATGCTTCCCCAGGCCTTCCTACTAAATCAATCATATACTCCCTGAAAAGGTGTATACAGTATTCTGTTATACCTCTTATTAAGGATTATCATAAGAGGAGAGGCTGAAACTTACCATGTCAGTTATGTTAGGTTTCATCATTATAGGAATTGGTTCTATAAGTGATATATATTGGGCTCAACGGGGCAACTTTACAAATAATATCTCATTGATTTATTGGCACTGCGCTTTTTTCTCTCTTGGCAGGAACAAGTTACTTATAAACAGTTACTTGTGGCAGTTTTATGTTTATTTGTGACAGTTTATTTTTATGTGTAATTCGGTTTGTACTAGGAATAAATAAGGAAAGACAAGACTTAGTTGTCCTCAAATTAGCGAGTCGTTATTTTGATTATTTGGGAGAGAGAGACCAAGGCTCTCGAATCTCTTGGAATAATCTAAAATAGCCATCTTCAAAATCTGATCATTTTGCATCCCACAAATTCCCAAGTAATTTAAAAATATTCATATTCGAATTTCCATGTAATTTCAATAACTAACAAAGGCAACTGACCTGTCAGAGCCAAATTGCACAATACAAGAAGCACCCGTGTCCTTTCTACAATACTTGCAGCCCTTAGCAATTCGACATGGTAGATTAATTAAATCCGCTAACACCTGCAATTAAGATTGTTATAGCATATTCACAGACAAAATGTAAACAAACATCAACAGTATGCTAAAAAAGAATATTCACAGTTTGGAACTCCAAGGTGTATCCATCACTATGAAATAACGATAATACAATAAGCAATTAGAAGATAAATTGCAATCATCTCAGTGATACTTTTTTTTTGTTTTGCAAAAGCTCATCTTATACATTATTGAAGTAAACAATTGTCCTGACCAGAAAATGAGTAAAAATTTAATGAATATTACTTTAAACAGCAATGCTCGATGAACACAAAGGCCAAAAGGTAAGCTTCCAATTGGAAGAATGATGCATTGTAGACAGCTTTTAAGTATTTCAGAGCATTCCTTCCAGCGTGTACCTAAATTTTCCTCGTCGGAAGATCCTCCCCTATTGAAAAGAATAAAAGCTTGTTAAAAAGATGTCGATGCTAATGTAACTTCATCTTTTGAAAAAATTTTAAAACAGGTGAACTTACCCCATCCTACTATAAACAAGATTAGCAAGCTGATCAGTTGCATCTTTGATAGTAATCCAGTTACTTGAAAGACTTAATACCCCACTTTGAAGTTCTCTCAAGCCGGGGTCTCTAGATTTGTCAATAGCGACCACTACAACTGTTGAGTTATCACATGGTTTAACAGACATCAGTGATTCAAATGATGGAATCATACCAACATTCTGCATATCGGTACTTATAGTCCATGTATATGGATCCATCCCATGGATAATGTAAAAGCCATCTAGAACTTTGTCAGAGTATTGCAAACAACCATTTACCTGGTTAGGAAAGATTGATGAACAAAACTTATATATATGGCAATTGGTAGCTCTATAGATTAAACATTCAACTAAAAGATACATGGATAATTCTAAAGCTACTTAACAGTTAACACTATCAATTGTCAGTAAGTTTCAAAATTACTCGTCAACAATGAACTGAACTGTGTCACAGTCAAATAGTTAAGTATAGCAACACAGAACAAGTGAGCACAATGGCACAATCAGTACGAGGTATGTATCTTGTAAAAAACCTGTACACATACAGAGAGCTTGAGTACAAGATTGAACCTGGAGTGTTTTTAATACCTGCTCTTTCATTTATAAAAATTTTCAATTCTGGCAGCTAAAAGCAGTCCTTTATTGCATATATAGAGCAATTACAAATTTACAATCAAGAAATGAGTAGTTTCGGGACTTATATGGATTAGCTCATTTGAGCTTATCTACTGGCATAAGCACTAATGAAATTGTTTGGAATAGCTTACTGGAAACACCTTATTTCCATAGGCTCTCCAGGTAATCTAATGAAAACTACTTATAGCATATATTAAAAAAAAATTGACTTTTGTTTTATATTTTCATATAAAAATAACATATACATAAGTCCTTATAGGATAATCACTTATACTCCCTCCAGTCACTATTATAAGCAAATTTGACTTTTTGGGTACGTTTGACTACTGATATATCTAGCCTTAACATGAATCAAATACATCACTTGTAAAATGTACCAGCAAAATCGAATTTGCTTATAATAGTGACCGCAACAAATACTATAAATGCTTAATTAAGTTGTTAATCCCAACAGAATCTTAATCAGATAACCTAGAGACCAAAACAAACAAGCAAAATTATGACATTATTTATTTTTTATGGTTTTCACTCTCTCTTTACTGGGGACGGGGGCCCTAGTAGACCAGAGTTCAAGGCAAGTTCTGACATCAAGTGGATCTAGTCCCCTCCCAAACACAGTTGTAGGGATCGAACCATGATCCTCCTTACCAATTAACGTTTGGTAAAGTATAACATTATTTAGATTCACACAAATTTAACTTTTAAAAGTGTGATAACTTAAAGCCTAAAGGTACTCCCTCCGATCACTATTATAAGCAAAAAAACACTTCAAATATTGGTCACTATTATAAGCAAAAGTTAACTACTTTTAAAATAATTAATACTACAATTTCAAATATACCGTTATTTAATTCTACTACTTTTTAGACTTTATGCTTTGATACTTGTGATTTAAAAGGGCAATACAGTAAACTTAACATATGTTTTACATCAAATCAAGAAAATTAACTATACTTAACTAAATTTCTTAAATACCACATAAATAGTTTTTTTCTTGTTATAATAGTGACCGGAAAGAGAGCTTCCATATACCACGTTTTCATAACGAATGAAATAATAATTTTATATTCCCTAAGCCAACTTGTAAACATACTTAATGAAAATAATTAGTTATTTAAGGTCAATTAAATCAAAACAAATCTAACTAGCACATGAGTAATTAAATAATGATATGAGTCATATGACAAATTCTATAGTATAATCTTCCAATCTTCAAATGCGTGACAGAGAGAGAAAGTGAATACTGACCCAAAACCGGTGCGAAAGTGTTTGAGGAGAATCGGAAGAAGAATTAGATTCGTAATCCAACGAGTAATTGGATTGATCGGAAGAAGCTGAGTGAGATGAAATGCGAAGTGCAAGTGCGAGCTGTAACTGATAGCTTTCTTCTGTTTGTTTTGCCCAGCTCTTGAACGAACCTTCATCGTTTTCTTCATCTTCATCTTCTTCATCATCGTCGCTGTGCATTCTGGTGGTGTTAGGTTCAGATTCACGTTCACGGTGACCACCGATGTACATTTCTTCTATCTTAGTCAGTTTTCAGTTTTTCACAGACTTCTAGGTGTATTATTTTCCGATGTAGAGTACCAAAAAAAAAAACTTGTAGGTGTATTACCCAACTTTCCTCTTTGAAGTTACTACCTTCGATAAATCCTCTTTTTTTTTTCTCTTACTAATTTTGTACCAAATTACTCTTATTTTAAGTGTTACAGTTGACGAAATTATACACTTTAAAAAAATGTATAAATAAAAGAGAGATAATATGACTTTTACAAAAATGTCTCTTCTTTTTATTGATAGTAGACATTAGAATACTAAAAAGTGTATATTTTTTCTCTTACTTATTCTTTGTTTAGATTGAGAGAAATTGAGAAGAGGGAAATAGAAACACGGAAATCAATGCATGTATTTAGAAAAATTGAGAAGAGAGAAATAGGAACACGGAAACAAATGCATGTATTTGGACCAAATATATACATGCATTGGTTTTCGTGTTCTTATTTCTCAATTTCTCTCCATCCAAACACATCATTAATGATTACTTTAAGAGATAAAATAGTAAAAATCAATGTTATAAATAATATAGGACATTTATTGTGGGACAAACAATTTTGACAAGTATAACACTTATTATGTGACGGAGAGAGTATTACACTTATTATACTTCCTTCGTCCCTTTTTATAAGACTATGTTTGATAAAATTGCACTATTCACTTATCTTGTTTTGACTGTCTATTTTTAATAATACATATATGTAAATAATATCATATAAGAACTTGCTTGATTTGTTTTGAAGAGTACTTTCAAAATATCAAATTTTTATAATTTTAACTATTAAATAATTAAAGATATTAGTGATCAAATTGTGTATTGACATACGTGCGGTGGTCAAACGAGGTCTTATAATTAGGGTCGGAGGGAGTAACTAATACTATAAGTTATCCATGCTTTTATTAATTTTTACTTATAAAAAATAAATTGCTATTGATTTTGATATAAGTTTTTTAAAATTATTTTTATAGTAATTAAATTTAATTATATATATATATATATATATATATATATATATATATATATATATATATATATATACTCCCTCCGTCCGTAATTATAAGACCCTTTTTTACCACAGCACGTACGTCAATGTACAATTTTGATCGCTAATATCTTTAATTAGCTAGTAGTAAAAATTATAAAAATTTGATATTTTTAAAATATTCATCAAAACAAATCAAACAAGATCCTATAAGCTAATATTTACATCTATATATTATTAGAAAAATACGATCAAAACATGATAGATGAATAGTAAAATTTAGTCAATAGGGATCTTATATTAAGGGACGGAGGGAGTATATTATAATAATAAATTTGAAGATACATCTGTTAACTTATTGTTGGATATCGTACTTCATAGAAAAATTTAGGGACTTAAATGTCTACCACTTATATTAGATAATATAATTTATGTTTTATTTCTTTTTATTGATTTTAATAAATATATAAAAAACATCATATTTTGAGTTCTTAGAATTTTTAGTCCCAAACATAAATTTGATCAAAGAAACATGTATCTAATCCAAAATTTTAACTAGATGTATCAATCTTTTTTTATTGAGTTTCTTTTATATTTTGAGGCTGAAGAAATAAGTATTAAAAATATTGTTGTTTTTTGGGTAGAAGGGAGGGGTTTCACCCAAAAAAAGAAACTTACACGATCATTTTAGAGGTAGTTAATTTCAATACATCAGTTAGTAATAAAATTATAATTTAAAGATTTTTGTTTAAAATTCAAATTATATCCAGATTTTATAAATTTATTGACTCCGTCACAACACAACTCCAAATTCTCTAATCTTTGAATGTTGTTCTTCACTAAACACAACTCTTTTGTGTTATTCAAGTTTTCCGCCTTTATAACTTGAATCACCGCCGGTGAGTCAATATGAAGCTCAACAGGTGTGACTCAGAGGTTATGCAAGTTGTGTTATGGGCCTCAAAATATTGGGAGCTTTATATTTTTTTAGACTCATCATTTACGGCATATATTAATTATCATGTTCGCAACTCTAAAGCAAGAAGTGTCATAAGATGCGGTAGTTACTTTTTTTTTTCAAGAGAAAAATGTGGGAAAAGCCGAAAAGGTGAGGTCATGAATTATAATATCGCCTGCGACATTTTGTTATTTTATATTTTAATTAACAACTAATTAAAATAAGTCATCAAATATTAACTATAAATAATTTTTTTTGAAAGGAACTATAAATAATTCTTGTCAAAAAAAAAACTGTAAATAAGAATCACTTACTCACTACTTTATTTTAAATAACAAAACTATTATATTATTTCTTTAAAAAAAAAAACTGTAAATAAGAATCACTTACTCACATGTAAATTAATGCTCACATCAGTGACGGATCCAGAAAGCTTACAAAATCCGGGATAAATCTCAAATTTAAACAAAATTTTTAGTTTTGTAATGAAAATTTTCAATTTTGAAAAAAAAAATCTTAGTTTTGCCCTAAATTAATCTCCACGAATCTCAATTTTACTCTAAACTAACTCCTAAAACACGAAAAAAATTATTTTCAATGAAAAATCTTAGTTTTGAATCAAAAAATCCTAATTTTACCCTAAATTAATCTCTAAAAATATCAATTTTACCCTGAATTAACCTCTAAAATAACAAAAAATTTGGGCCGAGCCAGGGCTATAGCCCTGGCAGCCCATATGCTCCCTCCGTCCATGGCTCACATGAATTAGGTGATTGATGCTCAATGTTTATAAATCGTAGATCAAATTCAACAACCCTGAGTGTAACTCACCGATTTTTAGAGCCTATTTAAAAGTAGGCAATTTTTTTAAAAACAAAGTCTTTGAAATAAAACATTTGAGATTGTCTTTAAAATAAATTAGAGTAAAATCTTTCTAAAACATCAATTGTAATGCAAGACATCTTTTATAAATTGTTTTCCAACAATACAGGGATTAAAATATATTAAATCCAACAAAAACAACGAGTATTCAAGAAAGCAGGCCCAATCATTTAATTAACTAATTAGGAATGCAAAGTTTTACCATGACAAAAGGAAGAAAAACTCTTAAGAAAAAATTACAACAACAAGGACAACCTCCCTAAGCTGATATGAAAGCTCATTGTAGACCTGGCCACCTGGGAGTAATGAAGACACCATATTACATCATGTCTCACCATGGTGGATAAAGATGATCTCCCATGCTTTGAGGTTGGGCGTTAACGTACACGCGATATATAAATGTAGAGGGTCATCAAGAACTAGGCAAAGACATATATCTTTATCCAATATAATACCAAACACTAAATATACAATTCATGGCAATATTTAAGGCATTTAATCATATCAATTCAAAATCAAGCATAATATCATTCAATGAACAAATAAAATATCAATACTGATTATGTATAAGTGTGACACTAGTTAGTGATAGTTACATGCATGAATTTCAAAAATTAACCTTTTTACAGACAATCGTCGGTCCATACCCTACTTAATGGTGTAACATGTGTAGAAATGTTGCATAATTTCAACAAGGTTTTCATCACGGAAATATATCATAACAATCATTCTAATAATGCACAAACACATTAAACATGTTCAAGCAAGTAAGTAATTTTATTAGTCATAAGTCATTTCAACATCTATATTTCATGTTAAATTTTGTCTAGTTTCTAATGGTACATATGTTTAATTCGAAATAGATATATGTACGTAAAGTTATCCACGTTTTAATTACTCACCATAGGTCTACCCGAGTTTAAGAGTTTATTCTCCTATTTTCTTAATTTCTAACATAAACCCATGACCTCCATGAGTATAACCTAATTTTCGTTAACCTTCAAATATTCATGCCCTAATCCCATGAATTTCACATCAATTTCCCTTCTTGCATGATTTGCATATTTCTAAGACTCCCCTTATCGAAATATTTGTTTAATTTTTTAGTTTTTTTTTTTTGAAGTCTTGCCCCCGTTTTTGTAACAAAAATAAAATTGTATTCTCTCAATTTTATTTATATGGGTGCATTTGATCTGCTAAAAAATAATTAGAACAATTTATGTTATTTTGCGTTTGATTATAAAACTGTTTAAAGAATTGGACAAATTGGAAGGCAAAAGACATGACAAAAACATAAAATTTTATCCTCCACTAAACCACAACACAACTTTTTGTCTCGAGTACAAGTTGTCTGAAATACTAAAATACAATTTTTTCCACTAAATATCATATAAAACAAAAAATTGTTGAATACCATAAAAATTATGTTGTGTTGTTTTATCTTATACTATACTATTTTATCTTGTAATATACTGTCTAATTTTTACTCTTTAACATATAAACAAACTTTAGATAGAAGAAAGTGGACCGCACAATGCTATGTGACAATTAATTTGGGTTGGGAGCCGCCATAGCTTGATTTGATTAGTGAATAGCAATGAAGATAAGGACCCCTCACCTTACAATAATAATGAATGGAGAGAAAACTTTCTTTCTTTCTTTGTTTTTTTCACGATATAGTTGCCAAAGTAGTTGAGAGGGAATTTGAAAGGACCACCACTACATTGCCACATGGAACACCATCTAAATAGATACACCTACATTCCCACTAATAGAAGTCGACAACCTCTTCAATAATTCACCTTTACCCCTAAGCTAATTCTCATTACCGAAATATCATTGCTAGGTTTGTTAATAACACTATTCCAAATGGAATTCACATCTCACAAAAGAACCTTTTTTAGTATATACATGACATGAAGTAACGTGGAACGAGCTAGTTGCACGTATACTTTTATCTTTATGTGAATGAATCTAAAACAAATTGAGCAAAAGTTGAGTACAAATTGAGAAATACGTACATATAAAGGTCATGCGGAAAAAAGACATGTGAATACAAAGATGCGTATATTATTTTTGTGTAAAATAATTTTCTATTGTTAATTTTATTTTGTCAATATTATTATTGTAATATTGATATTCAATAAGAATGAAAGGATTATAAGGTTGGCTTTGGCTTCTTTATTAAGTGGAGAGTTAAGAGTTAACTTTTTTGAGGTATAGAGAGTAAAGAGTGATAAAGAGATAATAATTTGTTCATACTCACGATATAGTACAAACAATTAAAAATTTCAAAAAAGATCACTCTTACTAATATTTAGTAAAAGAAATGGGTGTACAGTACGAACCACTAATTAAATTAAATTCATCAGGACATTTAGAAATTTACTCTCTCCCCCCCAACACTCTCTCATACAAAAAAAGTTTTACAAAAATCATTTTAGGGGGGGAAAGAGAATATTGGGGGGGGGGGGGGGGGGGGTGGAGGAGGGGGGAGAGAAATTTTCGTACATTTATCAATTTAAAATATAAACCAGCTATTTTATTAAAAATAGTGAGTGGTTCATTCTACTTATAAAAAGGATGCGTCTAATACGAACCTTATAAAAATGGTCTACAAGTGGACATTCACCTAAAAGCATAATGGAGATCATGTAGGGATGTGAATTGTGATGAGGCAAAAATAAAAAAGATTGAACAAAAAGATAAAAAAGAATGAAAAAAATGTTTTACCTAAAAGCAAAAAAACATGCAAATCAAATAAAGACATTAATGAGAAAAAGAAAGAAAATGACACTGAATTTTTCATCATCCACTCATTCCCTATCTAAATTTAAACAACATATACATAATTTATTAACCTTGCGGTTCCATTATTGGCATGAGTAATTAGTACATGTAATTTTGCTATACCTCCCATCTGAATCTTTCATCTTTTTCATTATTCTATATATTCTGTAGCAAACGGACGGTAAATTCAAATTAAATACACAAATTAATACAAAATAAATACAAGAACGTACAATACAAAGAAATAGATACACGAATTAAAATAACTAAATAATAATTTACTCTCAAACGTTAACGGAGCAACGTTGATCCAACTGATACTTAACGGATTGGAATTCTCCCGTGTTATAAACGCCGTTACCGTTACTATTACCGTTATTACCCATTGAGATATAAGCTTGGCAACGAACATGTATATGATAATGACCGGAAACAAAAGCACCAACTTTCCAACGAACTCTACCGTCAAGTTTAACGGTAACATAAAAGTTACCGTTAGATTGATCTTGAGAGAGCGTCACAAAGTTGAAAGGTGCAACAGGAATGTCTGTACCATAAACAAACGGAGACCAAACGTCAATCTCTTTATGACCTTGGTAAGATGGAGGTATAGCAGTCCGGTATGTGATTTGTTGACTCCGGTAAGTAACGTAGGTATCAAGACGGTCATAATAGATGCCGATGTGGTCGTTGGGGTTTCTTGAGGAAAGGGTTACTTGGAAGTTGGATGTTAAGAAATTCGGCTGAGTCGCGTTGAATGCAGCAACGGTTACGTCTATGAGGACGAAGGTTGGTTTTGTTGGTCTTAGGATTGCCCATATGAGAAGAATTGCTAAGAGGATTAAGAAGAGGAATACTATGATACCCCAAAATATTTTTTGGAAGATTATTCTTTTTCTTCCTCTGTGATGGTCACACTCCTTTACCGACATGATGTTGAGAGTGTTTGAAGAGTGAGTTTGTTAGATGAATGAATGAAGAATATAATTAAGATATTATAATTTGAGGAGAGAGTGTGAAGTAAAAGAGTATTTGAGAGTGGAAAATATAGAATGGTTTTTGTGTGAAGATGGAATTATGGGGAGGTTTCGTGTGGTTCACGCTTTTTGTGTGTGTTTATTTGTGTCTTTTTGCGCTTTTGTTGGTATGTTGATTAACTTATTATTTGTAAGTTTGAGATACTTTTATGTGTTGTTGTAGGTAAATACTACCTAAAAATTTACATATATAAAGAGGAGAATTCAAGGTAGCTTAGGTGGTGATGAGAGCTGTATGTGAAGCTCCGACACTCATTAGATTAGGCGTGTCTTCGACACTTATAATTATATTGAAGTCACTTTTTAAAAAAATTATCCATATCAACATGTTAGTGTTTGTGTTAGTGTTTAGACTTCATATATATAGGTGATGAGTTTTAGGAGTAAGGAAAGAGTAACGTAAAAAATGTTAGCACTTGATCGTAGCTTAAGTTAGTGTGTGAAAAGGGTAGAATGGGTATGAAAATTTGGATAAATAATATTGTATATGTCTTGAGAGTGAATCAAAGTTTCTATTTATAGAGAAAAATGATGTGCAGATAAGTGATTTTACCATTGTATAGATCCTACCATGTTAGTAGAATAAAAAATAGTACAATCATAATGAATTTTAGTCTAATCAAAACAGAAATAATTACAAAAAATGTCCGGGTTAAAAATTGTGGTAAATTGATAGTTGAGTTAAGTCATAAGAAAGAGTTTGAATTTTTTTATTAAGAGGCTAGATATGAATCATATGATGTGATAAGATTATGAAATATATGGTAATAGATGGTGTTTGGAAATTTGGATGCCGCATGTGATATGAATTTGAATGGTGGAGGCTGTTTTAGTGGATTATTAATAGATAGTATTATATATATATATATATATATATATAGTTGCATTGTACTTGTTGGAAACTAATGACTTTTGGTGTTGTGGAGGCTAATACTTGTAGGGGCTGACCTAAGTAGTCTTGACCATAGTGGAATTTTCATTTTTAATAAATATATAGATATGTGTATAAATATTTTTATTAACTGTTTTGGTGTGTATATATATATATATATATACAATTATTGTTAGTTTTAATCATATTGTTTTGTGTGTTTTTGTGCTGCATGTTGTCGAAATAGTGTGTATTTGAATCCTACTACTAACTGCAGTTTTCCTTTTAATTGATTTTGTTTTAAAAAAAAAATTCTATGAAATAATTTAGATTTTTTAAATTTTTACATGATTATTTATGAATTTTCAAATTAAATTTATCTTTCTCAATAAAAAAATTCTTCAAATTGGTGACCACAAGACTGAGTTTAACAAATTTTTTAAAAAATTGGTATTTGTTATTTTGTGAGTTTCTCTTTCATTTAATATAGTATTAAGATTCATTAAAATTAACAATTTATTCATTTTTAACCACCATAAAAAAAAACTTCATTACAACTTTTTATATTTGACCACACCATTATTAAATGACTGCATGCACCCCTACTTGTATAGGTTATTTATTATTATTACAATGTTAAAACCCTTAATACATTTGACTACTGATGTATATAATTATAATATGGATCAAATTTATCAAAAAAACCAAATTCACTTATATTTATGGTCAGATGAATAATTGGTATAGATTCACTCACCACAAAATACACTTTATTATTATTTATTTGCTTCTAATTCTATAAACTCTTCTATAACACAATCTTGAATTTCCTAATATTTTCCTTCACTCATCTATATCAATTATGGCGGAAGGACAACATCATCAAATATATAATTGCGGTAGCTATAGTTGCTTCTTTGGACTTTGGCGTAATTTGAAAGCTCCTCATAGCAATAATCATCTTCATTAATCTCATAATTATCGTTCTCTTCTTCATTATCCAACCATACGCTCCTTAAATTTAGTGTTAAAGAAGTCAAACTAACTCAATTCAATTAAAACAACACACTCCGCTGCAACCTCATGATAATTTCTCATTTCATCCCCCAACACTCTCTTTTCTCCCCCAACACTCTCTCATACAAAAAAGTTTTTACTCTCATACAAAAATCATTTTGGAGGGAAAAGAGAATATTAGGGAGTGGAATGAGAAATTATCCAACCTCATACTCAATTTTACGGCCCACAACCCAAATAATTAAGAAGCTTAACATCTACTACAATACAAGAATTACTTTTTGCACCCCATCATTCCTGCATGTTTCATGTGTTTCCAAATATACTCCTACACTGGTTAGGTAACAAGTATGTTAAATTTAAAAAATTGAAAAGAAAAAAAAATCTCTATCTACGCAGCGAACTAAGTTCGCTACATAGTAGCAAACTTTATAAAAATCAAATTTGTTTGGTCTCCCTCACCCGTCCCCATGAATATATTTTTAATAAAACAGCGTTCGCAAGTTAACGTGTGAACTCATTCTTCACCCCTCTAAAATTCTACCGTGTATGTATGTGTGATTGATCAATATTATTTGATAATCATGAAGCAAATCAAGATATGATACACATAAATGCAATCGTATGAGACTTTGATGTATAATATTTAAAGAGTCATTAAAAAATAGAAAATAAATATTTCAATTTATAAAATTATATCATATGTGTGTGTGAGATTGGTTAATACTGTGTCACAACTGCTCTAGTGCAGGGGCGGCCCAGAGGCAAGGCAAGCTGGGCTACAGCCTTGGGCCTCTAATTTTTGGGGGCCTCTATATTTTTTTTTAGATCCATCATGCCAAACAAGGGTTAAGTATAACATTTGCAAAAGATAAAACAAGAATTGTCAGCTGGTGCAGTGGTAGTGACTCTGCTTTGTTGTTCTATTACAACATTCAAGTCGCGAGTTTGAGTCCCCCAGTGGGTGTTTTATTATTTTTTATTATTCATTATATAAGTTTTTATAAATTATTGAATTTATTTGACATATATTATTGTAGATTTGTAGTTCACTGTTCATACTCATAATAAATAATGTAAACTTTTTTTCACCAAATGATATTAATTATAAATAAGAAACTCTCATTTACTACTTTATTTTAAAAAACTATATTTTTTATTTCTTTTAAAATTAAGTTGCAATATTTGTTAAAAACACTAGTATCATTTAGTGATGGAAAAATTTTTTGCTTGTGATAAAAATGTTGTGGATTCAACTTTTCCTAGTTTTTTTTTTAACAATATTTTTGACGTTCTTTTTTTTATTTTATTGTAGATATATAATATTAAAAAATTGTATTATTCATTAGGGGTCCACTTTGAATTTTTGTCTTGGGCCTCCCAAAAATCGGGACCGACACTGCTCTAGTGTCAATCATAATACGGTCTTGGACAGTGGTCAATTTTTTTATAAAATTAACTACTTAAAGTTCAAATTGAGTTCACACTCTAAGTAGCAAACTGAGTTTGAGTTTGCTAGTTAGATAGCAAACTCTGTCTGAGCTCACTGCCTAGGTAGTGAACTATATTTTTTCCTAATATTTTCATTCATGGGGCGTGAAAGGTGTTGACATTAGTGTTGGATCATAAAATAATTGTTCGCTTCTTATAATACAAACAATATTCTTGTTATTTCCGGAGACACGTTAGAAATGTTAGGGTTGCGAAAAGTATGTAGTGTGTGTGTGTGTGGGTGGGGTGGGGGGTTTACAAAAGAAGAAGGTTTGCTTCAACGGACATGAACAAATAGTTGAGTCAGGCCGATCAATTTTCTTTTTATATGTACTTCTTCTAAGTTTGGTTTTGCAACAAATAACATTGATTTTGAGAGAATTGAGTTTGACAAAATTGATTTTGACAAAAGTGAGTTTAATATGAATTGATTTATATTTGGATATATTAAGTGAAAGTGATTTTTATCAATTTATGTTCTTCGGATCAAAACTGATTTTATGTATAATTACTGAAATGAATATTTAATTAAAATTTGATGCGATATTCTCCCGATTTTACAGAGTCAATTTTAGTTGACTAAAACCATGGGGTAAAACACATAATCTAATATTACAGGGGTTATTGCATCAATTTTGTTTATAGGGGGTAAAACAACATTAACATATATCACAGGGGGTAAAAAATAATTAACCCAAAAAATAAAAAAAAACAAGTAGGAGCGCAATTAACAACACAAAATATAACGTGGAAATCTTAAATCCGGAGAAAAAATCACGGTCGTTGTTTAAACTGACAAATCAGAGAATAAACACTATGTGAAAATTATTACAACACATAGACTTCACTCTCAAGCACCCCATAACCCTAGTACACCCACACTCTCCGAAGAAACTTGAGGTCTCTTTATATAGCATTGAACTTATCACTCTTCACTTTTTTAAACAATGTGGGACTTCTCCAATATAATTTTTTGCACTCTTTTTTTCCTTTACTAGCAATGTGGAACTTACATTGCAATCAACCCCAACATAAACTTGATTTGAGCCAATTGGTGAGTCTACACTATCTCTTAATAAATTGAGGTAGATTAGAAAAAACTGTCAGCAGAGTAATTTAATCTAATGGTAGCTTCTGATAATAATCACTTCTGATCGAAGCACCACAACCTCTAATGTTCAGAAGCCTCTGTTGTTCATAATCTAAAAGAGTTAGATGTTTCTAGTTTTATGTTATGACAGTTATAACCGGCCTACTTGGGAGTAGGGGTGGCAAAATAATCCATTTTATGTTTCTAATTTGTATTGGCTTTTGAGTCATTGAATGTGAGTGATGTTATCCTACAAATAACCATTTTATTTTTTTCATGTGCATAATGAATTAATGGAGTTGTCATTAGATTTTTTTTAAAAAAAGCTATAGTCAACGGCAACGGTTTTCTAAAGTTCTTTAAAGTAGCTCACTAAAACCGTTTCTAAAAGTCCCATACGAGAACGGTTTTCTGAGGCAACGATGAAAAACCGTTGTTTTTAAAAAATAATAAAACCGTTTTGAAAAGCATACCTTATAGAACGGTTTTCAAATGGCGTTGTCTTTGTACGGAAAACCGTTCTCTAAACATTAGACATCGCTTCAGAACAAGACAGTTTGAAAACCGTTCTGGTAGGATAGGAGAACGGTTATTTTACATACAACTACGGTTTTTGGATGTTGTCGTAGGTCAAAAATGTTGTAGTGACATAAAACCCATTAGGGGTGGCAAAATGGATGGATGGATGAATTTGGACTTGGATTTATAATGGATGGATTATAATAATCCATTAATCCATTACCAATCCATTAAAATTCTTAAAATAAAATCCAATTCAATCCATCCATTGGAAATTAAATTCATCCAATCCATCTATTATCACTATTTTAATGGATGGATATCCAATCCATCTATTAATTTAAATATTATAATTTTTATTTTATAATTTCATGAAAAATTATAATTAATTGTAATTTGTAATAATTAGTCGAACCAAGTTTGCCCGACGCTGGCCGGACCCTTCTAAGACTACCCGAAATTGCCCGGAACCGTTGTAACGTTGCCCAACACCTGCTCGACACTTGCCTGACATTGACCGACATTTGCCCGGACACTTCTAAAGCTGCCCGACACTGCCCAGATACTTTTAAAGCTGCCAAACCACTCCGGACAGTACCCAAACCCCTCCCAATAAAGCTGCTCAGACCCCTTGTGATGTTGCCTAAACCTATTTTGAAGTTATCCAATGTAAAATCAAACGAGTCTATTGCATTACTACCTTTGTTTCTTTTTACTTGTCGTTTTAGAAAAAAAATATGTGTTCTTTTTTACTTGTCGTTTTGGCAATTTAGGTTATATTTTTCATATTATACCCTCCTTTCTATTTTATTGACTAAATTTTGTATAATATTTTTTTGTTGAAACGATATAATTTTTTTTATCGTATACAAAGTTTGTTTGTTTTTAAATAACGTTTGTTACAATTTTTTTTGAAAATAGATAATGTTTGTGAAAAAGAACGGAGGTAGTGTATATATATATATATATATATATATATATATATATATATATATATATATATATATATATATATCTTGAATGATGTTGTACAATGGCCACCAACAATTAGCATAACCAAAAAACAATAAAATATTTCTCAAAATATTTAATTTTGAATTATAAACAATAAAACTAGGATATTCTTTAGATTAAAATAAAATTAAAAAAATTGAGAAGGTAAAATTTTTTTTTTTACTAAGAAAAAAAAAAGAGATTTAGAAGGTAAAAAAATTAAATTATAATTAATGATCCAATTGGATTTTGAAACTAAGGTGGATAGATTAAATCCAGCCAATCAATTAGTGGATTGATACAATCCAATCCAATTACAAAATAATTTTCTTGTGGATGAATTAGATGGATAAATTAATGGATGGATTGGATGAATTTTTCCTTAATGGAACCTATCCATTAAGTTATCCATCCACAAGAAAAAAATTGGTAATTGGATTAGATCCATCCGCTAATTGATTGGATAGATTTAATCCATCCACCTTAATTTTAAAATCCAATTGGATCATTAATTATATTTCTTTTCCTTCTCAATTTTATTTTACCAAGATTTTTGAAATTTTTTCCAATTTTGAGAAAAAAAAATTTCGGGAAAATTTTCGATTTCGAGAAAAAAATCGTCAAAAATTTATCAATTTCTAGAAAAAAGTTTTTCGATTTCGAGAAGAAAATATCTCAATTTTTTTCGATTTATGGAAAAAAGGTTTTCGTAATTTTTTCCGATATCCAGAAAAAATGTTTTCGGAAATTTTTTTCGATTTTGAGAAAAAAAATTCGTCAAAATTTTTCCGATTCCAAGAAAAAAGTTTTTGAATTTTTTCCCGATTTTCAGGAAAATGTTTTCGGAATATTTTCCGATTTTCGAGGAAAAAATATCAGAAAGTTTTTTTGATTTCGAGAAAAAATGTTCTCGGAATTTTTCCAATATTGAGAAAAAAATCATTGGAAAATTTTCCAATTTCGAGAAAAAAATATTATCAGAATTTTTTTGCATTTCGAAAAAAAAGTCCTCAAAAATTTTCCCAATTTTGAGAAAAAAAATATCACAATAATTGAAATTAATGGATGGATTGGATATCCATCCATTAAAATTGTGGAAATGGATGGATTTGATGAATTTTATTTTCAATGGATAGATTTGATTGAATTTTTTTTTAAGAATTTTAATGGGTTGTTAATGGATTAGTGGATTATTATAATCTATCCATTTGAATCCAGATCCAAATCCATCCATCTATTTTGCCACCCCTACTTGGGAGTTAGTTTTCTTTCCCTTGTTTTTTATAACGGTAGTTGTTGGCGCACGGGGGAGATTGCTCGGGGGGTCAAAAACATCGATACAAGAGACTCAGACGCCACACCGTTACCCAAAATCTTAAGGCAATATGTTTATGAGTCCTCTTACTTATAAAGTCCGTTTTGACACATTTCATTTGGTCAACTCATACCGCCGTTATGTATTTCACATGGTCAACTGGGCCAC
This sequence comes from Trifolium dubium, assembly GCA_951804385.1. Lineage (NCBI taxonomy): Eukaryota > Viridiplantae > Streptophyta > Magnoliopsida > Fabales > Fabaceae > Trifolium > Trifolium dubium. Next base: position 11,796,686 of record OX638070.1, read on the forward strand.
CACAAGTGTTCCGGACAGAACTCAGATTTATCCGCGGGAGATAAATGAGGGTATGTTCTGACCCGACCTCAAATCCACATCTCTAAGAGATTATCCGCTTTGGGGTTAACCCGTCACAATTTTGTCCTTTGTAGAAAAGACGCATCAGTTGGTTAGAGGAGTATGACGTGTTGTATATAAACTACAATTAGCCTCGAGTTCCATGCGATGTGAGACTTAAGGTGAGCCAGAACAACAAGTAAGCAGGTCCCTCACATGAAACATCAGCTTTGATACCACTTGTTGACGCGCGGGGGGAGATTGCCCGTGGGGTTGAGAACATCGATACAAGAGAATCTGACACCACACTCTTACCCAACACTTTAAGGCAATAGGTGTATAGGTCATCTCACTTATAAAGTGTTCAACTTTCACTTTTCTTAACAATGAGACTTTTCCACACTACCACATCCTCAATAGCAGTTATTAAGTTACTTCATATACAAATAATAAATTTCATTGAATATATAATTTCTTGTAATACTTTTCATTCAATAATAACATTGTACATTCATTTCTTTAATTCATCTTCTTCTCTCAATTCTCTAAATTTTTAAATCTACAATTTCTTATCACCAACAAAAAAACCTATTATATTTGAAATTTAATGTGTTAATTATTATAGGAGGGAGGGAATATTTAACGATTGAGACATTAAGCATGCGTTTGATCTACAATAAAATAGTAGTAAAAAACAGAATAATATATATATTTTGTAGATCAAATAGACCCTAATAAAATAAACATTTTTGTAATGTTCTTCCCCTTACATACATTTGTATCTTGATCCACTTAGATAAGCGATTCTAGTCTACCGGGACTATTAGACGCGTAATTGACTAGTCACTAGTTGGTTAGAATTTTTTTTGCCCATCATATGAAGTGGCATATGACAATGACACGATCCAATGAGCAATAAGATAACAGAGGATGTGTTGTCTTTACTGTTGTGTGCCTACTTTTATCATAGCATTAGAAGTATATCTATTCCTCCTATATACTTCTTCTTCCTCTGTCTCTTTTTATAAGATTTTATTTGATAAAATTGTATTATTTATTAATTTTGTTTTAACCATATCATTTTTAATAATACATAGATGTAAATACTATATATAAAATTTTGTTTGATTTGTTTTGATGAGTACTTTCAAAATATCAAGTTTTTATAATTTTTACTATTAGATAATTAAAAATATTTATGATCAAAATTATGCATCGACGTACGTGCACTGATCAAACATAATCTTGTATATAGAGACGGAGGGAGTAAGCATTAATATACTAAAAGTAAAATTATCTATATTTGGTAAGGAGGACTTATTCATAGTTCATACGGTCAAGTGAACACGTACAAGCTTCTATGCTTACCAAAAAAAAAACGTACAAGCTTCTATAAGTGGACATTGAATTGAAAGTACAATCTTAGCATTAATTAAAGAAAAAGTCCATAACATATTTATGAAGCAAGCACACCTATTCTGAATTTTTCAATATAATTTTCAACGCCCTTAATGCCGCCACTATTTACATGTATACTTATATATACTTCATTCCACTCACCACAAATCTTCAATTCATTCATTTGCTTCTATAAACTCTTCTATAACACAATCACAATCTTCAATTTCCAAAAAATTTCCCTTCATTCAACTACATATCACCACCTTAGTTACACCTTATCTCACTAGAAGAGTTGTTCAATTCTACCCTTGAGAGCACTAACATTTTCCTTCACTCATCTATATCAATTATATGGCGGAAGGTCAATCCCACAACCGCGGTAGAAGATGTTGTTGTTGCCTCTTTAGCGTAATTTGGAAGATCCTCATAGCAATAATCGTCCTCATTGCTATCACACTCCTTGTTCTCTATTGCATCATCCAACCACGCTCCTTCAAATTTAGTGTTAATGAAGCCAAACTAACTGAATTCAATTACAACAACAACACACTCCGTTACAACCTCATACTAAATTTCACGGCCCATAACCCAAACAAAAAACTCAACATCTACTACGATGAAATCAAGGGGCATGTGTCCTACGAAGGAACTAGGTTCGCATCAGCAGACATTATAAAATGGTTGAATTCCTTTCAGATTACTTCCTTTCGTCAATACACCAAGAGCTCGGATGATATGAGTGGTGTTTTCTCTGGACAACGCGTTGTGGTTTTTGATCGTGATCAAGTTTCTGAATTTGAACGTGACAAGAAAGATGGAATTTTTCATATTGATGTGAAATTATACTTTAAGATGAGGTTTAGGCTTGGTGATTACATTTTTGGAACTAATAAGGGTAACATTAAATGTGGGCTTGATGTTCCCTTTGGTTCTAATAATGGGACTAAGGTCGTAAATAAATTTGAACCCACCTCGTGCCATGTCAATTTTTGATGTTCATAATCATCGAGCATCACTTATTTGTTGGATGGATTTATAATTTGGTTTTTCAATTTCTATACCTTTTGTAATCTATTAATTTTATTAATCTATTCTTTCTATTTTTTGTTAAGTAGCATATTGCTCATTATTTATCTTTTTATTTCTTTTAACTTAGTTGAACAGTTGAAGTTCATTCTCAATTAACCAAAGATTGACAATTCGATAATCACTTTGGGTATGGACAATTTTTTAATCTCTAAGCCAACTATCACACTATTTAAAATGTCTTCAATCTAATGAATAATCAATTACTGCGTTTGGCGCTAGATATTATGGTCCCGACAAAAATATATTGTTCATTATTTATCCAAGCTGTTTTTTAGACATGACCAAACGGTTGGCCCTTTTATCAAAAATATAGGTTGGGCCAGGCCGTGCAATTTTCTTTTTTAACGTAAAAGTATTCTCTTCTTAATTTTTTTTTAAAGAAGCCAACTCTTCACTTAAAAACCATAACTCTTAAATTTTGAATTTAGTCTAGATCAACAATTCCAATTTGTTATGAGGAGAGACATACTTATCTGAACACAAACCCAAATAATTATTTCTTGACATACTCACAATAAATAGAAAAAAATTAAAACGATATTAATTGACGTGACAAATTTATTTTTCTTCTAATTGTTTTATTTGTGAATGTGTGCCTAAATTTTGTACCTAAGGCCCTGTTTAGTTCGGGGTTTTTGGAGGGGAAGGGAGGGGAGGAGAGATTTTAAAATTTTATGTTTGGTTCAAGTTTTTAACGAGGGGAGGGGAGGGGAGGGGAGGGAAGAAGTAATTTACTTTCTTATCCTTAACCTTATAAAATTAAAATAAGGATTAATGGAGAAAATTTAATGGATATATACAACCAAAAAATATATATAATGAGTAGAAAATTTATTTTTTTTGTTGACAAAAAAACAAATATCTAAATTTTTAATATTTCAACAAGGATAATTTAGAGTTTTAATAAAAAAAATGAGGATAATTTTGTCAAACATAATAAATTATATTTTACCTCCCCTCCCCTCTTTAAAAATCCCTCCCCTCCCCTCCCCTGAGTTGAACCAAACAGGGCCTAAGTGTTTGTATAGTTGGTACGCATGTATGATTATCTCCATTAATAGATACTCCCTCTGTCCTTAATTATAAGACCCTTTTTGACTACCGCACGTACGCCAATGCACAATTTTGATCGCTAATATGTTTAATTATCTAGCAGTAAAAGTTATAAAATTTTGATATCTTGAAAATACTCATCAAAACAAATTAAACAAGATCTTATATGCTAATATTTATATCTGTATATTATTAGAAAAATACGGTCAAAACATGATAGATGAATAGTAAAATTTAGTCAAAAAGGGTCTTATATTAAGGGACGGAGGGAGTATAAGAGAATATTGACAACACTCTATATTTTGAACAATTTTTAACACTCTTTTTTTATTTTTTGAAATTTATGTCGGTCTTTTACAATGAAAATATGTTGACATAAAATAGTGAGATTTACGTGAATTTCAACCAATTAGAAAGAGTAATAAAAATGTTCAAAAGAAAGTGTTTCTAACATTCATCACATATATAAATTCTAAGATCTTTGAATTTTGATCATCTTCAACCATTTCTCTCATGTTTTTCCTCTTGCCTTCATCTCAGCAACTCATTTTTATTTTTCTCTCTCTTCTATACTGTGCTTCTTTTTCTTTGTAGATCAAATTAACCATTGGAATAAAAAGGACTGAACACAAAATATAGGAGAGGATCCAATTCCGAAATCCTCTAGATCTTACACGGTCATTGCCCCTAGAATAAAATATCTTCTACTAAAAAACCTAAACAACTTCATACTTAAAATCGGTCAATTCAAGTTGTTGTTTCTTTTGACTTAAACAAATGTGTCAAATACAAATTAACATGACATTTGGAATTTGGATTTGTGCAATTATTGCATGATTCAATAATGCACATGAATCGTCCGATCACGATCTAACAAATATGATTTTTATTGGTTATCTTTTTAATATTTAATTTGAGTCATCCGGTCATAAATGATGACCGAAATTCAAAACAATGTGAAAATGAATGTATAAAATCCAAATCATAAAATTTGAGTTATGCTTGTGCTTACAAGAACTCACACCTCTTTTGCCACAAACAAAACCAATACCAATCCACAAATAAATCGAACGTTCGAACAAACTACAACTCACCATTAGAACAACCTCTTACCAATGGCGGGTGCAGGCACAAGGTTTTGGGAGCTTGAGCTCCCACCAAAACAATTAATTTTTCTTTAATACTACTACTATTAATCTTTTTATTTATTTTTAAACTTTCAATACTTTATCCTTTCAATTTTCACACAATTTCTCTCTTAAATGTATTCTTCTACTCTCTCTTAATTCATGGAATCATCAATTTCTTCTCACCCAATCATTTTTTATCTCTTTCTCTTGTTTTTACTTGTATGGAATGATTGTTTAGTTACATATATGGTGACAAATATTTAAGGGCAAAGTTAAAATATGTCATAAGAGCATATGATAACAAAACCCATTCTTTTTTGTTCTCACTCATACATAAATGTATTCTTAAAAGAAAAATACTTAAATGGTCACAAATATTTGGTCACTTTATTTAGTCACACTCACATAAAAATACTTATCCTTTAATTATTTCAAAACTATATATTGATTATTTATTTTCTCTTTCTACTTCTTAAAAAACATGTGTGTGCGACTAAATGAAGTGACTAAATCTCAGTGACCACCTAAGAGTTTCTGTTCTTAAAATTCACAGTTGGTCCTAATTCAATCCTATAAAATTGACTTGTAAGGTGAAGATCGTCTCTCTTTATAAATTTATGTATTGGTCATCTCACTTCTAATTTGGGACTCTTTAACACACACGGTCACACTCACTACTACTGGGTTTGATGCGTAGATATAAATAGCAGGTGACCTGATAGCGAATGGTCCAACGAATTTTGGAGATACCCTGATACTATCTTAATTCTTAACCCCTCATACTTTCAACCATTCTTTTTCGGTTGCTTCAAATAGTGTGGGATGTTAAAATTCGTCACTTCGTGAGACAAATAAATGTGCAGATACTCTAACAAATTTGAGATATAAGGAGGTAATATTTTGATTATTTACGAGCAATGTCCAACTCATGTTAGACATTTATTGCTAGTTTTGTTTTTGGTAAGAAGTTGATATTAGGAGTGTCTACTCCTAAAATGATCATATTATAATTTATTTCATACTTTAAGAGCCTCTTAGTTATCCCAAAAAAATTGGACCGATCATTAAATCGATGAATTTATTGTTTTAAGGTTCAATCGATGTGGTCGTATTCAACCAAGTCAAACTATTTTTAATTAAATATATAATTTTTTTTATTATTAGGTTCTTGTTAACATGTTAACATTTACCTTTTTATTATTAGTTTTATATGACTCCATTGACCTTATATATTTGTATGTCCCTTTCTTCTTCTTCTTCTTTTGGAATAATATCCCTTTCATTTCTTTTGCTTTATTATCTTTGAAAAGAATAATATTCCTTTCTATTTTTCTATTTGATCATCAATAAAGATTTGTTTAAAATCTCCACAAATTTTAATTCAACTAATAAAAATATCAAAATTATTACAAACGTCTATAATCGAAATTCAAACTTCACTTTCACTATTATTGTTTTGGTACATAATTTCTCAATTTGATATGTATAATTTGTTTGTTTCGCCATTTTATCTACATAAAAAAAAATATTGCTCTAAGACAAAGCCCAATTAAGCTTGAAATCTCAATTAATTAATCGATCTTATCAAGTTTGACTAATTTTTCTTTAAAAAAGCAAACCCACTTTTTCATCTTCCTTCACTCATCAAATTCTTTCCCTTACTCAATAACAGTTGAAAAATTACGCTCATCACTTAACGCGCTTATTCTATTCTTATTCCTATTCCAAATTACTCCACTCCAGCTAGTACAAAATTCCCTTTATACCCTCACATCCCTTCATATTTTACTATATAATCACTTTTCCACTCTTCACTTCACATTAATCACTTATTAAAAAAACTTATTCACTTTACCAAACGTTTCAAAAAATTTCAAAATCGCTTAGTCAACAGTCATGGCCGGTAACAACCTCAACGGCGCATACTACGGCCCCTCAATCCCTCCGCCGCAACAACCAAAACCCTACCGCCGCCACCACAACGACGGCAACAACTGCGGCATCTGCTCTTGCCTCTGCGGCTGCTTCCAATCCTGTTGCGGCTGCATCTTCAACTGCATCTTAAGCATAATCTGCAAAATCATAACCACAATAATCATCATCGTCGTAATCCTCGGGTTTCTTTTCTGGCTCATCGTTCGACCTAACGTCGTTAACTTCACCGTCACTGATGCATCCCTTACGCAATTCAATTTCACAAATAACAACACACTTCACTACGATCTTTCCGTTAACGTTACGATCCGTAACCCTAATCGTAGAGTTGGTATCTATTATGATAGCATCGAAACGGTTGCGTTTTATAAAGATGTTAGGTTTAGTTCACAAACGTTAGGTCAATTCTTTCAGCATCATAAGAATACTAGTTTTATTAATGCTGATTTTAAAGGTCAACAGGTTGTTCCGTTGAGTTCGGATCAGATTTCGGAGCTCGATAATGAGAAGAAAGATGGTGTTTATGAGATTGATGTTAAGGTTTTGATGAATGTTAGGTTTAAATTAGGGTTGTTTAAGTCGGGGAAAGCGAAACCTAAGGTTCATTGTGATTTGAAGATTCCTTTGAAATCAAGTAATGGAAGTAATGGATTTCAAGCTACTGATTGTGATTGGGATTACAAATGGAAGATTTTTCATTAGAATTTAGAGCTTATTTTTAAGTCTTGATTTTCTTGTTATTTTATTTTTTGATTGAATTTTTATGTTGATTAGTATTTTTCATTGGATCATTGTAATGCTACTATGAGAATTCTTATGTTATGAAGTTTATATTTTGATGTTTATGTTAGAATTGCTGTTATTGATTCCTCGATTTCGTGGTTGATTGATTCAAATTTTGAATTGTTTGTTAATTTGAAAAATATGTTTTGATGATTTCATGGCAGATTGATTCCTCAAAGCATAGTTTCAACACAACTTAATGTTTTGAGTAAATTTGAAAATTTTGTATTCAGTTGATTTGATTTGGGATAAACAAAATTCATCAGGTTTGCAACATTCCAGACATCATTGCAGATTCAATGTTACCATTAGAACTCTTTTTTGACATGATTCATTGTTATAACTTTGTTACCTAAAAATAAAAACTTTCAACTTGTTACTCTCAGTTGTGGCTACACTTAGATGGACTCAATCGAACGCTTAAATCTTTTACTAAAATGCCAACTTAGCAACCGTGAGTTCGGGATAGAAATGGATAATCAAACCACGGCGCTACTATTGCTGCTCACGTCAATTCAGCTGCACAGCCGCCACTCCAACGGCTGCAGTGGTGTAAGCAGTACGCCTAAGTCAAATTCTGCAGACCTCTGGTACGGAATCTAAATGCATTACTATGGTACACGGTTACTTGTTTCAAAGGCATGTCTCTTCCTTGTGATATTGGAAAGCTTTTCTTTAAAGGAGATGTATATCAAATCTCATGCACGCAAAGTGCATAAGAAAAACACAAATTTTAGACGTTTATGACTCTTGATGATCATTAGAAAATTTATGATCGTGACACCAAACTTAAAATTGTTTTCATTTCAGAAGTACCAAAGTAGTTAGAAAAAAAAAATGTTGTTTTGAGTATTGATTTACATATCTCTTAGCCTCCTGTAAAAATTAAGTCAAGCTTTTAAAAAAAAAAAAGGTGTCGTTAACATGTACCTTTAAGGTAGTACATGTTAAAGAACTAAAAAGTATACTAGTAATTTTGCATTGGAAAAAAAAACGTGTTAACTTGAAAAAAATTAAATAAATTGATTGTACAATTTTTAAAATAAAATTTCTATATTAGGTTTCTTAATATGTATTTTGAAGGTACATATTAACATTTTCTTTAAATATAACAAAAATCAGTTACAAGAAATGCATAATCCTTTCATGCATAAGTCCACCTTGTGAACTTATCTTATCCATTAAGACCATCTATTTTAATTGGGCAACTTAGCATCGATTTAGAATCCTAGTGACATTAGAAGTAACAGCTTGCTCTGTTTTATTTGTCCAAAGAGAATCTTACTTTGACCTTTTGGTATGCATAAGTTTACTTTACAACATAAAGTTTTGTTTTCTTTTTCATTTTTGAAAATAGAGATTTCAATGTGTCTAATTCTCAATTGCTTCATTTAATCCTACGGTAGAGCCAAAAAACAGAATTTTGATTTCCTACATTCACCTTCCATTGATTTATTCTTAAAATTAATTTATCATTAACATATCATTAACATTTACTAGTAAATTTTTTTAAAGGTGAATAAATGAGCGTATCAAAATTCGAACTTTGATTCTGTATATACTACTTTCAATGTTCTCGTCAGCTGATTTAAGCTCACGGGGAGCTGTTAGCCGGAATTTTTGACATGCTGAATTCGACTGAAAAAATTAGACAAAAAATGGTGAAAGTACACTAAGTAAATCAAAGTTCATGTTTTCGACAAAAGTCTTTTGGTGTCAAAATATATAAAGATGAAGGTTGTTGAGCAAATGGCAAAATTCACTAGGAAGATATTTTCGACAGCATTAATTCGACTCAAGGGACATAAATGTTACAAGAATTTAGAGGTTGATATTTGAATCAGAAATAAATGTTAACATACACTTGGAATAACTTGTACATTCAAACTACTCCCTCCGTATCAAAATATAAGTCACTTTGATAAAAAAAATTGTATTAAAATATAAGTCGTTTTACAATACTAATGAAACATTTAATGTTGTTTTTCTTATTATACCCTTAACTATTTATTTCTCTTTCTTCTTTTACTTCTTCAATTTATCTTTTCCATACCATTAATGAAGGACAATTTTGTAAACTAACTCAACATTTCTCCTTTCCATACAACGATGATTACTTTTCTTAATTTGTATGATATAGTCAAAACGATTTATATTACGAAGGTAGTAATATTTTCGGCATTTAATATTCATGATTCATGAATATCATGAACATTAAAGTTTTCAATCACATATTGCACAAATATATCTTGATATTTACTAGCAGTTGTTTACCAAAAACACGGTAAACAGGAGCATTTAAATTCATATCACATCTTGTACCAACAAAAAAATCATATCATATCAAAAAGCCGAGGTGAAATGGACGAACGTGACGAAATACATGATTGTTAAGCCAAAATTATATTATAACTACCTGAAAACTCCAACTGTTGTGATTCCATCAGCTAGGGACGGTTACACCAATGGAGGGAAGTTACTCACTCCTGCCTTACACAGCCCCACTAACTTGTTGCAAGTTACAGAGAGGAACGAACAAAATTCCTTTTATAAGTTATAACCTCTCTTCCATTTTCTTTGCCAACTTCTTCAAAATTTAAACAATTCATCTCTTCTCCAAACAAACTCATGGCCGGAAATCAGCCGCGAAAATCCTTCCACCGTAAAAACCACTTCAACGACGATGGTTGCTGCTGCAGCAAATGTCTCTGTGGCTGTTGCAACTGCTGCTGCAGATGCATCTGCCGCTGTATTGGCTACATTTTCAACTACATTTTCAGCATATTCTGCAACATCCTCATTGCCATAGCGATATTCGCTTTCTTCATCTGGCTTATTGTTCGTCCAAACTACATCAAATTAAGCGTAGCCGATGCATCCCTAACTCAATTCAGTTTCAGAAACAACAACACACTCCATTATGATTTTTCGGTCAACATTGCGATCAGAAATCCTAATCGAAGAATTGGTATCTTCTACGATAAAATTGAAATGATTACGCTTTATAAGGATATTAGATTTGGTTCTCAAACTTATGAAAAATTCTTTCAAAGTCATAAGAGTACGAGTTTTCTGAACGCGGTTTTTAGAGGTCAGAAAGTGATTCCTTTAAGTTCTGATCAGATTTTGGAAGTGAATAAAGAGAAGAAAAATGGAGTTTATAGAATTGTTGTGAATGTTTTGCTTAATGCAAGGTTTAAATTTGGTTTTTTCAAGACATGGGAGGGGAACCCTAAAGTTCGTTGTGATTTGAAGGTTCCGTTGAAATCAGGCAATGAAATTTCGTCAGGGGATGAAGTTCTAGCCACTAAATGTGATTGGGATGACAAATGGGGATTGTTCCGTTAGGCGATTTATATTTGAATTAGTTAGTTTCTTTATCATCCGAGTTCTTTGTTAATTCTCTAGTACAATTGGTTTAACTGGTTTAGCCGTGTTTGAACGACACATTAATTGTTAATGAATTTAACATTACTATCAAATTTTAAGTTTGAGATTTAGTAAGTTTAATTCTATACTTAATCATATAAGCAATTAACTAGAGAGTAGTAGAATTTGATCTCTTTCATTGCCCATGTTGTTGAGCCAAGTCAATGGAATTTGCTTCAGAAGCAATGGGTGCTGGAAAATCATTGCAATTTGCAATCCATGAAGAACTAGGACTAAGGTTTAGTTTGGTCCTGCATACTTATAGACAGTTCAGTTATATTATTGTAAAATTGGTTCAGTTCAAAAATATACTACCTAGTGAGTAGTGACTGAACTGAATATTGATTTAATTTTGAAAGAATCGTGATAGGTTTAATTCGGTCCTTATAAAATGTTAATCTAGCTTGGTTTTGATCGATTCAGTTTTTTTGACACGATTTTAGAGTTTAGATTTATATATTTGGAGAAAAAAATTATGGTGTCCGAAATTAAGTGTAAATTTTTTCATCGAAATATAGAGTATGATGAAGTAGTCTTTAACTCTAAAGCTTATACAAAATAAGCTCACACATATTCATCTTCTAAATATTGAATCTACATAATTTAGTGTGAAGTATGTCTAGAGGGTTTTGTTGTTGCTGAATCTGAGGATCTGTGATTGGAATGGAGTCTTCTTCATGAATTGAGGAGAAAATATGGTATGATGCTTCACCAAGGATCTGAGCGGATGAACGTTGATATGAAAGAGTGTCCTGCAGTGGGTATATTGGAACCTGCCATGACTGAGCGAAGAACAAAAAGTGGTTAAGGAAACACTAAGAACAATTACTGATGTTTGGGGAAGATCAACACCCACAGAAAGCTCACTCTCTGAACGGAATAGAACCGATTCCTTGAGCGACAAGTCTCACGGTTGCTATGACTTGTGTGGTGGTTGGTGTAACGCCACCTACAAAAAATGTTAGCACTCTGACGCTCAAGTCATTATATAAAAGAGGTGCAGTAATAAAAAATTAGGATAAATTTTGGTCGTATGAGTGTGGTAGTGTTGACCACACTTAATAGGAGAATCTGTTGTACGGAGATTACTACGGACTACGGTCATCGGTTGTGATGAAGAATACTTTAGTTAGCCTGTCTAACCCTCATAATCAATGCCTTCGGTTTGGAGTCATATTAAGCTTAGAGGAATGGACCGGACCGAAACATAACTTAATGAAATGGCTTTACCATCTTTTATCATGGAGCCATATTTTGTTATATTAAGAATGACATTGAGCGCATAATCTACAACTTATTTGCAATCTAATTCAAATGATACCTGTAAGGCCAGTTGTGATAATATATCATAGTGAATGAAATATAATCCAAGGTTTACACTCCACGACTTGTAGGCTAACAAGTTTCCAATTTTGTGACATGACAACAAACCAAGTAGAGAAACCAAAAATTAACAAACCTACTAACTCTTAAAAGAGTTATAACTACCTTCTACGAAAGTAGTAACTCACTAAATTTCCTTTGTCAATTTCCTTCTATGTTTTGAAACTCTTTTACACATCAAGAAAAGGTACCCATCAAGAGAGTGTAGTGGGTGGCTAAGGCTTTACTAATTGTAAAAGAAATTATGAAGCCAACTGAACCCGTCCTCAAAATGGATGCTTAATTTGATTGCTCAACAAATGCTTAATTTGTATGCAAAACTTAGTACCCAAAATATGCCAAAACGAAGGAGGTATTACTCCTACACCCTACACCTTTTAACCACACCTCTACATTTTCTCCTAATGGCAAAGCACCCCTCTTCATGTATTCATGTCCTTTATGTGTTTGGATACCTACCATAAACAATTTGAGTTCTCTACTATCTCAAAATGTCTATTGTCATCAAATCAAGATCAAGATCAAGTGGTCTAAAAATTTTAAAAATTTATTTTCATTTTAAAATTCATAATTCCTAACTTAAATCTGAATCGTCCAATTAAGATTTAATGACCACTGAGAGCATGCACACCGATTCAAAACAAACGTGTTTTCACATTAATCAAGACTATTGTGTCAGAGAAGTATGGAAAATTGATCTTCAACATGGATTGTTTTATCAATAACACTACTAGTTCCAAGTCTAGATAGACTCTTTCTTACTTTTTTGAATTAGTATGCGAGCAGTAGAAGTAGAGCTGTCAAATTGGCTGACCCGACCTATATCATTAACCCATTTATATCACCAAATTAGATACCGTGGATGTGGAATGCTCTAATGTCTCAAATGCCAAAGAAAGAGAATCGCATGGAGTGGGATCCAAAGTTTCAAACATTTGACCTAGATTCTCAAGCATTAATTTTAAATCTAACGGTTCAGATTACATTATTAATTTCACACATACATTCATTTAGATCGGACGGTCGAAAACTTCATGAGATCCATTACCTTAAAGATTGCACAATAAACAATTTCATCATCAACTTTATGAGAATGTCATTGATTATCATCTAGGTGTATAACAACTCCCAACCTAGAATCATGAGAACAAGTCCCACCATATACAAATGGATTAGTATTTTCTCCACAACTCGGGGCCCCTAGGCCCTAAAATGTACAAGCTAAGGCCAAGACCCACTCACTTACAAAACCATAATGATAAGTCCTTTAACTCAAAAAATGAAAGAAAGTAAACAATAAACATCTGAACAAAAATCAGAACATAGAAAAGGAAAAGCAGCATACGAGTCTTCTTTTCATAATAAAAGTGCAATGAATAAGACGTATACAAAAAGCAAACAAGAAGAACGTGACCGTTCTTGGTTGTTTTGTTTGTCACCTTTATCTCAAAAAATCAAAACGTAAATACGAACAAACTCTTCACAATTTAAATATAAACCGGTAAACCACATTTAATAATAATAAATAACAACAACAACAATATTAATCTCCTTTGAATAACTTGCAGAGACACTGAGAGAGTGAGTGAGATAACAGTGAGGAAACAATGAATGAGTAATCGCACCAAGATAATTAGTTTAGTGATGATTGACACAAAACATGGAGGACCAAGATTCTATCACTGCAACTGAACTTAGAGGGATTAGAACCACTTAACGCAGAACTCGTCTCAAATCGGATTAATCTGCCAAGTACTGAATATTGGTTGTGAAAAGAAGAAAAAAAAATGAGTAATTTGTCCACTAAAATTAAATCTAAATGTCTTGTTCGTAGCTCAGTTTGCGTAAATGTACATAATTTGTTGAGTTCTAAATTTAAATTCGAGATTTTTCATTTCTCCGCATTTACATTGTGTGGCACTTAGATATTTAATAGTAAAAAAAAATTAAAACTAACAAAACAATCTTAAAAATACTAACCTAAATTAGTAGCAAATAAAAAAACAAAAACAAAAACAAATCTTATTTACCTTCTAATTTCATTCAACAACAGAAATAATCATTTTCATTTCATGTTGATTCATTTCCGCGCGTAGGAGAAGACTCAGGTGTATAATAAGGAGTAGAATACGGCGTCGTTTCATTCAACAACAACTCTTCAACCATAACAACAACTTCATCACCATCACCATCACCACCATCAACCACCACATTCTCACTCAAACGCGTGCTTCTCACCTCCACGGTCTTCACCATTACAACACTCCCACATTCAGAACCATTCTCAGACTCAACACCTTCTCTTTCTTCTTCCTTAATCGTGAACAAAACTCTCGAACCACCACGACACCGAAACTTGGCGATTTGATTCTCAAGCTCTTCTTCAAGCTCACGTTCTCTTTCGTCCGGTGAAGAAAGTGATGAAATCGGAAGAGATGGTTCTAGTGGCTCGGCGCGAACGCGTGGACGGAGTTTTTGACGGCGTTTGAATAGAACGTAGAGGATTTCGACGGTGAGAGCTGTTAGAGTAACGGCGGTTAGCATTGTGATTGTTGTACCGAAGTTGTTTAGACCCATCATAGTGAGTGATAGTTATGATGAAATAAAAACGGTTGTATATGAATATGATACCGTTGCTTTTGATTTGATTATGTTTGTGGTGGTTGATTTGGCTTTGTCATTTTGTTGCAAAAATGGGAAAGTATTTATGTGTAGGGGTGAAATAGGAATATTGCAAAATGGTGTTTTTAGCCAAAAGAAATGAAAATAAATAAATTCAAGAGTGAAAACTAAAAAATTCGAGAATGTGGTATTTAAGTTTAATTTAGTTCTTGTCAAAAAAAGTTTAATTTAGTTGATAGGGAAATTGTATAATAATACATAAAATGTTCGAACAATGATACAGTTATTTATGACTTATCTACTTTATAAATGTTGAATTCTAACCACTAAGTCGTTTGATAAAAAATTCAAAAGTGAAAACAAAACTCGAGAATGTGTCTTGTATATTTAATTCAATTGGTAGAAATATTGTATAATAAAAAGAAATATTGTATAATAATGTAGACCATGTTTGAACCATAGTACACCTACTTATGACCTTTTTTTTTTGTTGACAAAACACCTACTTATGACTTATCCACCTTATAAATGTTGAATTTTAGTCACTAAATTGTTTCATAAAAAAATCGAGAATATATCAAAATGCTTCTAACCATTGAGATTTATTTCAGCCTATTTTAAGGATGATAAATGTATTTGATTTGTTTTTTATTCAAACACAATCAACTCATTTTATTAATAATAAAAGACTCAATACAACGAGGTACAAGATTAAAGTAAGTGTGACTAGCCCAAAAAATGACCACACTAACTAATGTGTGAGTCACCATATTTGCTTGTCGCTTAATGAACTTAATCTCAAAATTCATATTACATATTATAACAACAACTTAATTAATTGATGAAATAATATAGCTCAATTATGATATTCCTTGAAGATTCACTTGAATGTCGTCTACCACTACTTTAGATTCGGTTAAGAATACAATATTTGACCCCTCTGACAATAGCTTCACGCATAGCTTCCAAAATAGTTTTAGCTTCTCCTTCCTCTACGGTAAATTTCTGCATACACGTTTTGTATATTTTTTTGGTATAGTCATACACGTTTTGTATCTGTTGCAACAAAGATGCCTTCAGAATGTATTTGATTTGTTAAAGTAAAGGATTGAACATATATATCTGATCTTATAAAATTATTTTTAAGATTAGACAAATTAGCGAAAATATGATTGAACGAAAACTAAAATTTTTGTTTTAATGAAACTACAAAATAATTTTTTATTTCAAATATAATTTGTTTAAAATAGCAAAACAATATGTTATTTTTCCACCAAATCATGTACTAAAAAAAATCTTTAATTCTTATAAAAATTGTATTGTGGAATTTAATTCTATGTTATTTTATTCTGTAGTTACTTTACAAATTAAACAAGTTTATAGTTAAAAGTAAAAACTTTAAAATGATAGCATTGTTAGTTATTGTAATTTTACATGCTTAGGGAGATTTTTATTTAAAAAAAAAAAAAGAAAAAGAAAATGGTGTGTTTAATGCCTGATAGGAGTAGTAAGTGCCCGTAATAGAGGGTTGCATTAATGTCACGTTTTTGCTGATTAAGGGTATAAAGGTGATAGGGGCAGATAGTTAGTTGGATGGAAAATGATATTTTGTTTCCTCTCAAATGTGGGCGTTATTATTTGGACTTCGGATGTTGCCTCTTATTTTCTTGGGTTAATTGATTCTTATTCTGGGTCGGCCTCATGAATGTGAAGTATGGGCTTAGCCCAAGACCTCTTAAAAATGTGAGTCTCAACAAAAAATTATGAGTAGTAGTAGGAATGTAAGCGGATTGAAAAAAACCGATGAAACCGAGGATCTAAACCGGTAAAAAACTGATTATCTTTTGTACGGAGAAAAAACCAAACCGAACCGATGAGAACCGAAGTGGTTTGGATAAGTTTTCGGATTTCATTTTTTCAATCTGCAGAACCGATCATCTTATAACAGTCCATTGAACTTATATTTTGAACAGACCTTCACTTTGGCAGAACACGTAAAACAAAACACGCAGATATTATACGGAAAATTTTTAGTCTACCTATGTGTTATATTTTGTATTTGAAAACTATGTGTTATTGTTTATTTGATTTATGTTATTATTGCAAGTCGTTTGAAAAATTGAGCTTGAAATATATCATTTAAAAAAATAATAGCAGATATTATACCGGAAAAACAAAAATATACAAAACCGAGTATAGTATCCGATCCAAACCGAACAGTTCGGATCAGATTCAATTTTGAAAGCCAAACCAAACCGACCTAAACTGAACCAATTAAAAGTTCATTGGTTTGGACATTTGATTCACTCGAAACCGATCCAAACTGGTCCAATTACACTCCTAAGTAGTAGAATTACTAAATAGGGCAAAAAATGTAAATAATATAACTAAGTAGTATTAATTAAAATTACTAAAAATATGTTGTCAGAAAGAAAAATGAGACCTATTAATATATTAAAAAATTTAAGAAATGTGAATTGTTTTCTTAATATAGTTAATGTGTAAATTTTATTGACTATTTTCTTGACAGTTGTCGCTGTAGGATGACTCGTTTTAGGTAAGTTAGAAGATATTATATATATTGTTATTATTTAGAATATGAATCTTTTTATGTTAGTTACAATTTTTTTTAAGTTATTTGTATTTTAAATTTAAGATGTGTGACTCTTTTTAATTTTAGGGTTAAATATGTTCTTAGTCCCTATAAACATCTGACTCTTCTACTTTTAGTCCCTCTAAAATTTTTTCCCACTTTTTGATCCTCCAAATACTTTCGATCATGATTTTTGGTCCCTGCTTTTCACTTAACTATGTGTACGTTTCAAATTGTTTAACGAGGTTTTGTGATCATGTTTATAATATTATAAAAATTACTCAGACAAAAATTCATAATTTTTTAACAAATGATGAATTAACTATGAATTTTTAAGCGCAAACACTAAAAAAAAATCATATTTAATTCATCACTAATTAAAAAAATTCAAATTTTGCAAATCAATTCAATTTTTAATATACTAAAAGTCTAAATACTCGGGTCGGCTCTGTTTTTATTTTTATTCACTTAGTCATTTAATTTTAAAGTTGTAACTTTATATTTCTTAATTGTTGTAATGATATTATTTTATTGTTTATTTTTCTTCCATCTAGTAGATTCATTCATCCAACTATCTTAATATGTTAGGTGTACTGTTCAAAAAAAAGACGTTATGTGTCTTAAAAACTTGTTTTATGAGCTTCCAAATGAGAAAAATATTTAAGTCAAAGGTGTACGAAATTACTTAGGATACAAGTTATTATATTGTGAATCCAATATTCAAATGAATGAATGATGTCTAAAAACTTATATTTTTGTATGTATGAATCGGTTCACACATATATATTTTCAAATTTAATGAATCTTAACTGAACACGTACAATTTGTGCACTTCAGGAAAATGATTCAACAATCTTTTATCTATATATTCATCTTTACATTCGAGTATTTACCCCTCACAAGCTAGCACATGTGTCATCTTTTGACCATTATCTCTTTAATAATTTCTACATAGAGACCACAATCACACACAAAGAATATAAGCATGCATGCACGGTGGTGTGGTACCTCCATGGTCGTGATCTATATAACATAAGATGAAAGTGCCTTGGATCCCTCATTCTCATTTTCACTTTCAAATTAATGATAAGTTCATCAAAAGCATATATCCTAAAAAAGAAGAATATATAAGAGATTTTGGATCCTAGACTTTCCCTTACTTTCATGCAAAACATACATACAAACAAAAAATTAAAGAAGAAATTTTTTGTAAAAAAGAAAATAAATAAAAACATGCAACAAGCTAAGATATATAGTATAAGAGAAGTTTGGACAATGACATGAAATAAAAGAACCAAATGTTTTTCCTTTCTTAAAGTATGTGAAAGGTTCAAATGTGTGTTGAAACTTTGTCTCCATTCTAAATCTGTCTTTTGTAGATGCCAAAGTGTAGGGGGGGCTTCATCTCTTTTATTTGCCTTTTGTTTTAAAAACATATGACGACTTGGAATGTATTCGATGCCTTATGTTCTTTACTTCATATGGAATCACGTTTCTCTTTTGGACACTCAAAACTTTGTTAACATGTTATTTTTATTCCAAATTAAAGGCTCTATCATATATAATTTGGAGATTTCTTTACTATACGTACCCTTTTTGTAAAATGAAGTCATCAAAAATTAAACTAAAACAATCACTTGACAATTGAGAAAAGTATGTTGAATATCTTTCAATTCCTGTAAGCAAAATACACAACAACGTTTTAGAAAAGTGGTAAAAATACCTCTATGAAACAATGCCTCACGGATAGGTAATTTAACAAGTAACAATCTTCAACCAAATATACTAAATTTTGACATGTATCCCTTGTAAGGTAGCACTATGTAGTTGATGTACATAATTAGAGAAAATAATATACTATTTACTCTTCTAACCAGGTACATCACCTTTTTTTAAGCCAAAGAGATAAAAATAAGATAGAAAGATATGAGTGAATGATGAAAGGAAAAGAGAGTTTGAAAGAGATGTAAAAAAGTCATAGTTAGAATTGATTTTAGGTAATATTTTTAGTGAAAGACCATACATCGTAATGACGGTCTTTGGCCCAACTAGTGCCCACAAAATATCTTCATAGCTTAGGTCCATATCGGACCCTTTATATGTGACTAATATTCGGATGGATAGTAGAAAATTTGAAATTTATCACACACATACTTGAATTACTTCATACAATAAGTCTAACAAGCACAAGTATTGAAAATTTATATTATATAGTTTATTCATAAAAATTTTAGAAAATTTAAAAATTATTTGATTTGTAATTGAGATTTATTAAGATTAAAAGTTTATAAATTTTTATTAAAACCGTTATTTTTGATGAGTCTCAATAACATATCAAATAATTTTTAATTTTTTCAAAATTTTATAAATAATTTATATGATATAAACTTTCAATTTAATTGTTGATTTTATAAAATTTATATTTATTATAATATTATTTACTACTTAAGCACTATGCACAACTTAAAATGGTTTGTACACTTAACCTTACTTTATGTAATTTTTAGAATTGAACTCATATTATTTTCATACCAAGTCTAGCAACCTATGAACACCAATACTCCAAAATTGATCAAGTATCGTGTCAAATACCGTATCTGATACCGATAAATGTTAGATATTTCCCAACACGTATCGAGAAAGTATCCAATGATAAAATTTTATTTTTTATATAAAAAAATACCGACACTTCTGCGATACTTGTCTGATATTTCTCAATATGTATCAGAGAAGTATCCGGTGTTTATATTTTATTCATTCTTTGAAAACAAATAAAATGGATTCAAAAAAGACTTAAGATTTGGTTTATGTCCATACAAATTTTTAATTTTTGTCAAAGAAAAATGATGAATATAAGAAATGAGGGACAAAATTATAGGACATATTAATGGTGATGTGCATAACTCGCTTTTTAGATATTTAAGATATGTAATCCATTTTTTTGATAATTTTAATAATGTGAATGTTTCTTTATTATCAATTTTAATTATATTTATATATTTAAATTTTTATTAAAGTATTCTTATTGTATAGTATCTTAAACTTTAAAAAAAATTATATCACTGTATCCATATTGTATACTGTATTCATATCGTATAATATCTATATCTTATCAAATATCTAAACTTCATAACTCGCAACACTTTATCTAATGAGATTATATATCCATTGTGAATTGTGATGTGACGAGCATTAGAAATTTTGGAACTACATGACAAATGTTTGAGTTAATAGACAATTTTAAATCTTATATTGTTTGATGGACAAAAAATATTATTCTATAGCATTAGCTATGATGGTTTCATCGTTATTTAAGTGACTAGTTTACATTGAGGAACTAAATTGTGAGACTGATCACACATGCACCAAATAGATTTTTCTCTACCAATCAACTTTTTTCAAACATAAGTATGAACGTATCACTGATCACTTGATCAGTGATGATCTATTTCAGAGGTTCGATTCCCTTAATTATCAATTGACCCAATTCATTGTGAATTGAGTGTTATGAACGTAAAATATTATTAACTGAGAGAAAAATAGGAGAGAAAGAGGAAAGATCAAAGAGAGCACGAGAGATGATAAAGAGAGGAGAAAAATATTGAGGGTAGAGAGATAAAGAGAGGAAAGATGAGATCAAATATCATTTTTGAGCATATAATAAAATGTCTTTTTAAATCCAACTTAATTTAATATACATCTACTGTTGTAACAAGTTTTTAATATTTTTGTAACAACATAATATTTTAAAATTATGGAATAACATAATGGATTAATGGAGACCCTACAAATTTTTGAGCGAGGTCAAAACATTCTTGAAAATTGGAGAATTGCTAATGTAATAAAACTGAAGCCTCCAGAAATTGATACTGTTAGCAACAATCATAATCAATGGCGGAGCTAGCTAGGGAACTTATCAAATCCCGGACAAAATTTTAAATTAAAAAAAAAATAGTTTTACATTGAAAATTTTCAATTTTGAAAAAAAACTTAGTTGTCATAAATTAATTCTTAATAATCTCAGTTTTACTCTAAACTAACTCCTAAAACACCAAAAAAAAATGAAGTAAAAAATCTCAGTTTTGAACCAAGAAACTTTAATTTTGCCCTAAATTATTCATTAAAAATATCAATTTTACCCTAAATTAATTCCTAAAATACTAAAAAATTTGGACAAAGTTCGGGTACTAGCTCAGGCAGCCCCTATGTTGTCTCCGCCCATGATCACAATCATAGACATGAACAACAGAGCAACAATGGCCCCTTGCATAAGTTAGGTGGAAAAGTCAGATATTTGAACATATAAATGCAAGGTAGATGCTTCTTTCTTACAACAACGGAATCACCTTAGTTTTGGCATGTTTATACGAGATGACAAGGGTCACTTTGTATGTGCTCGTTAAAACAATATGTGTTCTCACCTATTTGTGAGATGTAGGAGAAGTCTTAAGATTGTTACACGCTCAATTTGGTGCATGAACTACAACTATAGAGAGATTCGACTTTGTCTTGGACTTGAAAAAAGTTTTTGATTATTTTCACAAAGGCCAAAATGATGTTACAGAGTTTGGTGTGTTTTTGATAGAATGTAAGCGCGTGTTTAGTTTGTATTTTTAAAACTTTCATGTCGACTTTGATATGAGACAAGCAAATGAGAGAGCACATACTCTTTTTAAGGTGACTACATCTTTTAACTAGCTCTAATATTTTTATTGATGTACCAACATGTATTTACGCTATATTATAAATGAAATGCTATAAACCACCTTTTAGTAAAAAAAATTAAGTCAGATTTTAGGCCGACTCAACAACTACTTATACATCTGTGTATTTAATTCAAATTTTGAGCTAGTTAGATCAATTTTGTTAAAACCGTTTTTTTATATTTAGGCGTAGTGTTAGTAGAAATTAATGAGATTAATCTGATTATAAAAATTAATGAAATTAATTGCTATGCGACGATGTTTTTATTTTATTTTATAGGTAAATGTTAGTTGTTAGTGTATTATTATACATTTTTTTCTCCTTTGTCAGGATTCGAACCCTAGACCTCTATCAGCTTCTTAACCCTTAGCTCAACTGGTCAGTTTAACCAATTGAACTACCCATCCCCTCCGCTATGCGACGATGTATTTTTTGACATATTCATTCAATCAAATCATATTGTATATCTTAACAAATGTTCATCATAAAAAGAATATCTCAACAAATATTTATATCGTATAATTTGATTAGATGAATATATTAAAAAAATTATATTATCAATGCATATAAGTTAAAAAAAGAAAAGAAATATCTATAAAGTTATCTATGTAAAAATTAGAAGAGAGAACACAACTAGCCTAAGGCGTAGTGTAGTGGCTTTTCCTTTTACATAGAGTAAAAAAATGGAACAAGTAAAAGGTGGATGGTTACGATGGAATTTGTGTGAAGGTAAGAGAGAACGCATTACCAAATCAAACCCCACTTTTGTCCACCATATATTACATTAATCCATCTTTTTTAAAAAGTCATATAAACGACAAATTCTATACTTATGCTCAAAGGGTTTTGATCAAGATGAAACCTATGGTAACATACGTTATAAAATTTAATATTGTTCTCATAAACTTTATTTACTTGAGGTGAATTTTTTTTTTGACGCATTGAAGTGGAATTTTTAACCTCTAATATATTTGACAAAATATATTTAATGACATTATATTAAATGAGCTTTATCTAAACAGTAATAGTATCTCACAATGTATATTTAAATTAGATATCTAAATATTCATCTTCTATTAATTTTTTTTTTTTTGGAATCAAAGCATTACTTTTATATATCCAAATAAAGTGAGTACAACCGATCCAAAAGATCCAGGTGAGTCCAAAATCAACTATCCTACTCTATGCATAATGTGGTAACATTAACATGTATAGTAAGTTTCCTATGCAAAGTGCATCTCATAACTATGCTATATATTATGGTATCTTTCAAACAAGGATTTATGCACTTTTGAGAAAAAATCATCTCGTTCCTTGCCCTCCATATGGCATATATAGTTTCAGCCGCCGCAATCTTCAAAATTTGCCTTCTCCATCCTTTCTTTTTTGTTTCTTGAATCAACCAAGTCTTTTCTCCACTCCAACTTGTAGGAGATCTAATAATACCGGCCCACGATAAGACCTCCCTCCAAATAACTTGTGTAGTGTTGCATTCAAAGAAAATGTGCTCCAAAGATTCGCCATGATTGCAAAAGCTACACAAACCATCTGTTATTACACCGAAACGAGCTAATCTATCCTTAGTGGAAAGACGACCCATAAGTGTTAACCAAAGAATAAAAGTAGCACGTGGTCTTGCATAGTTGTTGAAAAATATTTTTTTCCAATCCACATGTTCCTTTTCTCCTCGTAAATCTTTGTACATGGTGGATGTTTTGTATTTGCCTTTTTGTATCACTTCGTCCCAATATTGAGTTTGCTCCACAATTTCCCTACAATGCAAAATTCTCTTCAATATCCATGAGCAACTTTGAGGGGCTTGCCATGTCATAATGTCTTGTCCTTTGAGATAATACGCATCAATCCATTTCACCCAAAGCTTATCAGCCTTGCTTTGTAAATTCCACAACAATTTACTAATGGTAGCTTGGTTCCATTCCATCAACGATGTAATATTCAAACCACCTGCTATCTTGGGCTCACAAATTTTTTCCCAAGCCACTAAAGCTTTTCTACTGATCTCATCCTTTCCACTCCAAAGAAAACTTCGACAAATTGCTTCAATGTGTCTGATAACCTCTGTAGGGAGTGGAAAGACCTGCATCCAGTAAGAAGTGACAGCAAATAAAACACTCCGAATCAATTGATATCTACCTGCATAACTCAAAAGTTTAGCAGTCCAGTGTCGAATTTTAGCCACTATCTTATCAATAAGAGGTCGGTATTGATGTACAGTTAGCTTGCGACTCGATAATGGAACACCCAAGTACTTAAAAGGCAAGGTACCCGCACAAAAACAAGTAGCAACAATAATCTTCTTTTGTTCTAGCTCAGGTACTCCTCCAAAATAAACTTTGCATTTTGTAGGATTGGCCTTCAAACCAGTTGAATCTGAGAATTTTTTAAATTCCCCCATCATAAGCTTGACTGATGTCTCATCCCCTCTTGTGAACATGATAAGGTCATCTGCAAAACAAATGTTAGTTATTTGTAATTTCTCACATTTTGGATGAAAATTGAAATCTGGTTTTTTCTGTAGATTCTTCAAGCATCTGTGCAAGTACTCCATAATCAGCACAAACAGAAGGGGTGATATGGGATCCCCTTGTCTAAGTCCCCTTTTAGCCTTTAAGAGCTCATCTTCTATTAATTAAAGTATACTATAAGATAATGATCTTTTAGCGATTATAAAGTAGTAATAACTTTAAGGTTTTAAAGAATAGATGCTTATCTATCTTTATCTTAATTAATATATGTTTATTTAATCTATAAATATATTTATATATTTTAAACCCATAAACCGCAACCTTTTCTTGCTTTCCAAAGATGAGAATGTTGGGTTACGATAATTAAAGGAAGAAAAGTTATTCTTTTGCAAAATGCATAACACAAAGCATAAAAAGTTGTGCTCTTTTGATATATCTTAGTGAAGATCTTACTTTCTAATTTCCAAATTAAAAAAAGGTGCTTCTACTTTGCACAACCCTTACGCTATATATATGGATCATACTTTTGTTGATTAATACTAATCATAATCCAAAATTTGATAGTCCAATTATATAGAATATGAAAAGTGGTCGAGTTAATATATATATAGTTTAACTATTTGATTTGATTGTAGAACTAGGATTTTTTTTAATATGAACGAGTTTTGATTTATCTCCGTAATAATTTTTTTTGTTATATTTTATATAATATGAAGATTTTATCGTTTATCTATTCGATGAACTTTTTGTTGACATGATAGAATATATATTAAAAAGGTCATTTATTCAAAATGTAAATTATTTTGTTACTTAAATGAGATTAATTAATTTTGACATGAGGTAGTTTATTTATTAATTATTTAATATTTCATAAATTTTTTTAAAAATAAAGTAAAAAAAAGATGATATTTTATCATACATAATATTCTCTAAAACCAAAATGCTAAAAAAATGAATTGATAGAAACCTCTAAATTCATGTGATAGAGATAGTTCATATACCTTCCAAAATATACATGCAATGTAGTTACAAAATAAAATTTAAGGGAACGAAACTAATGCCTAAGAATACAAAGACATGAAGATTAACAAGAGAATTAAGAGATACCTAGCTAGAAATTAAAGGAAGAAAAAAAGATTGATTAGTTCATGAAAATTTCTTCTTCATAATTCATGCATTTTGAAGAGAATCTTTCTATCTACGGATTCAAGTAGCCCAATTTCATCCACCAATTTATCATCCTCATTGTAATCATCATCAATAGAGATATTCAAATCCAAAGGAACATAAGAACTTGTCTCTTCTAAATTAGCAACACTAACATCATCATAATCATCATCATCTTTGTTTTCTTGAGAGGATCTTTCTTTAGGAGAACAAACTCTTGATCTTGAACTAAAATTTTCACAACTTAGAATAATAATAGCATCACTTAAACCAACCTCTTCACCATTTGAATCTAAAACTCTTCCTTTCTCAATTGCCCTTTTGAAACCAATTTGTGAAAAATAATCAACTTGTTCTATATCTTCAACTAAAAACACTCTATGAGGATTACTTGACATTGCATCACCAAATCTTTCAATGTAACTACAACTTGATTCATCTCTTGTTCTTTTGTTTCTACTTTCCTCACTTGAATCAGCTCTTGTTGAAGCAAAACTACTAAGTGATAATGAAATGAAATTATTGTAGGATCCAAAAATAACCCTAGCAAGTTCTTTTGCTATTTTCTCTTTACCTTCCAAATCAACACCTTGGAAAAACAACCATGTTTCTTCTTTAGCATCATCATCATCATTATTGTTTCTCACTTTTCCTTTTCTTTTTACCATACCCGACCGGCATTGCAAAACCGTACTCGCGATTTCCGGTATTATATCTTTTTGCCATGGAACCTTTTTCTCCAAAGCATTGCATAGATTTTTCATGTTCTCTAAATTTAGTTCTTTGAAGTTGTTTAGTTGCTCCATTTCCATAAGGTCACTAGAAGAAGTTGAATTAGGGTTAGATGGATCATTCGACTTGCTTCCGCACTGCAAGATCGAAAAATGGTGGTCGCGATCGCTTTGTGGCACATTAGGATGCTCATAGGAGAAACCTGAAGTAGATGAAGAAGGTGATGCTGAAGAAAATGTGAGTATTTTATCGTCACAACGATAGGGTTGTTTTTGGATTGAACCACACATAGAGTTCCACTTATTGCAAAGCTCTCCCACTTGGACAGAATTCTGTTAGAATATACAAAAAAAGAAGTTAATTTTCATTTTATCTAATCACAAATTTTTATAGTAGCTAAATAACATGAGTTTCAACAATATTCAATTTTTTTGACGATTAGTATGTTTTACATGTTTATCTTTTAAGAAGATAATTATTAATATATACTTTTTTTAAAATATAGATATACTTCTTTGCTGTACAAAAAAACAAATAACTAAATTCATATAATTATTTAAATATATTAGTATTTGTGGGGCATGGTAAAAAATAATTGGTAATTAGTAATAATGTAAATATGATTGTGATAATAAGGACACCTGATCATTGTAAGTGATTCCTTTATTCTCATTTTTGTATTGTTGTAGCCATGCAGGAAGACTTGAACTTGATGAATCACTTTTACAAGAATTCATTCTCTGCAAGCTTCCAACTTCTTTCTCAATTTTTTTTGAAGGTTCAGCAAAACAAGTAGCTTGTTGATGATTCTTTTCAATTATTTGATCATCTCCCACTCCTTCATGTAATAGCCAGCTTGTTCTATTCTCACCTTTCTCATTTGTTGACACATTTTCTAAACCACTAAGAACAAAAATAGAATAAAAAATGATATCATAAGATTATATATCAAATTATTTCTAGCCATGTTTCACAATTTCAAATAGAATCACCATATATATAATGGTAAATGAGAGTAAAAATTTAATTTTTTTTATTATATTATTGGTTCGATGTTTTATTTTTGAACAAAAAAAATATTATTGGTGCAACATATCTATATCAATAAAACACCTGATTCTAAATTTTATCATGAAAAGAAAAATTACAAAGGCTATATGTCAAAATAATTATTTTTTATAAAAAAATCTAATTTTTAAAATATTTATATAAATATCTAAATAATAATATATAATATAGCTTGTGTAAAATTATTTTATATTTAAATTTTAAAAGAAAAGCCTCTTTCATAGGTTCGTTCTAATCAATCAAAAAAGCAACACTATAATGACTGACATGTCTAAGGTTTCAGTGCACAAACTTGTAATATCTTTTGTCATTTTTTCCCCCTTCTAATACATGAAAGAATGAAGAAAGAAAAACTAAAACAGTGTTTCCTTATTTTGCTTGAAAAATTATGTTTTTGAAGTTTTAACCTTTAAAAAGCAAAAGACAGTTCCATTATATATCCCTTTTCCAATGTCCATTTTGAGATAGATAATCATTCATCCAAAGAAGGAAACAGTTTTTCAAGTTAAAGTAAAGAAAGAAATAAAGTCATACAACATAGTTAAAATTAATGATATCAAACTTTATCATTGAAGTTTAAATTCTGACTCAAACAACCATCCATCAAATTTTAGTTGTTTTTCAGTTTAGTTCTAGATGATTAGAGTATTATTTTTCCTAAAAAATTTGGCGACATCGATCAAACTTTATTATTAAAGTTTAAATTCTGACTCAAACAATCATCGATCAATCAGATTTTCCTTATTTTCGTCAAAGATAAAAATTTGAGGGTTTAGACAAAACATATAATCTAAACTTTACCTTTGAGTAATGAGACTCAATCTCAAGCTTCCAGCTGGAATAGTGATAGGATGAAGATTCCAAATAGTCTCAAGTGATGGTTGTCCATTTTTACATCTCATGTAAGCTTGAAAAGTAGCAACACACATCAACCAAAACCTTCCACATTCTCCAACACCACTAACTAATTTTCCAATCTCCATTACCATGTGATCAATAGAACAATAGTAATTACCTCTAATCCCTTGTTGCTTCTTATAATCAAACAACCATTTAAGATCTCCAAGATACAAAATATACCCTTTTCCATGAAAACTCTTATTTTGAAGTCCTTTAAGCTCTTCTATTTTTTCCTCAACTTCAACCCTTGAAACATTACCAAAATCACATAGAGAAAGAGAAATAAACTTTACACCTTTAAGTGACTCATCAATATCTCCTTTATCAAATTTTTCCATCACTCCTTTTACTACACCTTCAAGATTAGTTACACACTCTCCAACAACAACTATACTTTTTCTTTGATTCATCTTCAAATTATCAACAACAATATTGATATCCTCAACCCTAATTGGATCCAATACCAATGCTTTGTTGGAAACTTTCTCTTGAGAATGAGAAGAAAGAGTTTGATTAGAAGAAGGGTTTTCCAAAGAAACAGCTTGTTGAACATTGGTTTTGACTTGAGTACTATTAAACCCTGCCTCTCTCATAACCCTACTAACACTAGGATCATCCAAAATAGAAATAATGAGTTGTTCAAGCTCGATTTTGACCGTCAAAAGCGGTTGTTGTTGATTCTCAATCGATCCACGGCGTTGATGAGCTTGAGCGCGCTTAAAAGCGGCAACTAAAGCATTTGAGATAGAAGGATAGTGAGATTGAGAGTGAGACTGATGATGAGAACCTAGCATAGGGCTAGAAGTTGTTGTCGCTGGCAAACGATTGAGTGCGACGTTGAAGCAAAGCTCTAAAGCCTTACATTGAAGGGGGTGAGAGTGAGATTGAAGACAAGCTGTTCTTAATAAACCATTTGTGACACTAAGCATAGTGTTTGCTACATGTAGTGGTGTTACTTGAGCATGGCCGCGACGCTTCGCTAGGGTTATTGCTTGCTTAACTATGTTTGCAGCCTCTGTAGTTAGCCCTTGTTGCAAAGAACAATTTCCTGTTCTCATCTTTATCTTAATTTCTACAAAGGTAAGTAAAACCAAAAAGAGAAAAGAAGCTAGCTAGAAATTAGTAGTGAAACTTTGAAGGGATAATTATTTGGTTGGTATATATCTTAGTTCATGTAAGATGGTGTTCATTTTTGGATTGAGAGAGTGATGATATATGGAGAAAGACTAAGAACTAGGATATAGAAGGAGAAAACTTAGGGTGATGAAAAACCAAAGTAATTTTTGGTATATAATATGGTAGGAAAGCTAGGTTTTGTTATGATGATAATATATAAAAGGGTGAAGGGTTGATATATATCACTAATTGTTTATGAAAGAAACTTTGTTTAGAACCTTATGAGTTTAGAATATGAATTAGGATGAAAAAGATGGTGATTTGGTCTAAAAGGAGAAGGAGTATAAGAGAGAAAGAAGAGAGGAGTTATAGAGGAAGCTAAGTATGTGAAATTTATGGGGTGTGCTTTTCTTGTGGGTGAGGTAATAAATTTGGGGTCCAAAGTGGATTTTGTTATAGAAAGTGGATTGCATGTGCTGACAAGTAGGACTATTTCATCATCAGTGTATCAAAGGTAACTTAACTTTGTCTTCTTTAACTTCTCTCTCTTTCAATTCATTCAACAAATTTAATTTCTTGTATAAAAGTTTTTGGTATTTGTAAGTGGGTGCACTTTCTCTTCTATATATGCTTAATGTTTTATAACTAATTAGTTTCTTCTTTTTCAAGAGAGAAAAAAGCTAAGTACCAACTAATTATCTTGAATGTTAAATAATCTTGAGTATTTAGTAGCAGATTTTAGAGATCACACTTCTCATATCTTAGAGATCACACAATTCTCATCATATCTTGAATGTTAAATCTTGTTTATTGTATAATATTGTTTATGATCCAATTATATAATTTGAAATTACTTTTTATTCTTAATTATTTTTGAAAAAAATGGTTTATTTAGCATCAATAATCGCATTTTTCACGGGACTGTCAAATATATGGATCCAATCCAATAGTGGATGCTACTATTGAGGATAGGTCGACGCTTGATTTTGTAGAGAAGATTACGATTCAATCCTATGTAATTGCGCTTTGAAGAGGACTGAAATCACTTGATTTCAAAACTCTTTCTAAACTGAATTAGTCATTTCAATAGACTGAATTGGTGGTGAAAAAAAGAGAATGAAAATCAAAAAAGAATTAATGTTGTGAATTTTTTTAAGTACTTGATACTTACACAAACAAACAATGAAGTTTTAGGTTTCGAACCTAAGTAATGATTAAGTAAAGATGTTCATTACAACAATATATATTTTCAGTTTAGTTACACCTTCTACGAACGAGCCAATATATATATATATATATATATATATATATATATTATGTCATTTCATATCAATAAGTCACTTCAATCGCTAATTTTACCAAACACTAGAAATTCAATCAGTTAGCTTATCAGCTATCAACTATAAATTCATCCACTATAACCTAGCTTATAAACTATCCACTATTTTTTGCCAAACTTAATGGTAATAATTATGGCACGCATATTATGTACGGATGTAGATCGCTTGCACTTTATATATCACGCAGTTTTAGATCGCAGCCATAGATTTTTAAATCAAACGATCTAGATTAATTACGCACAAAATAAACTATAAACAATTTCATACGTCAATTTTAAATCGGACGGTCAGGATGAATAACTACGTGGCACAATATTACCGCGTCAAATCAAAATCCATTATGTACAAAATGATATTTGTAGATACTAAACACCTTTAATTTCTTCCAATAATAAGGGCTGACCCAAATATAAGATAATCCATGCAAGAGTTTTAGGCCACCAAAAAATAAAATAAAAATTACTGAGGAAAAAAAGTCTCACATAAGTCATAAGTTTATTAGAAAAAAGCTTCGGAGAAAAACATAAAAGCATTCTAAAAAATATTATAAAAATGAGACAACAAATTTGCAACATCTTTTAAGTAAAAATCGTTTTATACTTTAGGAAAAAATGACATTAATTTAGAGTTCCCTTTAAACTTCATTTAATGCTTTAAACTTCATTTAATGTTAGACGGATAAAATTAGAAAAACCAATTAAACCGAATCAATCGACCCAATTTGACGGTTTGGGTATCAGTTTTTGTACCTAGATAGACTCAATTCACAAAAATTATTTGTTCTGATCGACCCAATTAAGTGCGCCACACCGCGTTTCGAGGTATTGTCTGCTTTGAGCTTGTCTTGAGCCCTCACGGATTTGTCCTTTGTAAAATGTGTCTCGTTGGATTGAGATATGTGGGTGTTGTATATAAATTACCCTTAATCTCGAGTTCCAAACAATGTGAGACTTATTAGATATACCAGAACACTGTTCAACCCACATAAGAAAAAATGACCATTAAAATCTTAATAATTAACCAATATAATGTATGGAAGAGCGAGATAATTTTTTTTTTCATGAGAGTGACAAAATCGAGAGCCTGAAAAGAGAATGGGGCCTCACTCACTGTAGTTTTACATTTGAGCGAAGGAATCGCCAAATGTGTACGATTTTCTTCCAAACCCCCAAAGGCAACATGGGAATAAAGTGTTGTTCAGTCACTTTTCTTTTTCTCTCTTTTTTTTTTCCACTGATTATTAAAAATGCAGTAACTAATAAACTACAAGTAACTAATAGTACTATAGACACCTTTGATAACACATCATGTTGCATGGGGATCAATTCAAACACCAACATTCTCTTCCTAGCCAGTATTATTCCCACTTGTTCTTTATCTCTCTCTCCATTAATTTGTTAAAGTTACATCTTTTTTCCTCTTATATATGTAATAAAATCTCTTAAACGTGTTTGTACCAAAAACATATCTCTTAAATGTGTTTAACTTAACTGTACAAAATCAATTTATTCGATGTAGCATATCTCCATTAAATGTGAGACAGCAATTTTAAATTGTAATCGCAGATGCAATAGTGGTTGAAGTCATTTTTTTTTTGTTACAAATGTGGTTATTGTGATCCATATTGTGGTTGTTGAGGTGTGAAATAATTTTAATTTTTTCACAAATTATATTAAGTGTCACCATTGTGTCACTACACTATTTACTATTATAGCATAGTCTTAAGTTGATTTGTATATAATAATTTAAATTAAATGTGCTTGAAATACACACTTGAAAGAGTGTTAAATGTTGTTAGATTTTTCATTAGATCAAAAGTAGATTGAGATTTGAGGCACTAAATTTTTTAGTTTTTGGTCAGAAAATATGATCAAACATGATTGGAATTGTTTGATATAGTTTCTGATTCAGTTACGATGTGGCCACACACATAATTGAAGATCACACAACAATTAACGGTGTGACGTGATTAAAACGCCACAATATATCAACTTTATTGATCAAATTTTACTTATATTTTAAGATAGAGAGAATTGATTAAAACACCACAAATTTGATCGCAAGACGTAACCACAATGGTGCCAAAAGTTACAAAGGCATTACACATATCATGGATAGTTGTGTCAAATTTATGTTGGAGGCATAAATTTTCAATTCTTCAATATTGGCTTTTTTACATAGAAAGCAGAGCATGCACATATAGCACCCACCCACAAAGTGCTCTTCTTCCATCTATCTAGGTGTTCACAAAAAAGAAATCAGAGAATATTTTTGAACACAGATACCTCTCTTTCAATCCTCAATCATCTACTTCACTTTTACTAGTTTTGTGCAATGACCCATGACGTATCATTAATGTGTGAATCAGTCAATTTTACACAATTTCAATCCATGCATGTCATTTTGAAAGAAAGCTTCAAGTTTAATGAAAATATGTTGAGTAACATCACTAGAAAGAAAAGAAGAAGAAAAAAGGACAAATAATGATCTAACAATGATAGATAGTTGATGATATAATGGATGACTAGTTGATGAGCACTCAATGCTAGAAACAGTACAAAACCACTTAAGCAACATATGGAAATGTCTAGGTTTAGATATTTCTCAATTCACACTTGAATATAACCGGCCCCATATTTTGAAGCTCAAATATTAAGCCATTGTAATTATAGTTTTGAACCATTTGTACATATATATTACCATTGCCAATTGAGATTTGGTAAAAATTTATGTTTAGAAATAAGAATCGGCAAATGTTGACCCCGTGAATTTAATTTAGTTGATATGGACATTGCGTGAAATATGCAGAGACTGAGGTTCGAACACTAGTAGTGGTACACCTACTTATTCATTTTTAAAAAGTGAAATTCTTATCACTAGACTACCTGACCAAAAACAAATAGGACTGGTATATCAGAGTTCGGCTGCGAGGTAATTAAAATCTGGCCAAATATTTTATCTAAGGATCAAGCTCGGGTTCTCTTGAAATTCATCCACTCATTGAACTTAGTTTTTTAGTTGTTTGGTTCCACTTTTCTAAGGAGATATAAATTTGATTTAAGAGGTGTAGAATTAATTTTAGAGTATTTAATATGGATATGTTAAAAATAGTTTAAAGGTGGAGGTTTTCCATTTTTAGTGAAAAAAGAATTTTATTTTTAATAAAAAGTGGAAAATAAATGTAATATTTTATTAAAATTAGCAAGATTCATATTAAAAATCCATTTGTTTATATAAAAGCTAGTGGGCAAAGGCGTCATTTGTAGGAATTTGACATTTCAATTATGTTGGCACCTCAAGCATCACAATATAAATCATAGAAATCAACTATGCGACATAGAAATCATCGACAGTTCAGCAACCGTCACAAATGACTAATTGCGACAGTTACAACCGTCGCAAACTGCAATATTGACTGTCGCAATGTGTCAATTTTGTTGTAGTGAATCATTTGCAACACCACACATAATTTATTGAAATAAAAGCAACTGAAGATTAGGGGGACAAGGCCAAAACTCAATAAAAACAATCAACTGAATCTATAAGAAGGCAAAGCCGTCTTATTGCGAAAAAATCCGTAGCAATAAAACTAGAAACATTCTCCCACCAATGATCTTCTTGACAATTTAAGCTAAAATTTGCAAGTTTATCTACACAACATTTTTCTTCCCTAAAAATATGAGCAAACTCTAAACTTCATAAGAGAGGAGAAGTAAATATAATTATACCAACCATTTCTAAGTTTCCAAAGGATATATGGTGATTATTGAAGGCATCTACCACTTGGAGTTATATTCCAGCCAAAGTCATGCCAATTTTTTTATGAGCAATTTCAATAGCACAATAATTGCCATTACTTCAGCTAAAGATTATTAAACATCCTTTTGATTTTAATATTTTTAGATGTTTTTGCATCACATTGATTTTGTTAAGTTGGGCGTTTTATCTAGGTCATCACTTTTGTGTGAATTTCAATGATTTTTATCACTTCGTCTAAATATGGAAAAGTAAAAAAACAAAATATGCACTTATTCTTTGCTAACTTCATTTACAGCTACTTAACTAACCAAGTACTAAAGCTACAAGGGCAATTTATAAAATTAATCCTTTAAATTGTGTAAATAAATATACCATTTTTCTCTCTTCTTACTTTGTTAAGTCCCTTTAGGCATGACCATTGTTTGCAATTCAACGTGACTAAAGCAATATACAAAAAGTAATTAAGTAGATGCTTATAGAATTACATTTACAACCCAAAATGAATCTTTTAACAGGTAATCCAAATCTACAAACTGTTTATAAAGTATCTTGTGCTTTTGGTTTGGGTGTGAGTGATGAGCACAAGCATTTACTGTGGCTAACTGGCTATAACTAGCAATAGAGCATTTTTCAAGTCAAAAAGTATCTTCTATCTTTGTTGGCCTAAAAAGACTTGCAAAGAGACACCAAATTATTTGAACACATAGCACTCTCTTATGCTAGCTAGAAAAGAAGTGTTTGAACAAAAATGACACAAGAATATATACACTTACAACACCACCCCATTACTTCTCTTTCTACCCCACTAATACTAACGGTTTAACTTTTTTATTTTTTATGTTGAAATGTAACTTTTTTATTTTGAAATAAAGAGTAATTATTGTTATGTATATGAAAAAAGTTATCCTAAGGGCAAGTTTATGAACTTTGTTTTTTTTGAAAAACAATTAATTTTTTGAAAAATAAAATAATCACTTTTTGAAATTCTCATCGGCTTGTTATAAAAATAAAGGGTTAAGAATTTTTCTCATATGTAAATGTGAGTGAGTTTTCGTTTACGTCCTATAATATTTTTTTATTACTCACTCGTAATATGAAGATTCTATTGTTTACTTACCCCCCTCAGAGGACATATGGACTTTGAATCTTCATTTTTACTGACGTGACAAACTTATAACGGGGTAAATCAAAACCCAGTCACATTAGGGTAAACATCTATTAATTAATAAGTTTATAATGTCAGCAAAAATGAAGGTTCTAAGTCCAGAAGGGGTAAACCATAGAACCTTCACATTATAATGAGGTAATAAAAAATATTATACGGAATAAACTAAGATTCACTCACATAAATATTGCATGAATTAATGACCTATTGACCATATATATATATATATATAAGTCTAAAGAAATATTATTTCAAATAAAAAGTTGTTTTTATAGCTTATCTAATGCCTCCTTTATATAATTGGTTTTACTATAAAATCGTTATTTTCATAATAATAAAGAAACACAAAATAGTTTCATTTTCTTAATCTTTGAATTAGTAAATATCAAAATTACTTTCTTTATATAATCTGTATTAAACTATTCTAAGTGTTGATCTCTAAATGTATTTGGACACCATAAGATTTGTGGCAAAGTGAAAGGTGCATGACTATCTTTTCTCTTCTATCACAATCAAATTAAACACTCCTCTTGATTTCCATTCAAACACATTTTATTAGAGCTCAAATATTAATATGCCATCAACTTTTGCTTAAAGTAAAGTAGTTTCTCATAAAGCAATATTAAAAGTAAAATATGGCATTATCTACTCAAAAGGGACGCTCATTTATGCTTTTTGAACTTCAAATAAGCATCTTCGACCTCTACGTGGCCATGTGGCAGAAAGCAAAAAATGTAAGCATCTCCAACCAGGTTTTATAGTATGTTTCATAGTCCTATGGAACGTTTCTTTAGCTCCTTTTCATTCAATGAAGCAATCTGCCGGGCAAGTTGGCTTGCTCTATAATTTATCTTTTTTTTGTAGATATATATATCATATATAAAGTATTGTGTCATACACATAAAAAAAAAATTTGTTGATGTATTGTAGGAGCTATCGATTGTGAATTGAAGGTTGATCTCAAATAAAAAAAGGCTTTTTCTTGTCAAGTTGGCACCATAAAAAAAATATAAAAGTGAATTACTTAAGAGTTACTTGAAAATCTTTTTTTTTTTGTATTTTAAAAAAAAAGACTTGCTTAACAAATCTTTATATATATTCTTATAAAAGAACCATATAACATATAAGGGGGGGTTATTGGATTGAGATTTCGAGGGATTTCGAGAGATTATTTTGACAAAAAAGTCTTGAAGATTTTAAAAGACTTCGTGGGATTATATTGATTTTGTGAGATTATTAACACAGGATTTTATGGGATTATAATACAAAAAAAAAAGTTTTGATTAAAAATCTTGATTGAATAACAACGAATTGCAAAAAAAAAAAAAATCTTGATTGAATAACACAAGACTTTTAAAATCCATTAAAATCCCTCAAAATCCTAATTGAATAACCCCCCTAAATATGGATAGTTGTTTAAATACAATATCATTCAATAGAGGTCATTTAGTGATGGTTGTGCAACCCAAAATGAGTTGAATTTAAATTTGTCATATGGGATATATATAGTAAAATATATTTTGAAAAATAAACATATATAATTGACATGAATTTTGGAAAAGTATTTGGTATAGTTCATGAGTAAAATTTGGTTGGTATCTCAATTCATTAATCATTCACTCAACACATTTAATTGCAATTTTGAACATCATTACCCATAATTTTAAGGGTATTATTTGAATATAAATCGTGACTAATGAATATATATTATGTATATTTGAACATGTATATATTTGAACTAAATTTGAATAATTCATTGATACATATGTATATTCGAACATCTAAAAATCAAGGCAAATTACTTTTAAAGTTGTGATCAATTGAATCCAATATAATGAATGGTTAATAAATTGTGATATTTTTTTCTATGCTAACCAAGTAACCATCTAAATTGATATCGAATTTCAATGTCAAATTTATATATCAAAATAACATATTTTCAAGATACTACTAAGGAAAGATGGAATGGAATACAAGATTAGTTAATAGTTGGGCAGGATGGGCAGCTATAAAGGCTAGAATGGGAAGGAAAAAGTTGCTCCAATTTTGACATGACAGCCTTGTTAATGTAAAGGTGATGGAATTACGTACCACACACTTTATTTTTTTTCCTAAAAGTTTCTTATTATTTTATGCCTAAATATATTATATGCACTTATGATTTATTTATTTATTAGGAGGAAAGCTCAAAGCCGTATATCACCAGGAATACAAATGATTACTCTACCTCGTGTTATCTGTGCATAACCTTTAAAGAAGAATCGAATCTAGGCACTGCCTATATTGTATGTATATGCAGATAATGGGTGCACAAAATGGGGTTGTGATGAGTTAATCTTGTGGTGACCAATGTGATTAGTGACAAAATTTTACATTTTACAGCACAATATATACAAATTTGTAGCATTAAACATTTGTATTTTATTTTTTTATTGTTAAAATCGTAAATATACATCATAATTGTTCTATATTTTTTTTACATAATTGTTCTATTATATAGACATCAATAAAGAAGATGTTGACATAATTGTTTATGATGTCAAAACAAAATGATGTTTATCAAATTGTTCTATATATTTTTTTTGACATAATTGTTTATACATCATAATTTTTCTATATATTAACTCATAATTTGGTATGTTGAATAACTTTCTTATTTTCAATATATCAATAAAAGTAAAACATATTTTTCTACGATGCGGTGATTAAACAATGATTTAACTATACTCATCTATCATCCGGTTATTGGGGGTTTGTGCGCTCTATGTTGGTTTCGAACCAAGTAGGGGAGGTAGAGATTTCATCGATCAAACCAAATCCAACTACTTGGGAAACCGGCTGTTTATTTCATGGTTGTTTGTGGGAATGTGTGTATTTTTTTTTCTGCAAAATAATAAATTTTCTGAGTTTAGTCATTACTTAATTTTAAAGTATTATTTTTATTTGTTACCTAAAAAAGTCTTAAATTCTTAAATTTTGTAATGATTTTTACATGAATGTTATCACTTTATAAAATATCCACTTACCCAAGTTGAACCAATGGTATGTGTAGTTCAGAGCTATGATAGATGATGGTCAGGGGTACTATATCATATATGTTAAACTCCCTAAAATCCTCTATAACGAGATGGAAAAAATGCAAAAAAGTTTTCATGGGGTAATACTGACCAATCTCAGAGGCCTCATCTGGTTAAATGGGACATTTGTTGCCTTCCAAAGAATGAGGGTGGTCTATAATTCTCCTTTCTGGAAAGCTTTAATCGGTATCTGTAACCATTTTCAGCAAAATATTGTGTGGCAATTGGGTGATAGAAACTTCAAATTTTGGCTGGATAAATGGATCCCTTCTGGAACTTCTCTTTTCTCTGTCACTAATCAAAGTTGTATTGACACAACTCTCTTTGGAGGGATGTGTTAACCCCCTCAGGTGAGTAGGATTTTAATTTCCTTACTTCTAACTTACCGTCTACTTTTGTTTTTCAGGTTCTTGCTATCTTGCTCCTAAGGAAATAGACGGACAAGACACAATCGGATGGGGAGGAACTAATTAAAAATAGGGACTTCACGGCTAAAAGTTCCTATGATAGTCAATATATTGGACCTCAAACCCTTTGAGGGAGATTGGAAAGCCTTGTGGTGCTGGAAATGACCTCAAAGAATTCTAACTTTTATGTGGATGGCAGCTCATGAGCAGTTACTCACTAATTTTTATAGGACCAAATGGGGTGTTGGAGCTTCTCCAACATGCTCTATATGTGATAATTACGATGAAACCACGATTCATGTTTTGAGGGATTGTCCCTTGGCAGTCCAAATATAGACAAGGTTAGTCCCCCCAAATCAAATCATTATTTTTTCTTCTTTAAATTGTAGAGAATGGATCTTCAAGAAAATCAACCATGAATTGCATGATATTCAGAATAGGAAGTGGAGAACAATTTTTATGGAGGCGTGCTGGCAAATGTGGAAGTGGAGAAACAAAATGATTTTTGAAGATGACTTTCAACGTCTGACTGATCCAACTTACCTGATTCTCAAGATGGTTGAAGACATAGACAAATGCATACAAAATCCCTTGAATACTTGCCAATGTGACACTATTTACATTGGTTGGAAAAGACCTCAAGAAGGATGAGTTAAGCTTAATTGCGATGGAGCCTACAAGGATTCTCTGGGTCTAGCTGGTTGTGGTGGCCTCTTCCGGAACTCAGATGACAATTGGATTAAAGAATACTCGCGCAAAATAGGAACATGCGACGCTCTCTGCGCTGAAATGTGGGGAATGTACCTGGGAATGGAGCTTGCTTCGAGACAGGGTTTCCACCATCATCAAGTGGAAAGCAACTCAAAAACTCTTATTGACATGATCGCGGGAAAAGTTAAAATCAATAGTAATACTCCTATCCTACATTGGTGCGCCGTATACAAGAGATCTTAAGGTTGAATTGGCAAGTGCATTTTAATCATACATGGAGGGAAGGGAATAGAAGTGCTGATTGGATGGCAAAATTTTAGCTTCTCACTGGGTTCCTTTTAATATTCATGTTATTGAAACTCGTCCTAATGAGGTGTTGAGTCTTCTATTAAAATATTACAAACAAATCACACTTCTACATGAAATCAGATAAACATCTTCTAGAGAGTAGAAACACATACCTTATCAGTAAATATATATGCCCAATAAAAACTGTACACTGTTAGTTATTGCATGCAGCATACCAATTTACCACAACTTTAACTACGTTCACCTACAGTTAATCATTCTGAAGTAACGGAGCAAGAATGTACTCCACGGTTGATCTCTGCTTGGTAACTTCATTTAGAATCGCCGATTGAGCTTCCTCGCATGCTTTTGCATTTGGGAAACCAAGTGTCCATCTCCCATCTGCCAAATGGTCAGGGATGCTTAGGTTGCTGTTTCTAGCTTTAATTGTATAAAACTGTGGGTCAAAATTTCTTATTCGCAGAATCAACCACGAGGGATGGTCGTCATGAATTTTAGGCTGCATCAAAGAAAAATCAAATGCAAATGAAACATATTGAAGAATTTAAAACATGAAACATTCATTAACTATAGATCAATAGATTTGATGTGATTGTTTTTATGTGGCTTGATATATGAATTTAAAAGCGAAAAAACTGAGGTGCAGAAAAATTTAAGTCATGAAGTGTTAATAGATTTTCCACCTTTGGTTTAGCACAGTTGAAGGTTAACTGAACCTATCAAACACAAAAGTAGAGGATTTTATTAACAGAAACTCTGATGCAGGACTGAAATACACAAGCGTGCGCTTGTGATATCTGCAACATTTACATTAACACAAATGCATCGCATGGAAAAAGAGTACAAAGCATTCTGTCCGTGAGACTATCTGGCAACACATGACAATGAGATCAAACAGCTTCACTCTTTTTAACGAAATTACAATCACACGAGCATCATTAAAATTTCAGAAGCTAGTCTCTGACCAGCAAAAAGTTAAGGCATTGTCGACTTACACATAACCCTGCCAGTGGAGCAATCGCAATTACAACTCCATGTCGACTGCGGAATGGGTGTTTCTCTGCAAGAAGTAACTTTCCAATCATTCCATATGCCACTGGTATTACATAAACATCCCTAATTTCAGAATTTGAAAATGCAATCCGGCATGGCAATCCACATTCTGCAGCAGTTACAATGTTAGAAATTTAGGTAAAAATAATATTGATGCCAAAGGCATAACCAAGTTTAAACATATGATACTCACCCAAGGAAACATTAGACCCAAAACTAGCAGATGAAACGTCTGAAGTTCGGTTTGCTCCAGAATCATTGGTAGAACTGGCAATAGTGTTCAACAATGGCTTCTTAACCAATACACTTTTGAAAATGAATGATTTCAGCTGGAAGTGAAGAATAAATGCCTGAATAAATATATATCAGAAGTTGCTTCGGTAATTTTAGAGATGAGACACTAAAATGCATGATGCAATTGACAGCAGCCTTCAAATCAGGAAAATACATCACAAAACATGAACTCATGGTACTTTCTGATTACAAATTACATTTCAAGTATTTGTTTATTTCATCCGATTATAGGTTTATTGCTTGAATTCAACGTGCAATTACATGTGAATATGTGATATCTAACACTTGAACTCTCATGCCTTGACTAATCAACTAGGACAATATCTACCTTTCGAAAAAGCATATGTTGAGCACTAGACCATGGATGAACCTGGTAAATATGGTTTAATACTAATGTGACAAATACAAGTCAATTTAAATTTCTTATACGCATTGAAAACAAGCACCCATTCAGTGTTTGTAGAAAGTAACGAGATGATTAAATAGTAAAACTAATACTAAAATCAAAGTCAATTGAACAGAATAAATAACAATACCTTCATTGCATCATCCATCCTTTGCCAAGCAAAATATGAAGATGTTTCTCCTGTCATAGACATCAATCAGTTTACTCTTGATGAAATCGTAATCAGTACTTAATACAGTTTAATATCAACAGGATCATTTCATTAAACGAATAGTTCATGCAAAGATGACAGTACCGTTGGTAGATTGTTGGTGAAGAACAAGTTCCAACATAAATAATGGATCTTTATATTGGGAAGATTGTTCAAGAGCTGTATGCAATATAAGGAATGTGCATTAGAGGAAAATATGTATAATCTGTCGAAGATAGCTTCTCTTTTGTTAGCACAACAACAACCATACAGAAAGGCTTAGCTATACCTGAACTAAGGGATGCTATTGGACACAATCAAAAACTAAAATGTCAATGATTCAACAAGAATTTTTTTCCTTTTATGCAATTTGTTCAGCCATTTTAAGCATATACTAACTTTTAACTGATCAAGAATCAAGTTACGCAATACATATGTATTCAATCTAAACATGAACCAAGTTCCATTAAGCATATACTAACTTACAAATACCTCTTAAACAGCTATCCCATTCAGTTCTGAGAGCATCTGGAATATGATCAAACCAAATTCCATCAAGTTCTTTCAGAAAGTGTGCACGAGACTCATCATATGAAGTCTGCCAATGGAAACTAGAAACTATAAAACTTTAGAAACTTGCATAAGAGCTTATATGTAGGGACAAAACTTGTTTTCAAAGGGGATTATAATTAGGGACAGAGAGAGTATTAATTTTTCTCAGCCATATTTTGATAAGAAAACTACTAGTAGAACTCCATGCAAATTAGCTGAAGTTGTTGAATACTTACAGTGAACAGGAGGAGATTATCACTGTTAAGTCCCTCTCTGTTGAAGTTAAGTAGCTTTCTTAAGCACCATCCAACATGCCATTGCATCATTGCAGAGAGGGATTGCTGGAAGGCTAAAACCTTCAGGAGGGCATTTACAATCTGTCAAATTTAAGAGGACATGGTTATTTTTTTTATCAGTGTATGTTATATGGAATCAAAATTCACAAAGTTGAAACTACATAACAAATATAATAACAATGAATAATGTTATCAAAGATATTTACAATAGCATTGTTACATATACCTTAGGCACAAATCTAAAGATACTATCATCCACAGGCTTAGAACTTGACGCACCATTAGTTTGCAACTGAAATAGACAGAAGAAGAAAGAAAAATAAATCATATTTTATACATGATTCATCTAACACCTACAGATTTCAGTTCAATAATCATGGGAAAATTACTTATATAATTTGGTAAAAAATGAACTAAGTGTGGGGAATAATCAACCGACTCCATCGGTAAATTTGTTCAGATAGAAAAGATTTTTTTCAAATGATATATCTTCCCTTTCCTCTAGAACAAGTGTCATAATGGTTTCCATGGATGAAAAAACAATCTCCGGATGATATTCCCTTATGGTCTTCAAAAAATGCTGAAAATCTCCAAAATCAGCGCATCACATTCAAGGTCCAGCATTACCACACATGATCTGACCTTCGCAACAGTTTCGAGAATGGCTTTCCTCTTCGTATACTATCGAGTTGAAGATCTGAACCGAGATTCTCAGCACTATCAATGGTGTTTGATGAGAAAGAGCTGGAAGATCAACTTATCGAAGCTGGTAACAGGTCAGGCTTGCAGATCCTTCTTCATCGGTGGATGAACTCCTCTCACTGCTAACTCGAGTTGAGAGCTTCTTATCAAGGGTGGAACAGGCGCCTAAAAAATATATACAAAATGCACTCTCCATCTTTGAAAGCATTGGTTGGGGATAACCTTTTAAGGCATTCAGATCCGGACGACAAAGTTGCACGTGCCTCTTGCATCAGCG
Organism: Trifolium dubium; assembly: GCA_951804385.1. Taxonomy (NCBI): domain Eukaryota; kingdom Viridiplantae; phylum Streptophyta; class Magnoliopsida; order Fabales; family Fabaceae; genus Trifolium; species Trifolium dubium. Next base: position 11,840,854 of record OX638070.1, read on the forward strand.
AGGTAACAAGAATATCTACACCTGAAGCTCCTTATGATGATATCGGTGGATGAACTCCTCTCACTGCTAACTTGAGTTGAGAGCTTCTTATCAAGGGTGGAACAGGCGCCTAAAAAATCTATGCAAAATGCACTCTCTCCATCTTTGAAAGCATTGGTTGGGGATAACCTTTTAAGGCATTCAGATCCGGACGACAAAGTTGCACGTCCCTCTTGCATCAGAGAGATAACAAGAATATCTGCACCTGAAGCTCCTTATGATGATATAAAATGAAGGAGATATTCCAATTAATTGTATTTTCATTTGAAAATCTACCTGATAAGTCAAGTCGATCGTATACGAAGAGGAAAGCCATTCTCGAAACTGTTGCAAAGGTCAGATCATGTGTGGTAATGCTGGACCTTGAATGTGATGCGCTGATTTTGGAGATGTTTCAGCATTTTTTGAAGACAATACGGGAATATCATCCGGATATTGTTTTTTCATCCATGGAAACCATTATGACGACACTTGTTCTAGAGGAAAGTGAAGATACATCATTTGATTTACTTTCTCCACTCCTGGACAGCATTAAGAAAGACAATGAGGATTGCCTTTACTTTATAAACACATATCCATATTCCGGCCATTTCGCAACCGATTTGGGACTTATAAACAATTACCTCCATTCCAAAATAACAATCATTTAAGGTTCTTTCACACAAATTATGAAAAACAATAAATGAATGATTAAGTGTACTGATTTCACAAAGTTGTTAAAAATTGTCATAAATGCATAGTGGAGTTATATGACTGAAAATCCGGAAAAAAATTCATGCCATTTTTACCAAGATTCCCCTTTTTTTGTAATTTCCCAACAACAGGAGTATGTAGTAATGTAACTAAGAAGAAAAAAACTAATTTTAAAAGAAGCATGAACTGTAGTATGCCATTCAAAAAAATGATGATCCTGTTCAAATCAATTCAATGGATACTTACCATAACATCCCCAGTTCCATATATCCCTGTCATTTGAGATAAGAAACAATCAAGATCAGCAAAACTTGCATGAAAAAGAAACAAACAAATAATTCAATGACATACTAAAAGACAATTGCTAGAATACATAATTGAAGGAAATAATGATACCTTTACTTTCTACCAAAATGACCATCAGAAATATAGATGCTAACAATAGGCTGCAATCCTCAGAGAAAACAAATTCAAGTAGTCCTCTCCTGCAAGGATAGCAATTTCATTATATGTACACCTAGATACACAGGATCATAATACATAAATGGTCAGCCTCAGAAGATGCTTCCTCTTGATGTCAAGTGTAAACTACTTCTACAGCACTACTATTAATCTGAGAATTTCTTTTATCATCATTCATTATTCTTCCAGTAACCTGATCCTTTTAATTTGAAATAGCTTTTCTTTTATTATCTCCCATACTTTCCCCTGGGACTTATTTCAGGCATATATACACAAACAAAAGGAAAGTAATGGATGGTCAAGAGTGAAGACAGAATAAAACAATCTCAACTCTATAAAGTCTATAATGGAATTTTCAGATAAGTAACAATGGCAAAATATGAAGAACAAAACAATCTCAACCTTGTAAAGTTTATAATGTAATTTACACTTAAGTAACAATGATAAAATATGAACAAAAATGCCAACCTTTTGGAACAAATTTCATCAGCACTAAAACCAGACATGAAATCTTCCCAATGAGCACCTAAATAGCTCCCAGCAGTGCTCTCAGCTCCATTTAACTCTTGAGCATTACATATAGTTCTTTCAATTGCACTAAAACACTTTGCAAAAGGTTTAACATCATCATGGCCATCAGTAGCATTCCCTTCACTTTGAACTCTCACATTTAAGTTCAAAAAATGATAAAAGATGACACACACCACATTGTTAATCATGCTTCTTCCACCAACAACTTGAAGAAGGCAGGAAACAATATATAGTGAAGTGACAGCAGACAAACCGTCCTGGGCAAAGTGGCAAAGATAATGTTTGAATGAGTACATCAAAAGCAACTATAATATAGGAATTTTCACCAGCAAGATTTGTTTAAATTCATTTCCTTTATAAGGATTTTGTGCAATTCCCTTGTTAGAAAACCATAAGATGCAACTAGTACATAAGCACTAGGGGGGAAAATTTATTGAAGTAAGTGACAGTTCTCCCTTTCTAAATATAAAATTGAATTACCAATAGACTAAAATTAAAGGTTGACTAGTTTACAGGAAGTCTTCTCTGCTTACATCATTGTTCTTTGAAGCTAGTAATGAAAATAGTGCAGGAAACACAAGCCCACTCAGCAGATTTTCAGTAACCAGACTTGTTAAACGTGGCTTGCCAATGCTAAGAATGTCTTTCAAGTAGTACAGTTCATCCACAATTTTATCGGATTGAAGAATCAGCTCATCTCTTCTTTTTTTATCCTCCATCTCCCTGCGTCAATGTAGGGAAGTTGGTTCTTAAGAAGGTAGTATCCAAGCGCGTGTAAAGCAACAAGAATTATCTCTTTAAAAAGGTTTGAGTGAAAATACCCTTTATCATGGAGAATAACGTCTAAGCAGAAGCATAGATCTCTTAATCTTTGAACTAGGTCAGAGAAATATTCGGAAACTGGAGGAGTCAATAAAAATTGATACACCATGTCATCACTAACTGTAGAACGAAAACAAAAGCAATGTAAAATTTAAAAACTGATTGCTCTAGACCAAGCTTATAGGAAGTTCCAGGCAAAAGAGCAGCAGTATACCATTGCATATATTGAGAACTAATGAACGTATTGCTGTTTGAATCATCTTTTCCTCGTGATGAGCAAATCTTAAAGCCTCAGTGTACAAGGGAAAGGAGACTACAGCATCCTGCAATTGAATATTGACACAGAATCTTTACAATTTTTTTTTTTTAAACTCAGCTGGACAAAAAGATATCTCGATCACAAGTTAACCGACAACAATGTTTGATGGTAACTACAAAAGATGTGGAAAATCTCCATTATTATAGAACAACAATGTATAGCTACAAAAGTCTACACCACCCTAGACCTAAAGCCTACACAATTTCTCAAAAGACAAGAATAACTCCATCTCAATCTCAGCCTCTCCTCTTATTCATGGAGCCCTGTTTTTCACCATTCTAGCTTCAATATTCTCTTCCATCACGGCATTCCTGGTTCTTGGTTCTCAATCCTTCATTTTTCCTTCTATTCTAACTCCGAAGATTCTCATTCCCTTTCTTGGAACCAAAATGTTCATCCTTCAGTTTTCTCCTAATCTCTCTATCTATTTCCTTAGTTATCCAATTATCCAAGATTGTGTTTCTTCATTTTTGCTAAGTCTAACCTTTAACATGTTTTGAATCCTTCAATACACACTATCCACAGGCCACGGCTACTGATGGATAGATGCTTGGTATATCATGTTGTTAGAGAGAACAGGGACAGTCTCCCTTATTAAACCAACAACGTTGAACTTCAAAAGTCGGCACCTCTCAACTTTTTCTCAAATGACAAGACAGATCTCCTACTTAAACAAAATGCTGTATTTCTTTTAACAATGTCAATCCAACTAACTTACCATACTAACTACCCCTCTCACTAACAAATATTTAATGCTAGTATAGTATAGACCTAATAGTAATGGTTAACCCCCATTCATAATATTCACAAATGGTAAGTAAAAGGTTTCACAAACCACTATACAAGGCAGGAAGCACGTATGTAATTTTCACTGATATCTTTTCTCAACTAGAACGTACTATTAAATTATCTTTGCTAATGGCAATATTGGTCTGATGAAGTAAGATCCTTATCGATGTAAGTCAACAATTGTGGCCTAATAAGTGTCTTTCAAGAGTGCAAAGATTGATCTAAAATACAGAAGCAAAATGTTAAATGTGTTTTAACTTACCCCGTGAACCTTCACAAGGAGGCAAATTGTGTCTCTGTTTAGTTTACCACTAATTGCCCTGCATGAAGAATTAAACCAAAAACATTATTTTCAGATTAAATTATGATAACATGAAAGACAGAAATGTGGTAATTAATTTTAAATATTAGAATCACAATTTTCACCCCTCCCAATGTTATTCGGTAGCCAAGTAAAAACCAAAAAAGAGAAAGCTAGGAGAAAACGGTAGGACATATAACAGCGTGTTTCTATCAATAAGGAGAGATGACTACCAACAAATGCTGACAGAGAAAGAGAGACACTAATGAGAGGCCAAAAGAATCATAACCTTAGAAAAGACACATAGTATGAAGCTAAGTCTCCCCCGTCAAATTTGTAGGGATGCGAAATAATGCTGTTAATATAACCATTGCTGAAGCAATAGTCTGCAACATGCAAATATGAAATACCAATTTATAGTAAGTACTTGTACAGTGTACTGACGAAAAACCTTAAGAGTAACACTGTTTTGTAAAATGAATATTTCATTCACATATCAACTTATGTACTATAAGTTAATGAGCTTAGCCAAAGACACCAAGAAAGATTAACCATCTTACAAATTGCTTGTTCGTTATCCATGTTTTGAATCATTATGCTCAAATACTGAAGCAACGGCGCCTCAATCTTGGAATTTTCACCGCTCTTAAGAATGCGAACAAACTCCGCAAGCACTTGGTGCTCCATGAAACATCTAAATGTTTACCATCAGTCACAAATTATCATCACCACCAAAATAAGAACAATATCATAAAAACGAAGTTTCCACATCAAATTCATACTCAAAAATCAACGGATCGTGTCTATCACCATAGGTTAATATCTCCACAATACACTGCAATAAATCCACCACAAATTCCTGCAAAAAAAAAAAACAGTAATCCCAATCATAGTCACACGGTTCACAATTCACTTCGGTACACGACGGGGTATACATAGTCGGTACATTGTTGGGTTCGTGGTACATTATAATATTGTAATCGGTCCGTTATCAATAAAAATTGTATATAGTCTAATTATTTAAACATGATAATATTTACGTAAATGTTTCTAAAGGAATTATTATCAATTTAATTAATAAAAGAGAGAAAACAGGAAAGATGTAAAGGCTAATAATAAGTATAAGTATTTGTCAAAAAAAAAAAGTATAAGTACTACTACTATGTTTCAAAAAATAAATAATGTACTACTAATAGTGTAACAGGGCATATATATCATAGCCTCTCTCTATAGTTGAAGCTTTCAAACAAACCTATATGGTAAAATAGTCCCACATCGGGGACTTTATAAACATCGGAGCAGAGAACTATCTATAAAAGAGAAGCGATTTGATACAATAATGAATAATGCATGCGGTAGAATTCAAGTGTGCTACCAAAATAAATGTGTGGCATCTCTACCTTTCTCCTTAGTATTCTTATTATAAGTGTTTGTTCATGGTTCGCTTTAAGCGGAAAAAAATGCACAATGGCGCATATAAAGTTACTCATGTTACCCTATTATGCTTGTTCGCAACTTTGATTTTCTTCAATTCACTAATTAGATATCTGAAACAATATCAATATCAATATCCATAAGCAACAAAAAAATTCATAAAAATCAAATTCACAATAAACAAGAAAAACCTAAAAAACGCGGCATAGAAATTCAGTTGAGAGCATAAAAATGTGAAATCGAATTAGTTAAGTAACGATTGAACAACTTACTTGAAGTGTTGAACGGAGAAGCGATCGATGGATCGCCAGAAAGAAGCGAACATGGCGGTGACGGTGAGAAGAAGAATGAGAATGAAGGGAACGATTGATGAGAATTTGTTGCGAAATGTGACGGTTGAGAAGCGGTGTTGGCGTTTTGCATTTTAGAGAGGAAAATGGGAAAAGAAAAAGTGAATTGAGAGTTTGGGTTTTGATTTTGGTTTGGCTGTTTGGTAGTAATGAAGTGGTAACACTAACAACCGTTCAACAACCTTTCAACGTCGTGCAAGTGTGATTAACCATGCAGAGCTACGTGCTGCTGAGTGATGATTGGTAACAAACAATGTACTACCATACTCTTCGATGTAAACCTGTCTCGGTATCGTGACACTTACAATTAAATTGAATTATATTATTTTTAAAATGAATTTTTTTTATATGAATTGTATCATTTTGTCTGCGTTGTGTCTGATGCTCGTGTAGTTAAAGAAAAGATGAGCACTAACAGACAAATCATACAAGTAAAAGTGATATTTAGTGATGAATGTCCATGCAGTCAAAACAAAATGACACGTGGAAGACAGTGACATTGTCTCAATCAATCAGAATTGATCATGAATTCTATAAATAGGCACTATAATATAATGATTGTTACTCTTTCTCCCATTCTTTGTCTCATATTCCTTATTTTCTTTTTAACTTTGTTGTTTTCATTTTGATTAATTTCGTGAAAATAGACGTAAGGTGAATTCTCTCCCTCTTAACTGATTTTTTTTATTATACATGAGTCAGAAATCGAACCCCTGAACACAAGCTTAAGCGGACCAAGACTTTTAACACATGCGTAATAGTACTATTTAGTCTAGCATAAAAAGAGAACTTGCAAAAAATGAGCATATTGTCATCTTTAAAATACAAAAAGCAGTTGCTTAAAAAAAATATAAATAAAATACAAAAAGCAGTGTATTTATTATTGATTCTATTGAATTTGTGGGTTTTTCATTAACCCTTACAATAATATGGCTAATCATTTTTTAAATATATATTTTGGAATGAAGAATTTTCATTGTACATCATTTCTGGATTTAATTGTTCCAAATCCTCCTTAAATATCCAACGATAACCACAATTTTTGACCTTCAAATTCAAACCATTGGAAGGCTCAACATAAACTTTCAATTCAATATCACTAATATCATGTGATCCCTTTGTTAAATGACTTATATAATCATCAATAAATACTTCTCTACCGAGAAAAAATAGCCACATGTGATCTAAATCAACTGTGACCAAATCTTTTTCAAGATGTATGGGACATTTTTTATAGATTCCACTCTGTTTATAACTAAAACCGACCCCAATATGACGTGACCATTTGTCACATAAACTAGAAGGATCATCATGTGCTACAAATGTTGCACAACAAGCAACACCTATCCAATTCTTGTCACCCATATTGGGTAATGGATCCATGCTTATTGAACTTCCCACTTTTTGTTTCTTGAACCACTTTGGAATTTGAGTTCTAGGAATAAGAATACTAATCCTCCCTATTTGGAGATCAGATTTCATAAGCACCTGGTACCACATAAATAATAATTGGTTTACTATATTAGTTCAATCACATATAGAGATATATTTCCTCTGTCTCAAAATATAAGAGAAAATTAGTCAGAGAAAATTGATATATCTACTTAAAAAATTTGGTCTAGATAGATCAACTTTCTTTGACCAATTTTATGTTATAGTTTAAGACGGAGAAGGAGTATATATAGACAAGAGGAAAAGAGGATGTGGAGTAGTTCACTACCTTAAGGTGTTGTATCATCCAAGAAAAAGCAGTTATATAACAGCATTCCATCTCCATTAAACTGGGGCAATCAAAAATATTTAATCCAGCACTATATCTCCCAAAAGAAGGATATTCGTGACTTACTGGGAGTTCAGGTAAATATTTCAGCTGCTTACAATGCTCCAAATTCAATACTCTAAGTTTGGAAAGTTCCTTGATACTTGAAGGTAGTGTAACAAAATTGTTTCCACCCAAATTTAGGTATTCTAAGGAGTGTAACCACCCAATAGCATCAGGGATTTGAACAAGATTGCAAAAACTTAGGTCAAGATATTGCAAACTTGACAAACGACACAATAATGAAGGCAACAATAAACCAGCTGAATCTTCACGTTTTCGAAAAAATGAAAACTGAAAAGACGGCATTAGTACTTTGTTGATGAAGGATGTTGACTTGTATTGGGTAGTACTTTCATTGTTATCAAGCATCTCCAAATATTCTGTTTGCCTTTGTCTCTTTAACAATTGATTATTAAGTAGTAATTTCGAACAGCCTGAGAGAATTAGATTTCTAAGAGAACTCAGATAAAAAATGTTGATAGGAATAATAACCAAATTTTTACAATCTTTCAAATTTAATCTGATGAGCCTCTTTAAGACACCAATGGATCGATGAATCTGCACGAGTTTTATACATCCTTCAAGATCTACCTCATCAAGATTTGGAATCTCCGAAAAATTCGGCAACATAATAAGATTTTTTGAATGAGAAAGATCAATATGTGTCAAATTGTGCAGAGACTGCAGAAAATAAAAAATAAAATGAGACAGATTAAAATCATAAAGAGAAAAAAATCATATCCTCATAACCATGTTTATAGTACCTTTGTGCCCTTCCATAGTTGGCTGATGTTGCTATGAGGTAGGATTAGTTCAACAAGTTTAACTGGTTCAAAACATGATGGCAAACTAGTGAAAGGATATTTATCCCAATGGAGATAACCCAATTCACTTGAAAGATAATTGAGACTGCCTGAGCATGAGAAATTCAAATTCCACAGGATGAGCAATTTAAGCCGACGCATTTGTGCTAAAGCTTCAGCCCTTAATGTTGTCATTGCTTCTATTTCTTCAAAATTGTCTGGAAATTGCTGCAGAACTATGGCCTCAAGGTTTTCTGCTGCCTATAATATTGCAAATAATATATAAAAAAATGCTAGATAATTCCAATTGATTAGTTAATAATAGAAAAATGGTGAGCAAATATTTTATTTCAGTAAGTGTTTTATCATGTTTGCGGAGATAACATTGTGGACATCCTTGTAGTCCCATATCCTGTCCCACTTTCTTGGTTCTTTGGGTGATTTTTCTCGAACAATGCTCTTGCCGAGTTCTTTGAACAAATTATGCATTATAATCCACCCGTTCTCACAAGTTATGAATGATTTATCCTTGAGAACACTCAAACCAATTTCTGGATGAAATCCACGAAAATCTAAAATTTCCTTCACGCGTCTCTCGCCTTCTTGATCAAAGAAACAAGCAATATCAAGAAATATATCCTTTTCTGTATCTTCTAATCCATCAAAACTAATTCGGAGTACATCTATAATATCTGCCCTTGGATTCTCTCTCAATCTTGCCAATGCACTTCTCCATTCAGAGACATCTCGACCATACAAAAACGAGCCTAACACTTTAATTGCTAATGGATGACCATTAGCATAACTTAGTACATCATATGTTAAGTTTATGTAATCAGTCATGATACCATCCCCTTTGAAAGCTTTCCAACAAAACAATTGAAGGGCGTTATTATCATCCAAGGGTTGAACTTTGTAAATTTCATCTACTCCATGCTCTTTCAAAATCTGCCTATCTCTAGAAATTATAATGATTCTACTTCCAATGCCTAGACATTCTCGTTTCACGGCCAATTTGTCAAGTTGTACAGCTTGATCAACATTATCAAGAACTACAAGACATTTCATTTTAGAAAGCCTGGTCTGAATCAAATTAGATGCAATAGAATGATTGTATATCTCAAGATTTTTTTCATTTAGAGTTTGGCAAAGAAGTTGCTTTTGCATTCCAATTGGGCCGCAATCTTCGTAAATTTTACTTACATCATCAATAAAGCAGCAAGCATCGAATTGATATGAGATTCTAGCATACAAAACACTGGCAAGAGTTGTCTTCCCTATTCCGTCCATTCCACAAATCCCTACAACTCGAACATCATCTGAGTCCAACTTCATACGGTTTTCTAATTCTTCCACTCGTGACTGCATCGCAACTACATCGCCAGGTAGAGTTGATGTTTTGTTTTCCAATAAGCATGTTACCTGTTTAACAATATTCGCAATCTCTGCACATTGTGGCCTAAAAGACCAAATGACAAAAAAACTAAATCATCACATAACAACCCCTAACAGATAACAATAACTACAAAATTCATAAGCAAAAATTATAAGCTTATGTAATTAATTGCAGTGTTTGATGAAACTTCATGTTTAGGTAGTATATTGCTCTTTACATTTCTAGTGTAGAAATCGTAAGTTCATAGCCTTTGATAGGTTTAACACGCTATAAGTTTTGTTAATAAACTTAAAAGTATGTTGATCAATTTGTTGCAAATGTAGAAAAATGTACTTACTTATCCTTTACATCCCAACCAGAGAGGTTTGCTACTTGTGTTAGAGCTCTCCTCCATCTTTGCGTTTCCTCTAAGTTTTCTTTGAATCGTTCTTCATGCTCCATAAAGGCTTTTTCAAAATCTCCGCTTTGTTTTCGTACCTCAGATGGATTCACATCATAGAAAACAGGTAGAACAGTTTGTCCTTGTATTTCAATGCAATCAACAATTTTTGTCAATTCTCGCAAGCACCATGTAGAAGAGTTTCTTGAGAAGACAACAATCAAAACATTGGATTCTTCGATGGCTTGTAGAAGCTCGGATGATATATGTTCGCCTTTTTTGAGCTTTGTATCATCCCTGAAGGCAACAATGCCTTTTTGACGAAACTCGCCAAAAAGAAAATCAGTGAAATTGTTGCGCGTGTCTTCACCTCTGAAGCTCACAAACACATCATATTTCCATGACATCCTAGGTGAGAGACACTTTAGTGAAGACATACTTTGGTTGTAAAAGCTAAAACTAACTTGAAACTGAATGGAAAAATTAGATATAATAGTTGTTGTTAAGATTTAAGAGGAGAAAGAATATTTATCAATCAATTGAAGGAAGACTTAAGTTAAGACATTTCCAGGGTCGTTGCAAGCAGCTTCCACCAACATTCGTATGTAACAATCATTAGAATACTATAAAAAAATGGTAGGTCCGTCGTTTATTTGTATCTTAGTGTTTGTTTGACCAGCTTATAGTATGATAAGTGCTTATGTATGGTCTCTACAAATCATACAATATAATAAATAAGAGTAGTATTTAGGCAAGTTTGACATTTGGCAACTAATGAGAGTCCTTTCTATTTTAAAAGTTACTATTAGTAGTAATATTTCCTTAACTATTATTTATTTAATTTTTTAATTATTTAATTTGTTGATTATTAAATATTGTCCCTATCTTTTTAATTATTAAATTAAATATTTAATGTTATTTTTGGAATACGTACACAGTTCAATGTATAACAGTATAAGAGACCTAGAGAAAAGGAAAATGGCAATGATAAATTCAATCGGCACAAAACAAGTGAATTTTCCTTCAATTTTTCAAGGCAACTATTAATTTTCTTCTGAAGCTACTTCGTATTTAATTCACAATGATATTATCAATGATGAAAGCATCATACAATATAATAAAGCAAGAGTAGTGTTTTGGCAAATTTGACATTTGTTAGCAAATAAAGAGAGGTTTCTTTTTTTAAAATTGCTATATTAGTAAGATTTCCTTAAAAAAAATTAATTACTAAATTATTTTTATATTTTAATTGTATTTTTGAAAAAATTGAATAAAGTTATGGGAAAGTCATGCTTTGAAGTTGAAAGCTTAATTATCTCAATTTTGAAAAGTTGAAACACGTTAAAACATGTATATGGGAAACAAAACATGAGTACATGTGATTTTCAAAACATCTATTAATTTTTTGTTCTATACCTAGACAAACTCAACTTTAAACTCCAATTTTTTTCTTAAATAAATCATATATGTAACTTCAAACCCACACAGATAATGCTTATTTTGATTTTGATATATTTCTCTTAATCTTCGATATTATATTTTTCTTTTCTTCTTAACTCTCTAAGTCCCCCAAGCATTTCAGTTAGTTTTCAATCAAATTTTTTTTTGGATATACGATGATCTTATTTTCATTATATTCAATCATGGAAAGGTCGACCACTACTTTGACGAGGTTTGTACATAGCTAATCGTATTCTTTGATGTTTAACTCAAAGTACTATCTCTGTCCCATAATATAAGAGAAAAAACAAAAATCATACTTATTAAAAAAAAGTTTCAGACTTTGTAAAGAAGTATCAATTTTCATTGATGAAAATCTACTTCATTCATCTATATATATAATACAAAGTTTTTACTCAACTTCTTTACTATTTCTCTCATTTATATTTCTCCTAAGTCCAAAAAATTTATAATTTTTTTTTATTAAATTTAAAACAATTTGAGATGAGGAATAAAAAAAAAATATTTTATTTTTTATGTAATTTATTTAAAAACTTATTTTTACCGTACATCGTACGGGTATACACACTAGTTTATAAAATTTTGTTTTAAGTCACTATAAAAATTATATATGCAATTTTAATCTCTGCTTTTTTTTTAAATTTTATAAATTTTTTAATAATTATTAAATTTTTAAATAATTTCTTTTCATCTACTACCATAATAAGAATTTTAATTACAACCAAATTTACTTAATTGCCCTCAATAAAACTAATCAAATCACTAAATTTGTAGGTTTAAATGTCATTTTAGTATTTTAAGTATCCAATGCATAATTAATCAATAAAAAAGTCAAATTTGAATTTCAAATCTAATGATTACTATAGAAAAAGTGTGTTACGTGTTGTAAAAAAAGGGTGTGTTAAGTACTATCTTCTCAACTTCCAAGGTTATCATTACATAAGGTAGTAGTAGTTTATAGGCATTGGTGTGTTAAGTATTCACAACGCTTACAAAAATAATTTGTACAGTTGATTAGTTTATGTTTGTTAATTGATAATTTTGATTGTTAATATTTTTGATTATTTGTTATTAAAATTTATAAAAATTACATATCTTAAAAATACGTATCAAAATGAATCAAACAACATCTTATTTGTTAATATCTGCGTTCATATATTAGTAAAAAAAAAATACGATCAAAATAATTTATGTGAAAAATGCACAAAATAAAATGATGTAAATTATTTTGAGTTGAAGAAATAGTAATAAGAAAATATATAGGTTAAATATATGTTTTTATTTGTCTAAATATATTAAATTTAATTTTTAGTCATTTTAAAAATTGTTGTCCCCGTAAGATAGCTCGAGTGGTAAGAGTTAGGGGACATAAGAGTTGGGTAGGGGGAGATTTAGAGTTCGATATCTGACGGGAGCAATTTATTTTTCCAATGTATCAAAAAAAAGGTCTATTTAATTTTAATCCTTGCCGTATTTATGAAGTTCACGCCCCATGATTTAACTTACTTTTTAAAAAAATATGTTCTAGGTAAAACTTTAGATATTAAAATTTTTAATATTTAAACAATTCTTCCCTTTGTTATTTTTTATTTGTCATTTTAAATAGAAAAGACCAAATTAGAAAAGTATATTTTTACACGTTATCTTCCTATTATACCTTCTTTTTTTTGAAATATATATCGTAATTTTAATCCATCAATAAATTCCTATTTTTTTGCACACACACTTTCCCATTAAAAACGATTAAAACCCCCAACAAATTATAACAAACTTTATTTAAAAAAAATTACAAAAAAAAATTTAAAAAAGAGGGTATAATAGACAAAATATAACATAAATTGTCAAAATGACAAATAATTAGATTTTTTTTTCTAAAGCGGAAAATAAAAAGAAACGGAGGGAGTACATTTTTATTACTTTTAAATTTAAAATTAAACTTTATCTATAACTTTAAATTAAAAAATAAAAATTGTTAAAATAAATACTAATTACTAAAATTATTAGATTTATGGTATTTTAAACTTTTAATAATGATATATATCATAAAATTGTTATTAGGAATACGGTACGTGAATTTTTATAAATAAAAAAAATAGGAGACCAAAATTTAAAATAGATAATTTAGAGAATCAAAGTTCGAAGTTTATTCGTACATTAATGTTATTGTTTTGAAATGAGTACAGTCTAATATTTAACAGATATTTGCAGATAAAATAATTTTTTTTATAGAAATATTAAATTAATGTTGATACTAAAAAATTCATGAATTTTCATATTTTATCATATCGACTTTCTCCAGTCTTATGAGTATGGTGGGTTACAAATATTCTCTTAAGTCACAATTATAAATAAATTTGATTTTATTGGTACATTGTAAAAACTGATAAATTTGGTCTATAATATGGGTGAGTTACATCAATTATTCAATGTACTAAAACAATTCAAATTTATTTATTATAGTGATAGATAAAAAGGAGTATTTCAATCTACAAATCGACAGAGTCTGATTTTTTAACAAGTTTTTAAATATAAAATACATGAAGCTATATATTCATAGGAAATATGTAATGTTCTCGGTGCAAATATTTAATAGATTTTAGCATATAAAATAGAGAATAATCTATAGAAATACCATGTGGATATTTTAAAAATATTCGCGAGTTTTTAAAATAATATCATATGTAGACTCAAATTTTGTTTCCACAAATATAAGTACATAAATCCTCAACGAGTGCGACATAAATATTTAATGGATTTAATTTTCACATAAAAATATTGTAGAAAAATACTAAATTAATCTTTGTATTTATAAAACATAAATATTTGATTTCACATATAAGCTTATAAAATCTACGACGGGAGCGGTACTAACATTTAAAGAATTTTGGAATACAAAAAATAGTACATCAATGATGATTTTTTTTAAAATATTTATATGTTTTTAAACTATTATATCGATCTTATATAGAAATTACAAATCTATATATAACATAAAAATTTGAAATAATTATTTTCAAGTTGTTTGATACTTATGGTCTGATTTGAAGTTTTTGAACAATTTAATACATGCGTTAATATATCATTTCGGATAAAAATTTTAATTTTATTTACTTCAAATTAATTTCCTTAATTTTATTTTTGAAATACTAATAATCATCGCCATATTACCCGACCCGTGCATCGCACGGGTCTTTTACTAGTTATTCAAAGATAATACAACTTTACTACATTACTTAGCTTTATCAATCAATTGAAGGGTGTTGGAGTCGCAGCGAAATTTTGGCTTCTAATAACGATATGAAATATCACCCTCACTAAGTTGAACACAAAATAATGTAGCTAGAACAATAAACTTGTATGAAGAAATATATGTCTTAAAGAAGAAAGATTGAATATATGTGAGTAAAGAACTACTTTGTATTGCTACTTCTTGTTGTTATTATTGTTACACACTTGATGTTATTATTACACTAAACATATGACAATATATAGTGTGTTACATTCTAAACAATAAATGGTGTTCCTACATTTTCTAGTTACAAAATAGAAAATAGTATATTTAGCATGCATGACTCCTTCTTCTTCTGCTTCTTTATTTAGAGAATTCCATATAACCATACATTCACATAATTGAATATAGCCATACATTCTCACAATTCTCCACCTCGTTCATAATTTGAAAACATTTCAAATTTTGAACGAATATGGAATAATGTTTAGCAAGTTCAAGCAGTGTTGGAACTTGCTACCCGACACGACCTTGGTTAACATGTCAGCTGGATTTTCATCAGTATGCACCTTCGTAAGAGAAATATGACCTTCCTCTATGACATCTCGTACAAAATGATATCTGACATCAATATGCTTGGTCCGAGCATGATGAACCTGATTCTTAGCCAAATGAATTGCACTTTGACTATCACACATCAGTTTCACATATTCTTGCTTCATACCGAAATCATCTAGAAGACCCCTCAGCCACAATGCTTCCTTTACTCCTTCTGCTACGGCCATGTACTCGGCTTCCGTAGTAGAGAGTGCCACTGTAGACTGTAACATCGATCGCCAACTTACTAGAGCACCGTGTATTTGAAACACATAACAAGTAGTAGATCGTCGTCTATCTAGATCACCAGCATAATCAGAATCAACAAATCCATTTATTTGACATGTATCTCCACCAAAACACAAACATGTGTCAATGGTACCCTTTAAATACCTCAAAATCCATTTCACTGCTTCCCAGTGCACCTTTCCCGGATTCGCCATGAACCTACTGACAACACTTACCGCTTGTGAAATATCTGGACGTGTACACACCATAGCGTACATCAAACTGCCAACTGCACTAGCATAAGGTACATTTTCCATGTATGCCTTATCTTCTGCTGTAGTGGGAGACTGATTACCAGAAAGCCTAAAATGTGGAGCTAATGGAGTAACCACCGACTTAGCACCTTTCATCCCAAATCGTTCAACAACCCGCTCTAAATAGCCTTTTTGACTCAAGAACAATTTTCGGTTTGTCCGCTCTCTTCTAATCTCCATACCCAGTATTTTCTTTGCAGCACCCAAATCTTTTGTCTCAAACTCTTTACCAAGTTTAGACTTCAGCCGATCTATCTCCACCTTGCTTTTTGAAGCAATAAGCATGTCATCGACATACAATAATAGATAGATATAATCACCTCCATGAAGCTTACGAATGTATACACAACAATCATAATTACTTCTAGAGAAACCTTGCTTTAACATAAAGGAATCAAATCGCTTGTACCACTGTCGAGGAGATTGTTTCAATCCATAAAGTGATTTCCTCAAGCGACATACCTGACTCTCTTTACCCTCAACCTTGTATCCTTCAGGTTGATACATATATATTTCCTCATCTAAGTCTCCATGCAAGAAAGCTGTCTTCACATCTAGTTGTTCCAGCTCAAGATCACCATGAGCAACAAGACTTAATAGCACCCGAATAGAAGTATGTTTTACCACCGGAGAAAATATCTCATTGTAATCAACACCTTCCTTTTGTGCAAACCCCTTGGCCACTAGTCTAGCCTTATATCTTGTACCACACGACTTAGTATGATCTTCTTTTCTTTTATACACCCACTTACAACCAATAGCAGACTTTCCTACAGGCAATGGGACCACCTCCCATGTCTTGTTCTTGTGAAGAGATTGCATCTCTTCCTCCATTGCAACCAACCAACTCTCTCTATCTTTGTCTTTGATAGCTTGCTTGAAGGTGACCGGCTCATCATCTTCAATTGAGAGTGCATATTCCACCAAGTTGACCTGCCCATAATGCCTCAGAGGTTTGTCTGACCCAAACTTCTGAACTGATTTATAATTTCTCTTTGGCCTAGTGGTATCCAAAGGTTCCTGCTGTTGTTGTTGTAACACATGTATATTTTCCTGCTGAACCTCCTCCTGATCAAGTTCATCCTCTTCCTCGTCTTCGCTGGCGATAGGATTCTCCACCTGACCACGACTAGAATCTAGTTGGTCTTTAGATTCTATATCAATAACTTGTTTCTTTGATATCGTCACATCACCATCCTTAGGTTCCATAGCTTTTGACAAAGCTACCATAGATTTTTCGTCAAATGTAACATCTCTGCTGATCACAAACTTAGAATCTTCTACATTCCAAAGACGATAGCCTTTGACCCCTGTTGCATATCCTAGAAAGATAGCTTTCTTGGCTCTATTATCAAGTTTGTTATCCTTGACGTGATAATAGGCCGTGCACCCAAAGATTTTCAGTTTGTCATAATCTGCATGTTTACCTGACCACACGTTATAGGGCGTGTCTCCACCTAAACTAGAATGTGGGGATCTGTTTACAACATAACAAGCTGTAGCAACCGACTCTGCCCACCATTCTCGACCTAAACCAGAATTAGAGCGCATACACCTTGCTTTCTCAAGAAGTGTACGGTTCAGTCTTTCTACGACTCCATTCTGTTGTGGTGTACCTCTGACTGTCCAGTGTCTAACAATGCCTTCCTGATCACAAAACCTCTTGAAAGCTCCATCCGTATACTCTGTACCATTATCCGATCGCAGAGTTTTCAGCTCTCTACCCGTTCTGTTCTCAACCATTGCTTTCCAACACTTGAAAATATAAAATACCTCATTCTTATGCTTAAGAAAATAAATCCAAGCATACCTCGAATGATCATCAACATATGTAACAAAGTACCTGGAACCACCCTTAGAAGTAACCGGAGCCGGACCCCAAACGTCAGTATGCACGTAGTCTAATATTCCCCTGCTTTTATGCTTGCTTGAAGAAAACCGCAACCTATGTGCTTTTCCATACACACAATGTTCACAAAATTCCATGCATGGCTTTTCCATGTTCTTCAACAAACCTTTCTCACCAAGCAGTGATAGACCCTTTTCTGACATATGCCCAAGGCGCATGTGCCACATCCTCGTACATTCAGTCTGGTCTTTACTTCTATTGATTCCAACTGCCAAATCACCCGTGACAGTTTCCCCCACAAGAGGATAAAGATTCCTGTGACGAACCCCCTTCATCACAACCAACGAACCACGAACAACCTTTAAGCCTCCATTTTCCAAGATTATTTTACAACCATTTTCCTCCAATACACCAAGAGAAATAAGGTTTTTCCGCAAATTAGGGACATGTCTCACATTCATCAAAGTCCTTACCGCTCCATCATGCATCTTGATTCGTATTGTACCATACCCCATAATTTTACAAGCATGGTTATTCCCCATTAAAACTGTACCACCATCAATGCTTTGGTAGGTAGTAAACCACTTCCTATTTGGGCACATGTGGTGTGAAGCTCCTGAATCAAGCATCCATCTCCTGGAGATATCATGATATTGCTCTGAAACCGAGAAACAATCATCCCCATCATTTGAAACATAACTCGCCTCCGATAAATCTTGTCGTTTGCCACTGGAGTAGTTGTCGTTGTTGGTCTGCTTCTTAAATAATACCCTCTTATTTGGACAATTAGCTTTAAAGTGTCCAAGTTCACCACATTTAAAGCATGACCTTTCCACAGGAGCTCTAGATTTTGATCTAGACTTCCTTCCCCTGCCTTGTCCTCTTTCATTTGTCCTCCCTCTAGTAACAAACAATCCTTGAGCTTGTTCTCTTCCATTGCTAGACATCCCACTTTTAGCAACCTTTCGAAGATCATCCGCTAAAACCGATGTCCTAGCCTCATCCATGGTAAGAGTGTCTCCTACAAGCATCAATGTTTGGACTAAATTTTCATAGGACTCGGGTAACGAAAGCAATAACAAAAGTGCCTGGTCTTCATCATCAATCTTCACTCCTATATCCTTCAAGTCTGATATAATCCTATCAAACTTGTTGACATACTCCCGGATTGGGGTGCCTTCCTCCATCTTGCATGTATACAATTTGGATTTCAAGTAGATTCGATTAGTTAGAGTTTTCGTCATGAAATTACTCTCTAACTTTGACCACACGCCAGCAGCCGTTGCTTCTTCATTCACCAAGAATGCAACATCCCTCTCAAGGCATAAGATTATGGCTGCCCGTGCTTCAAGAACTAACTCTTCCCAATCCTCATCCTTCATACTCTCGGGTTTCTGCCCTGCTAACACCTTGTGCAACTTTTGTGATATAAGCAAATTTTTCATCTGCATCCTCTAATAGGAAAAATCATTTTTCCCATTGAACTTCTCAATTTCATATTTACCGACCTTGACGGTTCCACTATTAGAAGCCATTTTCTTCGATAACCAATAAAATAATAAAGTTTTACCACTCTAAAATTTTACAATTGGCTCTGATACCAATTGTTGGAGTCGCAGCGGAATTTTGGCTTCTAATAACGATATGAAATATCACCCTCACTAAGTTGAACACAAAATAATGTAGCTAGAACAATAAACTTGTATGAAGAAATATATGTCTTAAAGAAGAAAGATTGAATATATGTGAGTAAAGAACTACTTTGTATTGCTACTTCTTGTTGTTATTATTGTTACACACTTGATGTTATTATTACACTAAACATATGACAATATATAGTGTGTTACATTCTAAACAATAAATGGTGTTCCTACATTTTCTAGTTACAAAATAGAAAATAATATATTTAGCATGCATGACTCCTTCTTCTTCTGCTTCTTTATTTAGAGAATTCCATATAACCATACATTCACATAATTGAATATAACCATACATTCTCACAAAGGGAGACTTTAGTTAAGACATTTCCAAAGTCTTTGCAAGCAGCTTCCACCAACATTCGTATGTAACAATCACTGGAATTTTCCAAGATAATACAAATCAATCAATTGAAGGAGACTTTATAGTTTATCGTTGCATACTTTATTTCCATGGTAGGTCCGTCGTTTATTCTTCAATAACAATGATACTAATTATATTAAGTGTTTGAAATAAATTGATAATATATTAGAAATAAACTTTTAAAGTTAGAGAATAAAGAGTAGATGAAAACTTTAGTTATAAATACAAGAGTTATATTTATAGGACACAAATAAAAAATTAAGATAAGGATAATTAAAGATCACTTAGAAAGCCACTAACTAGTGGGAGACCAAAGGAAGAATGGAAGATCAACGATGAATATCGACTAAGTCACTAAGTCATCTGTAACTAACTTAATTTTTCATAACGTAATTTTTTAATTTTATTGATATTCCGTATTAATGTACTCATACCTTAGATTTTTATATGAATTGATTGCTTTTGATATAAATTGATTGCTTTTGTTGTAATCATTCAAATATGTGTATGTAGCCCTTTTTTTTTTGACAATATAATTGTAGCCCATATTTTATTTACTAAAATACTACCACCATCATATAATTTCTTTAGGTCCTATTTTCCCAGCCCTGAGCTGAGACCCTGATTAAAAGTAAAGAGATTTCAAACAAAATATATTTTTATTCAATTATTATTTATAATTTATCGATGAAATTAGGGAAATTCTATAATACATTAGGAAATTTGATATCAAATTTTTCAAATACAAAATGATTAGTGTAAACATATAGAAGAAGAAAGATAAACTAAACATTAGAATTTCATATCACTTGATGGAGGGTGGGGGTGGGGAGGGGACATCGACGCAACATATGGGCTGAGGACAATAATTCTGGCATGGAATATCACGAGGGCAACAAATTTGTAATCCTTCTACATTTGCTTCCATAGCACATGCAATTGTAACAAGAATTAATACCATAAACTTCAAAAACTTCTTCAATATTGCTTCCATTATTAACAAAGTTGGTTTGAACAGAAAAATAAATTGTTTTTGTGATTGATACATTAGAGAAATGCATGTTTATTTATAAGGTAATGAGGAAAAAAAATTATCAGTTGGTAAAGAGAATGTTTTAAAATATCGTAACTAAAAATAAAATATTAATATAGTATTAAAATAAATAGTTTCCCACCCTTCGAGGTGCCTCCAATCTAGCGAGGGAATAGTCACTGCGTTCGGCGGTGGATACCCCGGTCTCGACCAAAAAAATAAATAGTTTCAGTTTTTTAATCATATTAAGTATTTATTTTAATATGTGTTGACTAACTCTTTTTTTGATAGAATGTGTTGACTGCCTTTTATTCTTTTGTCATATACGGGTTTCCACCCTGTTGACTGGTTTTTAATAACTTATTATTATTATTATTATTCTTATTATTATTATCACAGAATACCTAGCCTTTCAAACTTAATGATACTAAAGAAGCCGACAACACATAATACCTATCACAACCATCCCATAAAGGAGATTGTGCATCCTTTAACATTTCAAAGAATCTTTGTGCTTCTTTGTTAGGTTCTTCTTCCATTGTATCTCCTTCGTCTTGATCTTGCTCTAGATAATTGTCAATGTCTGACCCCGCAGCATCCATTACTAACTGCTCATAATTATCAAACATCTCCCTCTGGCCACTACTTCCATAATATGAGTGATTGGCAATCATTGGGGATATTGAAGGAATCGCCTCACCATGTGGTTCGTCCAATGATAATAATCACTCATGAATCCCTTCCTACATAGATGTGTCTTCACTGTTTCTGGACTATGAAATTTCACACACTTGCATTTCTTACACGGACATCTAATATTTCCTCTTCCAATGTTATCTACATCTTGTTCCAAAGCAAACTTAATAAACTCATGAACTCCGTTGTTAAATTCTGCGGTGATATTCTTGTGACAATCAACTCTATTATTCATCCACTTTCTATTTTCAGGTACTTCCATCACTGAATGCATTATTTACACAATAAAAATTAATCATAGGTCGCATATCTTTGAAAAAGCATAATCAATTTCGTAATCAATCATAGCCATACTATTGTTGGTTTTATATAATAATACCTAATTTAGCACATGCTATACTATTTATGATGTGCTGGTTGACACAACATATATGTAACAATATATATGAGAACACAAAGTGTACCAATATTAAAGAACAAGCCATGTGAATACAGTTTCACATATAACTTCAAAGATAAATGTTATCTAAACCTGAGAATTAGCATCTAGAAAAGGTTTATTGAACATAAACAAACCAAATTCATACACTAATTCATTCAATTTAGATACAAGTCAACCAACACACACACACACAAACAAACATAAATACATAAGGATAAAGAAAATTCCAAACCCTACACCGTTCTAAAAACCAATTAATTCAAGCATTAATTAACTAATGAATTAAATTTAGATAGTAGAATACCAATTAGCTAATAAAAAAGATAAAGAAAAGTAATGGAAACCTGAGAATTAGCGTGGAGAAAAGGTTTATCGAGCGTGGAGAAGGTGAGTAAGAGGTTGAGCGTAAAATTGCGAAGTGGATGTAGGAATTTCCTTCAACCTCTCCTAATTAACAACAAAACTGAAATGAATCAATAATTCAATAAATTGTGAAGAAAATTGAACAATAGCAAAAACTAATTTGTTGCACAAATAACTTAATTTCACATTAGCAAAAATCACTTAATCTGTACAAATAATAGTCACTTATAGTACTAATAATCACTTATAGTACTAATTATCAAAAGACACTTAATCACTTATTATAGTACTAATAATCACTTATAGTACTAATAATCGTTTGCAAACGAACACTTAATCACTTAATCGTTGGAATCGTTTGAAATCAGAGAGAGAGAGAGAGAGATTGGCTTACAGTGAAGACGAAGAATGAACAAACGAACGATGGAACGAAGGAAGAACGAAGGAACGAAGAAGAATCACTTCAAAGGATTTTGGGGATTTTGGTGAATGACACATTTTAGGGATTTTGGTGAAATGAATGAATGAATGAGTCGTTTAGCTCACTGAATCACTTCTTCTTCTTATTTCATTTTTTTTTTTTTTTGAGTAAAAAAAGAAAGTGTTTTTTTTTCATAAAATTTAATTATAATGTTTTTTTCATAAATAAAATATGTATGATTTTTTAGTGAAAAAAATATGTATGATTTCTTAATATAAAAAATTGTTTGTTAATAACATAGGTTTTGTGAGGAAATAATTCCCTCACAAATATCATTATTTCAATTAATCTCACAAAGGTTAGTAACTCACATTTGTGGTGTTTGTGAGGAAATAATACCCTCACAAATACAAATATGATTATTCAACTCAACTTTAGTTATGGTTGTCAGTGACGAAAAATAATTCCCATCACAAATGTATTGAAAATTTCCGTCACCAATTCCGTCACTAACTCCGTCAATAAAGTTAGCAATGTTATTTATAAAAAAAAACAAACAATTCCGTCACCAAATCCGTCACTAATAGCGAGGGAAATGATGCCCTCTCTAAATTCCGTCACTAATGTTAGCCAATTTTTTTTTTTTAAAAATAACGATTCGTCACTAATAGTGACGGATTTGGAGCCCTCTCTAAATTTCGTCACTAATTCGAGTGTTTTTAGTAGTGATATTATTATTATTATTATTATTATTATGAAATATTTTTGTTTTTTTTTTTGTGACAAGCACTAAGGTTTAAGCTGTAGGTAGAAGTATACCGCTAATACTTTGCTTGAACTTGTTTGATCACATATGCGACTATAGGAAGGGTTAGAATCGGTTAAGACGGTTTATAGGGACCTACGCTTAACCTATATAAGTTTAGGATAGGTCGGCCTATTTATTAAAAAGATCAGGTTCAGGTTTTAAAAATAGCTTGTTTATTTAAATAACTTAGGCTTAAGCTTTAAAAAAAACTTACCAAGCATTTTCAAAAAAAAAAACTTACCAAGCATAATAGGTTGGCTTATATATATATATATATATATATATATATATATACATAATTGTTTTTCTTTTACATATAAAAATATACGTAACTATTAAAACTTACTTTTATATTCCATAATTATAATTAATAAAGATAAAATAAAAATTAATTTAGAACATAAATGGTTGAACTTTTACATAATTGGTTGTGATCTTTTTTTAGCCTATTTAAAAAAAAAGGCTAATATAGACTATATAAAAAGTTTTTATGTGTCCCATGAACTTAGTTCATTTGGTTGGACATATTGCACGGAAGTGCAGAGACTGAAGTTCAAACACGGTATGCCCATTTATTCACCTTTAAGGGGTGAATTTCTACCCACTAGACTATCCGACAAAAAAAGTTTTTATGTAATGTAGACTTTTAAATAGGCTATATTGTTGGGGGGATAGATAGCTCAACTGGTTAAAATAGTTGAACTAATGATTAAGGAGTAAGGAGGTACAAGGTTTAAGTCATGGCAAAGAAGAAAAACTAACATCTCTATTAGGCATGGCAACGAGACCCAGGCCCGCCTACACCCACCCGCCCCCGCCCCGAATTTAGCGGGGAAAAGCCGTTTCAACTGGGTGTGGGGACGGGGGCGGGGAAAACCCGCATATAGAATACGGGGGTGGGGGCGGGGGCGGTATGACATTCCACCCGCCCCGCACCCACCCCCGCCCCCGCTATGTCCAATTAAAATTATTATATTACCCTTATATTTAACAACATTATTGCATATTTATTCTTTTTAAAGGTAGTAACCTAAAATATAATATTTTTTATGTTGGATTAGGTTTATTCATTTATTTATCTTCTTTAAAAAATAGTTTTGAAACATTATATTTTTTAAAATATAAAATAAAAAAGAAATTTTTTATTATTATAATTTATGCGGGTGGGTGCGGGGGCGGGGCGGGGAAACCCGTTCTCCGTTGGGGGCGGGGGTGGGTGTTCAAAAATCACCCCCGATAGAGTTTGGGGGCGGGGGCGGGGATAGTACAAGGAGGCGGGGGCGGGGTTGGTATTACTTAAACCCGCCCCCGCCCCGCCCCGTTGCCATGCCTAATTTCTATCTCTATAATATATAATATATATTTATGGATATTATGAGAGGAAAAACTCTCTAATGATATTTTTCCAATGTGATATCATCTCCTTTATCATTTGATTACATGACAATTTATTAGAGCATTTTCCAATTAAACAAGGCAAATTAAAAAGGCACACCCATCGATTCCAACTCATGACACTATTTCATTTATGAGACATTTTATTTTATTTTTTAGATCATTTTTTAATTAAACAAACTAATACGGGAAATATATTTACACTAATATTAATACGAGTGTCTTTTGAATATTAATACAGGGCCCTATGTTTTTTTGTACTTTTTACAGAAACGAGAAATGAAACACCATATTATTAGAAACGGAGAGCGGGATATCACTCAACCATATTTTATCCCTTGAAAACTCCTAAATATATTATTTTACATATTTAAATAATATAAATAACAACAATCAATTTCATAGTAATTGATAAAATAAAAGTTACTTGACAAAAAAATTCATTAATTAAAAATGAGATTCAAAAAATTAATATCTCAACTAATATATTTTAACTTTAATTACATTTACTAATATAATTTTGAATATTAACGGGTGCATTGCACGGGTTAGTTTTACTAGTTGTACTAATATACTAACAACTTATATTTGTCTATAAAAAAAAATAGGTTATATTGCTAATTAAAAAAAAAAAAGATAATATAGACTATATTGAATTTTTTTATATAATGTAAACTTTTATATATAATATAAGGTTAGACCATACTTTTAAATAAACCAAGACAAAAAAATTAACTTTTAATAGACCATAAAAACCATACTTAAGCTTAATAAAAATTCCTAAATCACCTGACCAAAAAAAAAAAAAATTCCTAAATCAGGCTCAAACTTGCTAAAGTGACCTATTTCAAACCTTAACTATATAGCTAAAGAATTTAAATATGCAGTGACAAACGCTAAACCCTAGAGTGAGGATACCTTTGAATATGTCACAATACACCCCTTGTAAGAATCCTTTGACATGTACCTACAAATTTATGACTTTTAGTGACGGATTTGGGTGTCACTAAAAGTCTTTTTTTTTTGTATATATGTAAAAAAATAATAAGTCTATTTAATTATTATCAAAAAAAAAAGTGTGCTTAATTTTTCTCAATAAAATCTTATAATTAGGGTACCACCATATTTATCATTTATTATTAAAGAAAATTCAACATATAAAAATGGAATATCTCTTATTTTTAAATGTTGTTAGGTTAGCAACAATTTAACCTAAATTTTTTCCCCCAAAACAACGTTAAATGAGACTATCATAAAATATATTTTTTTGGTGGACATTCTGGTACCTCTTCTTTTTATCAAGGTACTGTATCATGATGACATGACTTAGTTTAATAAGTTCACATATAATCCTAGTCATTTTAAAAATTGCTCTTTTTGAAGTTTTAAAAATTGCAAAATTACACCTACAAGGAGTATAAATTTAAGTTGCAACTAAAAACGATTCATCATTTAAAACAAATCAAATTCATTCATAAAAAACAAATCAATTCATCCACCAAAAACAAAAACAAATCGCACCAAAAACAAATTCATCCACCAAAATCAATTCAATCTACCACAATAAAAACAAATCAATTCATCCACCACCAAAATCAAAAGACTCACCACCTACTACCAATTTTTTTTTAAAAAAATTTCAATTTTAGGGTTGTCTTTAAATCTTCAATTTATTAAAAAATTGATATCTTCTCTCTTCAAATCACCTCAATATATTTTCTTCACACCTATTAGACAAAATAGTAATTAAGTATATAATGAAAGATCATTTTTTTGAAAACTCAATATGGTTCATTGGCATGTATCTATGTGAGTTAATCTTAGGATGTGGGTTCAATTCCCAGAGGGGAAATTTGTTTTTTTTTTCATTTTATGTCTTTTTGGGATATTTTTGATGTTTTATTATTTTATTTTAGTAATTTAAAAAAAACCCCCCCATTAAAACAAAGTGACAAATAAGGAAGGTTGATTTAAAGAATTTTAATGACATATCAGTTCATTCAAAACATATTACTATAAAAAACACTTTATCGAAGCCTCAAAATGTAATAGGACAACCTTGATTAGAGGTCCATTTTAAATTTGCGCCTTGGACCTCCAAAAACTCAGAACCGGCTCTGTCATTGGATATTCTTTTCTCTTCAAATCTCCGCCGCCGGTACGACATTATCAGTTCGCCGTCGTGCCTTCATCAGTCTACCGCCACCGTAATTATAATTCCAGTAGAACGAATCACTTAGCCTAACATTATTTGTGGTCTGAGCTTTTGCCAGCAACTTATGCCCTGCAGTCAAGTGCAAGCTCATATACACCATAATTATAATTGAATCATTATTTTCAAAGTTAGGCTTCACTGAATAATATAAAAAGGAACTTTGAACAAGTGCAAGCTCATATACACCATAAATTTTTCAATAATTTTTTTCAAGTATGTTTTGAATAATATAAAATTAGCATAAATCTTGACCTATAAATAAAATTTTGAGCTCTTAATTTTTGAAAGAATTTTTTATAATATTCTAAATATACATAATTAAAAAAATACACTTCCTCTTAACATTATAAAGCTAAAATAATTTTGTATGAATGATATCATGATGTTTTTTATAAGATGGAAAATAAATATAATACATTTTTAAATATAAAAATTATATTAATATAGTAGATAAATAAACATAATTTAAAGGCCTATACCAAAAAAAAATACATATTTTAAAGGCAAAATATATATACCAAAAAATTGAGGTATAATACACAAAATCTAAAAGATATATATACCAAAAAATATATATACCAAAAATTGAGGTATAAGGCAAAAAATAAAAAATTACCCCATTCTTATATTTAAAAAACCGTTGATGCATTATTATTATTATAATATAAAAAAAAACTCTTTAAATAGTGGTTTTATTTATGCTTCTATTTGTGGTAAAGATATATTTGCAAATATTAAAAATTTATGGTAAATATAAAAATATTAAAAAGATTCAAATTTAACATTTAATATAATGCCACATATTCTCCAAACCGGTACCCATCCACCTAAGATGGGTACCTAAGAATTCACCTTTTTTTAATGATAATTAAATCTAATACTATTCTTTTAAGTTTTTCCTCCCATCTCTTACTCTTATTAATTAATTAAGCATATTCCAATGAACTTTTCATAGATTATATCTAATTTTATTTGATGGAGAGAAAAAAAAGCAAAACCCATAATGAACCTAAAGCATCGGTCACTTATTAAACTAAATTGATCTTTTCATTTCTGTAAAAAGAATACATTGATTATATTGATCTTTTTTATTGTTTTTGAATTTTTATTATTCATGATAATGAATATTGCATATTTTTATGAAAAAAAATTAGTATTATGTTTTCTTAAATATAACAATCAATAAATAAATTTTTAATGTTATACATTTTTTGATACATTGATGAGATAACAAAGCCACCATAAATTTACACATACACAGTGGATCAACTAGGAATCAAACCTCAATCATAGACATCTGACTTAACAATTTCGACATTTTTTGTCAATTGAACTAAGATTTCTAGACATTAATATTATACATTTAACATTAAATAATTTATTATTACAATTATCAGCTTATAAGATCCGTGCAAGCACGGGTAAAAGTCTAGTATATATATAACAAAACCAAATAGTCCTTTCAGCATAAAGTGTGCCGACAAAGCCTACGAATCTTTACAAAAAATCGAACATATAAATAATATAAAT
This sequence comes from Trifolium dubium, assembly GCA_951804385.1. Lineage (NCBI taxonomy): Eukaryota > Viridiplantae > Streptophyta > Magnoliopsida > Fabales > Fabaceae > Trifolium > Trifolium dubium. The sequence continues at coordinate 11,869,636 of OX638070.1, forward strand.
AACAAAAGTAGTATATATAACAAACCAACGGGCTCGACCATCAACTATAGTATATGCAATTAGATTGATGTTTAATTTGCTAAATTTCTAAACAATCAGTGATTTCTTTTTTTCCACATAATTCAAATGCGCACAAGTGAGTTGCATAAAGTACAACCGCTCTCGGCATCCACCTTGAATAAGTGAACTTAACAAAGTTGTCAGATGGACCAAAATTAAATATCACATGACAAGAATATATGTTGCGACGATTTACACTTCCGCATCCAAACACACAAAAATATACTCCCTCCGGTCTCATATATAAGAAACAAAAAAAAAATTGATGGTCTCAAATATAAGAAAAAGGTACTACAATCATTACATTTATTACCATTATTCCAATTTTACCCTTAATTTAACATTTTCAATTTTTTTTACAAGAACATTTTCAATTTTTTTATAAAGCCTATAGTGATTACTTTGAGAATATCAAAGGTCACCTACTACCAAAAAGTAAGGATAAAATTGATAATACATGATTTTTTTCATCATTTATTCATTTCCTAAAAGAATGTGTTTTTTTTTGTTTTTTTTATATTTGAGACTGAAGGGAGTACTTCTGTTGAAATAATATCTCAGATTACCAAGTTTATTTTTGTTGACAACCTATCTCCATCACACTCATGCCTTCCCACATGCCTCGCACCTAAAGAATCAGCAATTTATTTATATTTAGCTATAACCGAGTATATGTATGATATTTGTTGGGTATTTATTGTCAGATGACCGATTATGCCAAAAACTTAAGTTGTTGGGAAATATTACATCAATAGTTTTATATTATTTCTAACACGTCCTCTCACGCAAGAGTTCATTGGACTTGAAGCGTGGATAATGCATAGGTCCACCTACGGGAATCGAACTCTAGACCACTTTGTCATAGAGACTCTAATACCATGTCAGATGACTGATTATCCCAAAAGTTTAAACTATTAAGCATCAATAATTTTATATTATTTCTAACAATTATTGATTCGTACAAATTCATACTTCAATTATCTATTTCGTTTTTGATGAAAATTGCAGAGGCGGTGGACAAAAAATGTAAATTGTTGAAGCATGACTAAATAAATGAAAAATATTTCACTATTTTCTATTTGAATTGTATTTTTTTACTCAACTAATATATTTACAACAGTAATGATATTGCTTATATTCACACAAAAAAAATTGATATTCTATAGTAAGGTACCCGTATCTTCTTTTTTTTGACAGAAGGTACCCGTATCTATGCATTGCAAATTAGGTAGTTTTTTTTATATAAGCATTGCATATTAGGTAGTAAAATTCTATCACAAAATTTTAGGTAATTTTGATGTGAATTGATTGTTTTTGTTGCAATTATTCAAATATATGTATGTAGCCCAAAAAATTTACATATACTTCCACCGTCACATCAATTTTTTAGGTCCTATATTTTCCGAGCCTTAGCTCCCTGGTTAAAAGTAAAGAGATTTCAAACTAAATATATTTTTATTCAATTATTACTCATAATTTATCGATGAAATTATTATACATATATATATATATATATCGAGTTTTCAAATACAAAATGATTGGGTGTAAACATAGAAGAAGATATCTCATTCTCATATCACTTGATGGAGGGGAGAGAGATGCAACATGGGGGCTTAGGACAATATATAAACTTCAAGTCGCATGGCATATCTCGAGGGCAACAAATTTCGAAGCCTATTGCATTAGCTTCCATAGCACTTGCAATTGCAACAAGAATTAATAATACCATAAACTTCAAGAAAATCTTCAACATTGCTTCCATTATAACAAAGCTTGGTTTGAACAGAAAACTAAATTATTGTTTTTGTGACTGGCACATTAGAGAAATACATGTTTATTTATAGATAAAGAGAGTCTTTAAAATATGGTAATTAAAAATATTAAAAATACTAATTTAATGTAAAATTTCAGTTTTTTTTACTATCATATTAAGAATTTCTTTTAATGTGTTGACCAATTTTTTATGATAGAATATATGTTGACTGACTTTTATTTATTTATTTTTGTCATAATTAAGGGTTCCAACCCTGTTGATTGACTTTTAAAAAATAATACAATATCAATTTATTGGACTCTAATTAATTTCAAATAATATTTATAAACAAATATTTGTTTTCTTTGAACAATAAAAAACATTTATTTATTTATTTTGCTTCATTGGAAAATTAACATTTAATTTTATTACGAGAAATAATTATTTTTATTCTTCATTCATTTTGCCTGCTTCATATTTATCTATTTCCATGAATATAAGATGGGTTTGTTTGACTAAAAAAAATGGGTTTGTCTAACATATGTGCAGTATTGAACATGTTAAAAAATTCAAAAGTAGCAACTTTTCTTTAAAAAGTAATCATTATTATAAACATATAAATTCAAAATTAAAAAATTCAAAAGTAGCAATTATTTATTAAAAAATTATATATAAACATATAAATTGCACAAGTTCTAACATAAATTTACTATTTTTTACTTCTTAACATGTACAAATTTGCACATGATAGAAAAATTCATATAAGATATAAGTGTATTAAAGATTTTTGTCAAAAAGAGCCAGTCAAATGTGGAAGATTTCAAGTCTTTCACTCTGCACAAATCATCAATAATACTATACGAATACAAAATTTATATAATCTACGGTTGGATTAAAAATTTATATCAAATTTGATCGTCCTTATAAATTTTAATAGAAATCAAAAATCATTTGATATGTTATCAAGAACCATCAAGATTAAGGATTTATGAGTTTCTATTTAATATTGTTAATCTTAATGGTTCTCAATAACTTATCAAATGATTTTCAATTTTTTATTTATTTTGGTTCTCAATAACTTATCAAATGATCTATCTGATATAAATTTTTAATATTCCCACAGTAAAATTTTTATTTGTTATAATATTATTGATGATTGTTGCAGCGTGAAAAACTTGGACAAATATTCTACATTAATCCTTAGACAAAACCTCAAAAAAGTGTATTAAATGTAGGCTAAAATATAAATCTATTAAAAATGGACGCTATTATTTAGCCGGCCCATTAGCCCACTAGATTGGACAGGCTAGGCCTCAAAAAATGTAACACAAATGTAATCGGTTTTTTTGTCCCAAACGCATGTGGCCCTCGTGTCAATTGAGCCGGACTAGTCCATTGGACTTTGAGCCAGCACATTATCAAATTTAATATCATTTTTGAATAACTAATATTAGTAAACGCATAAAAAGTTATCATCAAATTGAAAATTTTATTATAAAAAACTATAGTTAGCATGTAAGTTTATTAAAAAGGATTATATTTGCCGAAAACTATGATAAAAATTAAATTATTGATTTACTAATATGATTCAATTTTGTTTACACGAATCATACTAGAGTTTAGTTAATATATATACATTTGCATATTATCATATATATCTCAATAAAATTGATAGTTATAAAAAATTAATATATCGTGTCATATATTGTATCATTTTTCTCAAAAAAAAAATATCAAAATAACAAAAAACAATCAAATAAATGAAGAAAATAAAATGGGTCTGGCAAAGACATTAGCCAACAAGGCCCATATATGGTCTGGCTCGACAATTTGCTCACAAGACCCATATAAGGCCGAGCCAGGCTTGTTAACGTGTCACCCAATAATAATTGAGTCGGATCAGTTTAGCCCATTCATATAATATGACCCATTTGAGTCAGACCGTGTTGGATCGGGACAAGCCATTTTAAAGTTCTACTTAAATGTAGTTTGTCCTCCTCTCTCAATTGCTTGACCTTAATAGCTTTTAATTACTCTATTTTTACCGACTATAAATTTATCCCCTTTTAAATTTGAAAGTCCCCAAATGACACGTGTGCAAAAATTTGATATGGCATAAAAGAAAATAAAAATTCTGCACATGTAGAAAAAAATAAATTTATGGATGTGGTATAAAAAAATTATTTATCTAAATTATTAAGAAAATGAAATGTCTCATATTCGAATTCATCTTAATTGCTATATATATGTCAATTGAGCATAAGTTCACAGAACACATATGTACTTAATTTAACAATATAAATATTCTCATAGGGAAGTTAATTTAAAATAAAAAAATCAAAGTAAATTTTGTAAATTATAAACGTAATTTTGTTTTAGTACACAATCATATCGATTTAATTTTAATTTTGGTAATAAATATTGTAAAATCAAAATCAAACACTTAACTTTTTATTGGTTTTGGTTTATAATTTGGTTTATAAGTCAAGTACAAAATGTTATTGTGTATTTCATAGATTGGTGTTTTAACTCTTTAGAGAGTGTCTTCACTCTTCAACGTCAATTGTAAGACAGATAAAATACAGAAGAAGTTTTTTAAAGAGGTTCTATATTAGGGATGAATTTGTTAAAATAATATACTATATTAAGCTAGGAAGTGATGAATAATTCACATTTAATTGCAAAAGCAATAATATAATATAACTTTGATTTCGAATTTTTCTTCTTCATAATTTGAAACTATCCTAATTTAGTGTATACTAGGGGCATCAACATTAGTTTGAAAAACAAAAAGATAGTGCATCAACTATCTAAGATTCCTATGCCCATAAACATGACTATTTTATGTACCCAAAATACATTCAAAATAGACCCCAAAAAAAAGACAAGGACCCAAAAAACTAATTAATTAATTTTCCATCAATTTCATGCCCACTAGTATTGTTATATAATATTTATATATATGAATAGATCATGATCACATGGCAACTTCTGATTCGTGCACGTAATTTAGTCTTTCTTCCCAAACCAACTTGGATACAACTTCATCTTGCTCATGTACATGTTCCTGCTTCACAAAACATTAAATGTTCATCATCATTTTGACCCACTTGTTTTAGCAATATGTATTAATTAAATTAAATTAAATTAAACTATATCATTATTATTGGTAAGTACAGTATCTTATAAAGCAAGAAATAAAGTTGATTAATATAAAATGATCTAAAAAAAGAAAATGAATACGAACCTCTAATTCCCTAACCAAATCCTTGGCTGTGGAAGCTGACACGATAATGCGACGTGCCTTTGGAGAAATAAAGCCTTCATCAACGGCCTTGTCAATGAAAGACAACAATGAATTGTAAAATCCATCCACATTCAATAGCCCCACCTACACCATTAAAATATTATATTAAAATTAACAATCAAACACTAATGTCACAATTTTTATTTTTTGATGTAACTAATGTCACAATTATAATTATAATAACTACGTGCTACTACTAGTTACATATTTCTATTTTTTTTTACTAATAAAAGTAGGGTTAATAGGTATATACTCCCGGTAAAGTACATGATTTTTGTAATACCCCTGTAAAATATTTTTTTGAGTATACCCCTTGTAATATTTGTATTTTTGCAATACGCCTAAACTTTTTCAACCATTACATTTTATGAGGGTTTTGAACCGCCGCAAATAAAAACTGCCACAAAATAACATTTTAATGGGGGTTTTAAACCGTCGCAAAGAAAAAAACCTCCACAACATGTAATAATTGAAAAAATCCAGAGGTATTGCAAAAATGCAAATATTACAAGGGGTATTCTCAAAAAAATATTTTACAGGAAGGTATTGCAAAAATCATGTACTTAACATAGGGGTATATACCTATTAACCCACAAAAGTATATTAATTCTTAGTTCGTTAACATGATTCATAACTCAGTTAATACATAGCATTTATATGATAAATTCAAGAATTTGAGATTTTTCAGCTATTCACTTCAAAAAATAATTTCCTAACCATTTTTTTTGATAAAATACTTTAAGCTATTATATTACTTGACCAAGCATATATAGTATAATTTTTTTTAACGGATTTTCATTTGGTACCATCATCATTGACAATGACTGCCGGATCAAAATTACAAGTGAAACATTCACATTTCAAGTTCAATTTTTCTTAAAATAAAAATATATATTAAAACTGAGAAAAACTCAAATATGTAATAAATACTATTAAAAAATATGTAAAGTGCTACGTAGGCACATTCAAATCCTTATTGTTAGCTTTTATATAAAAAAAAAAAAAATCTTTATTTAGTTAGGTAGTCTTCCAATGACAACTACTTTATTTGTTTTCTATTTGTTGCTTAATTTATTTCTTTAATAATTCCTAATTTTATTGTGACATATCTTTCTCCCATTCAAATGGAGAATGATCATACATCAATATCAAATAATGTAACGTGACAACGATTAGCTTATAAACAAAATCCTAACTGAAGTACAATCTTCTCAATCTCATGTGAATTTAAATTAATAAAATCCCCACATATTTTGGTTCAATTATTTACGAAGCTTCCTAGTGTTATTATATGATGTATATATCTTGCTGAAAATTAAAACATCAATATGTAATTAATTAATTAATTAATTAATTAGGAAAATTAATTACCACATACATCATCCTATATTCCTATGAGATACGTAAAACAATGGTATTTAAACATGGAGACAACGAATATAATACGTATATAATGCATCATAGATAGGAGGCAAAGTTGGTTAAGGCAAGTGCTGTCCAAATAATTAAAAAGGCAAACATTAATTAAATAGAATTTGACTTGTCAATATTTTATAAAGTAGCACAAATTCGATTCCAGAGAGTTCACAAGAGGCAAGTTAAGCTTGTTATTTTTTTTAATTAATTATCATTAGTTTCAATTGAGATACACAACTTTAATATCCATTCCCACCTTTCAGGCATGTCTCTAGTTAATTACTTATTGTATGATAATATTATCTTTCTATTGTAACTTTGGTCAACTAGTATCTCCCTTGACTATAACAAGAATGAAAAACGGCATCATATAATTTATTTATCAAAATAAAAGAAAAAAATTAGTTAAAAATTAATATTATTAATTTTTTGGGAAAAAATTGTTAAGAAAAAATATTATAAAAAAAAAATGTGAAAATGGGTTCTAACCGGTTTGCTGTGGATTCCAAGTTGAGCCCATGTAATAATTTCAAGTAATTCTTCAAGGGTTCCATATCCACCTGATGTTTCAAAATAACAAGACATTTTAGTATCAAATTAATAAGAATCCCACTTCACATGATAATATCCTAGTTCACATGATTATCCCCTTTCTTTTAGGGAATTATATATGAACCTCAAAAAATATAACTAATACCTTTACCAATTTTAGAAAAAAAATAATGGATATATAATATATTAAAAAATTATTAAAAATTTACTAGAAAAATTACGAGATACACCTCTTTCTTTCTTTATGCTTGTATTTTTGTTAATTAATAATAACACGGGGCTGCTACCAAAATAAAACATACGGGGCCTCTAATATGGCTCCAAATTTTCAATCCATATTAAAAAGACACATTTTCGTAAAATTCTTTAATACAAGATTAAAGACTAAAAATATTGAAATAGCGACGAAAATTTAGAGACAAAAAATATAAAAATTGTCTTCAAATTCTTTTGCAAAGTATTAAGACGTCAAATTTGATAACCAAATTTATTTTCCCATCTCTAATTTCGATCATTATTTAAAAAAAAAAATCAACCAGATACTCCAGTTTCGACCAACAAAAAAATATATTGTTTGACTAGTGTGGCTAGATTTTTTACCAGGAAGGGCAATGAAGGCATCAGCTTGTCTAGCCATTTCAGCTTTCCTTTGGTGCATATCAGATACAGCTCTTACTTCCCCAATAGGGTCACCAGTTATCTACATTTAAATTCCACCATATAATTAATTTGTAACATAATATCACAAGCCATTAGACAATTAACATTGATAGTAGATAAAATAAAGTTTTTTAGACAAGATATAATTGATAATTATTCTTCACAAAATTGATAATGCAGTAAAAGAAAAGCTTAATAACAACTAGCAAGAGACATATTACACAATGATTTAATTTACCCAAATATGTGCCTTTACAACACATGATAAACAATTTAGTATAAAAATATTCCACTCAAAAATTATATTACATTCAATTTAATTAGTTACCTCTCTTGGCATGAGACTTCTTGGAATAACACTGCATAAACAAAGTCCATAATGTACATCATTAGTCAAACATTACAAAAGACAACAACATTTTTATAATAGATAATGATTGTGAATTTTAATAAAAATTAAATTAATGGATAAAAAACAAACAAGTTAAATTTAATCAAATGTTAGACAAGTAAGATACATGAAAGAGAAGAGTTGTTGTAACTATAAGCATGTCTATCTTCAAACTCAAAGTGCATGTAAGTGAAAAGCAAAAGCCAAAAATTAACATATTGGCTCCAATTCCCTAGCAAGAAGTTTCTACTGTCTCTTTCTGTAAAAATTACCCAAAAGGCATTCACCTTTTTAGCCAATGTCCTCAAAAAGCTTCTAACCATAAGTAAAGGTCATATAATTCTAATTACTTTTAGTTACCCCTTTTTGTAAACTCAACAATGTAGTAAAAAGCCAAATTAACCACATTACATAGTGAATTAATTTACTTCACTTCTAATTTTTAGAAGTGTTAATACACAACTTTTACAATTAATATATTTTTAACTATTTATTAACAATCAAACAATATTTTCTATACTAAAATTTGTCTTTATAGATTAGTAATAAAATAGAGTTAAATTACAAAATGTAGTGAATATTCTACTAAATTACAAAATGCTCCCTTTCATCCTACACTTAGAAGCTTATAATAAGAGGGTAAATTAAATTAAAAATTGTCCCACACTCTACCTATATTTTATGATTTATCCCCCATAATGTCTTACATTGAAATGATTAATTTCTTAGGCAATAGGCATGGGACAATAGGTAACATATAGTAAGATTTAACCCACTTCTTAGAAACTTAGCAATCAACATAATGATTAACTTTGTTCTTCCAATAAAGACACACATAGGTATAGACAAAAACAAAATAAGGAATATTTTTGCACTTAACATTTATGATATTAATTAAATATAAGATCTTAATCTAATACTATCAGTTCTCTCATATTTAATGTCCTACACTAATCTGAACCATCCATTTTTGTGTATATTTTAAAAATATATATAAATTATGTACTCCCTCCGATTCTAATTATAAAAAGAAATTTACTATTTAGATTCATGGAATGTTTGGTATATCTAGTTCATAATTCAGTCTAGATACACATAAAACATTCCATAAATCTAAAAAACAAATTTCTTTTTACAATAAGAACAGGATGGAGTAGATTAGAGATAAACACATACAATATCACCCAATTGTTTATATTATTTGTATTTTGATCATCAAATCAAATAAACATTGAGTAAAAAAAAATCAAATATAACATAAAAAATATTAAAAAAATGGTTAAAAAGAGAGAAGAAACTAACCCAAGAACATGGCGCCCACCATCATGAACTGCCTGAGAAACAAGACCCATCAAACCCACGCTACCACCTCCATACACCAAATCAATCCTTCTCTCAACCTTCACACATTGAAAACACACATACCCAAATCACACGTGTCACTATCATAATCATGACATCAAACCAAAAACAAATTTTAATTAAAATAAAGAGTATAAACTAATATTATATTTCCATCATCAAAATTTAATAATCTTATATTTTTATAAATATTTTTCAGTTCTAATTTTTCAAAATAGACATTCTAACTCCAATCCAATTTATGTATCGTGTAATATCTTTATCAACTAAGCTTTATCAACTAAGCTACCCTCACGTAGAAGACACTATCATTCTATTTAGATTAATTGATTTAGTGGAGTGGTCAATGTAAAATAAAATTAAAATTTGGTATTTATGCAAAATAGGTAGCTCTCCCTTGGCTATAGGGAAAAATCATTGAAGGTTGTGAGAAATGGTAAAGGCTAAGAGCACGCTCCTTATAGTGTAATGATACAAATCCTTGCACGTTCATTTTCCTAGAAAAGTGCACAAATTGCATTTCTTGATTTTTTTTCTTTAAATTATTTTTCATCATATAAAAAAAAAACTTGTATGAAATAAAATATGTTTTTGTAGATTATATAAGCAAAAAAATTAGATCATGCAAGAAGTCTGATCAACTGACAGACCGATTCCAGCTAGCAATTTTCTCTCTTTCATGCCAAAAATCACAACAATCTTCTCATTCCTCAACAATCTTAACCTAGATTTGAGACTTTATAAAATTTTATTTCAAGAAAATTATAAAATAAAATAAAAATTAACTAAGTAGTAGAAGAAAGAGGCCTACCAAGACGGAAAGAAAAAAATGTAAAAGACAAAAATAAATAATGAACAAGATAAAAAAAAAAAGTGGGAAAAAAGACATTTTTGAAAGAAAAACATTAGTGATGAAAAGTGTTAGTGTTATATAACTCACAAAAATAACAAAATCAAGAAAAAGAAGACAAATAAGAAGAAAAATTTGATTAATATAGTAGTATATATTACCAGCTCCTTTCCTAGTTCAACAGCAGCTTCTTGGTAAGTAGGTTTGTTCCCTGAGCTGCTACCACAATAAACACAAATTCTCTTGAACTTTGATTTGGTTTCTTCCATGATTTTGAAAAGAAAGAAATTAATAAAGTGGTTGAAAATGAGAGAGAGAACAAATTGAAAGAGTGGTGAGAGTGTTTGTTTATTATTGCAAAGGTGTTTATGTGTGTATTTATAGCCTTGTTGTAAGTTTAGAGTCATGAATGACTCTCTTTTGCAAATTATACCTTTTTCTTTTAAACTAGAAAAATACTTTTTCTTTATTTGTCTTTTCTCAAAGAAATCGGCTGTATATAAAATTCATTTTTCAGAATATACTCCATAAAAGCATGTAAATTTAGTGTACTGGTATTAGTATATAGTTAAATATGTTTATTTCTTTATAAAATGAGTTAATTGTAATATTTATCTAATGACAATGTAAAATAGTTTTATATGATCATGAAATAAAAATTAGAGTCATACTAAACATTATTTCCGGGGCACTTGTTAAGAATATTAAAAAAAAAATAAAAGATAAAATTAAGGCATAAATTCTAGGACAGAGGTATTGAAAGCACAAGTTTCAAGAAAAATTTCCTTTTTAATAAATTTAACTAGTGCTCCAGGGATACTATTTAGCATTTTCCTAAAAATTATTAATCGGCCATATCATATAACTATTTCTACAATAATTAAGTGATTTATCAAATAGTTTAAATTCACTCTCAAAGGCACTTATGAAAAATTGAACTGTAATCATCTATATTAAAATCAACATCATTTGCATAATCAACTAATGTTTAATAGGGAACTTTAGTTTTCATCCAAGAAAATATGTATGTTACATTTTTTAATAGCGTCATTCATTTTAATTAACAAGGATACAAATTAAATCGTACGCTAGTTTTCTTATAAAAGGACAAAAAAAAATGTTTCTTATAAAACAGACAGAGGGAGTATAGGCAAAATTATAAACATATACTCTCTCTGTCTCAAAATAAGTGTCATACTTGCCAAAATTGTTTGTTCCAAAATTAATGTCATATACTATTTATAACAATAATTTTTACTATTTTATCCTTTAAAGCAATCATTATGTAAAAGAAAAAGTACACTCAATAATCCACTTTTTAGTATTCCAATATCTACTACCAATAAAAATAGAGAGTATTTTAATAAAAAACATATTCTCTCTCTTTCTTTAACACATTTTTCTTAAAGTGTGTGATTTGATCAACTGCGACAAATAAACGTTTAAAACTCTTCTTTAAGCTATTATGCTACAAATATATAAGATAAATGATCAATTCATGCATATTGATATAGATAAATGATCTGTATGAAAACAATTCAGATTAAAATTTAACTCATGCATATTTATTAAGATAAAAGATCAATTTATAAAAATAAAAGACCAATATATTATCATTATTATTTGACAAAAAATTTATACATACAAATATGTTATAAATAAATAAAATAAATATAAACATGACATTTTTTTTTTGAGTAAATATAAACATGACTTGACAATGACAATATAATACATTTAACAATGTATGTGTAGACCGGAATTTATATAATATACTATTTACGAATCCACTATAAGAAAACTATTTTAGGAAATATTTAAATGCTCTTTTCACATTCATCGAGCATTTATTACATCCATGGTCATTAGTTCATAAGACACATTAATGTGATTTTATTGAATTTTAATTGTGAAAATAAATTACGTAAAATCATATTTTAAATCATATTCTTAAGTCTTTATTTTTTAAAAATTATATTTTTCAAACAACAATTTTTTTTACATAATTATTCCAATATAAAATTATTATAATTTTGAATTTAGAATAAATATTGCAAATAATTTGTTAGAAATATAAATATAATTTATATTATACAAAAATATAAATAGTTATGTTTTAAATTTTTTGAATATATTCAAATTTAGAATAAAAAAACGGAAATACAATTTATGTTATAAATTATTTTTATTATAAACTAAATTTGGAAAAAAAATAGAATTTCATTATTTATATTAAAAAATATAAATTGGACAGAAACAAATTAATTTCAGTAAAAAAAAAAAATTGGTACAATTTCAGTATAAACTTTAATTGTCAAGAATCATTATTTTCAATTTGGAATTTTCCTAATTTATATTGGCAATTAATTCACATTTATTTTCTTCACCAAAATAGAACGTACAAGTTATTTCAAATTTCTTACAAACCATATAAAATCACTATTTTTAATTTCCTAGAAAAAAATACTAATTTACAATAAAATCACATTCTATTTTAGAATAAATAATAAAAAATATAAATTTTGTAATAAAGTTAAAATATAATTTATGTTATTAACAAAATATTAAATATTTATGTTTGAATTATTTATGTCTTGACTTAATTGAACAATTAAATATGGAAAGTTTTGATAATTAATCCATTAATTTTTAGAATATATTTTTATTAAAGTACAAAATATGATACAATTCCGAAAATTAAAAAAAAGGTACTAAATATGACAATTCCGAAAATTAAGGTCTATAAACATACAATCATAATTTTTTGCATTATTGATAACATTAGTGTTACTTCAAATTAGGGTTTATAATTGGCAGTTTATAAATAAGAGACTGAGACAAATATTTTTTTTCACACACACAACTCTTGCTTTTTCTTTCAACGTTCTTCACGTCATTTTCTTTATTCATTCATAGTATTCAAAATTGATCAAAAACCATTATTTCTCATGTTCACCAGTCTATATTCTATCAAAGAGATTAATATTTTATAACTAATTGTTTACTTTATTATTTTTGCAATTTTTTTATCAATATTTGTGCTATGATTTAATTTGTTTCTACTATTTCAATTTTTTGACTTTAGTTTTCTTCTTATTTCTTTTTTTATTATTCTGTTCTTTTTTCTATTTTCCAGCAATGTGATTATAAAGATAGTTATGGAGATAAGATTTACAAGCATTCTTCCAAATCTCTATCTCTCTATCGATATACATAGGTGTTATAGCAGTGATATTTTTTTGGTAAAAAATAGTTATGATTTTATTTACCCTAATTTTGGTAAAAAATTCACTACGCTAAAAAAGGCTTTAGAAAGCACCCCTTAGACAGCTCTTATTAGAATAAGCGCTACCTAAGAGACATGCGCGCCCTTAGACAGCGTTTGTTGAAGGAAGCGCTGCCTAAGGGTCTAACATAAGCCAGCGCTTTTTCTCAACAAGCGCTTTCTAACGTCTTAAAAAATTAAAATAATAAAAAAAAACGAATTTCACCTTAGATAGCGCTTATCCTAATAAGCGCTTTCTCATGGATGATCTAAAAGCGCTGTCTATTAGGCTAACATTAGACATCGCTTATGGAGTAATAAAAAGCGTTGTCTTTTGGTAACCTTAGACAGCGCTTATGAGTTAAAAAAAGCGCTATCTTATATGGTACCATTAGACAGCGCTTACGATTGAAAGAAAAGCGCTGCCTATTAGGGTTACATTAGGCAATGCTTATTGGTGAACAAAAGTGCTGCCTTTTGATTATTTTTTTAAAATTCATTAAAACAAAAATTAAATTAGAGATATCTGATTCATTAAATTTTTTATTTGGATTCATTGTAGTTCCTTTTACTTATTAATTGTTATATCTATTGGTTTATATATGAGCTACATTTTTTTACAGTTGGTGTAGATTGCTTATTATGTAGGGTTCTGTGAGCTGATGGAAATCAGTGCAAAACTTAACTGCTGCTACTGGTTTGACCGGTTACGTATTTCATTGTTATATTTTGTAAGTGATTACTAGCGAGATTTCTACCCGCCGCTACGCTATTGCGTATTTTATTATTTTGTTTAATTTTTTTAATGTTTAACGATACTAGTTCAACTGCTTGCATTTTTTTATTTTAATGTTTTGACTACAAGTTTTTTGTAAATTAATGAGGCAAAAATTTGTGATCGACGTCCGAACAAGCATCCGATCAAGCTTTTGCGTTGAAAACAATATCTATAATTTCAAATGCCTTAAAACCACCGTTTATAGAAGGAAAACAAAATATGTAGTAATTCATGTAAATTAACGAAGTTCTAGACACAATTCTCAATTCAAATTCAAGTTGCAATCATTGATTTCAAAATAAAAAGTAAAAAAAAATTAAAAGTTTAATAAAATTTAGGAAGGTATATATGTAACATCTCTTTAATCTCTTGTTGAATCTCAATATGGTGGACAATTTCTTCTTCTTCTCCTCCTCCTCCTAATTCTTCTTCTTCTTGATCTTCTTCTATATACTCAATCCTCCTCCTCCTCCTCCTCCTAATTCTTCTTCTTCTTGATCTTCTTCTATATTGTCAAATCCTCCTCCTCCTCCTCCTCCTTCTTCTTCTTCTGGTATATTGTCGAATGAATCTTCAACTATTTCTTCCATCAATAGTTCCAACGAGTCTTCTACTCTTTCTTCCAGTTGAATATTAATGTATACCCTTGATTTTGTTTTTTGACGAAAAATAGATACCCTCGATGAAACTTCTCCATCTTCAGCGCCATATAGTTCTTGTAGTTTTTCAAACGAGTCTTCAACTATTTCTCCTATCAACGGTTCTATTGAGTCTTCGACTAATTCTTCCTTTTGAATATTCATGAGTCTTTTATTTATTTGTTCTCTCAGATCCGTTATTTTACTTTGCACTTGAAATTTGAAACAAAACTTTAGTTGTTCAAATATATATTTGTTTTGACATAAATCTTTTTAAAAAATAAAAAATTTATTTATTTTCACAAAACAGATCAGAACCTGAAAACGCAAACAAATCAGAACGTACTCAAACGCAAAGCAGAGCAGTCACCACCTAGCTCCTCCTCACGAAGACGACGAAGAGATTCCGACCACCACCGTTCCTCTGTCACCACCTAGCTCCTCCTCAACCCAGGTTTTACAGCTAGCTCTCTCTCCCTCTCTCTTTGATTACAGTTTAATTGTTAGGGTTTTGATAGTTTAATTGTTACAGTCATTGAGACAATCCATAGTAGAGATTTGAATTTGAACATTACTGTATATATTATCAGGTTATTCATCTTCTCCAATTCCATTATTGCCTCTAAATATCCTTCTTTCTTAACCTCACTTTTTCACTTCTCAATATGCAATTTTACATTGAAATTATGATCACCCTTGAAAACCCATTTGAACCTAGTAACAAGTTTTATCCAAATAATTTGACATTTGTTGTATATATGGCTTTACCATGAATGCCCTTTAACTGTTTGTTGAAATGTTTCTTAGAACTGTTTGTATATATATATTCGAATACTCTGGTTATTTTGTGCTTTACTTATTGGAAGTGAGATTGTAGAAATGTCTATAGGGTACTGCAAGCTCCCACAATTCAATTTCTAAATGTATAGAGTGTTGAGACTTGAGAGTCACACATTGGATAGTAATATGGTATATATATAAGTGGTGAGCATCTCTGACCTTACAATTTGAGAGCAATGCAAGACTTCCTAACACAAATAAGCACAGATAAGCACAATTTATATTACTATTTATATACCATATTATAAGAGCAATTTAGAAAAAGCACAAGTGCACAACAATATGTTTGTAAAAATGTCATTAACATTGCTCTCAAATTGGGACTTCCTAACACAAATAAGCACAGTTGAAATATCACAGATAAGCACAATTTGAGGAGTCAGCTAATTTTTGGATGTAGAGTCTCTTCAAGCCATCAATTATTGATGGCACAGAGGAAAGTGGAATCTGTGGAAATAAGCACCAAAATACAAGTGAAAACCCTATAAGAACATATAATGATAATTTCTAAGTGTTGGCAATAGCAAAGAAGGAAAAACACAGATTAAAGGGCCTAAAGAACATATTTACAGGATGGTCTTAGGGTACTGCCGAATTGATTTATGCCCTATCAGAAACTATATTAGATGGATAGAAGGCAAAATGAAAATTTGGTTAGCCTTGATAGTAACAACTTGAAACTAGCACATTAATATTATTCACATAATAGTATTGGCTTCATCACTTGGGCACTTGCATAAAAACCAAGATATAATGTTAGTTTCAGGCCCCTTATAATAATATCAAACAAATTGTTGGTATCGGCCTATGAAGCTCAGCCACGGACACAGTCACCGGACACGACACCGACACCGACACCGGACACGGCGAAATGTAGAAAAACAGAGGACACGGACACGACACTATATATTTTATATATTTAATAAAATAAATTAATTTATGAGTACACCTATCAAAATTCTAAACTCAACAATTTCAATCAACCAAAAAAATATATAATATAAATCAACTAAAACTTAGTATTTTGAATTAAGGAAAATATTTTAAAACAAAATGATAATCTCATATTATAGTTACTAACACTATATAAGTATAGTAGTAGATAAGCACTACACAACCACTACCATTACCACTAGTACTAGCAGTAGAAAATAATAATAATAGTAATATACTAATAAAAATTTAAACAAGCAAACAAATAGTCAGTAGAAGTAAAAGATAATAATATACTAATACTAGTATTGAGTATTACCAATCATTATGATGACGCAAAATGAACCTAGAGCATAATAAAGCTGGTAAAGAATGTCAATCAACTGTTGAAATATCACATATCATAGATAAGCACAAGTGCACAACAATATGTTTGTAAGTTTACATTGTTTTCCACGAGTTCTGTTTCTTAATGTAACAAAAGAAGAAATACAATGGCTTAAAAAACTGAGGTTATTGCAGCTAACAGCTGAGTGAGTTCCCTTCCTTTATCAAAAACTAATGGTGTCTAGATCTATATCGTCTAGGTCCATAATAACCGTCATGAATGTTTGGTAATTGATTGCTTGGTTTTCTTGATACATTAGAAGCTTTTTTGTTCAGGTTACATGTGCATTGTTCTAGCTCATTGCAACAAATAGCTTCTTGTACATGTTTTTCTTGATTAATTGTTAATGACTTTTTTCCCAAACGTATCCCTACACAAAAATAATAAAGAAAATTATAAATAATGTGCTAGAGAGATAATAATGTATAGGGGAATCAGTTGTGGTGTATTAACTATCTTATTGCATATGAATATGAATATGAATATGGTTGCCATTAATATATGCTTACCTCTGTTCTGTATAATCAAATTGTTGGCAGGATTTTCCGAGATTCCATTTGATTTTCTTGGGTATAAGCTAATTGAGTTTAACATCAACAATAACAGCACTAGCGGTGTAACTTCATCTGATATACCACTGTTTCCTCTATTCAGTAAGTTTTTTTGTTATAAATCGATAAACTGTTTGTTATAATATCTTTTTTGGGTTTCTTATTCATAAGATTTATTGGCCTGGTGTAATTGAAGTGTTCTTTAGTTTAGATGTCTCTTTATTGTTTTGTAGCGTTTTTTGAGTTTGTGGTTAGAACAAGATTTGTGTTGTTAGCCATTCGTGTTTAATATAGTTGCTGATTTGGGGTTGTGATATTCTGCTCTTTTTCTTTTTGGCATGTCTATAATGTTTTTTTAGTGGCATATGAAAATTGTTATGTACGTGTATTAGTTGGGTGGTCGGTTGCATCTTAGATTATATCATGCAGTTAGTCTTGTCTTTTTTTGGATTAGTCTATCTATTTAAGATTAGTGTCCATGTTAATTTGTTATTTTATAGTATACTTTAGTTTTATTGTATCATTTGACTTCTTTTATGATATACTTTGTTTGTTTAAATTTATGGGCACGACCTCATATTTGTTGAGAATAATAATTCATTTGAATGCATGAGTTGCGTTTTGTAATAATGCATGAGTTGTTTAAATTTATGGGTATGACCTCATATCCATTTGTTATGTTTTTTGTATTTTCCTGTTCTCACTTGTTTGTCATCTACTTATCTATGCATTGTTAATGTCTGGTGCAGGTTAAATTAATGCAAGATGGGAAGCTGGTTTAGAGTGCTTCACTTAGTTCTATCTTTTCATTTTGAATTTCAGACTGCTGACAGAAAAGTGTCATTTAGAGAGAATGTCATCTTTCTTTTTTTGTATATATATATATATATACTATGAATGGAAGAAGAGGAAGAAGAAAATATTATGGTAGATGCACACTACTCTTTCATCTAAAATATATTATAGTCATGGATCAATTTTGTATATATACAAGAACATATGATTTGGATATGAAGTATTATTAATTTTTTGCAAATTTTATCTAGCTTATGTATTAATTTTACGTATAATTAATATATTTGAATATTTTCATATATATTACATATATAATAACATAAAATAATACTTAATTTTTAGTAAAAAAGTGCTTTTGAAACGTAATAAGACAACATTTATAAATAAAAAGCGTTGATTAAAGGCTATCTAAAGATAACGCTTATGAACTGTAAGCGCCGCCTAAAGCCAACATAAAATAGCGCTTATGAGTTGGAAGCGCTTTCTAAAGATTACCTAAGCTTGCGCTTATTTCAATTAAGCGCTATCTAAGAGTAACATAAGATAGCGCTTATTAACAATAAGTGCTTTCTAAAGGTGCCTAAAGATAGCGCTTATGAGCTAAAAGCGCTGCCTGAGGACTACCTAAGATAGCACTTATGAGCTAAAAGCGCTGCCTGAGGACTACCTAAGATAGCGCTTATAAGTTAAAAGCGCTGCCTGAGGACTACCTAAGATAGCGCTTATGAGCTAAAAGCGCTGCCTAAGGACTACCTAAGATAGCGCTTATGAGTCATAAGCGTTGCCTAAGGACTACCTAAGATAACGCTTATGAGCTAAAAGCGCTGCCTAAGGACAACCTAAAATAGCGCTTATGAGCTCAAAGCGCTGCCTAAGGACTACCTAAGATAGCGCTTATGAGCTAAAAGCGCTGCCTAAGGGCTACCTAAGACAACGCTTATAAGCTGAAAGCGCTGTCTAATGTCCACCTAAGGCAGCGCTTATGAGTAGGAAGCGTTGTCTAAGGGCGACTTTAGGCAGCGCTTTTACTGAATTAATAAGCGTTGTCTATACAAAAGGCACCGCCACATTAGGCATCACTCAACAAGCGCTGCCTATGGCTCAAAATAAGCGCTTTCTAAAACCTTTTTTGGCGTAGTGATTGAAATTATTTGCCATTGTATTACTTGATGCCATTAATTTGTCATGTTTCATATATACTCATATTTATGTTTCATATATACTCATATTTATCGAATTTTTATGTGCACGTTTTATTTATTCATTATATTTCTCATATTGACTCCTCTTTTTATTTTATTTTTAAGGAACGAGATAGTAATAAAAGCTATGGAGAGAAGATTTTATGTGTCTTTTCAATATAAGAACACTATGAGATGTGTCATGGGATCGAAAATATCAATCATTGATTTTGTAACGGAATATTTCCTATGTAGATGTTTTTTAACGAAAGTATAAAGAATATTGAGTTCAAATAAAAGGTGCAAAGTATAAATATTAATTTTCATAGTACTATTAAGACAATCAAGTATTTTGTCAATATTTGTAGAGCAAAAACAACACGTTACTATCTATTGGTGAATGGTGAGAGATCACACATTATTCTCTCATATATAAATTACACATGAGGGAATCAATTCCTCGCTATTTATTCATTTTATGCTCCAATCAAATAATTAAGACATCAAAAATAATTTACTACTTTTTTTTTGGTACATAAATAATTTACTACTTCAAAAATAAAATCAATTCCAATTTGGTCTTTTGTTATAAAAAAATCTTTCAGTTAAAAATAATAATAATAATAATAATAATAATAATAATAAATACACTATCTTAATTAGTAGATTTTTTAGGCCAAATTTGTTGGTCAAAATCAATATAAAGAAAGCAATTATACACATAAATCAAGCAATTATGAAATTTATGCTACTAAAATTGACCAATTGTGAAATTTAGAGAGTTAAAATCAAGTAATTAAATTATCGCTGCAAAAACTCTGTGGAAAATCACACGGGGTACACACACACGTTAAGATACTATTCAATATAATTATTTTTACTTAAAAACTTTATAAGAAAACACACAGGATACACACATTCAAAATACAATTTAAAAACACACGGGTACACGCACATCCAAAAATTATAAAAAAAACACACGGGATAGAAACACATTTAAAAACATATTTTATTTAAAATACCACGTTAGTAATTTTTATTTAAAAAAGTCAACGGGGCTAGGAAATGTAAAACGTTGTAAACTTGAGGGCCAAAATTGAACAATTGAAATTTAGGTTACTAAAATTGATCAATTGTGAAAGTTAGAGAATTAAAATCAAATAATTGAATTATCAATACAAAACATCTGTGGAAAATCAAACGAATACACACAGTCAATATACCATTTAATATAATTATTTTTTTCTTAACAAATTTATAAGAAAACACACAGGATACACACACATATTCAAGATACCATTTAGAAACAGATATGGCAGACACATTCAAAAAATTATTAGAAAACACACGGGGTACAAATAAATTTAAAAATCATATTTTATTTAAAATACCCCATAAGTAATTTTTATTTAAAAAAAGTCAACGCGACTAGGAAATGCAAAATGGGGTAAACTTGAGGGCCAAAATTGAAATTTAGGTGATTAAAATTGAACAATTATAAAACTTAAGGAGTGAAAATCAAATAATTGAACTAGCGATGCAAAATCTCTGGGGAAAATCCTATGGGATAAAAACACTTTCAAGATACCATTCAATATAATTATTTTTTTCTTAAATTTTCTATAGAAAACACACGGAATACATAGACATTCAAGATATTATTTAGAAACACACGGGGTACACATACGTTCAAAAAATTATAAGAAAGCACACGGAGTACAAACACATTTAAAAACATATTTTATTTAAAATACCACATAAGTAATTTTTATTTTTAAAAATTCAGTGGGGCTAGAAAATGCAAAACGTGGTAAAATTGAGGGTCAAAATAGAACAATTGAAATTTAACTGACTAAAGTGAAAATTAGGTTGTTAAAATCAAGTAATTGAGTTATATATATATATATATATATATATATATATATATATATTGATTTTAGTTAACATAATATTTATTTTATACTGTTAAAATATTAAAATAAATAGACAGGGAAAAATTATTAATTCTAGAAATTAAATATTGTGCACGAATTCTATTTGTATCATTGATTATTTTTTATCATTTGATATAAAAATGCTGAATATTGTTGTATATATCCTAACATAATAAAATTTAAATTAATTATGATCATATAAATAACAAAAAAATATCATATTGACATATTTTATGAGTAAAAATTAGCCCGTGGATCGCACGGGTAGTTATGCTAGTATCTAATATTCTAATTCACATTGAGTTATTGACCAGAGAGAAAATAGCGGAACAAAATATGAGGTGTACATATTTTATGCTCTCTTTCAACATCTCTATGTTTTAAAATGAATGTTATTTTAACGTTTTACACATATATTAAATAATTCAATTATCATATTAAAAGAAATATTTTTACTAATCCATAATTATGGGTAGAATTGAAAATTTATTGTATTGGAAATTAAAAATGATATTTATTTTAAAATAATTTTTTTTAACTAAAACGACATTTATTTTTAAACGAAGACACATCAAATTTTCATAGTATGAGTTTATCGAAAATTTAGTTCTATATTTCTTTATAAAAAGTTTACTACTATTTTATTATTTATTATTTGTTGTCACTAAAATAATCTAATGAATTTTTATTTATGGATAAAAATAAGTATGACTTTATTAAAAAAAATAGGTATGTTGTCGGAAATAGGTATGAGCTAATGAGCATGTCCGATCTAATTTTTAAATTTTTATTTTAATTTATTCGATCTCTTTTAAGTGATTTTGATATATAATTTTTTAATAATTATTAATTTTATTGAGATATATTTGTATACAACTGTAAATAATTTTTACATCATTATTAAATATATATTAATAAATTATAAAACTAATTTCTATTAAATTTTTAGGTAAATATAATTATTTTTATAAAAAAATACACATTAAACTATATTTTTTATAATAATTTTCCAATTAAAAGATAATTTTTTATGTATCTATTAATATTATTTTTACAAAAATGACATAAATGTCCAAATAATGGGCCGACCCGAAACTCATTGGGCTAGTATGGCCCAATCTTTAGGACGACTTCATGGACTTGGGCCAAAAAATATTTAATTAATTTTTAATCTTTTTAAGTTAGATGATAAGGATAAAATTTGAAGAAAAAAATAATAAACTAAAAACTATAAGTCCATAAGCTAATTAAAATAACTTATCAAAAATAAGCTATAAGCTAAGGTGGGGTTATTGGATTGAGATTTCGAGTGATTATTTTGACAAAAAAAATCTTGAAGATTTTAAAAGACTTCGTGAGATTATATTGATTTTGAGAGACTGTTTTTAAAAGACATTTTACAATCAAGATTCTTAACACAGAATTTTATGAAAATTATAATATAAAAAAAAAAGTCTTGATTAAATATCTTGATTGAATAACAACGGATTTTGTGGCATTGAAAAAAGAAAAAAAATATTGATTGAATAACACAAGACTTTTAAAATCCATTAAAATTCCTTAAAATCCATTAAAATCCTTCAAAATCTCAATCCAATAAACCCCTGATATAATGAGAGGTGAAAAGATTGAATATCAACTATTTGATTATAATAAATGTCAAGATCAACTTTCTTTAAAAAATATACATTGATTTAACAAAAGTGATTGAAACTAAATGCATAATAATTTTATGGGTCTTGTTAACTAGTGTCTCAAGGGTAATGTTTGTATTGGAAGTTGTGTTTTAATATTTTAAAAAGTAGAATTCACAAATTTCAAAAGTTTATTTACTATTTTTGCTTCCTTAACCATTGCGTTAAAAACAATGTTTATCATTTTCCTAATTTTATATAGATTAAAAAGTGTGAATTTTGTTTTAAAATAACTAAAAATAAAAAATTCAAATATTTATAAAATTTAAAAATATATTTACCCTTTTAACGATTTATCACTTACATGGCCAATTTACTACATAAAAGACTTTAAGGACAAACTCATCACAAATATTTAACTTAAGGCTTTGTTTGGTTTAAGGGATTGTGGAAGGAAGGATTGATAGTGGATGGAAAGCACGTAAATCAAAACATTTTTTGCTGTTTGTTTCAGTGGAACAGCAAGAGAGGAAAGAAAGTTTGCCTAGGACCCACCTGAAAAACAATCCCCTCACAAATGGACGGAAAGTTGAAAGAAACATAGTGTTCCATTATTACCCATAGTACTATTATATGGAGAATCATATACAAATATTCACAAAAAAAAAAGAGAAACATATATAATTATGTCATTTGCATTACCGTAAGAGCCACTATTCATGGGTTTTGAAAAATAATAATTAAATAAAATGCTATTAGGTTGGTCAATGATATAATATTTTTTTTTTAGAATTTTAGAATATTAATATCTCATTCACAAAAAATTAAATAAAACACTCTTAATATCTCATTTCTATTCAAAGGTAATAATGTCATTCACAAAATATATCTCTTTCTTTCCTCTCACTTTCTTTTCACTTTCGTTCATACCAAACAACTAAATAATCATCTTACTTTCCACTTACTTTCTACTCATTTTCAATCCTTCAATAATCTTTCCTCTTACTTTCTTTCCTTCAACTTTCTTCTCTCATCCAAACAAAAAGCCTAAAAGACAACACAATACATTTGACCTTAATTTGAATATTTCACATGAAATAAATTCTTCATTTTTTTATTAAATTAACAATATAATTATATATTACTTGTAAAAAAAACATTTATATATTTAAAATAATTACATATGAACGAATGTAAATGAACAACAAGTTGAATCACTAACTCTATCTTTGTGCATTGCAAAACTAAATTTCTTTTAAAACCACATTTACAAATTCATGAGACACAATGTTGTGTATCTTAAATTTAAAAAATAATTCATATCGCCATATCTGTATCGTATTTTATCTATATTGTATATAGTATCCGGGCTTCATAGATTACCACTTACAAACAACTTTTTGATTTCCATCTCTCTTTTCATCCAAAAAAAATGCAAGAAGGACTGAGGGAGTAGTAAATGAAACGAAAATGTAATGATTACCCGCCATACCTATTACCTAATCTAATCTATCGATCGATCAGTGGATGATCAATCCTTCAGCTCAAGCCTATATAGGGAGTAGTACAAACAGTAATCGCAACTCCCAAAATTAACGTGTTGTGTAATGAGAAGAGCAGAATGAATTGAATGATTAGTTTTTCTGATATTCTGATCAATGGAAGGAAAAGAGTTATGGCCATTGATAGATAAGAAGTGACAAAAAGTGGACATTTGTGTCTGTGAACATCAAGTTAAGAATGAAACATTGTGGGACCCATTAGTATGGTGATGATAAATGTAGCACACGTGCGACCAGCCGCCGGCAATTCATCTATCCACCGACTCTCTCTCTCTCTTCTGTCTTTCTTTCTTTCCCATGCTCTGGTCATAGACTCGACAAGTGTGTGTGACTGTGAGTGAGTAGAGTATACACTGTTGTTTTGAACTCTATACCCTACGAATACAGAATACAGATAGAATACCCATCTTGTATCTTGATTTGATAGCTATTTTACCTTTTTGTTTTTGCTTTCTTTCTTCCTTCTACTCATTCATTTTCAACATTAATGGCCGGCTTCATCTAATGCTATCCATACAAGATTGTTTATAGGCCATGGCTATTAGATATGGAAATAGATCATGCCCGTCTATTGCAAGTAAGAAAGTTTGGTTCGATTTTGTTGAATATACTGTTGTTGACTCCACGGGCGAATCTAGCATAAGGGCTGCTAGGGCACTAGCCCTCCCGAAATATTTTGATATTTTAAAAGTTAAATTTAGATAAAATTGATATTTGTAGAGATTAATTTAGGGTAAAGTTGATTTTATTTTTTTTGTTCAAAAGTGAGATTTTTTATGGCAAAACAAATATTTTGGTGTATTAGAATTTAGTTTAGAGTAAAAATGAGATTTTTAAGGATTAGCTTAGGACAAAACTGAGATTATTTTTTTCAAAATTAAAATTTTTATTTACGTTTAAAATTTTGCCCGAGCTTCATAATTTTTTTGGCTCCCCCACTAGTTGACTCAAATTCACTTTAAATGTGAGGGTGAGTGTTTAATATATATTGTTGGAGGTTTTTTGAAATTGTTTAGGTTCTTGATTGTTCCGAGCTCTCGAGTGTATAAATAATAAAGATAATCTTATCTTACAAGCTAACTTTTGCAATTGAGATAAAAACATATTTAACATGTTTGAATCAATTTAGAATAAAAAATCATTCCATCTAAAGAGAAAATACAAAAATATACTGTATTTTAAAATGAAACTAAAATATACAATACAAAAATATATTTTTCTATTGAAACTAAAATATACAATACAAAAATATATACAATACTAAAATATTTACTTCAATACAGAAAATACAAAAATATTTTTCTATTGAAACTAAAATACTTCAATACAAAAATATATTTTACTTCGATTCAATTTGTTTGATTTTTAAATAAACAATATAAAAATATTTGTAAATATAAAAAATATATTTTAACTGTTAAAAAAAATTATACAAGCAACTAATAAATATATTGCTAAATGAAACTAAGGAAAAGATTTGAAAGAGACGAAACAAAAGAGATAACATAAATACTCCTCCACACTAAAATATAAATCAATTTAAAAATATTGTAGCAAAATATAAGTCACTTTGCAATACAAATGAAACATTTAATATTATTTTTTTTATTATACTTTTAATTATTTATTACTTTATCTTCTTTTACTTTTTTAATTTATCATTTTCATACCGTTAATGAAAGACAATTTTTGTAAACTAATTTGTAAAAAATATAACTAAAACAATATATACAAAAATAAATTACATGACATTGGATAATTTTTTTTTTTGAACAAGACATTGGATAATTGATATACCACATATAACCAGATTTTATGGACCATAATAGTGTTCACCCATTAAAATTTGTTAGTATCACTTTCTTATCATTATCATCAATCATGGCAATGATGGTCGTTGTTGCCTTCATTCATAATTATATTTAGAAAATTTTACTAGGTTGTGACTGCCAAATTATATGATACAATAAAATTGTCCCACCATGCTATATATAATAAGAGAACTGTGATGTAACGCATTACATGTGAGGCACATGATACGTAGTAAATTACAATTTACAAATACAATATAATTAATTACCTACTTACTAAATGAATTTATTTAATTAATCATGCATAAATCCAATTTGCTTGGATAATTCCATGACACCGACCATCATAGACTTATAATAGTATGTACTCAATGACGCAAACAAATTTCGTTGGTCTAATGTTCTCATTCAATTCATTAAAAATATAGTTCTCATTTAACAAGAAATTAAACTAATTAGAATTCCCAACTTCTGGCAGTGTGTCTATATCTCGTTTGGCTGGTATGCTCATATTGTATCATTCAATATTCAATGTTCCACTGCACTGTCACTTCAAAAATATACTCATGAATTGAAATTGATTCTATAAAAAAAGAAAGAAGCAATATATGAATGCAAGATTTAAAAAAAAAGTGATTTTGTTTTAAAATATTTTGGTGGAAATTGAATGGAAACGATGAAGAAAAGAACTTTGTATAATATGAATAAAAGTTGCATTAAGGTGTTAATTTAAAAAGTTGTAAGTCTCACATTGGTAAGACTACATACTTTAAAAGTGTTTATATATTGTAGGAAACTCATTTGGGGTGTGCCCTAAAGGGTATACCGTTTTGTGAACGGAAGAGAACACACTCAATGTTACCATCATATTAGGAATCTATACAACTGTATTTGGAGGGAATTTTTGGTACATGAAATTGTAAGTTATAAAAAATTCACATATAAAATAAAAGTAGAGCATTCATTAATGTTCGACTTAATAATTCTAATATTTTCTGTCATTTAGATTAGGATATGTGGACTTGAACAAATTCTAGACACAAATATTTTCAATTGCAAACGGCCTAAATGAATACAATAATAACTTACAAAAGATATTGAACATAGATAATTAGATATTAGAGATATTCTATCATTAATTAAAAGATATTCATAATGAAGATCAGCTAACATGTGAACGGCTTAATTATAATATTTTCTTTTCTTAGTAATTTTCAAAAAAATTAAAACTAATTTGTGAACATATTTGCTGGAATTTTTTTATTAGGGGATAGACTTGCACACCTCATATAGAAAAATGAAGAATTTTTAAATTTGAACTCGAACCCATATGGTACATAATAAAGAAGATATAACTGATTACCTAAAAAAAGAAGGCATAACTTCAATCTTAACTAAAGTGTTGTATTTTATTCACTAACCATCTTATTTTAAAAATCCTAACTGGATTTTATTGAATATGCAGGCCGCAGTACTCTAAACCAAATCATGGATAATGATAGTTTAACTTATGTAACATGACTTGAGCCATGTTTTTGTCTCATGTATGAAATTTGTATACTATAGAGCAATAAAAAAAAATGGTGACATACCATGTTTGGTGAGTTTGACCAGTGGCTAAAACAGTGCCTAAAATCGTGTTGCATCTAATAAAGATAGCACAGATAATATACAAAGATTCCATTTTGTTTTTATTTCTTTTATATATATGGTCAATCTCTATTTTAAATTTTATGTAATTCCTTTTTATTTTTGGTAGGGAATTCGAAGGAAAATACCAACTATAGAAAAGAAAACATAAAATATTGGTAGAAAAAAGTGGGATAATGAAAAGAGATATAATCTTAATAGTTTATAAAGAGTGAGATATATCTCACATTTCAAATCAATTATGTAAGGTAAGTCTATGAGATTAGCTAAATTGGTTAGATATATTATACGAAATTTCGTGCAAAGATTCAGGTTCGAATTCGAGTATGTCCACTTATTCACCTTTAAGGGGTGAATTTTTAGCCACTAGACTAATTTACCAAAAAAAAAAAAAATTATGTAAGGTAAATTAGGTTAGATTCAATGTACAAATTTAATGTGGTACTATCATAAACTATATCCATGACCACCCACCAAATTATCCATGTTTCAAATTTAATAGTGGACGAGAGTAGTGTACCCAGAAAAACTCATGTCCTACATCAAAAATATCATAAAAGACTTTTTATAAATGATATTTTCAGTCTACGTTTAGCTTCTAAATTTCATTTTACTTAAGTGGTTTTATCCCATTTTGCACTGGATAAAGACATAACAATCAAAGAAATTGCAAATTATTAATACATAGTGATAGTACAACAGCATGCAATTATTACCACCCTCTGGTTTAAAATTTAAGGTCTAACATTACATTAAAAATAATACTCTTTTATAACTCAATAATTGATACAAATACAAATGCGCAAGGCTACTCTTAACTGTTATTCACGCTACACCGCTGCAAAGTAATCTTTGCTAAGTTTGGGGTCAGGTTTCATGGATTTCTCCCCAGGCTTCCACCCAGCAGGGCAGACTTCATCTGGATTCTCCTGCACGTACTGCAAGGCCTGCAAGACCGATACAAATAAAAGGAACAAAGAAATCACAATCATGTACACGGTAGACTGGAAATAGAAGTAAGGAAATAAACATGTTATATTCTAAATAGAATATTGTTCGATCTTGATGTGGTTCTAATTAGTCTTATAATCACCTGAAGTGTTCTCTTTGTCTCGTCAACACTTCTACCAATTCCCAAGTTGTTGATGGTAGAATGCTGAATAACTCCTTCCTTGTCAATAATGAACAAACCTCTCAATGCAATTCCCTGCATCATTGAATATGTTTCGGTACATTATGACACAAGTCCAAAATAGTTAATAGCGGAATGAAAGACAATAGTTTACATCCCAGAGAACATTGAAACATGCATCATACATAAGTAACACTACTTTCTTATGTTAGAACATACCTGATCAGGAATGAGAACACCATAAGATTTTGATATGGATTTGGTGACATCGGAAACCAGAGGATAATTCAAGTCACCAAGGCCACCTGACTTTCTATCTGTTTGAACCCATGCAAGATGCGAGAACTACACAATGAAAACAATAGCATCACTAATAAAAAAGAAACAAATGCTCGAATTTTCGTTACATAGATTAGGTCACAGAAATAAAAACACAAAAAACCTATTAGATACTAACACAAACAATTTTGTTTTTCAAGGTTGGATCCTTGCTATCTATGCAAAAGTCATGGGAATAAGTTTACAAATTCTATGACCTCGTTACATATGTAGACCAACAAAAGAAATATTACAATTATCTACGTTTGAATGAAGTGTCTACTTAAGATTTCCCCTTTCCTTTATTTATGAAGTAATTACATTACATATGACAATACTCTTTATTCAATTCAGCAAGTATTTAGAGACATGAAAATATGATATGCATGAACTTTTAACCTTATGGTAAGAATTAATTTATCTCTACAAAATATATCCTTAAGCAGTACGAAGTCTATAAAAGGGCTTAATCATTTACAATTGCTTCATTTTATTGGCTAGCTAATAGACAGCAAGTAGACGTATGTAATAATTAAGCAAGACATGAACTTATGTACACTCACACCCCATTTACTTGGTCAAGTGGTCAACAAAAAAAAAAAAAAAGAAACAGTGTAAACTAACGCACCACACTGTCAACTGAAACACCTAAAATCTCGGTATTTATTGCCTCAAACTCTGCATGTCGGTCACTGAAAGCAGTGATTTCTGCAGTCGAGATGCAAACATTACTGTTAGGAAGTTGAGGGAAGAAAATCAAAAGCACAACTAGATAACCTTGACTAACCAACCTGTTGGACAAACAAAGGTGAAGTCCAATGGGTAGAAAAAGAGGATAACGTACTTCTTCCCAATGTAATCAGAGAGTTTGACCTGAAATGACGATGCTTTAGCCAAAAAACATGAAATTTTCCAAAAGCAATAAATAAAAATGACTAGATAATAGATAAAAAATTTCAAGCTATGAAGAATCAGTATTCATATTTGCTTTGGCAGGTGGCAGCGTACATTGATAAATTCCTGATCAAAAACAGCCTCTGCTTCAAAATCAGGTGCTGCATTTCCAACCAATGGAAGCTCACTCTGTGAAGATCAAACCAGAAATTTAAAGATTATCGTTAGACTAAGATTTAGTGATTAAAGAAAAGATTCTCAAAAACAAGAATGAACTAAAATTTTTGAAGAAATTTCAACACTTTATACTTAAAATACTTAAATGCATTAAAGCATTCCAGCTCAAAGTAAGGCCCCGTTTGGATAAACAACTAACAGAATTGAGTTTAGTAGAATTGATTTATGTTTAGATACATTCAACTAAAAGTGAGTTGAACATTAAATTTCAGTGTAAAAATCAATTCTAAAGTCAGAAACTACTATTCCTAACTTCAAGTAGAATCAATTACGGAAGCAGAATCAATTCTACTACTTCAGATCAACCAAACATGTCAGAGTTGATTCTGCACATCTAGAATCATTTCTAAGCCCTATAGAATTGAAACCAAACATACACTAACTTGGAGAGCTTACGAAAATAAACCAAAAACAACTTATAGCCATATCATAAATTGTTTTCATAATAGATAAGCTCAAATAAATAGACAAGCTCAAATAAATAAGTCAATCCAAGGTGACCCTAAAATTTAAGCAATTAAAGACAAAAACGAACATGTACCAGAAACATTGTACAAATTCCAATACTTCGTGCTTAAAAATACCCAAATGTAATATATCAAAAAAAAAAAAAAAAACCCAAATGTACCAAAGCAATCTTGCTCAAATAAAAATAACTTACACAATCAAAACCAATTACTGTGTTTAGAAATTCAATTATCAATCAATGTTCAATTAACATACAAAGGTTCAAAATTCAGATACAGAAAAACACACACACACACACAGCAATAATAAATAAAAGAAACTAACAATGCAGAAAATTTCTAAAATCAAAATTGAATTATCAAAAAATTGGGGGAAATACTTACAGAAGCTTTAACAAGGAAGCTATTGCGGCGAGAAGAGGGACGAGTGAAGGAAAGTGAAGGGAGTGAGAAGGATTTGGGGATAGAGAGAGTTGAATTGAGTTTTTTGGGAGAGAAGAGTGATAATTTAGGGTTTAAGGATAAGAGAGAAGAAGCAGAGGCAGTAGCTGAGCATGCCATTGGGAGTGTTTGGATGATGGGAAGAAGAGGAACTATGAGGTTGAAATGAAGTGGGTTGGGGTGTGTGGGGTTAAGTTAAGATGAAAAGATAAAAGTGGAGAAACAAAAAGGCTTAGAACAGGGGTTGGTTCAGAATTGTCTATACTCGTACGTTACGATTACAATTTACAACAAGAGATACTCTCTTTTTTCTTACATGGTAAAAGATGAATGTGTAAATCTTGTTAATTACATTGTAGAAAGATAATCAAGCAATAAATTTTGTCATTACTTTTTTGAATTGTAAAATTGATTCTTTTAAAAATTACGGTTATAGACTTGGAAGAAACAATGCCGTTATGCATGATCTTTTGAACTCTATTTAAAAGATTCATGGTCTTTGGTAATAGAAAATCAAAAATGTCAAATGCAAATGGTATAAAAACATGTTGACTATTCGAACATATTTTCATGTTAAGCAACTTTGCTTGAAGCAGCTTTGAAGGTCGTCTGTCCCACAATGAAATCGTGAGTCTTCAATCTCACAAGTGAAGAAACCTCAATCAAGTCTACGCACGCATGTTTTCCTCTTACTCATCCATACACTAAAATGTCTGTTTGCCTAAGTGTCGATCTTCCTTCTTGTAGGTCAGTTAAGAAGTTCACATGCGCATCTTATTTTACAGATACTCCCGCCCGTCTATATATATATGGGGGGAAGTTAGCAAACATTCTTCTGCTGAATTACTCCGCGCGCCCCCCACCTTTTTCTCCGCGCGCCCCCCACACACCCCCTTACTCACGCGCGCCCCCCAGTTACTTCACCCCCCCCCACCCCAATTACTGTGCGCGCCCCCCAATCCCCCCCCCCCCCAAAACCCTCCTTTTTTTTTATTTATGTTTTTTTTAAAACTTTTTTTTTAAATTTTTGTTATTCATTTGAATTAAATATTATAAGAATATATTTTCAATGTTTATAGCTTTATTTTGATTTAAAATTATATACTAAAAATGTACTATAATTATGATTTATGTATGACAGCAAAGATGGTTTTGACATACTAATAATAATTTAATAATAATAATTTTATTATTATTGTTAAATTATTTTAGGGTATCGAAACCATTATACCATACTAATGGTTTCAGTTTATAACATCTTGAAACCATTTAACAATATTTATGGTTTCAAAGATTTATTTTATGATTTCAGTCATAATCATTATTTAACTCAATTTCATTGTTTTTTTACTTTATTAGAAACCATATCATCTTGTTTTAATATTTGACTCAATTTTTTTTCTTTTTTAGGGTATTAAACCATTCGAAACCATTAGAACATACTAATGGTTTCAGTTTATAACGTCTTGAAACCATTTAACAATGTTTATGGTTTCAAAGATCTATTTTATGATTTCAGTCATAATCATTATTTAACTCAATTTCATTGTTTATTTACTTTATTAGAAACCATATCATCTTGTTTTAATATTTGACTCATTTTTTTTTCTTGTTTAGGGTATTAAACCATTCGAAACCATTAGAACATATTAATGGTTTCAGTTTATAACGTCTTGAAACCATTTAACAATGATTATGGTTTCAAAGATCTATTTTATGATTTCAGTCATAATCCTTATTTAAATCCATTTAGCAATAACAATTTCATTGTTTTTTTACTTTATTAGAAACTATATCATCTTGTATTAATATTTGACTCAATTTTTTCTATTTAGGGTATCGAAACCATTAGAACATACTAATGGTTTCAGTTTATAACGTCTTGAAACCATTTAACAATGTTTATGGTTTCAAAGATCTATTTTATGATTTCAGTCATAATCATCTTGTATTAATATTTGACTCAATTTTTTTCTATTTAGGGGATCGAAACCATTAGATCATATTAATGGTTTCAGTTTATAACGTCTAGAAACCATTTAACAATATTTATGGTTTCAAAGATCTATTATGAAATTATTCCACCCCAAAATAATTTGGGCATGATTTTAGTTTAATAAATAAATTAAATTAAATTAATAAAAAAAAAGTAAAAAAAAACAATTAATAAAAAAAAGTAAAAAAAAAACAATTAAAAAAAAAAGGGTTGGGGGGGGGGGTGGGTGGGTTGGGGGGCGCGCGAAGCAAATGGGTGGGGGGGTTTGGGGGGCGCGCGTGAGTAATGGGGGGGATGGGGGGCGCTCGCGAGTAATTATGGGGGGGGGGGCGCGTGAGTAATTTGGTGGGTGGAGGGTTGCTAACTTCCTCCCACATGATTTTAGGTGGGAGGATGTTAGCAGCCCCCTATATATATATATATATATCATAAAAGACATCTCTCACAAAGTCATGTCTATATTTAAAGTCTGGAAGTTTCTTACAATGAACTGCATGTTCTCCAAATGAGTCCAAGCACGCCTTACGACAAACTGTACACACTTCATCAATAAAAAATAAAGAAATCATGAGGCGATACCGCAAAATGGTACGATACTCTACCAGCGACATATGTTAACATAACTCACATGTCCCTTAACTCTTACGGCGATAAAGAAAATACTCTCTCGTTGTTTTATTTCCTTTTCATAGTGACTCGGCAACCATATTCATCAACTCTTTAAATTCAATCATTTCATTTTTTTCACTCTTTATTCTTAACCACTTTCAATATCTTCTTTTCTTCTTTTTACCACCACTTGCTATAAAAGAATGATCTTGTGATGATATTTAAAATCAAAATGAGGAGCTTCAAAACTCTTCAAATGCATCTTATTCCGTGCAACATGGTCATCAATGTCTTATGGTTTGTTTGGTTTAAAAGAGAAGTTGTGAAGAGAGAAGGTAAGAGATAATGTGAGAAGAGAGAAAGAGGTGAGAAATAAGGTAGATTTGAGGTATTGATTGGTTTAAGAGAAAAATCAGAGAAATAGAAAAGAGAAGTGTTGATTGTTTAATGCCTAATTGTTAAAAAATCTTTTCAACAAAAGAGAGGGGTAATAATGGAAAAAGTATAAATGTTATTTGTCTTATATGTTTTCTTCTCATCTTTGAGTAGAAAAAAAAAATCTTTTCAACAAAAGAGGGGTAATAATAGAAAAAGTATAAATGTTATTTGTCTTATATGTATCTATGAATTTCCTTGTTTCTCATATTTATAGGGAAGATAATTGTGGTGCCGACTCTTTGACTAATATTGGTCTTTCTTTAGCTATTGACTCTTCTTTTGCTTGGTAGAACAACATACCCCATCAAATTGGTGCCGATTTGATTAAAAATAGAAAGGATTTACCTTATTATAGGTTTTGTTAATTTTTGTTGAGGGTTAGGTTCATGCCCCTCCCCCCCCCCCTCTCTTTTCTTTGTACTTTTTTCAATATATTTGGGGCTTGCATTTCTTGCAAGCTACTGTGTTTAAAAAAAAATGCATGAGCCTACATGTTTTTATCTCTCTTTCCTATTTCACCTCTACACCAATCAAGAGAAATTGGTCACCTCTCTTCAATTTCTCTCTTAATAATTTCTCTCTTCACAAAATCACCTCAACCAAACACACCCTTAAAGTTTCAACAAAATCTTCATTAATGATCGATGAACTTCATTTTCTTGTCTCTTTTGAAGTTCGTGATTCATTTTCTTGTCTCCTTTGTGTTAGGACATCGAGGGGGCAGTTTGGGATCAACCTCATTGGGTCCAAGGGCATCGATACAAGTGAGTTTGACACACACTCTTACCAAAAACCTTAAGGCAATGGTTTATGGGTCATCTCACTTACAAATGCTCAAGTCTCCACATTTCCAACCAATGTGGGACTTCCCCACACTACTCACACTTGAGTTTCTCAACACTCCCCCTCAAGTGTGAGTCTAACAATGCTCCCCCTCAAGCGGAAGCTTATACCACTATTGATATTTTACTTTTCTCAGCGGGTCCCTTTCTCTTGAACCAGAGGCTCGTGATACCACTGTTAGGACATTGAGGGGGCAACCATGGGATCATCCACATTGGGTCCAAGAACATCGATACAAGTGAGTTTGACACCAAACTTTTAGGACAATGAGTTTATGGGTCTTCTCACTTATAAACGTTCAAGCCTCCATATTTCCAACCAATGTAGAATTTCCCTACACTACTCACACTTGAGTTTCTCAACATTTAAGAATAACATCTTATCATAATTTAGAAGTGAAACATTTTTTCAATTTCTGGCTTTGAGTTTTGACTAAAAAAATAAGTTTAAAAAAATTTATACAACTATTAAGTAATAAAATACTACAAAATACAAAATTTATACTTCTAGATGAGCATCCGATAATTATGTAGTTAAAATCCAAAAAAAATCACTCATACCACCTTTAAAAATATCGTAATATTTGGCGAAATTTATTTCAATGTTTTTCAACAGTGTTTTATCTTGACTTTATCAATTTTGTTTCCAAACAATTAAATGCAGTCGTACCACCTTTTTTTTTGTTAGATAGCCTAGTGTCTAGAATCCCGACACTTAAAGATGAATAAGTGAGCGTACCCGAGTTCGAACCCGAATCCCGACACTTTCGTACAATATGTCCAACAAATTGAGCTAAGCTCATGGGACATACCACCTTTTTAATTATTATTATTATTATCGTTATTCTTTTTTCTTAAATATATACTCCCTCTGACCTTATCTATAAGCAAAAGTTACTTTTTAGATTCATTCAACAAGTGACGTATCTAACTCATAAATAAGATTAGATACATCACTTGTTCAATGA
Organism: Trifolium dubium; assembly: GCA_951804385.1. NCBI lineage: Eukaryota > Viridiplantae > Streptophyta > Magnoliopsida > Fabales > Fabaceae > Trifolium > Trifolium dubium. The sequence goes on from OX638070.1 coordinate 11,906,289, forward strand.
ACCTAAAAGGTAACTTTTGCTTATAAATAAGGATGGAGGAAATATATATATATATAGTATGTATCATATTAAAATGCTATATTTACGTGAGAATGTGAGAATAAATTCTCGTATAATACACACTCTTTCTCTAACGTTAGACTAAATATCATGTAATAATTTGTGGCTTAGTGGTCGTCCTTTGATTTTTCTTCTATAGGTCGTGAATTTGATTCCTCATTCATAGTTCATACATTTTGTTTTTTTCTTCTTTTCTTCAACATATTGGATTTTTTTTGGACAAGACTTAAGCGCATTTTTTTAGTTATATTTTTTGTATGGTTCTTAACATAAAATTGAATTTGTGGTTATAACAAACTTTAAAAAATTATGAATTTGAGAAAATCATAATTTGTTATGTTAAAAACATACGAAAAGTATCTAAAGAAATGCACTTAAGTTTTACTTTTTTTTGTAATAAAACATTGGATTTAAAATTTAATTAGTCTTTACTATAAAATAAATCAAACATTCCACTAAATCAACAATAAATTATGCTCACTTACGTTCCAAAAAAAATTATGTTCATATATTTAATTAATAATATATATAATTTATAACTATTTGATTGTTGTTTTCCTATTTGTGTACGTTAATTTATTCTTCTCTCTGTTACATTATTATCTTGTTTCTATGTATTGTCTCACTTCATTTTTTTTTATTCGTTCTTTTGGGTTGTCTCACAGCTTTCTTCTTCTTATTTCTTTTAAATTTATGTTGTCTCAATGATGTTTTATTATAGTTTTTAAAAATTATAATTTATATGTTAAATATACAAATTATATTGTATGCAAAATATTTCCAAGTCACACTTAATGCATAATATACTATTCTTAGTTATGCAAATTAATTTCTTTTTAATCCAGCATGTATTTATTACAACTTAATATTTTTTAATAATTTATTACAACTTAATTGTTTTGTTTATAATATATTTGTATATTTAACTTATATATTGTAAAAAAAATTACAATTCACCCAAATTTTTCAGTCTATTTCCATCACTGCTTATTTTAGTTGTAATATTTTCATACATGTGAAGATACTATACACTTTGTTAACATTTTCAAATTCATACATGAAAAGCAGCAACAAGAGCATCGTCTATGACTCTAGTCGTCAATGTCCCATAATTACCATCATTGGTTGGTAATTGAATTGTTATTTCAATGTCGTAAGCTATAAAAATGATTGAACAACGTTAATAAATATAAGGCTTAAATATATATTTGATCCTTTACGTTTATTTTAGGTTTTAATTTGGTCCTTATGTTTAAAAAGTTTCAAATTAATCCTTATAGTTAAATTTTTGTTTGAGTCGTCCACCTAACTAACATATTTTCATACATGGACAAATTAGGAAGGTGACATGTATAATGTTTAGAATAAATTAACTCAAAATTTAACAGAAAGTTAGAAGAAATTAATTCAAAATTTAACAAAAAAGACCAATTTATGTTAAAATCAGTAATGTAAGGGACCAAATTGAAACTTTTTAACTTTAAATGCAAGGGATCAAATTAAAACTTTTTAACTTTTTAAACGTAAGGGATCAATTTTTTTTTTTTTTTGTGGTGTTACTTTGATCAAATTGAAATTTAAAATAAACGTAAGGGACCGAATATGTGATTAAGCTTAAATATAATTAACATAAAGTCTCAGTAACATTGTTAAACGTCACAATGCAATACTACTTCAAATAAGAACAACAAACATAATAATAATTATAATAATAATAATTAAAAAAATTCATGCAATATAAACCATTTAGGTTAAAAAATCATTTTCATAATTTAACCACTTTGATGTGTTTTACACTATTTTTTATAAACCCACCTAAAGCAATTTCATCCCTATAACTTCTTGAAGCTTGTTTTGTGAGATACGTTTTGATTTCCAAATTCAGCATTTACTTCAGGTATACCTAAAGCAAAATACACGTCTGCTCGTTTGTAGGCTCGACCATCTTGTTTTTCCTAAAACAATGCACCATATAGTGTATGAGGATACATGTCAGCATCTAAATAGATGGACAAATCATTGCATATATAACATATTATCTCTTGTTTTTGCCAATGACTTTGCGCCTAACATATGGGGAATACTTTGCTTTTGACGATTCTTCGCATTTTGATGTGCTTTCGCCTATATTAGAATACAGTCAATACATCAAAAAACTAAAATTATGAACAAAGTCTAAAATAATTCAAATTATTGTTATTACCATACTTTTTAGCAGTATTTCTCTTTCTATACCATACCTCCTTATATGCAAAAGATGTTTCATGTCTTCCATTCACAGTCATATGAAATCCCTCACAAAAAACTGCACTCAAGAATAAGGAAACACGATAACACAAATGAGATAAATTATTGTGATTAACTATTATATGATAGGAATCTACAAACTTGGCAGCTTAACCATAATCTTAAGTGTAGCTAGTAGCTACTTTAGACTGTAGTTACATCCTATTATGGAATGAAACTGGTATTCAAACAAGACAAGAGTTTTCTAATATAATTAACTTAATTCTTATTAAATGTTGGTTTTAACATCAGTAATTTAGCACAATTTGATAATATTGGAAACAAGTAAAAAGATTATGACTAGAGATGATACATGGTGTATGTAGTTTAATGTTTTGCTATTTAGAGAGTAACAAATTAAATGGCTTATAGATCTGTTTGTTTGTGTGTGTCCTTCAATGTTTTGACACTGAACTTTGTTGAACTGAACTTTGCTGAATATTGTGCTACCAAACAAGTGACTTAGTTAGTGCAAATAGTGGTACTCTATCAAACAAGGTTGTTAAACTCGAGTTTTTACCTCAACTCGTTTTGACTAGGTGAAATCGACTCGTAAACTCGAATCATAAAATCGTACGAGTTTACTCCTTATTAAAATAATATGAAAATGTTTCTTTTTTGCAATGAATAATATTAAAATTATTATATATGTGATATATATACTTATATAATACTATAAATGCATCAATAACTCTAAATTTCAACTTGATTATAAAACAAAAAATATACCAATTTATCATAATAAAGTGTCATGCATATAAATTTATAATCGATCACCTTAAATTATCACACCAAATCATAAAAAACATTAACAAAAAAAAAAGAGTTTAATAAGTTACTAAAAAATAAAAATCGGATAAAATCAAATTAAATCAACTCGATTTTACCCGATTTTACTACGAGTTAACTCGTTCAAAATTGTTTTTTACACGAGTTTACCAAAAATCGAGTTTACCTCAGAGTCAACTCATTTTTTATACCTAAACTCGTAAAATCGTACTAGTTTACGATTTAAATCGAGAGTTTAACAACATTGCTATCAAGTAACTTTTCCTAATTTCTAACCGGTAATTCTTTAAAAATGTACTATCAAATAACTCTTTCTAAGTGAAAAACTGTTCAACATGTTCCTTGTTCATAATCTGTTATCAATTTATTTCCATAAGCTATCCAGTATAGCTTATAAAAATAGCTTAGTCTATGCTTGATATCACTGCGCGAGTGTCAGAATCGCAGTGACCCGCCGTGATTTTAAAGAAGCTATAAGTTGTAGCTTCTGTAAAATTACGGTGAATCGCCATAATTCTGACACCCCATTGTGATACCAAACATTAACTTATACCATAATCAAAAATCATTTGACTTATATCACAATCCCAATTCCAATTCCAATAACAAATAGGACATATAGCTTCACATGAACTTGGATGTATAACTTATAGCCATTCCCCTGTGGGATCGATACACTATTTATTTATTACTTGCTGCTTTTGACTGTGTATACTTGCACACATTTAAGGACAAACACAAATCAACATGTATTTTTAAATGATTTTTTTCCCAAACATGTTTAGAACATCATAAAACGGGCTCAAAATTTGATTTTTAAGTCATGATTTCATTATTTTATTCTTGAACTTTTGCTGTTTAAAGAATTTATAATTAATTGATATCTTGTTAAAAAATTCTAAATTTTAGTTAATAAATTTTATATGATATTTTAAACAAGTCCATAAAAAATCACTTAAAAAATTAAGAGTTTAATTATAATTAAGTAAATTTTAGTTTTAGTTGGGACCAAAACTATGTGAAAGAAACAATTTATAAGGACTAAAAATATAATAAAAATTAAATAAGGACTTAAGTTAAAAGATCCGTATTTTATAGGGACTAAAAACATATTTAACCCTAATAATAATAATAATAATAAATTTATAAATATTTCCACTTTTTTCTTAATAACTATTTTGACACGTAGACGAAATGACAAATTATTAGAAACTCATTTACACAAACAAAGAAGAGAGACCGATGTTTGAACTTCGGTTTTGGATATCTGACCTAACAATTTTGGCTTTTTCTATTAGTAGAATTAAGAGTTATAAACTTTTCTTAATAATTTTCTAGCTAATAGGATAATAGAAATAGAAAATATGTAAGAACAAAAAATGTAAGAGAAATAAAAGTTGAGGTATTTTCACAATAATAAATAAATTAATATTAGTCCTAAAATCTTAACTCAAATAGTAGAAAATATTAAAATGGTTAGATTGGACGTTTACAACGGAGATTTCAACCTTGGTCATCATTTTCCATGGATTACCATTTTTTTTTGACTAAAATAAAAAATATTCATTCATTCAAACTGGTAGAGTACATCAAATTCAAAGTAAAAATTCAATACCGCTAAAAACGAAAAAGGATGAATCTGCGAACAAATTCACAACATCTAAGTCAATAGCATAAAGCAGTATACTCATGCCTACAAATAATGTTATATAACTAAAGTAACCGAAACACCTATGCTTCCCGATTTGCATCGTTGACGAACTATATCATTGAGTGAATTAGTAGTTGACCAAAGCTGCTCTACCAATCCAATCAAACAAACACCACACAAAGACGTAAAAATAAACATCATACAAAAATAGAAAATCAATCGTCGCATTGAGATGAAATCACATAGAAAGTTAATCTATGTGAAAAATCATTTATTTAAATTAAAACAGAAGAAAAAAAAATCCAAAAAAGAAAATGTCCATATTGCAATAAAAAACAAAGAAAATAGTAGTCATTATATAATTTGTTTTTTATTTTGTCTTTTTTGTTCACGTAGTAGTTCCCTCCACATCTATCCGAAACAAAATTCCCTCCCTCCTTCCCTCGTTTTCTGCTTTCCTCCTTCTCTACGCCCTAACCTCCTTCCATTTCTCTCTTTCTCTCTCTAAACCCCCACTTTCTCTCTCTAAAACCCTACTTCTCTCCGATCTTCCACCATTTCCCTCAATTCTCAACTTCTATTCCGATTTCATCACCTCTCTAACCGCTGCCAATTTTTCATCTCAATGTCCGGTGGTTCTGGACCTTCCGACCGCGGCTCGATGGAGGTTGCTGCCGGAGCACCGATTCGACCTCCGTTGAAGCGTCATCTCGCGTTTGTTTCGACGAGGCCGCCATTTGCACCTACGGATGAGTATCACAGTTTCGCCGCCGTCGACTCTAGGAAAGTCCCCGATCATGTTACTGAAGCTGTCATTGTTAGATCTCCGGTGAGTTGTGAGTTTTGGTTTTTTTGTTGTTGGATTTTGTTTCGTAATTGTGATTGTTTTGTTGTTTTTGCTTCTGCGGAATCGGAATTGATAATTTTTTTTTTTGTTTTAGTGATTTTGTTTTTCTTCTTTTTGTGGAGTTAGTTGGATTCATCTTCATATGTTTTTGATTTTGGTTTATTGGAGTAAAATTTTGATTATATTTTACTCAATTTTGTTTATTAATTTCATGTTGAAAAGTCTGAGATTATTTTCAACACTGGATCCAAACTCAATTTAGGTAATCAATTTTGGAGGTATTTTTCCGAGGCTTTGAATTTTCTCTAGTATGGTAATTCTGTGCAAAATTGTGTAGAAAATATGTTCGTCGGATACGATTATTGTACATTGGTATGTTCATTTGCAGTTTTGCTCTTGAATGCATGCTTATTCTTTGTTAACTGATTTACATGTTTTTGTTATGTGTAGTTCATTAAGTGTGAGCAGCTTGGTTATGGTTACTTAAGAACTCTTTTGATAAGATTGAATTGCTTTATTTTCTATGAAGCAGAGACTCATACACTGACATTGACACGGGACATGATACAGATAAAAATTTGATAGAATGATATAATTCAATGTAACTGTAAGTGTCGGTGTTGGACATGCAACACTCGTACACGCCTGATCCGAGGAGTGTCTGTGCTTCATAGTTTATTTTGCATGTTAACTTTTATATTTAGCATTGTTATAAATATGTTTGTATATATCAAAGAATGAATTGCTAGTTTTACTTGGTTTGGTTGGATGCATTATATCACCTCAATCTCGCCTATATATTAATGTGTTTGTGTGTGTGTGTCTTTGTCATTGCTTTTCTCGTGCTAATCTTATTGTTTATGAACATGATGGTGGTGCCAGCTCATAAAGCGGAAGAACGGAATGAATGAAAGTGAAGGAGAGTCACAAAAGTGGAATAACAGCCCTGGATACACTAACGTAATGAATAGTCCCTTTAAAACTCCTGTGTCTGCAAAAGAGGGAAGGACACACAAGTCAAGGGTTTCCAAAGAAGGCAGATTATGTCCTCCAACACCCATCTCAAATACTGGTCAGAAAATTTTCCCATTATCTTCCTGTTGATCCAAGTTCACTATTCCCATATTTGAATTGTAATTTGGTTCTTCCTTGTTGTATCTCAGCTTATAGTTTCTGATGACATGCAGGTTCCCCTTCTCCGCTTACTCCTGCTGGTAGCTGTCGTTATGACAGTTCCTTAGGTAATTTTGGATGCAATTTTAATCAACAAGCTCTTCACATTTCACCTTCCTGACGTGTATGACTAATGTATTTATTCTTACAAGAATAAACATGACAAAGTTATACCAAAACTTTACAGGTCTCTTGACAAAAAAGTTCATCAATTTGATCAAACATGCAGAGGATGGCATTCTTGACCTAAATAAAGCAGCAGAAACTTTGGAGGTCCTTTTCTTTACACAAAAGATTATGACCAAAATATCTCTTACTTTTTCTTTCTGTATCCTATATGAACTTATGTTATCCTTTAATATAGGTGCAAAAGAGGAGGATATATGACATAACTAATGTTTTGGAAGGCATTGGTCTCATTGAAAAGAATCTCAAGAACAGAATACTTTGGAAGTAATGTGTGATACACCTTTTGTAATTTTTCCAACATATGTAATATATAGCTTTTCTATTGTTCAGCTTAAAGTTTAGATGTATGTGTTAAAACAAAATTCTTACATTGAATCTTGTCGAATGCAGAGGAATTGAATCTTCCACGCCCGGTAGTGTGGATGGTGATATCTCTATGCTTAAAGTAAGTGACGTATAATCTGTTTCCAGACTCTTGTTGGTCAAGTTCTATGTTTATCATGGTTGATACTATCAAAATAATAGAAATGATTAGTATTGAAGGATCACATCCATCTGTTATAAGGGTATATATCTGAGTTTAAAGCCCTAGAAACTCCATAGGAGAGAGAATAACAGCCTCTAGCTCACCAAGGCTCAAGGGCCAAGGCTTTTCTGTCATAAGCTAGCACTGGATTTAGGAGCCCTTTTATTCAGATTTGTAGGGCACAAGCACAACATACAAACCCATAAGTTAGTATTGGATTCAGGATTCCTTTATTCAGATTTGTAATGTTATCGTGGACTTACAGGGCACCTTATCTATCTGACTCTTATGTGTCTAGAGAATACATACTCATGCATTTCTAAGCCAATTCATGCAAGAACCATGACATGGACTAATGGACACTGTAGCCCTACTATGTGTGCTCTTTGATATTTAAAGTCCCAATTTGCTTGAGGAATCATCTTGTTATAGGAGAGTGGGCCTTGTTGCATACTGTGGCTCAAATTGGGCTTCTTGTCCGTTAACCTGAAAATCAGTCTTAGGTTACTTCATAAAACTTGGCCCAACTCACATATGTTGAAAGACTAAAAGCAGACTATCGTGTCTAGATCCTCTAGTGAAGCCAAGCACTGTGCAATGGCATATGCCATTAGCGAAATCTTGTGACTTTGATGCTTGCTACCATATTCACAAGTCAATTTTGAATCTCCTATAATCCTTCACCTCACATCTAATCCGTTTTTTCATAAGAGAACCAAACACAGATAGATTGTCATTTCATCAGTAGCATATGCAGGCAAGAGCAACATCTACTGATTTTGTCTCAACCACGCAACAGTTGGCTGACATATACATGAAATCATTGGATGTGATCATGTGAAGCAGTTTCATTAGTTAACAATCAAGTTCGGTGTTCATAATCCCCATGCTCCAACATGAGAGAAAGAATGAGGACAGTGTCAATATGTTGTGATAAGGATAATGTTTCATTTTTCTGTTTTTCATGTTGATGAGGTTGGAGATTTGAAACTGAGTTTGATAGTTTGTTAGTAGGTCTACTTGTCAGATTATGTATAATGCTCCAACATGTCAGATTATGTGTATGTCAGATTGTGCCACCCTAATCAGTCTAATCAGAAATACAAACATTTTATATCAATTAGAAATAGAATGACATAGTAGCATAGCAGTAATAGCATGTTAACTTACTTTTTATTATGTTGTCAGCCTTGTGGCGTTGACGTACTGGTTATGTTGCAACATATTGTTAATTTTTTGTTGGCCTTGCGGCTTTGTCTTGCAGTTAGAAGTTGAAAAACTTTCTTTGGAAGAGCAGAGACTAGATGATCAAATAAGGTTATATGGATGCTTTGCATTACAAAAGGAAGGAATTTACTATTTTTATGCTGTTTGCTAATGATTTCAAACTATTATTATATTATAAACAGGGAAATGCAAGAAAAGCTGAGAAGTTTGAGTGAAAATGAAAATAACCAGAAGTAATCTTGCATTCAGTTCATAGATTCATTTTTCCTTTGCCCTCCCTTCCAGGACTAAATGATTAACTTAACCAATTGTCAATTCCTTTCAGGTTCCTTTATGTGACGGAGGAAGATATTAAGGGCCTGCCTTGCTTCCAGGTTAGTTCTTTGTTTTGACATTGCACTCTATCCTTTTCCAATGTTAATGTGAACATTGCCGAATGCTGTGTTCTCCTTTCATGCTGTTATTGAGGGTTTATTTTTATTTTAATACTTGTGCATTTCTTGTAGCAGAATGAAACTTTGATAGCAATTAAAGCTCCACATGGAACCACCTTGGAAGTCCCCGATCCTGAGGAAGTAAGTTAGGGTATCAACTAATGAAAGTTTCATGTTCTTTGTAAAACTAGTGTTTCTGATACATGATAGAAAATTATTCTGTCCATATGCATTAGGCCGTTGACTATCTACAGCGGAGATATAGAATCATTCTTAGGAGTACAATGGGTCCCATTGATGTCTACCTTATCAGGTATAGCTAGCTACCTTGGCTATTATTTTCTTATGTATTTATCTATATATTTATTTATTTATTTATGGTGATTGCTAATGTACTCCCACTCATCTCATAAAAAACAATGTACCCCCACTTAAAAATAAAGAGTACATTAGGAACCTAAAACCTTTAATTTTGAACAAAAGACAACCTATTTTAACTTGAAAACAATTTATAATAATGGGTACAAAAGTAATATACTATTTCACGTTTTTAAGGATAAGTGCAAATGAAAAGGTGTAGGTGGCTAATGTACTCATTCTGATTTTTAAGCGGGAGTATATTAGCCATTCCCCTTATTTATATTTCCATTTTTTTGTCTTATGTTTCCCATCTAGAAATCAGATTATTACACTGTATATCATGTGATATTCAATATCTTACTTTGGTTATACTTTCTGCTAGTTTTGTACTTTGTCTTTTTGATTACGCATTCTCCATTTAATTTAGCAATTTTTGAAATGTTTTCAGTCAATTCGAAGAGAAATTTGAAGAGATTAATGCCGCTGAGCCCCCGACGAGCTTGCCTCTTGCTTCAAGTTCAGGGTGTAATGAGCAACAAGTGACAGAAATGGTTCCTGCTGAATGCAGTGGAAACGGACTTGATCCTCAAGCCCTCCTCTCTTCGCAGACATACTCTGAATTAAATGTTTCACAAGAGCTTGCTGGGGGCATGATGAAAATTGTCCCTTCAGATGCTGATGTAAGTATATCACAATCGCAGTGTGGGGTTTTCCCCTGCTCTTCATACTGGGATCATCGGCTTCACTTGTCTAAATCCTTTTTGATTAAATTCTTCTGACGTGGTCCTTCAGTTGTTTTTTCATACTTCACATTTAGTGATTGGTTAAGAGCGATTCTTTGATGAAATGCAATGTTACTTCTTTCATTGCTGATATGTTTGGTAATTTTTGTAGAATGATGCTGATTATTGGCTTCTATCGGATGCTGAAGTTAGCATAACAGATATGTGGAGAACAGATTGTATCCTTTTTGTTTTCATGCCTTTCTTTGATCCTTTCTCCTTTTTCTTCATCCGTCTTGCATCTTATTTGAAGTAATATGTATGGTTCTTTAACCCCAGAATAACAGCTAGTGTTGATTGGAGTGCAGTGGACATGCTTCATCCTGACTTTGAAATGCTTGCGAGGCCACAAACTCCTTCACATGGACTTGCAGAAGCACCATCAACTGTAGCTAACCCTAATCAGAGGTGATTTTGATTTGTTTACTACCGCTATGTTAGAAAATATGGTCATCATCCTCTGTATTGATGGGAAGCTACTTCAATTGAGTAATTCCTAGCTTTGTGAATGTTGAGGATGCTGTCGGGAGCTGTTGAGTGTTAAGCTGAGAGTTCTTATTACTATTCAAGTAAATCATTGACTCTCTCTGGTGCATAAACTAGTTATAGCAGACATTAAGCTCATGGAGAATTTAGCTTGGAAGTTAGGGAAGTTGTGAGCAGTATTTTTTACAGAAAATGTTGCTACTGCATGACATGTAAGGTAGGTAGACTCAACAATCAGTATTAGTATCTAGACACGTTATTATAGCCATATTTGCAGTGTAGCATTGCGGGTCCTTTTCTATTTCCTTCTTGAAATGGAGAAGCTGCCATGCAGATGCTGACCGTAAACAACTGCAAGGGTGCACTGGATGTTGTTAGGACAGGACTGTCGTTATTATTCAATTATCATTCACACTGATTGTAAACATTTCATAAATGGTCTTCTGATAAAATCATGCCATTAATCATCCCGAATTGCTCCAATTTTTTCTGTCATTTTGTTCTATCTTAAAGATGTCTATTGTTTTAATGCTTAAACATATTGGAGCTTCTGATAGTTTCTAAAACATCTAGGGATGGGACCATTCTGTTATTTGATTTAAAGCTAGTGGGAATGGACAAAGGTGGTAATTTTCGATTTTCAACACACTGTTGTGTTGGGTACTCAGAGATATGAGATCTACTGGTGCTGTTAATGTGTGTGCTAATGTAGGTCTGGAGACTTGTTTTTTTGGAAGCTAGCAATGTTAATTCATTTCATTAGATATTAGATAGTAAAGAATGGATACATGTTGAAATATAGAAAGCACAGGGAATAGCTATTGGCTTGTCTCATTGTAAGTTCAACACTGGGAGTTTTTAAAATATGATATGATGTCTATACTATAGTATGATAATATTATACTAAAACTAGAGAGTCATTATCAGGATTGTGGTTAAAAGAATCAACCACTCTAAAGTCCACCTCAATCAGCATTAGTAAGTTATTGGTCCATAATTTATTGTATGGCTTCCCCTTCATCGACCAAACATAAAGGAGACTTCTAAACTATCTTGGTAAGAGCAAAACGACACCTTAATGATCCCTCCTAGTACACATACTAGTATACTACCAATGCCAACACGAGTCTTGACCACATTGGGAGGGGAATGAGACATCTACATTACACTTAGAAAATTATTTTTTGAGCCTGTGCCATTTCTCGCATGCCCTTGGAAATGACCAGAATACCCTTTCACTATTTTGGTAGCGAACGTTTGCTACCTTAAGTAGCGAACAACATTATTTATGACTCAACACTCCCTTTGCGCCATACATGAATGAAAACAGGCTTAGTTATACATTGGTCCCAAACGTTTATTTTAGGTTTCAATTTGGTCCCAAATGTTTTAAAAGTTTTAAAAAAGTCTCAAACGTTTAAACCGTTTTCATTAGTTAGTCCCCTCCGTTAATGTTTCTTTAACACTGTTTATGAAGGCCAAGTGGCAAATGGGGATTGGCTTAGTTCTTCTTCTTCTTAATTAGTTTGAACAACAACAACAACAAACAGAAAAAAAAAATATGAAATTGGGGAAGAACATAAATTAGGGGAAGAACATTAAAGCTTGTAATGAAATATTGATATCAAAACATTCATTGCTGCTTCAATCCTCGCTGTTAGGTGTTTTAAGCTTTTGAGCTTTTTTTCCTGTTATTGTTTTGATTGTTAGCCTCTGGTTGTTTATTTGTCTAAGCTTTAGGAGGAGTTCTTTACTTTTACCTCTAATTGCTTTTCTGTTATGGTGCAAACTCTATAATCTTCCTTTCCCTATTAGCATATCTTATGCTCTAGTACTATATTAATACCTAAATTTATGTTCTTCCCCAATTTCATATTTTTTTTTTCTCTGTTTGTTGTTGTTGTTCAAACTAATTAAGAAGAAGAATTAAGCCAATCCTCATTTGCCATCTGGCCTTCATAAACGGTGTTAAACAAAAATTAATGGAGAGGACTAACTAATGAAAACGGTTTAAACGATTGAGACTTTTTTGAAACTTTTAAAACGTTTGGGACCAAATTGAAACCTAAATTAAACATTTGAGACAGCCATGAAAATATTATGAAAAAATACATTTGTTGCATATGTAGTGAACTCTAATACAATTTGTTATCTACATAGCAAACGTAAACGGTGTTTTATTCAAAAAAAAATCACGGAGGATGAGAGAAGAGTGAGGGGAACAAACAATTTGTTTTTATAAGGTTCCCCACCTAAGTAGCGAACTCAGCTTGCTATGTAGGTAGCGAACGATTTTCTTTCTCTAGTTATTTCAATTTAACACACTCGCAACTTAACCAACAAAGAGGGTAGTTTTTGAAATGCAAGTGGTGCCATAAAAAACTGATTTTACACAAAATGTTGACCAACGGTCAACGGACCAATCCACAAGCAATGATCTCCCTCGACTCACAACTTGTATTTTGGTGGGTGGGGGTGTATTCCAAACTAGGCAGGGTGGGTACTAGTATCCCCGTCCCCACTGCCACCCTTGTATTTAAAAATCGGGTTTCCCCGCACCCCGCAGTCACACCAAGTTAAATCGGCTTTCCCCGTTAAAATCATGGCTAGGGTGGCTGGGTTCGGGTGGGGGTGGATGTTGTTGTCATGCCTATTCTAAACCATCTCAAAAGCTTGACTTTTCTACTTTTCCACATAGATCGTTGGATAGTAAGCAAAATGGATTGAACTAGAGAGAAAAAAGAGAATTTTATTGATCACAAATCTAATGATTACAAAGAGTGACACACACACACACACAACATGATCAGTAGTGAAATTTGTATAGCAATGTAGACTAAGTTCCTTTCTCATTTTTACATTTAACATTCCCTCAAGCTAGAATAGATATCTAACATTTCAAGCTTGTCACGCAAATTTTTTGTCAATATGTCTACAACTTGTTCTGTTGAAGGAACATGAAGCATATGAATGAGACCTGCCTTAACTTTGTCTCTCTCACAACATGACAATCAATCTATTTATGTTTGGTTTTCACATGGAATACAAGATTAGCTACTATGAAGTGGAGATTTATTTATTGTCATAGTAGATGATGATAGATGAAGGGTGATCAATTTGAAATAAGATGATAACCATTGCCCTTCACAAGTAGCTTGGGCCAAGGCTTTCTATTCAACTTCAGATATTGACATTGAAACTACAGTTTGTTTCGTACTTTTTCAGCTTATTAACGAGCTTCCGAGGAAGAAACATATGCAGATATGCTTGTAGTTAATCTTCTAGTATCTTTGACAGACTCCTCAATCAGAATATGAAAAACTTTTGAGACTTAGAGATGATGAGGCACTAAAGACTTTTCTATGATTGTTTTTGAGATATCTGAGAATATGTAGACGGGCAAACTGCAAACATATGTTCATTGGTAGGACAATCTAGTAGTTAGAAGCATGCTTTTATTAAAGTAGATTTATTTAGTCCATTTGCAAAGACTAAAAGCATCATTTTTTTTTGTAAAGAATAAAATTTTGGTGCATTTTTTTTGTCGTATAGTTCTTAACATAACAAATTATAATTTCCTCAAATTCATGATTTTCTCAAAGTTTGTTAAAACTACAAAAAATGAATTTATGTTAAAAATCATACGAAAAGTACTTTAAAAAATGCAACTAAGTTTTTTCATTTTATAATAAAACGAGTGGACTAAAAAGGATAAGTTTTTGTAGGAACTAAAATAAATATTTTACAAAAATAAAAAATATATTTTAACCTTTCTTTAATTATATGGGCCTCCATCAATTAGTTTTGACTACTTTTCTAACGCAATTCGAAGAGAATGGCTCAAATACGTGCTAACAAATCTACAAGTTCAGACGGGCAAGCTTTCAACCTTATACTCTGATAGTCAAAGTGCATTACACACATTGCCTCTAATCCAGTATTTCATGAGGGCACTAAACATAATGACATAGATTGTCACATTTTAAGAGAAAAACTTTTGGGAGGTCTCATGAAATTGCTACCTAGCTATATCTAGGGGTGTGCATGGTTTAAAAACCACACCACAGCACACCAAATTAATGATTCATGAACCGAACCATAACCATTTTTTAATAAAACTAATTTGGTTTGGTTCAAAACTGGTTTTGAAGCGGTTTGTAAAAAAAAATTAGTTTCTTTAATTTTATGAATAGATGAATATATATAAATTCAAAAATATTTTTTTGTAAGTCCAAACCTACTTCTAAGCTCAAACAATAATTTTTTTTAAAAATAAAAACATTAAAAAAATCTGATTTGTTTTATTATTTTAAAAATAATTAGTTTTATTAAATAAAATAATATTTAAAAATTAAACAAATAAAAAAATTGGAGGTGGTTGGGGGTGGCCGGCCGTCGGGGCACCACTGTCCGCCGCCGCGCCGGTCACCGGAGCTCGGCCAAGCGCGACTGGAAAACCGCTGTCCACCACTGGAGCTCCGCCGGCCGGCCTCCAGCGTTGACCATAGGTCCACTACCCATTTTTATTATTTATTTATTTAATTAATATTAATATGAATTGGATTATAAAAAATATATATAATTGGTTATTTGGGCTTAGCTTTTTATTAGGCTCAATTTGAAATCAATTTAAAACTAATATTAAAAAGTGGATAGGGTGTGGTTAGTGGTTTCTTTATATAGAATTGATGTGATTTTTTTTGAAATGGTTTGTGTTATTAAAATTGGATAGGGTGTGGTTAGTGATTTAGTTATGGTTAACTTAATTTTGTGCACACCCCTACCTATATCTGACTAAAATCAGACAACATACATTCCTACTAAAGCTCTTCATCTTGCCAACTTTCATAAACTGGTAGCAAAGTTAGGCTTTATCAACATTTTTCAGGCCTTAACTTGAAAGGGCATATCAAAATATTGGTTATCATTAGTTAACAACCTAGATATATATTTTTAGTTATTTTTCGTTAGTTAACTTGTAACTTAAGTAAATTAAGTTTGTTACGATAGCTACTGTTAGTTAACTCACTTAGTGACTAGTTATTATGTTAGTTAGTAGTTACATCTATCTATCTATCTATCTATCTATCTATCTATCTATCTCGTAACCTATTGTTAGAAAATGAGAGAATGTCACATGTGAAAGTGATCATGAGAGAGATATTCGTAAATATATATTATAGAAATAAAGATACCATACCATGTTTAATATTCCTGAAATTAAAAGAGATGTAGACAATCAAAATAATATTATTAATTTCCTTATTTCTTTTCATTACCATTAACTTATTGTATAAAATAAATTTTACAAAGTTCTTGAAATTAGAAATATTACTTTAAATTACTGGTACCAATTAAATAAATGAGAGTCATGAAATATTCTAACAAATCTTTCATGTATTTATTGAGTCCGACCAAAATACAAATTATGTCGGTACAAGATCTAATTCAAAGTAAATTCTACTGCACATTTACATCTCGTCAATATACATTTTGGTATGTGAGGTTTTCGACAATGCATGTGTCGACAATCAAAATCTGTTCGACATTTTAGATTTCCTACATTGAACAAAAGTATAAGAGAATATAACTTTTTTTTTTACAGAAAGAGAATATTTGGATTGATATGTGGATATAAATAGACAATAGTGGAGACCTGATAGCAAAATCATGATAGCTATGACTCATCAATGGATCCCACGCACGAGACTCTGATACTATCTTAAAAGTTAGGTTGGGTGTAACTTTATCATACAAATTTGTTTGTAAAGTGAGATTTTCACTCGCATATATATAAACTCATATTCATTTCATCTTTCATCCAATATTAGATTATTAACCTTAAGACTTTTGCTAAAAAAAAACCTTAAGACTTGCACGGTGCTTATTTTCTATATATCTTTTAAATGCAAACAAATCTTCTAAAGCTATAAAAAAATATTAAAGTGATAGAGATTTATAAATTTAAGTGTCATAAAAACTATAAGATTTAAAACATTAATTCATATAAAAGTATATTCTTAGAAGTAAAATTACAATTTCTTGAAATTAGAAAAAATAATTATAAAAATTATTGAGTACTAACAATAATTATATGACAAGTCATGAAATATTCTAGCAAGACATTCATGTATACTATCTTGTGCATGGCACTAAATCAAGACTCACGTGGGTACAAAATTTAACCTGGCATTAAATTTTTAATACAACTATATAGGAAATTCAAAAACCTCTGTTGAAATGTATTGCGCAATACTGTTTTCAAAAATTAGAACCTTCAAAAGTCTAAAATTCTCTATAATGAAAAAAGAGAATAAAATTATGTATTTAAAGTGGATTATTATATACTACCTCCTTCCTTAAATATAACACCTTATTTGACGAAATTGTATTATTCATCTATCATGTTTTGACCGTATTTTTTAATAATAGATAGATGTAAATATTTGTATATAAGATCTTGTTTTATTTTTTTTATGACTTTCAAACTATCAATTTTTTTTAATTTTTAGTGCTAGATAATTAAAGATATTAGTGATCAAAATTGTGTATTGGCGTACTTGCATTGGTCAAACAAAGTCTTATATTTAGAGACAGAGGTAGTACTGTGTAGGACGTAAAGAAGGAAATATGAAAAGATATGAAAATTGGCTTACCAGCATCTATGTTCTTTGAAACAAGAAGTATTGATAGAAAGATAATCATTATGTAAATAAGTTTGACAATTTTAGACATATTTCTCACCTTTGAATATAAAAAATGGATTTATCACTTTATAAGTGAAAAATAGTTTTATCCCCTAATATCAATTAAATAGTATTTTTCTTAAGAATATAGCGTCAAGACAATCAACGCAAGAATAGACATCTCGACTCTTAAAGAGTTGTAAAAAACCTTTCATGAACTTAAAATAAATATTATGTCTCTTAAGTATATCATAATGTTGCGTTTATCCTTTTATTACATTTATTACAGAGGTCACATAAAATACATGCCAATGCAATAATAAGAATTAAACTTTTTTTTATAAATAAAGATTGAATTATAAGAAGTACAAGAAGTATTCAACCCTTATAATTTAAAGACACACACTCAAAAGCTTAATTGTATATTTGATCTCCAACATTTATTTTAGGTTTTAATTTGATCATTTGTTTTTTAAACGTTTAGAGCTAGTCCTTTTAGTTAAATTTATGTCTAAACCATTCACATGGATAATAGAGTTGTATATGTAGCCAACTTAGGATGTTATCACGTGGATGTTTTAGACAAAAATAACTCAAAACTCAATAAAAAGTTAGAAAAAATTAACTTAAAATTTGTTTGAAATTAAAGGACTAACTTATGTTGACATTAACATACGAGATCAACTTGAAATTTTTTAAACATACATGACCAACTTTTTTTTGACTAAAAGAAAATTTATTCATTCAAATTAAAAAAATAAATAGATCATTACAAATTCAAGATTGTTAATAACATACAACGGTAACATAAAAGTGCCTACAAATATAACAAAATAAAAGTCACTAGAATGTTCATACTTTCGGATCTGCAACATTGACGTTCAAGTGTTCATCAGATATGTGTCAATTTGAATCAATGAGCCCTGTTTTAAGACGAAAAACCAACAAACACCGCGCAAAACGATGAAGAAACACAACGCCGCACAAGACGACGACCAAAACACAACATCACACTAAGACGACAAAAACATAAAAATACGAAGAAGCAAACTTGTGTGGATAACCACTTATTCAAATAAAAAGAGATTAAAAAAATGGCCTAAAAATCATCTCCTATACAATGGAGGAATCAGTAGAAAGAGAAGTTGAGAGAGTGGCGGCTAGCACTAGCACCCTCTGCCTCAGGTTCAGCCTGAGCCCTACGCTTACGCGAACACTTCGGCGGTTGTTCAGTCGCCTTTGCTCTCCACGTAGATGGAGTAGCTAGCTTGAGTTGGTCCACGTTAGTTTTGGTTTTCCATATCTAAGGAACAAAAAAAAAAGGACAACATACATTCGCTTTCTAGAATGTGAACAAGACAATTCAGGTTCGCAACTTAGGTTGCGAACATTACCAATAACAATGAAAAAAACACAAAAAACTTGCAAAAATTCAGAGAAATGTGGACTGATTTCTTCTTAGACGAACTCATTCTTCGTTTGGAAGTTGATTTTAACCACAAATTTGACGAACTCGTTTTTTTTTTTGAATAACTAGGAGGAAGAAGACATGTTTTCACTTATATAGATAGACCGTTCGCCATCTACGACACGAGCGTTTTAGTTTTGGTTTGCCCTCCATGTGTGAACGGTGTTTTTAATCTAGGGGTGTTGAAGGGCACATGGTAATGGACAAGGGGTATTTATGATAATTGTTTTTTTTACACCATTTATTTCTATTATTATAATAATTAAAATCATTTTTAAAATATTAATCATTAAATAAAACACATTAATAATGACATGAATATTAAATTTGTCCGTCTAGATGATGTCATATCGTTAATGACAAGGCCACATAAGCAAAATTGACCCAAAATAGAATGAGAGACCAAAACTAAAAAATTTAAAATTAGAGGACTAAAAAAATGCTTTTAGAATAGAAGACTAAAACTTCAATTTTTAAAAAATAGAGGACTAAAAATGCGTTTAAACCAAATTTATTTTAGCCAAAATAATCATACACATAGTTCATCCCACAAAGTTAAAGAGAAAAAGATAGCAATATATCTGCTAGTAAGTGGTTACAACAAAACTCTTACAAATGAAAAACATAAGAAGTGTCTCTAACTAGAAGATGGTTGCAATGGCAATTATGGCTATCACGGCGACTCCAAAGATAGAAGATACAACAGAGTGAGCAGACGAAGAAGGCGAAGGTGCGCCTTCTCCTAATACATTAATGACAAGCTTCATTTGACGAGCAGCACAATGGTTAGCCTTTCCGCAAACGTACCACTTGTTTCCGTCGGTTTTTAGTTGAATAATGTCTTTTCCGGTGGACAATGCTTCATTTTCCGACGGAAAAGTGCAACTTTTGAAGAGGGCACCATTCACTTTAAAAACATTGTGCTTGGAGCTGTCATAATTGAACACTAAAATAAAAAATATAAAAGAGAATGAGTTGATTTTACACTGCAAGTTCTGTATACACAACTTTACGTGTTACATTGCTACTGGAAAAATATAATGTTATTTAATATTGTTAAATAATATTTACTCCGTCCTTAATTATAAGACCATTTTGACAAAATATGAATATTAAGAAAGTTGATTTTATTATTAATTAAATTGGTTGACGAATTATATAAATTTTCCATATTTATTCTTAGTAATTAGGGGAGAGAGAGTATGTGGAAAGAGAATAATAAGTGAGATAATGGAGTAGTAAATGAGGATAATTTTGAGAAAAAATAATTAATGCTATTAAGAATGAGAAATAAATTTTATACTAAAAAGGAACAATTATTATATCTTATAAAAAGAGCCAATTTTTATTTAAAGTAGTCTTATGATTAAAGACAGGAAGGAGTACACCAAACTCTCAAATTTATCTAAAAACAAATGCTAGCAAGTATCAACATTCTCTCAAACATTGATTCTCTAATTATATAAAAATTCATGTAAATTTTGCCACTTTATTATGTAATTGGATCTATTTCTAAAATGAGCAACTCACACTAATTTTAATCCATTAAGAAGTGGATGTTGAAAAAAGTCTGTTTAAAAGAGAGTATCTATCAATAACACTTATCATTAGTGAATGGAATACTAAATTGTAATTAATATCATTGTTTTTTCATGAAAATAATTAATATCGTTGTTTTATTTTGATATTATTATTACACTCTTTAATATATTTGCAAAAACTTTAAACAACACACATTTTAATTAGAATTGAGAAAGTAAATTTTACCTAGGTTGTCACCAACACGAAAAACTTTGCCTTGGGCCCACTGAGTGTAATTGAAATCAACGGTCCAACCCTTTTCATCACCCACAACAAAATCAGTTGCCATTGCCATTGAGGAAAACAAAACCATGGAAGTGGCAAGGAAGATTAGACGTGAAGAAGCCATTTGATCAAAAATTTAGTGCAAGTTAATCTCAAATTAAATGTGAAAATGAATATTGAGTATAATTTTCCTAAAATATCTTAACCAAATGATGAAGTTGCTAATATGATATGCAAATGTTATTGCTTTGATGAATTTTGTTATATGGATTTCAACTTAATTGGCATAATATTTATAGGATAGGATTTTTTTTTTTTGACAAATTTATAGGATAGGATTTGTATATTGATGTTATCGATTTAAAATATATGAATGTATACTGAGTCCGACTTAGATTGAGTCAAAATAAAAAAAGAGCCGAACTAGATTACATACTTTTTTTTGAAGCATTTAATTTGGCCATAAAATATATGCTAAGTATTTTGTTTTGGAACATTGTGTAAGTTCTCCAATGTGCCAATTCAAAGGGAAAACAAAGAGTGTATTTGTTCCAATATGGCCTGCAGCATTATAGTGTGTCCTAGTGTCGTATTGTGCCTTTGAGATGATTCGTAGGCTTGCTAATTGTATAGACACATGCACAAAATTTGCAAATGGGCCTTTTCCCACCTTCACAAAAAATATAAAGTTTCACGTTTGTGGTTAGAGCTGTTAAAAATCGGCTGAGATGATGGATCGGTCTATTAGTTCATAAGTTTGGATAGAATGAACTTCAAAAATGTTAGGCCAAATGCACACAGACTTTTTTGATTCAATCCCACAAAACATCCAGTCAAAAAAAATCCCACCACATGTCCAAGGCTTTGCGTGTAATCATGTTTAAATTTTTACCGACGGTTTGAATTATAAAATTCGAACATCCACAGACTTTTCAAATTAAATAATTCAAACAACAATTTTTCAAAATCGATTCTCTCCAACACCAATTTAGGTAGACTAATTTAGCTTCTTTCAAAAAATTCAAAATAGTATGTTTTTTTTGTATTCGCGTGAGATAAATGGCGTGCGCAAAAAGAAAATCTCAAGCCAAAAATAAATTTTAAATTATAATTTTCTATCAATTGAGTTATGATTTGTGGATTACCGGCATAATGTATTCATAAACCTAAAATAAATTTTAAATTGATTAATTTCAAATTTATAGGCCTAATGTATTTTTTTGATGGAATAAATTTAATTTTTTTTAAGACAAAAAAGTAGTTTAATTTTTTTTTAACATGATATAAACACTAAGTTTCCACCACAGAAAGATGATGGTTGTGAGAAACACCCCCTATCAATCAAAATGTTTTCATACACATGAATCAAAAATTATTGAACCTCTAACCACCTATTAAGAGACTCAAAACTTTTATCACTATATAAATTCATTGTTGGTAGGTAGGCCTAATGTATTCTATCAATAAGGTTATAAATTTTCAAAATTTGATTAAATTCATAGTAATTTCTTAAAAAAAGAAGCTAAAAAATCACAACCATGAGAGATATCATAAAATAAGATAGCTGTCGATCTATAAAATAAATAAATAATTACTAACAAAATAGCTGTTATTCAAAAATCAAATTTTTAAATAAAATAAAATATCTATTTTTTTTTTGTATCAAGACAAACACTATCAAAACAAACTATTTTTTTTTGTTTAGCAAATACTTGTAGTTTTTATTTTTGGTAGAATATGTAGTTTCTTAATCCTAAAGTTATCGATAAAAAATTCCAATATTAGAAACTATTAACCGAAAAGCTTTTTTTTTTTTGACAAATCAAATTAAAATCAAATCAAAAGATAGTAACAAATTATCTTATTTTGTAACCAATTTTTGTTTTATCTTATTTCATATCAAAAGATATTATCACACTTCAACTATATATAGTTATTGACTATGTGTGCTACTTCATACTTACAAAAACAACTTTCATCAATTTCTTTGATCTCTCTTTCTCTTTTCTTGTTTAGAATTGTTCTTGTGTAATCATGCGTCCACCAATGAAAAGAGTTGACTACAATATAGGAGACAAAGTTGAAGTGTGTAGCAAAGAAGAAGGGTTTGTAGGATCATATTTCGAAGCCACAATTGTTTCTTGTCTTGATGACGGAAAATATGTTGTTCGTTACAAGAATCTTCTCAAAGATGATGAGTCTGGACTTCTTACTGAGACACTTTTACCAAAGGATCTCCGTCCATCACCTCCGCGTGTTCGTAATCCTTCTAAATTTACATTCAACCAAAAAGTGGATGTTTTTGATAATGATGGTTGGTGGGTAGGAGAAATTATTAGCGAGAAGTAGGTGCCTCTATTACTTAATTTATACTCTGTTATGCCTATGTTGTTAATTTTTATAACAACTTCAATTTGAATATGTAGATATGTATCTGGCAGCACTATGCTATCCCTTGAAAAGTTCAATAATGGAGATGAAGATGGTCACCATGAAGAAGATGAAGACCTTAATGGAGATCAATTTGATCTTGTATGTAGGCATAAGAAATCTAATTGATTAGGATTTATGTTTTTTTTTTTCCTGTAATTTGTATCTTGAAGACATTAATACTTGGTTTATATTGTAGTAAAAATTGATTATTTTGCTTAACATTCTTATTATTAGTTTTTCTTTTAATTTATATTATGCCGTTTTCTATTTTATAAAATAAAATAAGAATTATGTAACAAAAAATTACAAAATTATTTATAAAAAAATATATTCTGCATCTCCTGCGGAAATGTGTCCTTTCGTGTGAATTATCTGCAGAAAACCATTTCCTGCGGAATTTAATGCGGTTGTTGTAGTGGAATTACCTGCGGATTTGTCACATAAGAACTTCAACCTATAATCATTGATTTCCTGCGGACTCTGTAATAATTTTAGCAGGAAATTCTGCAGGAAAGTTTTCTGAGATTTTTAAATCGACAGAAAAGAATTATCCAGCTGGAAACCATAATCCGCAGGAAATTCCGCAGTTAGTGTTTCTGGCGGATTTGTAATCCGATTCTGCAGGAAAATAGTATATTTGTAGCAGTGATAGCAACAATAGCAAATAAAAAACAACAACATTGCACAACATAGCCTTACTCTAGTGAGAAAAGGTAAGTAAAAAAATGAAGTCACATAGAGACTTTATTTGTTATAGAAAAATTATATTCGTCTAATAAAATTTTGTATCCCCGTTATCATTATAGTTAGAGCTGTCAAAAATCAGTTGGGATGATGGACCGATCCATTAGCCCATAGTTTTGGATGGACTGAACTTCAAAAAAGCTAGTCTAAGTGCATACGGGCTATTTTGGTCCAAGCATACGAAGTTACTTATCTGAAAATTTATGTCATTTTTCCAAAAATAATATCAATAAATACATAAAATATTATCACCTAATTGATAATTTATTACATAAATTGTAATTTTTTTTGGTATGACATAAATTGTAATTTAATTTGTAATTTAATGTGTAAGTTCAATAAAAATGGTTATATTTACTTAAAACTTTGATAAAAAAAATAATTTTATTATTTACTAATGCATATTTATTGATGATGTAAAAATTATTTATACTTTGAAAAAGATCGAATAAACAAAGAAAAATAAAATAAATGAGATCGGACAAATCCATTAGTCATCGGGTCAGGCCGGACTCATGCAGAGTCAAGCCGGGTTCGTTAAAGTATGGCTCAATAAAAAATAGGTGAGCCAGTCTAACCATGTAGTGCAAAGCCCTGCAAACAAAGTCAGGCTAGGTTAGATCGACCTATTTAACAGCTCTAATTATAGTGAAATGAAAGGAAAAGTAAACATATGCATTTTCTTTTTTTTTGGTTAGGATCAATTAGGATACTAATGATATTAATTTGGGTTTGATGTTTTTTTTAACAAAAAAAAAGTAAAAAAGAAGGTCCAGCATTTCGCTGGTTGATTAAGAAGAATGGTGGGTCTGGCTTGGGTTCCACCATCTGCCATCAAATTTCTTCTCCTTCAACATTTGTTATATGGTCCAACAAAATTGTATAAGCTCTTTAAATGTAGAATAGTTTGGTGTATAATTTTCAAAAACTGGTGAATCAGTGTTATTTGTTTGAAAGAATGATATATATGTTAATAATTCCTATGTGTTTAAGCTATAAAAATAAAATATTTCAAAAAAAAGCTATCAAAATAATGAGACACCCAATTTTCTTTTCCCTTATTGTTTTAAATGTCAATAATTACCAAAAATATCCCTCTCTCTCTCTCTCTCTCTCTCTCTGTTTTACGTCTTTTTTTAAGTGTCACAGCTGACCAAATCACACACTTTAAAAAAAGTATGTAAATGAAAGAGAGAGAATATGACTTTTACTAAAATACTCTTTCTTTTTATTGGTAGTAGACATTGGAATATTAAAAAGTAGATTTTTGAATGTATTTTTTCTCTCACCTAATGATTGTTTTGAGGGATAAAATAAAAAAAATGTTATAAATATTATGTGACACTTATTTTGGGACAAACATTTTTGGCAAGTAGGACACTTATTTTGGGACGGAGGGAGTATAATTTTTTTTATGAGGTAACCTTACCTATATCCATTTATATATTTATTCCCTTTATATTTTATTTAATGATTTTTTCTTTTGATTTTTTTTATAGGATTTTCTTTTGATTTATATGTTTGATATAAAAATTGTTGTGTTTAATTTTTTTTCTTCATAAAATATAAAAATTGAAATGAAAAAAATGAAAATAAAATTTCGAAGAATAAAATTATTTTAAAAATATATAAAAGTTATATTAAATTATTAAATTCTAAATATTTTACATATTAGTTTGATATCGATTTTATTATAAATTAAAAATGTCTTTTTGTGTCATTTTACATTATGAGTTAGTTCAACCGCTAATTTTACCAAACACTTCAATTACATTATTAACTATCAATCACAAGTCATCAACTATCAGCTGTAAACTATAAGTTGTCAGCTACAAGCTATTATCAGCTATAAGCTAGGGAACCCTTAGTGAATAATCACATAAATCATTTCCTAGAAAAAAAGGGTGATTTACTATAAAAAATAGTGCACACGGCAATGCATATTGCTGTCACCAAATACAAGAAGGAGGAGGAAGACGATGATGACATGAAAAATGAATAAATGTAGATTTTATTTTGCAGTCTAACTTTTATTTTTGATAATGAATCAATTTATTACAAACAAAAGATAAAGGTCTAAAATGTTATAAATATAAAAGATAATAGACTAATTTGTTACAAAAAAAAAGAAAGAACTAAAGTGTTACAAATAAATAAGATAAATGACTAATTGTATATTTTTGCCTAAAAAATACTATAAAATTTAGAACAACAAACCACTATTCTCAAATGATAAACACATATATCTATATTATAAACAAAATCTTATGTAATTTTTTTTTTTATAAATAATGGCCCTCTCCTTAAAATATTCTTAGCTCCGCCACTGTTGGTAGGCTTAATGTATTCTATCAATAAGGTTATAAATTTTTGAATTTGGTTAAATTCATAGTTATTTCTTAAAACAGAAAGCTAAAAATTACAACTATGAAAGATATCATACAACAAGATAGCTGTCGATCTATTCAAAAATAAATAAATAAATAAATAAATAAATAAATAATACTAGTAACAAAATAGATGTCCTCATGAGCTTAGCTCAATTGGTAAATGACATTGCACATTTGTGTAGAGAACGGGGTTCGAACCTGGTATGCCCACTTATTCACCTTTAAATGGTGAATTTCAAGCCGCTAGGCTACCTGTTCAAAAATCAAATTTTTAAATAAAATAAAAATCTACTTTTTTTGTGTATAAAAAAAAGATTTTCTTATAAAAAATAAATACTAACAAAACAAAATATCTCATTTTTTGGTAGAATACTAGTAGTTTCTTAATCCTAAAGTTATTGAATAAAAAAAATTCCAACATTAGAAACTATTAGCCGAAAAAGATTTTTTTTTATTTTGGACAAATCAAATTAAAACAAAATCAAAATCTTCCAATCATATCTACAGCATAACAGCAACAAATTATCTTATTTTGTAACCAAAAAAAAAAAATTTATCTTATTTCATATCAAAAGATATTATCACACTTCAACTATATATAGGTATTGACTATGTGTGTTACTTCATACTCACAAAAACAACTTTCATCAATCTCCCTTATCTCTTTCTCTTTTCTCGTTTAAAATTGTTCTTGTGTAATCATGCGTCCACCAATGAAAAGAGTTGATTATAATATAGGAGACAAAGTTGAAGTGTGTAGCAAAGAAGAAGGGTTTGTAGGATCATATTTCGAAGCCACAATTGTTTCTTGTCTTGATGACGGAAAATATGTTGTTCGTTACAAGAATCTTCTCAAAATGATGAGTCCGAACTTCTAACTGAAACACTTTTACCAAAGGATCTCCGTCCATCACCTCCGTGTGTTCGTAATCCTTCTAAGTTTCAATTCAACCAAAAAGTGGATGTTTTTGATAATGATGGTTGGTGGGTAGGTGAAATTATTAGTGAGAAGTTTTGCATGGAAAAGAATTATTTTTATACAGTGTATTTCAATTATACCAATCAAACTCTTATTTACCCTTGTGATCAAATTAGGGTTCATCATGAGATGTTGTTTAGTGGAGAGTGGAGCTTGACAGCTTAGTTAACTCGTCATAATCATTATTAATTAAGACTCTTGTTCGTATCAGTTTTATAGTATTGTTATGTATTTTCAATTAGTTAATTGGCAATAATATATCGTTCCTTTCTTTATAGTTATTACTTATTCGTGTTTTCTTTTCTCGTAATTCTTCTCAAAAGAGGTTAATTATAACATTGTTAATTGATCAATACCATGAATTGGGTAGTGTGCGGTTTCTTGAAAACTTGCAAGAAAAATATGAATTTAGAAGAGATTGTATCATCATATATATTGAATGCACTTTTTTTTATTTACCTTTTGGAATAACTTTATTTACTTACTTTTTATTTATTTACCTTGTGTTAAATAGAGATTTATTGATATATCTATTCGGCACTAAAATAACTGCTTTGAGCTATCATGAACTTGAGCTATCATGAACTTCACAAGCATATTAAAAGGAAATTAGTCCCAACAAAAGTTTAAAAGCTAAAACATAATGGAACCGTTATTTACCTACTTACGTTTGGGAGCCAAAGTTTAGATTAATCTGCTCCATAACAAAATATCTTTTTCGACAAAAACTAACTTGATATCTTCTTATTATAAGTTACTGTCTCAACTGTATTAGATAAATGAATGACACACAACAAATGTTACAAAACCTATACTCTTTCAAGTTTCAACTCATAACATAAACATACAACGAACATCGAAATACAAAATGCAGTTTTGAATCCGCGGTGGGAGTAGTGGAACGTACATTACGTTGCCACACAATATCACTGTTAAAACGCCTACTCCCAAACACATGGTAAGTAGGTTGCTGCAAATGCCGGGCCTCAAGGGTTTAACCGTTTCCGAACTTCCTCCACAAAATTTTCTCTAGGGATGTTTATGTTTACATCACTACCTGC
This sequence comes from Trifolium dubium, assembly GCA_951804385.1. NCBI lineage: Eukaryota > Viridiplantae > Streptophyta > Magnoliopsida > Fabales > Fabaceae > Trifolium > Trifolium dubium. The sequence continues at coordinate 11,934,666 of OX638070.1, forward strand.
CTCAAGGTGTTTCAATTGCACTGTGCCTTCTTTTATTTCCTGCTCACCAACAAGTATCATCCAAGGGATCCTTGATTCTTTTGCATAGTCAAAGTGCTTTGGTCTTCTTTTGTTGACCAAGAACTCAGCTTTCACTCCAGCATCCCACAGTTCACCAGCTAGCTCTCCAGCTAGTGTTACGTCGTTCCCTAATATGCTCACCAGGACTTCTGTTTTGGTTGGTCGAGCCATCTAACAAAAACAACAAATTATTAAAAGGAAAACAGTGGGTCAGTCGTGTATCTAGGGGATAAATTTAACTCGGACATTCATTCATAACTTGATAAGGACACAATATTCTGTGAAAAATCTGTGTTCAAATGGGATTTGATGCCGAAAATATTCTGAGTGACATAAACATCTAAACTTAATAATCAAGTATTATGATTTATGATCACCTGGTTCTGATCCTTCTGTTGTTGCTCCATTATGGCAAATACTCTTTCAATTCCCAGACTCACACCAACTGCTGGAACTTGCTTTGAACCAAACATCCCTATCAGGTTATCATATCGGCCACCAGCAGCAATTGAACCAACCTGTGTAAAAACAATGAATCCATCGCTAAATATAAACAAAAGTTTTCAATAAAAACTGCAAATGAAACAGACAGAAAAGGTATATGCAAAAATACAGAAAAGGTATATGCAAAAATACGACAATCATAAGCCTACACAGAGGTAAGCCACTCTCAAAAATCAAGGATTTATAGATCATCCATATGCTTTCTGAATAACAATAATTGCAGAAAAATGATGAAAAAAATCATTTTGTGACCATTTTCAACCTACATTTTCAAATTAAATTTGGTGCTAATCACTGAATTTTTCTGCAAAATATTGAAGGAACAGAACTGCAATGCCATGACACTGCTAAAAGACAGTGAACATCACATCCACTATATCTGGGCTGACATAATGCATTATGCTCCTAAAACTCAAAGGATGAGAGGACTAAAGAAGAAACATTTCAGAATGTGGAGAGAAGACAAAAGACATGAGAATTACCTGAGCACCCCCTTTAAAAACAGCTTCAAATATAACTCCAGTATAATAATCAAGACCTCTGGCAAGGCTCAAGTCAAAAACCACCTTATCGAGGCGTTTTGATTTATCGAGAGCTTTAAATAAAATTTCCAGGTCATTCAATGCATCAACAGATCCAGCATTTCCTAAGAAAGCACTGCCTTCTTGTTTAAGTTTAGATAATAATGTTAAAGGATGTCCTTTTTCTTTAACAAAAGTTCCAATTCTGTCAGCTGTTTCAGCAGTCAATCCTTTCTCTTCCACCTACAGCATGGAAGTCCGTACAAACCACATTACTAAACATACGAAATCATGGCATTACAAAAAATAGATTCCTGGTATTAACAGTTTAGAGCAAATACTAATGTTGCAAAGAATAGTGATCAGACTCAAACATTCTAAAAGGAAACAACTATTGAATGTCTCAAATTCCTAAGCCAATGTAATGCAATATACTTGCACAGTCCTACTCCTATGGTTTAAATCGTAAACAAAATCGTGAATGCAACTTTTTTTTATTTATGGGAAAAAATGTAAACAAAATCTTAAATCACACAACTTGAACATTATTTGTTCAACTCAGTCCAACACACGATTGATGACATGTAAGTGATCCTCCAAGCAAAATAAAAAAGTGTTATCATAGGAGTATTTCAAATAAAGCAAAAACAATAATACCAGTTTTGAAATTATACAGATTATTAGTAACAGCAGAATCGAAAATGGACGCAAAATACAAAATAATGCAATAATAAATGAAGAAACAACAGAAATTTTCTGTGCATTGAGTAACCAGTGACAGAGTGTTTGCATCCTCAATAAATCATGCAACAAAATTTACCCAAAGAATGCAACAGTTCCAACTTGAACTACATCCCTAAACCACACTATTTCCATTGACAAAGCATAAATTATTTAAAACATTTAGAAAATTCGACATTAAAGAAAAACCTGTATCTTTCAAAATGTGCAACACAGGGAACAGTTTAAGCACAACAAAATTGGTTGGTACACTTGATCATAACAAAAATAATTATAAAGTAAATATAAACAAACAAACAACATATGTCCTCACCATTTCTTTTCTTATCTGTTCAAATGATTGTTTGTCTAACTTGTCAATACTTGAACATATAGTCCTAAACTTTTCAGGAGGTACTCCACATATTTGCATCATGCCATCCAGTAATTTTCTATGATTCAACTTTACCTGTGAAATAAAAATAAAATTACAACAGTCAATCACCAGAATATGATAAGAAATTATTGACTATGGTCTTAAGGAAACACATAATTCTAAAAAAAAAAGACATTATTGAATATGAAATTTAATCACTATATTGGAAAACCACAGTCAATCGTCAGACACATTCAAATGAATGAAATACGGTTAAATTGTAGCCAATAAGCTGGGATGAGTAAACTAGTCACAGTTACTGAGATCATGGGTGCCCTTTAACTCGATCAGCAGGCACATCCATATGAATGATATTATAAGGTTAAAGTATAGCAAGTCTGGGATGAGTAAGCCAGTCAGTAGTCACACTTAACAAGATCATTGGAAATATCACATCAGCCAGCAGGTAATCTTAAAATTGACATAACAAAAACTTGATAACAAGATTAAATTACGGCACATGAGTCGGGTTGGTTAAAATCATTCAGATTTAGCACAACATTGGAAAAACACGTCAAGCAGCAAATAGTCTGATAGCATTAAAAGTTGACAAAGATGGCATTAAAAGTTGTACTTCCAAAAATACAATGAAAGTTATAAGCCCAGCACATATACTAGTACATATTCTGATTTCTGATATTGTGCTATGTCAATAATCGCACACCAAAACACGTATAGACAAACCATGAAAAATAATGGTTACAGAAATATCAATTTACGAGCTCAATAAAGCCAGTATAAATAGTTCTACAAATTTAGAAACCAATTTTTTTTGTAGCATAATGTTAAAAAAATTACCTCAAAATCCCCAATGTTCAGCTCATCAAGCAATTCAGTCAAAATTCTAACAACCTCAAAATCCGGAGCCATTTTTTCCGATGGACCAGCAATATCAAAGTCACATTGATAAAATTCACGGTATCTTCCTTTAGATGGATTGTCTCTTCTGTAGACTTTAGCTATTTGGTACCTTTTCAAAGATGTCAGACCATTCATAGCTACAAACCTAGCAAATGGAACTGTCAGGTCATACCGCAAAGAACAGAGTTCCCCACCCTGTCAAACAAGTTGATTACCAGGTTAGCATGAAATGAAATTCAATTTTATCTATGGATTTAGTGGGAACCAATCTAGATGAGAACGTTAATGGCAGCCTAGCTTAAAAAACAGAATTCTAGATTCATGAAAATGATCAGAAATATCAGAAGGAAAAATTCTACAGAGTAAAAATATTAAACAAAAACACTACTTTGAAGGCTGTAAATTTTTTTTGCTCACAATATTTTTATCTAGAGAAAAGAAAAAGGTTTTGTGATGAAATCAACGCAACTAGTCAAGAAGTCAACAGGCAATAAACATACATACCTGATCAGCAAGATCATAAATCAACTTTGAGTCTTCACCATATTTTCCCATGAGAGTTTCTCGTAATTCAAAGACAGGTGTATCCAATGCTGTGGCACCATGCCTCTCAAAAACTTCTTCTATTACTGAAAATGCTTTCTTTCTGACTGTCATTTGCTCTTTAGCAAAATCACGAGTCCCCTGATGTCACATGGTCTCAATGTAAGACAACCAACAATAGCATCCCAACCAGGAACAGAAATAAAAATAAAACAATTCCATTATCTATAGACAACACCATTAAATTAAAAGCCTTCAAAGTAGAACTTCAAAAGGCACACACATTACATGAGGTAACAATTGGATTGCATATGATTAAAAATTTAAATGTAACACCCCGTACAAGATTCCTTAAAATATAATTTAACAATGAAAACTATCACATGTGTGTCTCTATCGGATCATATTATAACTCCACCAAGGTTGCCAAACTTGAGAATCCACGGAAACTTGATGAGCGTTTGTAAACTCAACTCGTAAAAGTCTACCTCCTAATATACAATTATATTAAATAAAATCATTTCATAACCTTCAAATACAATACATATACCATGTGGATAATAGATTTTCTACCTTCTGACTTTATAATTAAGCAACCATAATAATAATTTTATTTCATAGATCAGTGTACGGGTGCAACTATTCAACAATAGAATGAATGACTGTGCTTTTGACTAATGATTGTTTTAATTCTCAAGCAGTGCTCAAATGCATTCAATAGATATAACATCAATTACAATGTTCAAACAAGGTTTCAATTTGTTTACAAAAAAGTGATAAGAGTTAAGAGAACTACAACATGCCTAACAAAACCTAAGTAACACAAAGTTAATCTAATCCATAAAAGAGTCCAATAAAAAAATTACCTTAGGAATCTTTGGCAATCTTCTGCTTTCATTGCTTTCTACAACATCCTTAACTTTCAATAAAAATTCATTGAATTCAGGTTTAGCCAAATCCAAAAATGATAGAAAATCAGCCACCCAAGTCTCCAATATCCGCGAATTCTCTGCATCGCTCTTTTTTTCAGTCTGCAACCTATCCTTAATCAATGCCAAAATCGAACCAGTTCCTTTTCCCAAAACAGCCTTCTTCTTCTTCTTATCAACTTTGGGATTCTCTCCATTTTCCCGAACATTTCCGATCTTCTCATTCAACTCAGAAGCCTCGAGTACAACATAGGCAGTCACAAGTTCCCACGCCACAATTTTCCAAACAAGCCCAAACAACACATTGATTTCATGCGCAAACTTATCATACACTCTTCCATAATATAAATTAAAAGATTCACTAAAACTACTAATCAAACTAGCATCAGTTGGACATTGCTTCCCAAACATTTCACCGATTCTCGACTTCAAATCATCGCTACCAATCGACAGCAAATTACTCTGCGCACGAGTGAAACTACACTCACCTAATTCCCTCAATCCCATTGCCAAAGGCAACAACACATTACACACAGTATGTTCACTCCCAACCTCAATTTTCCCTAATTTATGACCCGAATTCAACTCAACTCGCATCCTCGAATGCACCGATTTCACCTTCTCCCTAATAATCCCATGAACTTTCGGAATTTTCACAATCGAAGAAACTATTTCCTTTCCAACAAACTTAGATCCATTAAGCAAAATCCTCATATCACCAGCAACTCCAACTTCCTCCTTAGAACTATGTCCATCACCAGAATCCATCAAATTAAAAACCGTCACATCAGCCTTCAACGCCTCACACGAAAACGCAGCCGCCACATCAGCAAAAGCCGAAATCGCCGCAGATTTGTAATCCAAAACCGCAGAAACACCGAGTAATGCCGAACACTCGTTGTTCATCAACAACGAGTGTTCATCTTCAGTTACATCGAATTGTTCGAGTTGTTCGAATTCGAAACGGTTTTGATTCGAATTGAGTGATTCTGATATGAATTGAGGAACGTGTTTTGACGAGTTAGTTAGGAGGAGTTTGTTGAGAAGAACGGTTAAGAATGCTCTTGTTTCTTCTAGGGTTAGAAAATTGGGGATTGTGAGTTTTTGTTTGAGTGATGGTGTTGAGGATAATCTGTCGAGTGCGGAGGAATCGATTCGGATTTGAGATTGGGCGGTTGCGGTGGCGTAGACGGCGGAGGATGAAAGAGATGAACCTTTGCCGCCGAGTGTTACGGCGGAGACCTCCGTGTGACTCATTGCTCGAAATTGTGTGTGTGACAAACAAGGGTTTAGCTTCAGTTCAGAAATGCAGGGTTCTAACAATGCAGAAGTTGAATAATTTTTTTATAAAATGACAATAATGACCTTGTCATAATTATCAAGTACTCTCTATACACATAAAAAAACAATTTATGAAAATTACTCCTCCGTTTCAAAATAAGTGTCAAAGTTAATTATTTTGCACTATTCACATAAATTATTTTGACTGTATTTTTTTACTAATATATAAATGTAAATATTAGCATGTAAGATGTTGTTTGATTTGTCTCGATGAATATTTTTAAAATATACAATTTTTATAATTTTTAAAGATAAAATAATTAAAGATATTAACGATTAAAACTGTACATTGGTAAATATGAACTAATCAACTGTGACACTTATTTTGAGACGGAAAGAGTATCAAGTATGCTTATTTTTGACATATTTTTGGTTTTTTGACAAAATGATTGATCCTTCTTATAACATGTTATTTACCACCTATACAAACATATACTCTCTTTTACCATATTTATAAATAATTTTTCGTTAAGTTCATTGAATAATTAATGTATTTAACCTTAATTATTGATCAGATACATTAATTATTTAATAAACCTAAAATGTGGAAAATTATTTATAATTAAGATTGAAATGAGTAACTTCTATCTTATTTTCATTCTTATACTCAATTTCATTAACCAATAAAACAACTATGGAAGTGCATAAAAACCACACCAAATAATAACACATACATGCACCAATTTTTCCCATAAAAATGCATTTAAGTCCAAAACCAAAAGGTAATAATTGAAATAAGAAAATTAATATTTTTAATGAATTTTCTTTTTTATATTTTAGATGGATTGAGCATGGATCCGCAACCCGACTTGAAATTGACATAACTGTACATACATGAAAGCATTTGGTCGGGTGCAGATCGGGTCTCGGGTCAATAGTTGTGGAAACTTGGTCTTGAGTGGTTGCATACGCCGGGTGCGGGTCTCTAAAAATCTATTTCTTCGTAACATAAACCAACCGAACTATTACTAGATGCTTTTTTTTTCTTTTTCATTTTGAGAACCATTTCTCTCTCACGATCTCTTACATCTTTTACTTTATTGCTTTTATCCATCTTAGATGGAGAAGAAAAATGCTTATTTTACAAGCTAGTAATATGTTGTTAAGTGTGAAAAATACTTTAATATTATATTTTAGATATATTTTAATTTTTAATTCTTATCAATTTGATATATGATTGTCTTCGGAACTATAATTTGAAAACGAAGTAACTACATCTCACCTTCTTTGTTGTTCATTTATCTTTTCTATCATTTGTTGTTTTATATACGAGTTATCATTAAACTATTTGAAGATTTTTTTTTATCGATGAAATTTTGAATGTAGCAACCAAGTTTCAATTTAACTAGTGATAACTGACTCGTTATGCCCGTCATCCATGTTATCCGAACTCGAATAAACCGAACTTGACACACGGTCAAAATTGGGTTGAAATTAAAGTGGTTGCGGTTTTTAATAATTTTACAATATTTGGCATGAAACTGACTGATGCACGCCCCTAATTTTAGAGGAGAGATTGTAATTTTTTCTTGGCATTAGAGGAGAGATTTTAATTTTTGTGGGACCTACACCAATTTAATTACTTTCTTCTATTTCTCTTTGTAAATAAACAAAATTTATCAAACGTTAGTTGGTCTAGTGGTGATTGATGCTGAATTTGATAGAACATGTACTTAACCCTAGAGTATACGGTTCGATTCCCACGGAAGGCTAAAACTCTATAGAGGGGGAATAGAAAAGATCGTAGTATGGCAGCCGAGTCATCGACAAACAAATAGTGAGGCCCGACCTATTACAAAAACAAGCGGTCTCTATTGGTATTGAGAATGAATTGATCTTGTACTTTATTAACCTTAGAGTACATGGTTTGATTCCCACGAAGGCAAAAACTCTATAAAGAGGGGAATAGAGAAGATCATGGGGTGGCAGTTGGGTCATCAACTAAAAAAATAGTGGGGATCGGGCTATTACCAGGTATAATGAAAATATATAGAGATTTTGAATAAAATTAAATAAAAAGGATAGAATGCAAAAACTTGATGTATGGCCTATTAGCTCAGTTGGTTAGAGCGTCGTGCTAATAACGCGAAGGTCTTAGGTTTGAGACCTGCATAGGCCATATTAATGAAATTTTTTTATTATTATCACTTTAACCATTTTGACTATCCACACAAAAAAATAATAATAAAGAGTAGTTTTTTTTTGGGTCAAGTAATAAAGAGTAGTTTTAACTGAGATATAACTGGTTATCTTGTAATAAAAATTATGACATGATTTTTAATTTGAAGTTAATAAAAAATAGAGATCTATTCAATTGCCAAAATTTTGTCCCAAACACGAATCAAATCACTTCGAGTTTGAATTGGTCGGTTGTGATTGCACCTGAACTTGAACGATTTCAAATAAAATGCGGATTAGATTGAGTTTCATTGGATCGACTGAGTCACCTAGACCTATGAATAACCCTAGTTTCCGTTGTCAGGTCACATTTGAGGTGTTCAATCCTGAGTGTGAGATAAAAAGTGTATGTTAAGAGTTTTACGTTAAATGAAATAAAACTTGAAATAAATTTATAAATAAGATCATCTTCAAGTGCTAGAAAGGATCTTCCGATTGTTTATAATGTAATCCATTTTGAATTTATATTTTTAATAAAAAAAGATCATCTTCATGTTTCAAACCCGAAAATTCTAAATAGTACATATTAATATTATTGAATGGAAGTATTTAGAAGACATTCATCATTTATTTTTGAAGTTATTATTAGTAAAAGAGAAAAAACAATAGGTTCTCATTTGAGATTCATTAATAGTACTATGTTTACTCAGTACTCTTTATGAATATACTACCATTTTAGAATAGTGAAACATAAATCGTCCAACACAATCCTCTCTCATTTCACCAAAACTTTGCAGTTGGCACCACCAAATATTGCAGACAATCAATGAAAACTTTTTGTAATGTGTACAAATGAAGTTATCTTTCATATAAATGTATTTTTCACCATTAATTAACACCATTAATTAAAAAATTAATAAGTCAATTTATATCTATTTCATTTAACGGTGTAAATTATTGAAGAGGCCAAGTACAAATTCTTTGCTTCCGTGAGTGATTGAAGAATAACACATTTCTTATTTTTCTTGTTTGAAAATTCAATGTAAACTAAGCATTGCAAATTTCCAATTTAATATACTTGAAGAAAAATGTACTACTATTTATCAATGAATGGCAACTTTATTTAAAAAATACATTTGAGAAAGAGAATCAGAGTCTATTTAATTTAATTTCCCTCATTAGTTTGGTTTTCAAGGGGATTGATGAAGATGACGACTATATACTATTTACATTATTACTGTTGTCGACGTATTGCTGGAGTCTTAGGAGTTCGAGGGTTTTGTGTATCTAACTGTCTAAGTCTTGCGCGCGCTCGATTGATTCTGTCTTTCACGCTCCCACTCGATTGATCTTTCCCTTCATCTATTGAGATAGGTTCAGGGTCGCATGCTTCATCTTCTACCTCATCCGATTGCATTGTACTTGGTGATGATGGTGGACTTGTTTCCCATTTCTTGCTTTTGCTTAGTGTACTACTTTGCTTCATAAAGGATGCTTGCATTGTTGATTTTTGTTGACCATTTTGATCTTGCTCCTCACTTTTCTGCAATTATATTAATTAATGTATTATTATAAGTTACAATTTACAAAGGATGTTCAAGTTACATCTTATCTTATATTGAGTTCTTATATCAATTTGACACATAAGAAACAAATTCTATAAAAAAAAATTCTTTAAAAGTTTGTTTCTTTTAACTAGGTCAATATTTCCAATTGTCTCATATAATTAGAATCTATGAAGCACAAACATACACGGATACCGAACACGATATAGACACTTACACGAATAAAAATTTGAGAAAATAATACTATAATTTAATATATTTTCATAAGTGTCGATTTGTTAAAAAAAATAATTTATAAGTGTCATTATTAGTGTCAGACACGACACATCAAAACACATCTAATCTTAAAAATGTCTCTGCTTAGCACTGAGGTATTACATGTAATTGACTATTGATTAAATAAATGCATCACTAAAAAATTAAGATTGTTTCTATTTAAAGATAGAGAGTTACCATGGTAGTGGTAGTAGTGGTGGACTTGGTGGAAAATTTTGAAGATTGAGAAGCCAATTGCTGAAGAGCTTGGATAAATGCAGTATGTCCAAATTGTGCACAATATTGCCAATAAAATAACACATAATCCCATCCCCTAGCTTTCCACTCTTGTATTGTCCTATCAATGTCATTTTCATGCTTTGATACATATGGCCTCAAAATTGTCTCATAAATAAAACCAGTTCCCTGCATTTACAACAATACTTTTATAATCTAATTTGGAATAAAAATTTCATCTCACGATTTAATTCATATATACCATCAGTTAATAACGATCATTAGATCATTAAAAATAAACATATATATGATTGCATGATGATTCTTAAAATCATGCATGTGATTAACTGATAGTATAACTAACAGTAACAATGTATCAAAATTTAATTTTTTATTTTATTTTTATTGATACAAAAATATTTTTTATTCATAAAGTAAAAAATGTATTATGTTAGAGTGAAAAGGGTTTACCTTGGTCTTAGGATACCACATGTAGACAAAGAACACCAACTTCGCCTCTCCATACATTGGCAACCTTCATTATAAGTTCAAGTTTAATTCACAAGATGATTAAATAACTAACAATGCAAATGCAACAACATGTAGAAAGAGTTATTATTTTAGTGTTAAAATGTTCCATACTTACCATGAAATAAATATATCCAAAAACTTTTCCAATACAGTGAAGAGTGCTACGATAGTCCTATAAAATAGATTACACACAAATTAATTACACCATAACACAATTCAAAAGTTTTGTAAAAAAAAAACATAATTCAAAAGTATCAAAGCATGTATATATGATTCATGCAATGCTATATCTATGTCTATGATCATGAGAATTCAACATTAATTTTATAGTATCTAATCCTCTGTTTGATATGCTCAATTTTTCAATGTAAAATAGATTACTTTCCTAAGAAAATAAAAATTGGAAGATTTATTCTTATTTTCTTTCAATTATTCAATCATTAGTGTAAATCTCAAATTTTAAATAAAGTTCATGAGTGCGATCTATGTTGCAAACTAACTAACAAGTTTTTATGTTATCAAAAAATTGCAATGCGATGCAATCCTAAAAATCGCATCAACAATATTTTGATTGCAATTTTCCGCAACATTATCAAATATTGCAATCACAACCATAATTTAAAATATTAAGAATCGCCTTAAATTATCGTCTAATATTGTAATCATTATTCAATATCTTCATATAATTGCAAGAAAAGAGACATATATACCAATATTTACACCAAAAGCGAAGTTCTTCGATATCAACCCGATTTTTCTCCACTGTTTTATAGCATTCAAATCCAGGGTATGCATATCCAAGGAGAAGACTGCAATTCAAAATGGATTATAAGTATATAACATCAACAATGAATAAGAAAATATCATATAATTATTTTTTGAAAATTAAATAAACATACATGAGGCAACGATTAATGAAATCCCCCAACATTTTCAACTGCTATTATTTACACCAACACAAATCCTGTGGAAACTCTGAAAATCAAATCAAACAAATAATAACCTATCAAATTCTGAAAGAAAAAAAAGTCACAAAAACAACAATTTGTCATGTTACATTTTAAAGTGGCAAAAAAAAATGTAAATTTCTGCAAAAAAAAAAAAATCTAGAAATTAAAAAAGAGATAAAAGTTGAATGTGTCACATCACATCACCTGTCCTTCTAAAATTATATTCTAATCCAACGGTTGAAAGAGGCACCCAAATATTATCAAACCTACGGTCTGGTAATCAGGGTGCCCCAAACAAAACGTTTAGATGAAAATTAACAAGTGGTTATTCTTTTGAAAAAACTGGCTTCTAATTCTCTCTTTCTCTTGAAACAAAATGAGAAAGAAGCCTTTGATAAGAGGCAACAAAAAATGCTCAACAATTTATAATAGAATGAATTATTTGTTTTATTATTTATATTAGGAAAAAATAGCAAAGTAAAGGTGAGAGAAAAACAATGAAGGGGTGTGTGTGATTCTCTTTAATTTTAGACGCAACCTTATGTGGTGTGTTGGTGAGCTTGAGACATTTGTTGATATGTTTTGGGAAAAACGGATTAACGGTTGCACACACAAAAGGGGGCGAGGGTAATTTGGTATTTTCACGTTTTTTTTTTATTGAAATTTTGTTTTGGTTTTGAATAGTATAAATATTTATTTTAATTTTGATAACAATGGAAAAGTTTGTGGAAGAGCACGTTGTGATTGTGGCAGATTGGCCGGTTAATGCTTAATTATAGATATAATCACCTAATTATATGGTGGAGACAACAACTTCTTTTTTTTGACTAAACCTCTTATTTAATTTTAAATTTTATAAAAAAATCTATCTTTTAATTAATTATTGATCTTATCTAATCAAAAGAATTGGCTGTTTTATAGCAAAGACGGAAAAGGTTATGGTGGAACGTTGGTGAATTGTGGTTAAAAAACGGAAAAGGTGTATTTGCAAAAACACTCCAATGCTTGAATTTCAGAATGCGAAGTACAAATAATAAGAGGATAAAGAATATGTTACCTGGCCTCTGCGTGAGGAAACTTATTTATAGTACTCTAGCGCAGAGCCATGATTATTGGGCGCGCTGACGTTATGAAGATATCCAAGTGTTTTTCTCGTGAAATCAATTACAAGCGGTTACACTGTTAGCCCAGCGTAACCGTCTCCGATTTTGTCGGGCACATGTCCTATTTGTCAGAACACATGTAGTTGGAGCGAGCGTGTCAAATATCTCCTCATGGGCGCGTACATTTGGGCTGTCTCCACGAAGAGTTGGTGTAGGATTGTTGAGTCGTTAGGTCAAGTCTAAAACAATTATAATTATAATTATTATTATAAATATAAAAGAAGTAGAGAAAGTTGACAATACAAAGTTAAAGTTTAAGAAGTGGATATTGGAGATCAGAAATACTCACACCTATAATTTTTTTATGGTACGGACTCACACCTATAGTTCCCAACAATTAAATAAAAAATAAAAGATAAGTGTAAAAAAAAAAAACTACAAATACACAAAAAACACAAATAAAAACAGGACCACAAATACCATAACACTGTCACAAAACACCAAAAATAAATCAGACACTTGAACCTCGACTCTGGAAAAAACCAGAATTCAAATAACCAAAAAAAACTATTAAGTAACTAAAAAATGTATGAAAAATATGCAACATTCATCCAAAAATTTAAAATCTTTTCAACTATATCATGAGAATTATAAAATTTAATTATAATATTTGATATATGTTTTAATATTGGCCCTCATCATAGAAATAATCAATGCAGTTGTGATCAATCCTTTAAAAAGGCTGACTCTTGATCATTTACACGTGATCTAATGGCCATCATGTTGATAAACAACTAAACATCCCAAACAAATCTGCGGTCTAGATCGCTCTGTCACCATTAAAGTTCAACAAACAAGGTCCCTCATGTTATCGAGTACGACTTAATTATATAGACACCTTTACAAATTGAATAATACATTTAAGGGCACATATGAAACTTAAAACATACTACCTCCGTTCTAAATTATAAGATTCATTTTGATCATTGTATGTTCGTCAATGCACAATTTTGATCAATAATATCTTTAAATATAAGGACACATATGAAACTTAAAACAAATTAAAGTTAACAGAGTTAATTACTATTAAATGATGTAACTAAATTGCTTATAATTTCATTTTTCTTATTTATATGTTTGTCCAAAAAAAGTGTGTCTAAATATAATTGAGTTAGAGTTGTTTTTTCAGAGAATTGTTCCATTTTTATATGAACACAACTGATACATGTATTTCATTTAGAGGTCGATATTCACATTGAAGTTTTTAATTTATTTATTTTAACGAGTGGATTTTTAACCATTAAACTATTTGTGAAAAAACATTTATTTCATATTATTTCACACACAAAATAAATAAATAGGTTAATATATGTGTTTATATTCCTTGCAATAAGAGCAAATCAATTTATCTCATATATTGTAAAAAAAATTATCATCGTTGTAATGTGAAAATTCTATCGTTTATCCTTTCTCAAGAGATTTTATACTGACGTACAAAAATTGTCACATTAACAAAAAGTTTAAAAAAAGATAATAAAAAAAATATTATAGAAGATAAATTGAAATTGGATAAACACTTATCAACTCTACATAAATTATAAAGTATAAATAGCCCCTCCCTCACTCAAACACACCTTCATCTCACTCTCTTATTATCACTCCCAACAAATTTCATTGCAAAAACAGAACACTGAAACCTTAGCAAAAACAAAAAATGTCCACCTCCAAAAACAAACTAACCTTAAACACTGTATCCATAAACCTTGGTTGTGGAACATGTAGAAGACCAAAACTTAGTCTCATTTTCAACCCAAAACCAAAACACAAAAAACATCACCTTCATAAAAACTCTTCAACTTCAACTCTTTGGAGAGAGAAAAACAGAGACATCATTGAAACTTCAACTACCACTACCACAACAACCAACACTACACCAACATCAACAAAAACATCATTTGACTCAGACAAATCATCATTGAGAGGATTTGGAAGAGTTGGAAATGAAGGTGTTGCTGTTGAGAAAGATTCTGATGACCCTTATCTTGATTTCAGACATTCAATGTTACAAATGATATTGGAGAATGAAATTTATTCTAAGGATGATCTTAGAGAGCTTTTGAACTGTTTTCTTCAGCTTAATTCGAATGAACATCATGGGATTATTATTAGAGCTTTTACTGAGATCTGGAATGGAGTTTTCTCTGTTAACTCTGGTTTTTCACCTCAAACATATGTCACGTGACTTCTAGTTCTTGCTCTAGCTTCTCACGTGGATAACTAGTTGTTTGAATAAGTGATTGTAGTATATATGATTAGCGTGTGTTTGGCATCCCAGTAAATATGTTAGAATTATAATATTTACTGTGAGTGATTTTGTAGAAACTATAAAATGTAGTTTTTGAAAAATTAAGGTGGATTACTGTTATTCTGCATCCACCATGATATTAAACATGTATTAGGTGCAATGTATTAGGTGCAATTGATCTTTGGTAACTGAATTGGGGTTGAGTTTGACAAAATTGTAGAAGAGGTTTTTGTTAATTTGGTAAAGACTATATTTTGTAGTTTCAAAGAAATCATGGTATTGGGGTTTTATTTAATCATTGTCAATTTAAATATATCCTAATCATCAGGGGCGGACTTACGTTGTGGCTCACTGTGGCTATAGCTGCACTAAAATTTTCAATTTTTATTAGGTATATATGCATATTTTCGTTATTGATTATCGTACATGTGTTTAACTGTCAATCTAAACCACAAGAATACATATGGTTCAATGGTTTACACGCGCATCATTTATCAGCTTGGCATGGTTTCGATAAGCCAGTGTTATTTTGGCTTTTAAATGAATTTTTGACAAAAATTACTATGTTGTGAGTTTATTAAAGACACTACATAACAAGAATAATTGTTATTGTCAAATTATTAGTCAAAAATAGAAAAGAGTGGCCAATATAGATAAATTAGATAAATTTAAAGAAATTAAATTGTACCAATTACCTTAACAAAAAAATTGTACCAATTACATTTTAACAAGTATAAATATATCATATAGATAATTTATATTTTTTTTTAGAATTAATAATAAATTTATATATTTTTATAATTTAAAAAATTTATTATTAATTCTTTGTTCATTGTTATTTTTTCTTTTGCTTTCTAGTGGTAAAATTATTTTTTCTACTAGTTTGCAAGACTGAAAAGTTTTTTGTTTAGCTATAAAGTTTGTGACACCAATTTATTAGGTCTGAATCCGTCCCTGCTAATCATATATTTACATGAGCGGTGTTCTATTTGGTCCAAAGTCTTAACTCCAAGAGATGAAGCTACTGTGGTGGTTGATGATTATAATGGTTGTTCAGCTCCTTGACAAAAAAAGAAGGGGGGGGGGGGGGTTCCTGCACAAAAAGGGACTCCGACGTTCAAGTCAGTAAGTATGCAAGAAGAAAGGATTAGGGTTCAGCATCATACCATGAGGTGGTGTGAAACCACCTATTTATAGGTGTTCTGCCTTGGAGGATAAGAAGGATTCCGTGTAGGAATCCTGACAATTGGAATTTGTGACGGTTTATCCAACGGTGGAGATCCCAAAGCATAGCTTTTTTCGCCTACAGCATGTACACAGATGCCCTCGGGAGGCGAGACGGGTTGCCCACATGTTAGTGGGCCTGGATCTAAGTGTGTATTGGGCTTTTGGCCAGTCTAGAACAGTTGCCCCCGAAGTCAATAGCTGCAGATGAAGTCTAAGCATTGACTTGATTTTGCGTGTTTCCGTCAAGGGATTCCTACAAGGGTTAGTTCCATAATGATGGTGAAGTAAAGAAAAAGTTTTGGGGAAAAAGGCTAATCATACCGTTTTGGATTCCCGTACCCTATTTATATGCCCCCGGGTACGGTATCCGTCTAGGTGTGGTGAAGACGCGTTATTCCGTCTTCGGTGAAGAAGCTCGTTGCCGGATTTCTTTCTCGTCATTTTAGACGGAACTATATCCGTTGGAGTGTTGAATCGTTTTGCCTTCTTGGGAACGTGGGACAGCTGTGCGTAATTGAAACGTCGTGGTAGCATTAAAAGTGTACGCGTGTCCCTCTTTACTGCGCATTTACTGCGCATACATCACTAGCTGTCATAGGGTACTCAAGTATCCGTTACTTCGAGGTTTCTTCTGGACCGTTGATTTGAATTTTTCAGCTTCCTTGAATCCGGGCCGTTTAACGTGCTTTTTCGCGGTTTATAAATATTTCAAGGGTTGCTTCATTATTCTTTTTCGCATCTTAGCTTCTTGAATCCTTATTCTCTTTTTCGGCGATTCTGCTCCCATATCTACGAGATTTTCATTGATTCCGATTCTCAAATCAGTAATCACTACTCATCCAGCAGATTTTTTTATTGAGGTACTTTCGTTAACTCTTCCTCTTTATCAATTTATTTTCTTGTTCGTATCATTATGGCCAATACAGGGGCTTTGATAAATTTGAGCGATAGTGATGAAACGACTGAAAACGAGTGTTCATCGCTGTTTTTGAGGGACGATGAAATGTCTTCTGAGCAAGAGTATTACGAGGGACCAACTTATAGGAGAAAGCCTGAAACTGTAGTCATGCCAAAGGATGGTGAGGGAATGACTTACGAACAGGCTCGTTATCATGACCTTGACACCTTCACTGTGAGTGTTGAATGTTTGAAAAAGTTCTACCCCAGGACGCTGAGTATATTTTGACTGATGGTTTGACCCGTACTTATTATAATCATGATTGTGAGATGGCCGTTGTCAAGTTTAGTAATGACAGGATTCAGGAATATAAACGCTATTTTGAGGAGGGGTTGTGTATCGAGTTGTCAAATATATACTTGCAAAAACTTCTTTTTAGGGGAAACGAAATCATGGCTGACGCTAGTATTGAACTTGCCAGGCTTGCAACGAAGGAAGCAGAAGACGTAGAAGCGATGATAAAAGCATTGAAAGAAGTTGAGCTACCTGTTGACGCCTGCAAATATGATTGGGTCATCCCGGAGATTCTTGGCGTTCCCGGTGATTACGCCAAGAGTCAATCTCTTGACGGGGCTTATAAGGATGTAGGGCCACAAGAGGATTGGAAAGTTGTGGTTCCTCCAGTAAATAAAAGGCTTTGTTCCAATTATGTGGAATGTGGGCTTTCCTTCCCGGAGGTGTTGGCAAAAACGTTCCAAGTGCGCCTTCCCTTCACGGAATTTGAATCCGGGTTGCTGGCACATCTCCGTTTGGCTCCTTCTCAGATCCACCCTCTCTCGTGGAGTTTCATTAAGGCTTTTCAATTCTTTTGTACATATAAAGGTGGAAGGGCCAGCGTACCTTTCCGTCAGAGGACAAAATATTTCGAGGTGTATGATACGCAAGTATACGCAGTCCACTGTAGCAAGTAATAAGTAAAGAGTGTGTCGAACCCACAGGGAATAGTCTATGAGTTATACATTCCAAGTTCAAGTAAAGTGTTTAGTCTATTGTAATGGTAACAAAACATAGTTGATTCTTAACACAATAAATAAAATAACAGTTATATAAAGTGATGGTTGAAAACAAGATTAAAAGGGTAGTTGAGATTAAGATCCATTTAATGCATGAACGAAGCATAGTGAATGATAACTACTGTCGTGTCATCTGTGAGCAAGCTTGCCTTGTGGTGTATGTCTACAACGTTAGATATTAAAACGGGGTATAATGGACTGGCTCTGTCGAGGTCACTATTAATCCCATTAGAGTTCAGAAACGCACTTGCTTGTTTGGTTTCCCACTAAGGCCCTTAACTTATCCATAAGAAAAGGTAGGGTTTACATGTCTGCTCCCACTTAACCTTATTAACTTTATTATTTCCATTAACATGCTAGATGTCTCTACACATGCAACTTGTATTTAAATCTAAGTTGATCAGTCAAAGAAATAAATGTATTTTCATAAAAACATAAAGTTAAAAATGACACAAGAACAATCATTCATTCACATAAATACTTCATTCATTATATTAAACTTCACATAATCTCAACTACAAAGAGTTTAGCTCAGAGTGAGCATAGAAACAACAATAATAACAAGTAAAGTAGTGATACCCATTACAATCCAATAGATACTCCTACAGACACTGTCGTGCCTCTCGTTATCACCGGTCGCCTCCTGCAACTGAGTAGCTGAAATGGCGCAGCAGCTCTTCTTCTTCTCAAATCTCTTCTTTAAGTTTCCAAGCATGCATTTTTAGGTTTAGGGTTGTGTATTTATAGGACAATCCTTCTTGGATCGGGTGCAACCTTAATTGTGACTACTAGGCCCAAGGAATAAAGGATATTCCATTTGCAAGGACCACTTAATCATAGTACAGTCATTGTGATGCTGACAGCTGGCAAACTAGCCATTTCATCCTTATCCTCCAAAGATGCCTTCCACTATGTTCTAGCACGTTCCCAGGTTTTGTCTTCTAGCAATGCTTGACTTATGTTGACTTGTACGGAGCATGATGTCTTGACAGTCATTATCAGTAGATGCCTTTGATGACGATCCAGAACCAAATAACATGCCTTGACATAAATTGCCTCTAAACTAACTCTTTTTCATAAAAATTACATAATTATTCCTAATACATAATTCTAGACTCAAAAGTAAATAAAACTAATGAAATTGGATTAAAACATGGTTTGATCACCATATTGGCAAGAAATAATTCATGAATAAAGGCCTAAATAACACACAAATAATGAGTCATCAGTGTACCAAGATTCTTTTAAGTGGCCACGGGGGGAATATTATTTTGTTGCCCCGTTACGGAATCAGCCCATCGGGCCCTGTGTTATACTTCTGTGGATGAACGGAAAGATGATTCCGGGGTAGATTTTGACGATTATTCTGTCTTCACGGATCTGTCTGATAGTGAGGACGGAGAAGATAAGGACACCAATGCGGAAAAGGAGTCCGTTCAACCGCCAGTTGAACAGGTTCAACCGCTAATTGTAGATAATGAAGAAGTCGTTCCATGTAGGTCTAGATTCCCAAAGTTTTGGTATCGGAGGCATTTTTTACTCGCTTCTGGTGATTATTTAATAAAAGACGAACAACTTAGCGAGGCTGATCAACAAATGAAGGCGTGGCTCAAAGAATTCTGTGATGAAATTCCCGCTTTCATTAGCACCAAACGGTTGATGGGTTGCAAGTCCCCTGAAGCCCGGAATAATGCTTTTGGTGAGGTTTCTGAAAACGTTTCTTGACGGGTTTGAATTGTAATATGGTATTTATCTTGTCCCTTTTCCTTTGTTTTGCAGAAGAGATGAAGATTGATCTTGCCGCGTTGAGGAGGAGGAAATCGGAGACGGACAACAAAAATAAACAAGATAGTGCTGGTGGTCAATCCTCAACGGTGAATCTTGAAGCCGTCTCAGGTCCCACTCCCGTCACCGCTGTTGACGAAGGTGAGAGGCAAGTTGTTGAAGCTCCTCAGCAAGTGGAGGAGCTGGCTGGCGTTCGAAGAAGGCGTAATGAGGCGATTGCTGTTGCCAATGAGAATGCTGCCAAGGAGAAGGATGCTTGCAATGCGCTGATAGTTTCCTTGGCGCGTCATGTCAGGGATATTGACCTATACGGTGAACCTCCCGTCTTGGCTAGGCAACTTGCCCTCAAGGACCAGCGTCTGCTTGAACATCAAGAGGGTTTTGAGAAGTTTAAAGCGGAGAAGCAAGCTGAGCTGGAGAAACAAATGGATGATACCAATGCTCTCATCTTTTCTAAGATCTGCCCAAATATCTATGACCAGGTGGAATTGCTCAATCCGGGAGTCAAGATTGACCGGGAAACTATCGATCCGTTTAGCAAGGTTGTTGACGGAAAGGTCGTTCCTGATGAAGATGAAGATGAGCAAGCTCCACCCGCTGAAGGTAGATCCGCGAAGGATGATGAAGCAACGGATATCCCTGAGGAGAAAGTGGAGAAGGAAGATTGATCTATGCTGTTGTTGTTCTTTATGTATTTCCTTTTTCTCTTCCCGGTGAGCATGTTCCCGGTTGAAGTTTATACTTGTAATATAAGTACAATATTCCTTCTAATCCAAAGTGCAATTATATGCACCTTTAAGTATTTGATGTGTTACATTCAATTTCATTTTAGAATTCATTTAACAGGTACTCCTATTTATTTTGACGGATCTAAGTTCCGTTTGGATATAGTTCCGTTTTAGAATTCAATTTCAATTTCAATATTTCTGACGGATATAGTTCCGTTTGGATGCATAGGTGCCTTTCTCAAGGGGCTTTATTTCTTGTTTGGGGTTTATCCTTTAATATTTTTATGATCCCATCCTAGAGATTCATAGCGAGAATGTTTTCACCATCCCTATTCGTCTCTTTGAATGACTTTCAACTTCTGAAACGGCTTGACGTTTATGTCACGAAGGAAGAAATTCTGTTATGGGAATATTTTTGTGACATGTGTTGTATGTTTAAGAGTTATTCCATCTTAGAAATATTTATTCGTTAAGACAAATTTGTTTGGAAAGGATCCCGTCGTAGGAATATCAAATTCGTTAAGAATGGCTCCATTCAGAAATGATTCCATCACAGGAATATTTATTTGCTAAGTGTAAAATCCGTTTAGAAAAGATTCCGTTATGGGAGCGTTTTGTCGTTAATAATTGTTTCGTTTATAAACGATTCCATCATAGGAACATTTATTTGTATAACGTTGCTCCGTCTAGGAATTTTGTCCGTTGTGAATTAATCTGTTTCATCTTTTTAGGACTTTATAAATATTCCGTCTAGAATTGTATTCTTTTTGCGGTAATGATCGTGTGGGGGTGCCTAAATTTCATAGGGCTTTATTTTTGGCCCTATGGTTAAGGTCTTACTGGAGTTAGGGGGCAATCTGGCCAAGACTTCCCTTCTTCCCCTGTGAACGTGCGCTACTTTCAGGTGGCTAGCCAGAAAAGCCATTCACTAAGTTGCCCCCGTTGAGAGAAGGTCTTTTGCCTTTCTGGAAGGGCTTTTACGTTTTCTTAACGTATATTTATTCCAATATTTTGCGCTTTGGATTTTGGATTCCGTCAGAATGCTAACGCTAACATCTATCTTGAGACGTTTTTAAATTTGCTGAAACATAAAAGAGAATAAATTTTTGAATGTTCATCACTTCATTGAATGTTTCAAGTTGTTACATAATAGCTTCCGTTTCATGACGGATACAAAGGCTTCCGTTATAACGGTAAGCGTAAACAGATAATTCGATATCAACTAAAATATTTCTTCAACTTGGTGGCGTTCCAAGTCCTTGGGATGGCTTCCCCTTTCAGAGTTTCAAGTTTGTAGGCTCCTTGGCCTATAGATGTTGTGATCTTGTAAGGTCCTTCCCAATTTGCTGCCAGCTTTCCGTCAGAAGCATTCTTTCCGCCAACATCAGCGCGACGGAGAACGAGGTCTCCAGGATGAAAATCCCGTGGACGAACTTTCTTGTTGTACCTTGAAGCCGTTACTCTCTTGACGGCAGCTTCAGTGAGTGCAGCGTAGGACCTTTTTTCGTCCAGAAAATCCAACTCTTGTTGGATAGCTGTGGAATTGTCTTCCTCATTTAGAGGGTAAGTCGTTCTCCAACTTAACTCGCCAATTTCCTCCGGTATGACGACTTCAGTGCCATAGGTAAGCCTGAATGGTGTCTCTCCCGTCGTGGAATGAGGTGTGGTTCTGTAAGCCCACAGGACATGGCATAATTCTTCAGCCCAACTTCCCTTTGCATCGTCAAGCCTTCTCTTCAATCCCCTCAGGACTATCCGGTTAGCTGCTTCAGCCTGGCCGTTAGTTTGGGGGTGTTCAACAGATGAAAAATGTTGAGTAATTTTGAAGTCCTCCATAAGTTTTTTCATTTTCTTATCGGTGAACTACGTTCCGCTATCGGTAACAACAGAACGTGGGACTCCAAACCTGGCTAAGATGTTTCTTTTGAAGAACTTGATGACGTTTGCAGCGGTGATCTTTGCTAATGTCTCGGCTTCGACCCATTTAGTGAAATAATCAACAGCAACAATCAAATATTTCAACTGTCCTGCTGCCATCGGGAAGGGTCCCAAGATATCCATCCCCCATTGATAAAATGGCCACGGGATGGTGAGACTGTGGAGTTCTTAAGGCGGGGAATTGTATACGTCTCCGTGTTTTTGGCATTTCTCACAGGCCTTTACAAATTCTTTGGCATCTGCGACCATTGTAGGCCAATAATATCCTGCACGGAGTATCTTCTTTGCCAACGCTCTCCCGCCAAGATGTTGGCTTGCAATTCCTTCGTGCACTTCTTCCAAAGCGTAGATGGCTTCTTCTCCTTCTAGGCATTTGAGTAGGGGTGTGGAAAACCCTCTTTTGTACAACTGCCCAGACACAATCGTATGTGATGGAGCCCTTCGCTTAACCAACGTTGCTTCCTCTTTGTTCTTTGGGAGCTCCCCGTTCTCTATGAATCGTATCACGGGTAAGATCCAGGAAGTCTTACCGCCATCTCCGTCAAGGGCCATAACCATTGTTTTCTTCGCGATGCTGGGCGCTTCTAACATTTCCTGGATAAAAGAATGGTTTACGCCGCTCCTTCGTGTGCTTGCTAATTTGGATAGGACGTCAGCCCTTGTGTTTTGCTCCCTTGGAACATGCATAATCTCAAAATCTTCAAACGTGCCTATGGTTTCCCTTATCACCGACAAATATTTCTGTAACAAAGGTTCTTTGGCCTGTGCTTCACCTTTCACCTGCGTTACCACCAGCTGGGAATCAGTCCTCAGTTTTACCTCTCTTGCCCCTAGTTCTTGTGCTAGCTTCAACCCGGCAATGCAAGCTTCATACTCGGCTTGGTTGTTCGTGGTGGTGAACGAAAATCTTAGGGATACTTCTATCATTAACCCTTCATTGCTTTCCAGAATAAGGCCTGCTCCGCTCCCTTTGCTATTGGAAGAACCGTCTGTAAAGATAGTCCATTTCGTGCACGGCTCACTGGTGGCCGGAGTCATCTCCGCTAAGAAGTCAGCAAAAGTCTGGGCTTTCAAAGCCTTTCTACTCTCAAACGCGATGTCAAATTCTGAAAGTTCAACAGACCACTTTGTCATACGTCTGGCTAGATCAGGTCTGAACAACACCTGCTTGATTGGTTGGTCCGTCCTCACCACTATTGAGTGTGCCAAGAAATATCTTCTTAGCTTCCTCGTTGCTGTTACTAACGCCAATGCTACCTTCTCAATCTTCTGGTATCTTACCTCAGCTCCGGCTAGAGCCTTGGATATGAAATATACCGGACTCTGGTTGGCTCCAGTCTCCCTTACCAACACGGCACTGACGGCTTCACCCGATATTGCCAGATATAAAAACAGCGTCTCGTCTTCCATAGGTCTGGACAATACCGGTGGTTGGGAGAGTATTGTCTTCATCTGAGTGAAAGCCTTCTCACACTCTTCCGTCCAAACGAAATCTGTTTCTTTCCTTAGCAACTTGTAGAACGGTAATGCATGTTGTGTGGATCTGGAGATGAACCTGTTTAGTGCAATGAGCATCCCGTTTAACTTCATAATCCCCTGCTTAGTAGACGGGGCCTCCATCCGGATTAAGGCGTCACACTTATCCGGGTTCGCCTCAATCCCTCTTTCAGTCAAATAAAAAACCCAAAAACTTTCCTGCCTTGACTGCAAATGTGCATTTCTCCGGGTTCAACCTCATGTTAAACTCCCTTTGTGGAAAATTGCCTCTAGATGGGTACTGTGTAGGTTCTCTTCTGCTGACTTGACGATCATATCGTCCATGTATACTTCAAGCATCTTGCCAATCTCTCCTTCAAAAACTCTGTTCATCATTCTTTGATAAGTGGCTCCAGCATTTTTTAATCCAAATGGCATTACGTTATACCGGTAATTCGCTCCTTCCGTCATGAAAGCTGTTTTGTCACGCTCCTTCACGGACATGGGAATTTGGTTGTAGCCGGAATAAGCATCGAGAAAACTCCGCAGTTTGTAACCTGCTGAGTCATCAACTAGTTTGTCGATATTTGGAAGTGGGTACGAATCCTTTGGGCAAGCTTTGTTGAGATCCGTGTAGTCTACACACATTCTCCACTTCCCGGAAGACTTCTTCACCAACACGACATTAGACAACCATTCCGTGTAGTGAAGCTCAGAAATGAAATTCGCCTTCAACAATCCGTCAACGATCTCCTGTGCAGCCTTTGCCTTCTCCGGGGATTGTCTTCTCCTTCTTTGTGCCACATACGGGTATCTTTCGCTGACATTTAAATTGTGGCATGCTACTTTAGCGTCTATCCCCGGCATTTCACTAGGTGAAATTGCTAGTGAAATTGCGAATAAATCAGCGTTCTTTTTCAAACATTGGATAAGGTCTTTGCGGACATCTGTTGGCAAGTTTGTCCCAATCTTAACCTTCCTATCCGGATGTTCGTTCAGCTGCACTTCTTCGAATTCTCCATCTGGTATAGGCCTACTAGATTCTTGCGGGAGCAGTTTCCGTTGGTAACTCTCGTCACCAGATATGCGGTCATTAGGATGTATATCGATCTTTGCGACATTGACATCTAATAGTTCGGATCGTGGTGGTGTTACCTGCTCTGGCACATCTACCCGAAGAGTCTCTTCAGCCTCTACCATTTCCACCGCGTCTAACTCTTTCTGCAGCTCTTTATAACACTTCTTCGTTCCCACCAAATATGCCATAACGGTGACCACCTGGTTTTTCTTGCCGTGATATTTCATCTTCAAATGAACAGTTGAAGGTACGGCCCCAAGGGCGGCTAGAGTAGTCCTCCCAAGTATGCAATTGTATACGGCTTTGCATGGTACGACCAGGAACTGAACCGGGATGGTTACCTCAGATTCTGCAGTCTTTCCATCTCCAAAGGTTACTTTCAACGTTAAGAATCCTAATGGCCTTGTTAGAGAGCCATTGAATCCCTTCAAATCTGACCCTTCATAGGGGGATAAATCTTCCTCTTTCAGTCCCATCTTGTCAAACAAATCTTCGTACATGATGTCGCAAGAGCTCCCTTCATCAATCAAAATTCGGGATACGTCAAAGCCGGCAATGGTTGCCATGATTATTAGGGGAAGTAGCTTGTTTGGTTTGTTGCCAATCCTCTCGTCATCAGAAAATCCAAGAATGGGTCTTCTAGGTGCGGTGCTTGTTGACGGACTATCTTCTATCTTTGATACGGAAAAAATTTCCGCTATAGTTCTTTTGATGGTCCCTTTTGACGGTCTACCGGTAGTTAGGAGCCCTCCGGTAATGGATCCAATGAAAGGACGTTTGCCCTTGCTCTTAACTACTTCTTCGTCGCTGGAACTGGAATCTTCTTTCTCTTTACTCCTTTTTTTCGAAACCGAATCAATAGTTTTCCGGCTAGATTCTTCCTTTCTTGGTGACCGTTTCCGTTTAGGGGACTCACTCCTTTTGCGGCTTCTGGTGTTGTTTTCGCGGTAGCGTCTCGCATCTTTCTTATCCTTCTGCCCGTCTTTGGTATAACAGTTCAATTTTCCCTTCCTTATCAAATCTTCGATGGCATCTTTCAGATGTATGCAATCATCTGTATCATGGCCATAGCACCTATGGAAACGGCAGTATTTAGATTTATCCACCTTGGGGGATTCCATGATTGTTTGGGGGAACTTCACCCCTTCATCCCGGAACTCCGTGTTGATACACTCTCCTAGAATCTTATCTATAGAGGTGTTAAGAGGAGTATACTCTGAGAATCTTGGCCTGGGCATCCTCATTTTCCCTTTGCTGTATCTTTCATTCTCCTTCCTTCCGTCATGGTGTTTGTCTGAGGATTTTGCTTTTTCCGCTCCTTCAGAAATAAGTTTCTCCTCATAATTGATGTATGGTTGAGCGCGTCTCAGCAGTTCGCTCATATTTTGTGGTTCTTCTAACCCCAGTTTCTCCTTGAACATGGAATCTGGCTTCAAACCTTTTTCAAAAATGAAGCACTTAAGCTTGTCATCGGCTCCTTTCACATCAACCGCTGCACAAGTAAACCTCTCAATATATTCCCTGAGGGTTTCCTTCTTCCCCTGGACGATGGCACTTAAGGTGGCAACAGATTTAGGCTGTTTCTGCCTAGAAGTGAAGTGGGAAGTGAACTCTTTGCAGAGTGTTTTCCACGAATCTATAGATCCTTCCGGTAACGCTTTGAACCACGTCATAGCGGCAGCTTTTAGCGTTAAGACGAACAGCTTGCACTTAACAGAACCACGCGCGTCATAATAATCCAAAACGGTGTCTACGTGTTCAATGTGTTCGTCTGGGTCACCGGTTCCATCGTAGCTTTCCAGCTTTGGGGGTTTCTCTAGAACTTTCGGTATCTTACAGCTAGAAATCCTGGTGGTAAAAGGACCACGGGTGCGGGAAGGACACGATGGGTTAGGACGATCTTCTCCGCGTCCAAGTATGTGGGAAGGCGAACCTTCACCATTTTCCCCATTTTGGCCTCCCCTGCCGTTGCCTCCGCCATTTCCGCCGGCATATCCGCCACCGCTCCGGTGCTTGGATAGAGGCATACCATCGTTCCTGGTTCTCTGCGTTTTCCTTGACTCGGCCTCATCATCCGGCTTGGATCTTACCTTGCCGGATTTACTCCTTGCTGATTCGGGTATAGCAGCTTCGCTTTGAGCTTGAACCTGCAGTTGTTCAACTCTCACCAACCTTTCCTTCTGCTCCTGTAACAGAGTGAGGATCGCCGCCAAAGTGTTGTTGTCAGTTGTAGCAGCAGCTACTGCTGCGTTATTGGTTGGTGGTGGTGGAAGAAAATAGTTGTTCAACTCTCACCAGCCTTTCCTTCTGCTCATGTAACAGAGCCAGAATCGCGTCAAGTTGTTGTTATCAGTTGTAGCAGCAGCTACTGCCACGTCATTGGCTGGTGGTGGTGGAAGAAGTTGTTCCTGGGTGCGTTCGTCGTCTTCCACGATTCTGACTTCACTCCTAACTCTGTTACGAGTACTCACAGAGGGAGTGGAATGCGTTTCTTCCCAAACCGGTGATAGAGCATGAGGAATCTGTTCAGAGGCATTCCGTAAGCTGACGGAAGATAATGCTCTGGTTGGTTTCGTTCCTTTCGTAGCAACCATGGTTAAGAGATTTGGAAAAAGTAACTAGAATAGATTTACCAGATTTGATACTGATAAATGGAAGAATGAGTTCGAGAAAATCAATAAATGACTTCCCACAGACAGCGCCACTGTTCTATTCGGTCCAAAGTCTTAACTCCAAGAGATGAAGCTACGGTGGTGAATGGTGGTTGCTACGGTGGTTCAGCTCCTTGACAAAGGGGGGGGGGGGGGGGTTCCTGCACGAAAAGAGACTCCGACGCTCAAGTCAGTAAGTGTGCAAGAAGAGAGAATTAGGGTTCAGAATCATACCATGAGGTGGTGTGAAACCACCTATTTATAGGCGTCTTGCCTTGTTGGATAAGAAGGATTTTGTGTAGGAATCATGACCCTTAGAATTTGTGCCGGTTTATCCAACGGTGGAGATCCCAAGACATTGCTGTGTCCGTCTACAGCGCGTGTATTGTGGCTTTAGGGTGGAATGCCCTTGGGAGGCGTGACGGGTCCTCCACATGTTAGTGGGCTTGGATGTATGCTTGTATTTGGGCCTTTGGTTAGCCCAGAACATTAACATTCAGGGATTAATTCCAAAAAAAAGTAATATACAAAGACTAAAACAAAAAACCAGATTACACATGGACCCAAATATCATTTAAGTCAAAATTTATTATTTTAATTATAAAAATGTGAGACTTAGTGTACTCTTTCATGATTTGGTGGTATTTACCTCTGAACCATTCAATATTATTTAATCGATATAAATTTTATAAAATATACTGTTGGATTGAAAATTTATATCACATAGATTATTGGGTTAAATATGTTTTTAGTCTTTATAAATATCTGACTCTTCTACTTTTAATCCCTCTAAAAATTTTTCCCACTTTTTGGTCCTCCAAATATTTTCGATCATGATTTTTGGTCCCTGCTTTTCACTCAACTATGTGTACGATTCAAATTTTTTAACGAGTTTTTGTGATCATGTTTATAATATTATAAAAATTACTCAAACCAAAATTCATAATTTTTTAACAAATGATGAATTAACTATGAATTTTTAAGCGCAAACACTTCAAAAATTCATATTTAATTCATCACTAATTAAAAAAATTTAAATTTTGCAAATCAATTCAATTTTTAATATACTAAACATTACTGATATATAATTCCAAATTTTAATTAGTATACATGAGTTGACTTAAAAGTAGGGACCAAAATTCATGTTAGAGAATTTTGTAGGGACCAAAAAGTGGGAAAAAAATTTAGAGAGACTAAAAGTAGAAGAGTCAGATGTTTATAGGGACTAAAAACATATTTAACCCTAGATTATTTATGTCAAATATTTCTGCAACAAAGGTTCTTTTGCCTGTGCTTCACCTTTCACTTGCGTCACCACCAACTGGGAGTCAGTCCTCAGTTTTACTTCCCTTGCCCCTAGTTCTTGCGCTAGTTTCAGGCCGGCAATGCAAGCTTCGTACTCGGCTTGGTTGTTCGTGGTGGTGAATAAGAATCTCAAGGATACTTCTATCACTAACCCTTCATTGCTCTCCATAATAAGGCCTGCTCCGCTCCCTTTGCTATTTGAAGAACCGTCTGTAAAGATGGTCCACTTTGTGCACGGTTCACTGGTGGCCGGAGTCATCTCCGCCAAGAAGTCAGCAAATGTCTGGGCTTTCAAAGTCTTTCTACTCTCAAAGGATGTCAAATTCTGAAAGTTCTACGGACCACTTTGTCAAACGTCCGGCCAGATCAGGTCTGAACAACACCTGCTTGATTGGTTGGTCCGTCCTCACCACTATTGAGTGTGCCAAGAAATATCTTCTTAATTTCCTCGCAGCTGTTACTAACGCCAACGCTACCTTCTCAATCTTCTGGTATCTTACCTCAGCTCCGGCTAGAGCCTTGGAAATGAAGTATACCGGACTCTGGCTGGCTCTTGTTTCTCTTACCAACACGGCACTAACGGCTTCATTCGATATTGCTAGATACAAAAACAGCGTCACGTCTTTCATAGGTCTAGAGAATACCGGTGGTTGGGAGAATGTCGTTTTCATCTGAGTGAAAGCCTTTTCACACTCCTCCGTCCAGATGAAATCTGTTTCTTTCCTCAGCAGCTTGTAAAAAGGTAACGCATGTTGTGCAGATCTAGAGATGAATCTGTTTAGTGCATAAGCATCCCGTTTAGCTTCATAATCCCCTGCTTTGTAGACGGGGCCTCCATTCGGATGACGACGTCACATTTATCTGGGTTCGCCTCAATCCCTCTTTCAGTCAAATAAAAACCCAAGAATTTGCCCGCCTTCACTGCAAATGTGCATTTCTCCGGGTTCAACCTCATGTTAAACTCTCTGACTTTGTGAAAAATTGCCTCTAGATGGGCACTGTGTAGACTCTCTTCTGCTGATTTGACGATCATGTCAGCCATATATACTTCAAGCATCTTGCCAATCTCGTCTTCAAATACTCTGTTCATCATTCTTTGATAGGTAGCTCCCGCATTCTTCAAACCAAACGGCATCACTTTATACCGGTAATTTGCTCCTTCAGTCATGAAAGCTGTTTTGTCACGGTCTTCAACGGACATGGGAATCTGATTGTAGCCGGAATAAGCGTCAAGAAAACTCAGCAGTTTGTAACCTGCTGAATCATCAACCAGTTTGTCAATGTTTGGGAGTGGATATGAATCCTTTAGGCAAGCTTTGTTGAGTTCTGTGTAGTCTACACATATTCTCCACTTTTCGGAAGATTTTTTCACCAAAACGACGTTAGACAACCATTCTGTGTAGTGAAGTTCAGAAATGAAGTTCACCTTCAGCAATCCGTCAACGATCTCTTGTGCAGCCTTTGCCTTCTCCGGGGATTGCCTTCTTCTTCTTTGGGCCACATATGGGTATTTTTCGCTAACATTCAAATTGTGGCATGCTACTTTAGCGTCTATCCCCGGCATTTCACTATGTGAAATTGCAAATAAATCAGCGTTCTTTTTTAAACAGTGGATAAGGTCTTTCCGGACATTTGTTGGCAAGTTTGTCCCAATCTTAACCTTTCTATCCGGATGTTCATTCAGTTGCATTTCTTCAAACTCTCCATCTGGTATAGGCCTACTAGATTCTTCCGGGAGCAGTTTCCGTTGGTAACTCTCATCACCAGATGCGCGGTCATTAGGATGTATATCGATCTTTGCGACATTGACATCTAATAGTTTGGATCGTGGTGGTGTTACCTGCTCTGGCACATCTTCCCGAAGAATCTCTTCAGCTTCTACCATCTCCACCGCATCCAACTCTTTCTGCAACTCCTTATAGCACTTCTTTGTTCCTACCAAATCTGCCATAACGGTGACCACCTGGTTTTTCTTGCCGTGATATTTCATCTTTAAATGAACAGTTGAAGGTACGGCTCCAAGAGCAGCCAAAGTAGTCCTTCCAAGTATACAATTGTACACGGCTTTGCATGGTATCACCAAGAACTGAACCGGGATGGTTATCTCAGATTCTGCATTCTTTTCGTCTCCAAAAGTTACTTTTAACGTCAAGAATCCCAATGGCCTTGTCAAAGAGTCATTGAATCCTTTCAAATATGACCCTTCATAGGGAGACAAGTCTTCCTTCTTCAGCCCCATCTTGTCAAACAAATCTTCATACATGATATCGCACGAACTTCCTTCATCAACCAAAATTTGGGACACATCAAAACCAGCAATGGTTGCCATGATTATCAGGGGAAGTAGTTTGTTTGGTTTGTTGTCAATCCTTTCGTCATCAAAAAATCCAAGAATGGGCCTTCTAGGCGCTGTGCTTGTTGACGGAGTATCCTCTATCTTGGATACGGAAAAAATTTCCGCTATCGTTCTCTTGATGGTTCCTCTCGACGGCCTACCAGTAGTTAGGAGTCCTCCAGTGATGGAACCAATGAAAGGACGCTTGCCTTTGCTTCTAACTGTTTCTTCATCGCTGGAACTGGAATCTTCCTTCTCTTTACTCTTCTTTTTTGAAACTGAATCTATAGCCTTCCGGCTAGATTCTTCCCTTCTTGGTGATCGTTTCCGCTTAGGGGATTCACTTCTTTTTCGGTTTCTGCTGTTGTTTTCGCGATAGCGTTTCACATCTTTCTTATCCTTCTGTCCGTCTTTGGTATAACGGTTCAATTTCCCCTTCCTTATCAAATCTTCAATGGCATCCTTCAGATGTATACAATCATCCGTATCATGGCCATAGCACCTATGAAAACGGCAGTATTTGGATTTATCTGCCTTGGGGGATTCTTTGACTGTTTGGGGAAACTTCACCCCTTCATCCCGGAACTCCGTGTTGATACATTCTCCTAGAATCTTATCTATGGAGGTGTTAAGAGGAGTGTATTCCGAGAATCTAGGACTGGGCATCTTCATCTTCCCCTTGCTATATCTTTCATGTTCCCTCCTACCGTCGTGGTGTTTGTCTGAGGGTTTCGCCTTTTCTGCTCCTTTAGAGATAAGTTTCTCCTCGTAGTTGATGTATGGTTGGGCGCGTCTCAGCAGTTCGTTCATACTTTGTGGTTCTTCCAACCCTAGTTTCTCCTTGAACATGGAATCCGGCTTCAGTCCTTTTTCAAAAATGAAGCACTTGAGTTTGTCATCGGCTCCTTTCACATCAACCGCTGCACAAGTAAACCTCTCAATATACTCCCTGAGAGTTTCCTTCTTCGCCTGGACGATGGCACTTAAGGTGGCAACAGATTTGGGCTATTTCCGCCTAGAAGTGAAGTGGGAGGTGAACTCTTTGCAGAGTGTTCTCCAAGAATCTATAGATCCTTCCAGTAACGCTTTAAACCACGTCATTGCAGCAGCCTTAAGCGTCAAGACAAACAGCTTGCATTTAACAGAACCACGTGCGTCATAATAGTCCAAAACGGTGTCCACGTGCTCAATGTGTTCGTCTGGGTCACCGGTTCCATCGTAGCTTTCCAGCTTTGGGGGCTTCTCAAGAACTTTCGGTATCTTACAGCTAGAAATCCTGGTGGCAAAAGGACCACGGGTACGGGGAGGACGCGATGGGTTAGGACGATCTTCTCCGCGTCCATGTATATGGGAAGGCGAACCTTCACCATTTCCCCCATTTTGGCCTCCCCTGCCGCTGCCTTCGCCATTTCCGCCGGCATATCCGCCACCGCAACGGTGCTTGGATAGAGGCATACCATCGTTCCTGGTTCTATGCGTCTTCCTGGATTCGGCTTCATCGTCTGGCTTGGATCTTACCTTGCCGGACTTGCTCCTTGCTGATTCTGGTATAGCAGCTTCACTCTGAGCTTGAACTTGTTTCTCGCAGGTCTTTACCAATTCTTTGGCATTTGTGACCATTGTAGGCCAATAGTACCCTGCTCGGAGTATCTTCCTTACCAATGCTCTCCCGCCAAGATGTTGGCTCGCAATTCCTTCGTGCACTTCTTCCAAGGCGTAGATGGCTTCCTCTCCTTCTAGACATTTAAGTAGGGGCGTGGAAAACCCTGTCTTGTACAATTATCCAGACACAATCGTATGTGATGGAGCCCTTCTCTTGACCAGCGCTGCTTCCTCCTTGTTTTTTGGGAGCTCCCCAGCCTCAATGAATCTCATCACGGGCAAGATCCAGGAAGTCTTGACACCATCTCCGCCAAGGACCATAACCATCATTTTCTCTGTGATGTTGGGCGCTTCCAATATTTCCTGAATAAAAGAATGGTTCACGCCGCTTCTTCGTGTGCTTGCTAATTTGGATAGGACGTTAGCCCTTGTGTTTTGTTCCCTTGGAACATGCATAATCTCAAAATCTTCAAACGTGCTGATGGTTTCCCTTATTACCAACTAGCATCAGTTAGTAAGAGGAGACTCATTCTAACAGGCAGGATAATTATAGAGGAATAGACTTCTCGGTTGTGGGCTAAAAGTTTGTCTAAGTAATCTACATAAACATTGTCCTCTCGAAGGGTGTGAACAACTTTGACTCTCCAATCTCTAGTTAGTAGATCCTTTATATTATGAATAATAGCCGCATAATGGTGCCAAGCATGAATAGGACAAGAAAGCAACTTGATAACAGTCTGCGAGTCACAATAACACCAAAGATCTTTAATATCCAGCCCCCACGCCAACACTAAACTAAACCATGGTACACCGGCAAAAATTCCGCATATAGAATGTTCGAGAATTCTATATCACCTGCAAAATTGTGAACCCACTTTGAATCTCAAATTAATTCTCCAAAACCGAAGACTCCCAGATTTCCAATATTACTTCCATCAGGATCATGCCAGAACCATCCTAAGCATTCCACCAAACCATGCTAGTGGTCGAACTATCGTAATGCTTGAGAAAGCTCTTCCTAAGATGGGCAAAATTCAAAGTGCACATCCTCAAATTAACTTCAATTACATAAATTTGTTTACAATGTCAACATATTATTACTAAACTCCACTTAAAATAACTTATTTCGATCACCTGCATTTTTCTTCAATTTCTAGATATCAGAAAGTTTAAGGTGCCCTCACCCTAGAAGAAAAAAAGCGTAAAAAGAGTGAAATCAAACCCAACTTAAACAAATTATCCTCCAAAAATGTATTCATGTCAGTAGGTATCACCAAATACATCTTACAAAATAACAACATGCCAGCTTCGGTTAAATTTTAAAACACAAGAAGAATACACATATTTAATTATCAAGAAGTAACTACATTCATCCTACAGACAAAGTTGTTCAAAGTTTATCATATGTATTGTATTATATGTGATCTTTAGTTTGAATTCTCCGAAACCAAGATAATAAATGCTGAAGCTGACCCGACATAGCCGGTGACTGATACAGAAGCCTACTTCACACCTAAAAGTGACTTCAGGATACTCTCACTCACACCATCCGCGAGAGCGAAGAGGTGGCCAGAACCTGGAAGTTCGTGATAGTGAATCCATGGAAGGTTTTTTACAATGTATCTTTGAAGTTTAACAGGAACCAACAAATCATCATCTCCTTGCCAAATATGGACAGAACCTTCATTGTTTGGAAACGGATTTTGAAGATCCAAAGGAGTATATTCCCACCTTCCAAATGCAATATTTAAGTCGCGGTGGACACTTTCATATTCACCTTGCTGTCTTATCTGAGCCTGCGGAAGCCAAATATTATTGAAAAAAACCTATTATGAAGAAGTCTTAATATTTGCCTATAAACATAGCACCTTCTTCTACATTATTACTCAGAAAGAAAAATGCATTATTTATCATAGTTTACATTCCCCATACTATTTGTAACTAAGACAAACTATTTCTTTTTTCTAACCAAAAAAAAAAAAAAAAATAATAATAATAATAATAAAGAACAATACAGTACATAACATGATTACAAATAAAACTCTGAAAAATAGAATAAATTAAGAATCACAAGGATAAACAACTTAATTAAGATCCTATAGCATAAACACTTATCATGTAAGTGCTTATGCATAAATAAGCTATTTATATAACAAAAGATAAAATAAAGTAAACTTGTTTTCATATATGTCATAAGTTGTTTTTTTAAACTATCATGGAGAGCTAATAAAAATAAACTGAAAACAGCTAAAGGACATGTCATAGGTTGTTTTCATAAGTTCTCCCAAATAGTCTCGCAAGTGATTAATTCTGCAGACAAGGTCAAGTGATGTATTTTTTTACTTCATGTATGATATAAATTGGTCATGAATGACTTCAAAAACAGAAGACATCCATATGCAGCTTTAAACAGTTTAAAAACTAAAAACACACATGTGTAAAGGTCAAACTCGGAGAGAATATATGCAACAAACTGAATGTGTGCAGTCGATGTGAATTCTGATATTCACCAAAAAAAAATTTATCAATTTGAAAAATACAAACTATCAGTTAAATAACTCCATGCATTGCATCCAGAATAGAAATAAAAGAAGGAAAAAAAAAAGGAAAGAATTCCAATTTCAATCACCTGAAAAGCTAAATAATTATCTTTATTACCCAACAACTTAGTTACAAGCTCTTTGTCTTGTTTAGAAAAGTTATCAGGACTACGAGCAACCGCGCTGGAAATTGGGAACCATCTTTGCGTGTTCCACCAGTACGTTAGCCATGGCATGTAGTGAGCAACACGAAGTGCCCATTGGTCTTGTAATTTTGTTTGTGAATAGGCTTCTGCAGTTAAGTTAGCAGGAAGATCTCTCCACCAGTAGTTGATGACTGGGGCTAAGAGCGCTGCACCTGCCAGTCTGTAAGTATTAAAAAAGTTTTATTATTTAGAAATAGAGAGGGGTCAACAACTGTATCTCATATCACAGCACTTAAATGTTGAGAAAAATAAACAGGTGTACACAAAACAAGAAAGAAACAGTAGTGATAATATATTTGAGTGTGGACAAAACTTACAACTTAATTAAGTGCTTATAACTTATAAGTTATATACAAGGTATTTCTATAACAAAAGATAAAATAAAGTCAAACTATTTTTATAAGCTTTCCTAGAGAGCTTATTAAGCAGTTTCCATAAGTTCTCTCAAACAGTGTCACGAATAAGTCAATTCAAAAAGGGCGTCAACCATACCTGTGAGGTATATACTTAAGGCAGTTCCAAGTAATTTGTCCACCCATGGAATTACCAACCACATAGAACTTGGATCCCAATCCCAGCTGATCAGCAAGCTCTTCAATATCGAAAGCAATGCTCTTTAATGTACGATTTGGATCAGGATCACTTTCTCCATAACCAGGTCTGTCGAAAGATACAAAGTAGACCCCCAATTCCTTAACAACATCCTGAAAAACCTCACATTAAATATAACTCTACAAATCACAAAGAAATCTAACTATCTGAGAATGCTATAATAGATAGAAGAAAAATGTAATATAAAAAGTTACCGGTGATAGGGTGTTGGCAACTGCAGCATCATGTCTGAAACTGCTGAAACCATGGACCAATATGATTTTATACTTTGCTTCGTCTTTCGGAACACCGTGCTCTTTGTATGCCAAATGTCTTCCATCTCTGAGTTTGATTCTTGGCGCCGTTATAGGTGGTCCACCAGGCTGAACCGGCGATAAAGCATGGGGAATCTGTTCAGAGGCATTCCGCAAGCTGACGGAAGATGATGCTCTGGTTGGTTTCGTTCCTTTCGCAGCAACCATGGTTAAGAAATTTAGAAAAAGTAACTAGAACAGATTTATCAGATTTGATGCTGATAAATAGAAGAATGAGTTCGAGAAAATCAACGAATGATTTCCCACAGACGGCGCCACTGTTCTATTTGGTCCAAAGTCTTAACTCCAAGAGATGAAGCTACTGTGGTGGTTGATGATTATAATGGTTGTTCAGCTCCTTGACAAAAAAAAAGGGGGGGGGGGGGGGTTCCTGCACAAAAAGGGACTCCGACGCTCAAGTCAGTAAGTATGCAAGAAGAAAGGATTAGGGTTCAGCATCATACCATGAGGTGGTGTGAAACCACCTATTTATAGGTGTTCTGCCTTGGAGGATAAGAAAGATTCTGTGTAGGAATCCTGACCATTGGAATTTGTGACGGTTTATCCAACGGTGGAGATCCCAAAGCATAGCTTTTTCCGCCTACAGCATGTACACAGTAGCTTTAGGGTAGAATGCCCTCGGGAGGCGAGACGGGTTGCCCACATGTTAGTGGGCCTGGATCTAAGTGTGTATTGGGCTTTTGGCCAGTCCAGAACAAGCGGTAAATTTTTACAATAATTATATAATTTTATTGAAGATTTAAAATATAATTTTTAATAAATTTGCGGTGCTTGTGCTTCACTGTAGTTTTGCCAGTTTCATCTTTTTAAACATTTAGAAAGTTGCTAATTTTGATTTTTTTTTTTTTTTTAAGATCAAGTTGATGTCTTTCATTTAGTATTGTGGTGTGTTACACAATTTGATGATCCAAATGTATAATGAAATTGGAAACTCTGTTTAACTAAGTTATTGGGCTCAAGTGGTTAATAAGTTTCACTAAATGACAGATTTTAAGAGAACCCGTATTCGATATTAAGGTGGAGTGATTTCTTGATCGTATTTTACTTACCTCACAACCAAACTCTAGATTACTTGGGTCTATTTTTTCCTTAGAAACGAGAGAATGAAAAATAAAAATTTGGAAAGTTTGTTTTAATTTTTTTCTTTATGAGTATCAAGTTCCTAGCTTTGTTTTAAGCACTAAAAAATTGGTTGTGAACTTTTATCTGTGATGTAATATCTTCGTACTAAAATATATGTCGTTTTGACCATATCACACAAATTAAGAAATGTAATCATTGTTGTATGAAAAAGATAAATTTAGGGTTAGTTTACAAAATTATCCTTCATTAATGATATGTGAGAGATAAATTATAGAATTGAAAGAAGAAAGAGAAATAATGAATTAAGGGTATAAGAGGGAAAGAAGCATTAATAATTCATTGATAATGTAAAACGACATATATTATAGTATAATTTTTTTTCTCAAAACAATATATATTTTGGTACGGAGGGAGTACTATGTTACATCAGAGTAGAATTATTTGTAATTTCATCATAGTGTACTGTATGTATGGCAGTGTGGATCTGTGAATCAATGATTTGGATTTGGTGTATCAATTGGTCAAATGAAGTAGGCAGGGTTAGAGTGTCCTGTCACTGTATGGCAGTGGTGGGAAATATAGGCATTGGGATTTGAATCACAATACTCTATGAATAGTCCAACTGAACTCAGGAGAGACAGGGGTTTTAATGCTTTTTAAACACAAAAATACATGAGGGAAATTCTAATATTATAACTTGTGCAAGTGATCTATAATGAATCAACTTGTTAGAGCATTTTCGATTTGATGGTTATACTATTACGTATGTGTATCATATATTATTAATAAGTGATTTCAATTAGTTAAGATAGTTTGAATTAATGGTTAAAGAGTAAGAATATCCATGATTCAAGTCTTGGCAATAACATTGTATTATTATACTAACAATTAATATTATTTATTAAAAAAAACTAATAAGTGGTCCCTCAATGCCATATAATACTTATGTAACTTATACATATTTTGTAACTTGTAATGTTTTTATATATATGAAAGTATTTTAATTACATATACAAAAAAACGAACAATATTAAATTGATGATACGGTATCTTAAATAAGATACTTGATTCATATTTTAGATACCCTATACGTCACATCACCATTGCTCCAATGGTTAGAAAAAAATAAAGCACCCATCATTAGCCGATCAAACACCCTTAGATATTCCTATTGGAGATGCTCTTGTTACCATGAGTATGAATTTTATAAATTGTACTATTTGATTTAAAATTTATATTATATCGATCATTCATGTTAAATATTAAAACAATAAAAAAATATTTGATATGTTATTGAGAGCCATCAAAATTAACAGTTTATAAAATTTTATTCAATACCATTAATTTTGATGATATTAATAATATATCAAATAACTTTTAATCTTTAAAATTTGACAAAAATAATTTATATATATAAATTTCCAATCTAATATTAAATTATATAAAATTTATATTCACTATAATAATAACAACAAAATAATCCATCATAAGTCACTTGCACAAATTGTGAATGGTACTATGGTACCATCAACCATTTTTGTGAATCTTTTCCCAACAATATATGTACAATATAATTGTAATCATTACTCTGTTTCTGTGTTCCTTGCCACTTGGTAGTGGTAGCATATTTACCCACTTTGTTTCTTTATTAGTGTTAATTTAACATAAAATTCATCAATTATGATAGTAGATAAGATTATTTTTTGTTTTGAGCTCTTTTTACTATTCTACTTCATTTTAATCTACGGTAGATTAAGTACCATTTACTTTCTCATTTCAAAGATTTTGGAAAACATTATGAATGAAAGTTACTGAGAAAGAAATTAATTTTATGAAAATGTGAAATAAAGTTATTGAGAAGTAAGACTGATCTATTATTTACTTCTATGAATGGAGCCTTTCTCTGTATCCATGATTTGATTTTATTTCACATTTTTATAAAATTAATTTTGGCTTTAAAGGATAAGACTCTGTGTTTATTTTATGAATGAAGTTCCAATCCCTTAGATTGCATTATTAAGTAGTTTGTTTTTGACAAAGTGTGCCTTTTTTTCTTTTGTCTGGTTGTGTATGTAAGTTTGTTCTCGTATTTGGGTTAAGTACACTTTATACTTTTCTCCTTTTGGATGAGCACCGTTTGCACTTTATTCCATCTCATTTCTAATAATAATATTTTGCTGATTAAAAAAAAAAGATCAGCGTTCAAACCATGTACAATTATTTATTCACTTCTATTATCATCCTTTTGTTTAATTTTTTCGACATATCCATCCTTTTGTTTCGGAGTATAAGATTATGTTTGATAAAATTGTACTATTTATCTATTATATTTTGATTGTAATTTTTAAAAAAATATATAGATGCAAGTATTAATATATAAAATCTTGTTTGATTTGTTTTTTGATGAGTATTTTCAAAACATTAAATTTTTATAATTTTTACTACTAATTAAAAATATTAGTGATCAAAATTATGCATTAGCGTATATGCAATAGTCAAAAAGATTTTATATTTAGGGACGGATGTAATATAATTATTTTTCTATTTATTCATGCGTACTTGTTTTGAATCATTACTATGTAGTACAAGCATTTAGTTCCTGTTTGTATTTACTTGGGCATTGATAGCATTATCCCTGGCAAATATGAATTTAAGCCCTTAAAGGGAGGTAGATTCCAATATGGGATCAAAGTCAGCAAGCATTTATAACCGGCACAAATAGTTTAAATCTTTGATTAATCATCTGATTAGTTTAAGGAACAAAATGGAAAAGTTTTATCTTATGAATTGTCCATTTAATTTAAAATTCGATTTTATTGTTTTATTTTGTAAATTTTAAGCTTGAATTTTCTTTTGATAAACAATAAAAATCAAATTTGAATCATCATTTGATTTTTATTAGATTGTCCAAAAGTGTTGACTTGATACGGTCACACTGAACCAATCTAAAGGCCCCGTTTGACTCGGTTTTTTTTTCTTCTTTTTAAAAATAGTAAAAATGAAAAAAATTGTGTTTGACTTCATTTCTCTATATTTTTTATTTTTTAACTTTATTTCCCTAATATTTTTAAGGAGAAATATGACTAAATTTAATTTTATACTTCTCTATTTCATTTTAAAAAAATAGAAAAGTAGAAAATAAGCCGTGTCAAACGAGGCCTAAATTAAAGGTAGAATTTATAATATAGACTTTTATTTAAGTTATTACTAATTTTTTAGAAATACATTTTAGTTATTATTTAGTTGGACATTTCGATTGTTGGAGCTTTAATGATATATATTCACTGGTAGTGGTAGCGTATATATGTAGTTTTTTCTATTTGATAAATATATTTTATATATGCAATTTTTGAAATACTGTGCAAAAAAATCAAATGAATAAATTATATAAAAAAACCAAATGAATAAATTTTTTATATACTTATCTTGTTTTTAATTTATCTTCTCAATATTTTCATTAGAATATATTTAGCTTTCTAACAAATTATCCGTCAACAATGTGTCACATGATTTACATTGTAATTTAGATTTATATATTTTGTAGAATAAGTAAGCATCCTTAAAATAAAATTCTGTCTTGAAATATTTTATAGCTCAAGTCCAACGTTTTGTTGAACTTGACGAGTCGACCATATAAACTTATCCATTTTAATAACTCTAATGTTAGACCATGTTCAATGGTGCATTTAGAGCCATGTTGAATCACTATTGGTCAGAAAAAAATAGAAAAAGAATTCAATTCAAGAGCCCAAAGTTGAGCAGAATCATCTCTTGTGAATCTGCCACGCCAGGACACGCGGCAGCGTGCTATTGCATCAAATCTGGCGCGTGCATAACACGCGGGGACAGCGTGCGTAGGGGACAAAGGGGACGCGGAGAGAAATGAGAGATAGGATAGAGTGGGACGCGTGACGGTTCCTTATTGGCCAACCGGATTTTAATTGTATCATTATATTTAAACTCAATTATTTTACTGCAAATTAATTTTTTATTTTTTTATTTTTTCACCAAAATTCATAAAAAAAATTTCTCTAAAAATAAAGACTTGGTTCATTTCTTTTGGACACAGAAAAAAAATCCGAATTTTTTACTCTCTTAATCATATTATTAGTGTTAATTTTGAAGTTTAAGTATTTTTTTAGTAAAATGAATCCCAATAATTATTTCAACACCCAAAATTCCAACACTTCTCAAAATCCAAACATTTCTCAAACTCCTAACACTTCTCAAAATCCAAACAAAATTTGAAATTTAAATAAGAATGTAAAATAAAAAGTGGTGGGGTAGAGAAAGTGGTGGAGTAGGGTGTTTAATGAAAAAACTATTGGAGTGAGTAAAAATTAAATGTGTATTGAATAATAATATGAAGTGTAAAAAGTAATAAAGTGGGTGTTGAATGGTTAGAACCATTGAACATGGTCTTAGTCGTGTGTGCGCTTTCTAAAAGAAAATGCATATGTGTTGATTTGAGTTACCTTCTAGAAAGTAGAAAAGGTATATGAACAAACCAGCATTTTGATTCCTAGAAGTGTAATTCACTG
Organism: Trifolium dubium; assembly: GCA_951804385.1. Classification (NCBI taxonomy): domain Eukaryota; kingdom Viridiplantae; phylum Streptophyta; class Magnoliopsida; order Fabales; family Fabaceae; genus Trifolium; species Trifolium dubium. Next base: position 11,977,037 of record OX638070.1, read on the forward strand.
TCACATGTCACGATGCCATATTAATTTTCGAATGTATTAAAAGTTGCAAACATCTCTAATGCCTATTTTGTTAATAATTTGAATTAAAATGACTAGCAAAAAACATATTAGACTAAATTGACTAATCCAAAATAATTTTAAGGACCAAAATGACTTTTTTTATTTACTAAAAAGATCAAAATGACTTTTTTTTCTTACTAAGAGGATCAAATTGATAAATAACAGAGATATTTAAAGATGTGTTTACAAATTATACTAACAAATTACACTAACAAATTTAACAAATTACAAAATGAATGTAATAACAAATTACGCTAACAAATTATACTTTTGAAGACTATAGTGATTTCCTTTTTTTTTTTTTTTTGGTACAAGACTATAGTGATTTGCTTTAAAAGTATACATATGAAAATTTGAACACAATAAAATCAAATTTTGAACTTAGGGTTCTATGTTTACATCATTACATGTTCTGAAGTTAAAGAATATGTCTAACATGAATTCGAAAGAGACAAACAGAAAATAAAATAAAATCATTGCAAATGATCCATCATAATCCATAAGGATAAACAGAAGGGGTGGGTTTCTTTAGCATCAATTTCAGTGAGTTCAATCTTAAAATGACAAAAGAAGACCTACAAAAAAGTGAGTTTGATCCTCACTGTCACACTTTGGACTCTAATGGTCTGTTTGGTTAGAAAGAAAGAAGGTTTAAATATCGTTTTGATCTCTGTATGTATACCAAATTTTGTTTTTAGTCCTTATATGTAATTTTACTCCAAAACAGTCCCTGTATCAACCAAATTTTTTGCTTCTGGTCCCTAAAGAAAAAATCTGCAGGAAAATTCTCAAGTTTCCTGCAGATTTTCCTACGAATTTTCCTGCAGATTTTTGCTTTAGGGACCAGAAACAAAAAATTTGGTCGATACAGGGACTGTTTTGGAGTAAAATCACATACAAGGACTAAAACCAAAATTTCGCGTACATACAGGGACTAAAATGACGTTTAAGCCAACAAAAAAAGTAGGAAGGAAGAAAAACACGGAATTTGATGGATGTATTTGGATTATAAAATAGTCCAAATACATGCATTGATTTCCGTGTTTTCTTTCCTTTCTACTTTCTTTCCTTCTAACCAAACAGACCTTAAAATATGAATCAAAATCAGTTATTGGATTAAAATGTGGCCTACCAACTATTAAAGCATGGTCAACTTGTAGCAGGCATTTTTATGTTAGTGGAAACATAGTGTGGCCCAAATAATTCAAAATAGAATCCAGGCTAGTAACTCAGTTCTTGATAAAGATATGGAACTAAATTACCAACAACTTGTCCAACTCAGCCTTGTCAATTAGTTTCCTCTTTTCAAAACATTAAACATTGGTGTTTTTGAAAAGCAATTACTTTTAATAATAATAAAAATAATAATAACTACCTTCAAAACACAATATCAAACTCCATAGAAATATTGATATATTATACGTATATTTTTATGTTTATGACCTCATAAAATGTGAAATGTTGATAAAAGAGCAACTCGCATATGCATGCTTATTATAATTCTCGTCATTATTCAATAGACCTTAGCATAATTATGAATTTATGATGCTTGCTAAGATTTTTTTTTGGATAAATTAAGAGCGTTTAGGCATCAAGTAATGAATAGACAGACCAATTAATTGGCACATCTAGACATTTCCGTCTTCTACCTATAGCTCATAATAATATATTAATAAAATAATAAAAAATATATACAAAAATGGGGGGAGGCTAGACCAAACCCCAAGAAAAAAAGCAACACAATTAAATAAAGCGGCATATTGTATCAAACTTATGTGTGGAACACAAATTATGCAAAGCAACACGTGATTCAGGATCACCGGATCGCCAAACGTTCCAATAGAGGATCTTCAGAAGGTATTTGGATGAAACCCACCCTTATAACGAGTGTTATACGGCTGACCCGCATTATGGGCAGCTTTCAAATGTTTTTTCCGATCCTTCTTCGAAACAACCGGCGTGTACCCATGGTCGTCTTGTCTCCCAGCCAGTCCACTTTGTACCAGCTCAATATCTCTTCGTGCAACTTCATCAAAATCATCATTATTAGCCACCACCAAATTTTGAGTTTCAGGAACCAATTGAGAGTTAGGTGGTTGTTTGTTGGGAACCAATTGATTGGTAATAAACTGTCGTTCTTCCGACTCAGCCGCCCAAGCTTGTTGCACCAAAGCAATATCACGACGTGCAATCTCATCAAAATTTTCATCGTTAGTCACAACAAGATTTTGGGTTTCTGGAACCACCTGAGAATCTGCAACATTGGACTGTGTTATGACCGGAGAAGATGCAATAACAATTGGAGACTCAATAACATCGGGATTGTCAATCACTTGTTCTACTTGTTGCATAATTCCCTCCCCCTGTCTCAAATCTCCTTGCGCTATCTCATCTACCACATTATGTAAAGCCATATGAAACGACGTTGTTTCCACCGAAGATGTTGGAGCAATAGCTACTGGAATAACAATTTCCTTCGCCACTGCCGGCATAGCGGTTGTAGTGTTAGAGGGACCGGGGACATCACAAGTGGTCTTCGCAACATATTTCTGAGTGATTTTTTGGCGTGGTATTTCAATATGTTGTTTACCATGATCTTGCTTCTCTGGCGATGGGTGCAACCAAGTGCAATTGGCAATAAAATGTCCAATAATCTGATAGTGTGCGCAAAACGATGGTAGTTTTTCATATTGCACATCCAACTTAAACGTATAACCCTCACATTCGACCACAATATCATCGAACAAGCGGCGAGAGAGATCAACGTCCACCAATAGACGCGCATAGTGGCCAAATGTCCGGTTACGAGTAGAATCATCAATCAACAGAGGGGTACCGATTGCGCTAGCAATTTCAAACAAAGTACGACGCCTCCAATATTCCTGCGGTAATTCCATTAATCGAATCCAAACCTGTGCATGGGTCTGACGCTGAGTATAAGGATTGAAATCGTTAGTCCATTTGGAAAGTCTCAAAAGCCCCGGCTGGAGGTTTATGGATCCCATTGACCATGCCAAGTGCATGTCCTCATAAGAGACAAACTGAAATTCATAAAAACCTTGCCCTAAGGAGACCAAGTGCCACGGTTTCTGTGTTTTCCATGTTAACGATAGTTTAGCTTTAAGATCCTTCGCGGTCAGTGACTTATCACCCTTATTGAGGAGCAATCGTCCATGTAGATGTTTCCTGCATTCCTCTAAACCTTTTTCATACTCATATTGAGTTATTTTGATATGCACATCATCTCCCTTAATCGCCGGAGATGGAAGCTAACTGATTTGCACAACGCAAGAATCTTGGAGAACGTGAGCAAAGGAGCGTGTGCGATCAACTGGCTTAGGATTCACCGGCGACGCCTCAGCCAAACATGGCCAGGCACAGACGGCGGGCATTAGCGATGTAAACCTTAGGAGAGCCAATCCTAATTTTTCTCACACCTGTATCATTTGAAAGAAATTTTATATAAATCTCAGTAAAATATGATTGAAATTCAAGTCTCTTAGACTATGTCGTTTTTTATATTTGTGCGCAAAAATATATGACAATGATAATTTTATAGTTTAAATGATCTTTTGGTAAGTGTGTAAGTTGGTGTGTTTTTTATTTTCGTCATTATATTTTTATTTTTTTGAAATTTATCCTTGAATGTTAAAACTATTTTAGTTTTAGTCTCTAAAGTCAAAATCCGCAGGAAAATTCGAAAACTACAAATTTTTCTACAGATTTTGACTTTAGGATTTAAAACCAAAATAATTTTAACATTCAGGAATAAATTTCAAAAAAATAAAGATATAATAACTAAAACCAAAATACGCCAATAACTTACAAAGACCAAAAAATCATTTAAACCTAATTTTATAAAAGTTTATCTACACTTCCGTAGATCCCACGTATACAAATAAAAGTGGGATTTACGTTAGAGATCACTAGTATATTAATACTTATAATAGTTTAATACTTAACAACGAGGTACTCCATCTATTTCAAAATATAAATAAAAATAAATCAACAAAAATTAATGTATTTGATCTAAATTTTGCACCGAAATCATTAACTTTTGTTTCACCAAATGAAAGATAAATGGAAAAATTTAAGAGGAGGGGAGGATTTTGGTGAATTTTTGGATTTTTTCATATTAAAAAAATATATCTTCAATCCCCATGAATTTAACTCAGTTAGTAACAACATTATAATTACATATTATATATATGATTTGAGTTCAAACTCTTATACATCCACTCATTTACCTTATAAAGTTGGAATTCTAGTCACTAAATAACTACTAGACAAAAAAATGTCTCCTCAAAATGGAAAAAATTGCGTTGTAGAAGGGTTAGTATGTTACGTTCTTCAATTTAATCTATATTGTTGGTCCATAAAAGTTTTTTTTCCCTCCATTTTAGTCCCTTAAATTTCGAACGTTATACAATTTGGTATTTTTAGCTTTTCATTTGATTTTGCTAACTTAAGTTATGAATATTGGATATTTTAATCCTTTAAATTTTAAAATTTAGACAAAGTTAGTTCTTCTATTAATGATCCAAATATCTTAATATTTATAATATTGATTTAAGGAACCAAAATTTACAATATTCATATTATAAAGGATAAAAATGAAACGAAAAAAACTTTTAAGGGACAAACTATAAAACGATTGTAATTTAAGGAACCAAATTTCATTTTAAGAGAACATAGTAAAACCTAAAATTAACTTAAAAAATTAAGAGTATATAATTTAGCTTTTACAATTTCATACAAAAACATTCTTTAAAATGAGGTATATATAGAATTTCTTTATTTTGTTTTCCCCCTACTTCTCTCCACTCCAAACTCATATTCCTTTTGAAACAGCTAAACTGGTAATATATTAATAAATATTTATTCTCATACAAAACGTGCAAAGAAATTAAAAGAGGCCTCTCCAAAGTCATCTTAAACAGAAACCTATACTTTGGAGACATGAATGGAGACAATATTTGTCAATTAATTAGAAAAATATCAAATATATTGATTACTTTAAATAGAAGCAAAGTGTTTATCACAATTGTAAATGATTGAGCTTAAATTTATTCCAATAAACATGTAGGTTCTATACTACAGGAACTTGATTAAAAGTGAGAACTGAATTGAATGGAATAATTTGGAACATGAAGCATTGAGAATAGACATAAAAGCAATCTTTATATGGTCACTTTTTTATTTTACTAATATCGGGGAACATCTTTGTACTTATGTAGGCCATTGTTAACATGATTTGTTATCAAAACTGAAATAAAGTTTGTATTATGAATTATCAACATTATTGATCTGAAAGATGTTGGTCTTGTCTTGACAAAAAAAAGCAAACTAGTTTATGGTCTAGTGTGTAATGTATCAAAAAAATATCTATTTCTATATGCTATGAGATGGTCTTTAGAATTTTGACACGACAAAGAATAAAATAAAATTAGCGAGGGCATAGAAATTGATTTCAATAGACGACATTTGGTATGACACGAAAATGTCGACACTAATATAAAAAATTAAATTCAAGATAATTAATGACCTATACATTTTTGCATATATATATATATATATATATATATATATATATATATATATAGGTCGATATGTGGAAGAAATGCTCCGAGATAGAGTTTGACATCCAAGCAAGGAGATGACCGAACCGACGATGTAAGAGGAGGTGCACTAAACATTCTGACGGCCAAGTCAGTATAAGCTTTAAGTAAGGTTAGAATAATGCATACCATATGAGGTTGTGAATTTTCTATTTTATAAGCCAATAGATGTCGGTATTGGTTCGATGGACGTAACATTGAGATTGATCCAATCCAAAAGTCTAGTTAAGAACAAGTTTATTTATATAACAATGAATATTTCGACTGATTGTAAATGTATTTCGACTGGCAAGACAACACCATGGCCACATGTAAGTCGAAAAGATGTAGTATTGATCGCTTCTCTTAGAGAAATTTTACATACCCACAAAATTTGATCCAAAGTTTTATGCCAGTTCTTTGGTTTTTTATCAACATGTTTTCTAATCAAACCAATAATAATTTTATTTGCAGCTTCGACTTGACCATTTGCTTGAGCGTAATATGGTGTTGAAGTTAACAACTTAAAACAAGTTTCATTAGCAAACTCCACCATTTTTCGACCAGTAAATACTGACCCTTGATCAGTCGTGATTGTTTCTAGAATCCCAAATCTATAAATTATATGATTTTGAATAAAACTAATCATTGTCTCTTGGTTGACATCTGGCAATGAGATTGCTTCAATCCATTTAGTAAAATAGCCGATTTCGACTAAGAGCAACTTTAGTGGAATCAACTAAAATGAGTAAACTAAGTTGCTTTTTGTGGGATCAAAATGATATGTAGCATTTAAGAAATTTTTAGTTGATTTAGATAGTTTCTACTTCAATGGTGATTATTTATAAAGAATTAAAGTTTGACCCCACATATAAAGTAGAATTATGAAGTATTGGAAAATTTTTATTTGAATCAAAGTATTTTCTTTTTGACAAATTGAATCAAAGTAATGAAAACATAATATAATAATTTTATGTGCATGAAAGAATGATAGTTGATGTTGGCTATTTAGTTGATGTGAATTAAATGTTTGTAAACCCACTTGCCATGTCACACCATCTTTAATGCAAGTAGCTATTAGTGTACGGTATCTACAAGGAATTTGACAATAGATAACCTCCATTAAAGTTGCTCTAAAATATATCTATGCCCCCTTAATGAAGTAAGTTTAATTTCACCAATCAGATCAAAAGCCCAACCTCTAAAACACCATGGTTTTATGATTGAATGCAACCATGTGTAGGAACATGTTGAATACCTGCATGTTTTTGACATTCTTGACAATCCTTAGCAAACTCAATGCAATTTTTCAACATAGAAGACCAATATACACCATGTCGAAACAACAACCATTTAATTTTTTGACCTGCTTGATGTGAACTACAAGCACCACTATGCGTATCAGAAATTGCTACATATGGTTCACTTACACTAAGACTTTTTAACAAAATTCCTTGAAGAGTTTTTCTGAACAAATCATTTCCTAAATTTACATAGCTCACAATTTTGTATTTTAGTTTTCGACTAACTCCATTTGTGGGATTTTGTAAGTAATCAACAATTTCTTTACGCCAATAATTATCAGTTAAATTGTCAATATCCAAAATTTCAAAACACTCTGCATTTTTGAAATGTGATCTTGTGGAATGTATGGATCTGCCCCTACAAGTTTTGGCATTGACAATACCTTATGGCTTGAAGTTAAAGGAGTTTCTGTTGAAATCAGCTTTTCTTTTTATTTTGATTATCTCTTCAAGAAACCTGTTTGGCACTTTGTATCCTGAAGCCAATTGTGTTAAATCATTAGCTATTTGGTTTTCTAAGTCGAGGTATATGTTCAAAATCAACTAAATCATAGCGACCCAATAAACTTCTAGCAACAACAAAGTACTTAATCAAATTTTCATTGATACATTTGTATTCCTTAGTTAGTTGTTTGATAACAAATTCTGCTTCATTATTGGAGCAATGACTAAATATGGTATATTTAAATTAGGTAGGAATTTGAGAAGGAGATATGATTAACATTCCAATACTAGAACCAAATTAGTCGCTTCGACGACTGAATGATCAACAATAAAGTCAGCGACAATTTGGTATTTGACATATTTTATTCAAGGTTTACTTTGGGTCTCAATCATTCTCTATCATACTCCTGGGGTTGGAAGAGACTCGTCCTCGAGTCAAGGCTTTATTTATCTACTTTGAAGATAAACCTTTTCCTTAATAATTTTTTTTCCTGAAACCTAAAACTCTTACTTAGATTATCTCACTCCTAAGCCGATTGTAGCGGATGGACATGCACGAATTGATAACTAGAGAGCACTCAATAAAGTGACTTATCACGATTTCTATAAATTTATCATGAGTTCAAACATACATTATATTGTTGTAGTCTCTAATATAAAGTTTAAGCAAAATAACATCTTTAGTTAACTTTTGGATGTTAGAGTTGCGTTAATTCATCAAATCTCACTTATATTCATGCAATGCATATTTTGGACTGTCGAATATAAATAAATACAGGATTTTCTTCTTTCACAATATGCATTTCGTGTAGTGTTGTTTTGTTATAATCTTATTTTAATTTCTACAAATGATCAATTGGTATTTTCTTTTGTCAAGTTTATTTATTTTGTAATAATTAATAATATTTTATTGTTTGATTTAGTCTAATTATACTATATTGTTGGATCAATTTCAATGAGTCCAACGTTAGAGTAAGTCTAACCTTATATTTAGCTAAAGGTGGCGCTTGGAGATCTTTCACCATAGATTATTAGATTCAATTCGTGCACAATTACTATATATATACGTAACTTAGCTTGGAAATTCTTAAATCAAGTTCACATAACTTTAAATTTCTGCATTTTGTAAACATTTTGAGTAATGGCCAAAAATCTAAACATCAATATGCTTTGCTTAGTTGTGTTTCTTCTTGTACAAAGCAAGGTAAATCGACATATATCGTTATTATGGTTTAATTTGCATAGTTATCTCTCGTTCATCGTTTATTTTATTTTTCGATAAAACTTTTCTTTCAACTCCTTTAAATATGTGTTGCTTGCATTTGAATAAATTACTACTCTGGTTTGGTTTTCTACCATATACAAAGGGTATGAAAATATTGTTCGTATCTTTATTAATGTTGTACAAATGATTTTATTTCAGGCTGAGACTCTGGTAACTACCCGAAAGGTTCCAACTCCAGCTTCGGCTCCGGCTCCATGTCCATCTCCATCTCCAGCTCCATCACCAACTCCTGTCCCAACCTCAAATTCAAATTCAAGTCCAGCAACTCCGAAAACTCCAGCACCTCCAACATCTCCAGAAACTCCAGCAGCACCAACAACTCCGGAAACTCCAGCACCTCCAACAACTCCAGCAGCCCCGACAACTCCAGATTCTCCAGCAGCTCCGACAACTCCTGCAACTCCAACAGCTCCAAAACCTCCTGCAACTCCAGCAAGTCCTAATCCAACAGTAAGGCTTTTCACATGTATTTTTTTAGTTGGAAAATTTTGCTTGATGATAATTATTTACGACATATCTTCTCATCATGTTATTAATTAATTTCATCTTTGTTTGATTGAATTTCAGGATGGCACCACAGAAGGCAGTCTTAAACCAGAAGGTATAGTGACTTAATGAATGATAATACTTATAAATAAGTTCTATAAATATATAACATTAAAAATAAATTGTTAAAATTATACTATTTATCTTTCTTTATTGTTTGATCTAAATATTGTTAACTTTTGAAACTGTAGAATGTTCTCCCCGATGTGAAGATAGATGCGCAAAAACACATCACAAAAAGCCATGTTTGTACTATTGTAAGTATTGTTGTTCCAAATGCTTGTGTGTGCCTCCAGGAACTTATGGAAACAAGGAAATTTGTCCATGCTATAACAACTGGAAGACTGAAGATGGAGGACCCAAATGTCCTTGAAACTCCAAATTGCTCCTTGTACTATATCCATGTAGAATTTAGTTAGTTACGTAGTTTGTTTGTTCATTTTTGCTTTTCCTCAAGGAATAAAGAAATGCTTTATTTAGTTTTGTTAAGTTTTTATCAAATCACAGTCATATGTGATAACAAATGAGAAATTTTAGTTTTGCCAATTAAATTATACTCGAACACAATCCATGGAAAATTGGCTCGTAGATAAAATATTACCAATAGAAAAGTCATTGGATAAATTGACCTGTATGTGACATTGCCGTAGTCAATGTTAGTATGTTACTATATATGTGTAGAGATTTTGAAGCAGAACTCTTTGAGCCTTCCAAATTAAAGAGGTCATTTAAGTTTCTAACTTGTTGCATCTATCGTTACAAGTTATACAACGTTTACAAAAATACTGACGTGATCGTTAATTTTGATATTAACCATGAATTCGAGTCTCAATCCGATGTGAACCATGAAGTTAAGACAATTGAGGACCAACAGAGCTTATAGCCTAAGTAAAAAAAAAAGATATGGTATTTGTAAATTACAGTTGTATAATCTTTTATCTTTTATTCTATATGTTTGTTACGATGCTTAAAATTCAAGCAATAATTAAACCTAATTTTTTCCTCCCAAATACTAACATTTCTCTTGCTAACTCTAATTCTATCACTTTTATTATTATTATTATTATTATTATTATTATTATTATTATTATTATCATCATCATCATCATTATCAAAAAACATGCATGTGGTACTTTCCAAAATTACTATTAATTAATGTATGATAATCTTATCTTAAGTATTCCAACTTCCAAGGCTTTGATTATTTGATTTTTCTATAAAAAAAAGCATATGTTAATCTAATCTTATAGTATTCCAAGACTTTGATTAACTGATTTTTCTAAAAAATAGAACATGTTAATTGATGTGTTAATATTTTCATCTACTAAAAGTTGTTGTTTTCAGAGCACTATTCTTGAAAGCCATCCAACTTATTTTCTTTTCTAATGGAATCACAAAACAATAATCTGCACTATGATTTCCAATTTCTAAATGTGTATTATTTCTATTTTTATTTCTACCATCTATTACAAAGAAAACCTCTCTCTATCTCCATTGAAAATCAGAGCAACGCATTCAAAACGTAGAAAACCATTTCATCAAAAAAGAAGATGAAAAAAAAAAACGATAGATTTCAGATTGACGGGTTTGGATTCATCGTTAGTAAGTATGTTGAGAAGGTGGCTTTCATGATCTTTTTTTACCTCTTTCTACTACTCTCACTTTATTATCATCTTCACTAGATTTTCCTTCTCCATGTTTAATGTCTAAATTCCCCACATCGTCGGAAACCACTTCAATATTTTTGTTGTTGTGCTATTTATGTTTGAGTGATTAGTTGATATTTAAAGGAAATGTATGTAATTTTTTTTATGATATTAAATGTTAGTATAATTTTATTTTTTCAATAATGTCACTGCATACATTATTTTAGATGTTGTATATAATAATAATAATAATAATAATAATAATAATAATAATAATAATAATATAGTTTTTCTTACTAAAGTAGTATTATATGATTATTATGCTGATAAGGAATTACATATCCAAATTAAGTGGTATATGAAATTTCTTAAAAATTTGTGCATATACATGTGTTGGTGTCTAGAAAATATGAATGATATTCTATATTCATGCAATGTTGATGAGGATGCAGTAGATGATGTACACAATTATGAATTTTTTAAACCCAATTAGTGAATCGGTACTTTTAAAATGAAAGATAAAACTGAAAGTCGGAGTTCCAATTATGTTATTGTGGAATACAGATTAAAAATTAGAAATTAGAATTATGTAATAGAACAAAGATGATTATAGCAAGGATTATAAAATATGTATTTGAAAGAAAAGTGATTTCAAGAATTTTTTATCATATATTTGATTGCTACACATAACAGCATATAAGACCCGGACAACGCACGGGTGGAAAACCATATCAACTCCACAGAAACAAAAAACCGATTTTTCATTATTGGGCCTTTGCCTTTTCTTTTCTTTTCTTTTCTTTTTTTGGTACAATTAGGTGTTGCCTTTTTATTAGTGTTCTGCCTTCTCTTCTAGTAGTAATTCCTTCAACTCTCAAGTTTCAGGTATGTTGCTCGTAGTAGTAAATAAAGTTTTGTGTTTCCGTTTTATTCCATTCAATGCGTTTCAAGGTAATAAGTAGGGAATTCCTTGTGTTTGTTTTAGTTTTTCATTAGTGTTCTGCATATATATATATATATATATATACGGCACTTGTGTTCTGTTACCGGTCTCTGAATCTCTTGTGCAGAGACCTGTATAATTATAATACTGTATTTGTTGTTCAAAAAAAAAACAAAAGTAGTGAATTCCTTGATTGTTGTTTATATCGATTTTGATATGTTGGAATTTTGCAATAACTTTCACTTTTTTGTGTAGGCTAAGTCGTTTTGTTGCCTACCCTGTCCTTTTCGTAGATTCTCAGAAACTTATCTTCCTCGTCAAACAATCTATACTCGTACTTCAGCATCAGTGTCAGACCATAATAATCCTATTGAAAAATTTAACAGGCAATCTGCAATCATAGTTGAAGAAGAACATAAAAAAGAAGCAATGTCAGGCCCGGTTCAAGAATTTACTTGGACAAAATTTCTACATATACTTCAAGAGGCATTAAAGTGGATTGTGTTTATAAATTTTGGCACTGGCTTTTTATTCGTTGGTGTCTTTCGAATTTTTCTATACCGGAACCTTGGCATTCGGAACCTTGGCATTCTTATCAGTCTCTTTGTTGGCTGGCATTTGGCTAACTTCTTAAAGAAGTTATCACTAAAAATGTTTGATCGATATGAGGTATATTTATGCACTATGTTATTGTTTCACTGTTCTTTTTTGGTTTATTATTTTCAATTAATAGTTTGTCGTTTATCTACTCATGTGCTACCCCGTGACTCAGGAGAACGATTTGAAATGGCGTCGTTTGGGCTTGTGTGGCCTTTTTATCTTGCCCAAGCATATACCACAGACCATGGACGATCCATCGATTTTTCTATTTGATGTTGGAAATGGTGGACTAATGCTGCTACTTTGGTGTTGGAGAAATTATCTACAAGATGCAAAGGACAGACAAATAATGAGTACACATTCAACTGAAAGCGCTCCGGCGGTTGTTTCAAGTGTAAGTGATGATCAATTTTCCATATCAAATTGCGTCAGGGCTCTGGATGAAATACTAGACATTGATCAACAACTCTATTTTTCTGCACTGAACCTCTTTGAGAATCCTAATTTTAGAGAAACATTCATTTCTTTAAAAGATGTCAAGATTCGGCTTACATGGTTACAAGGAAAGTGCAGGAAAAGGTTGTTTCGTTAGTATATAGATTTAAGCCATTTTGAAGTTGTAGTTACTTTTTATTTAAGCTATAAGCTTAGTATACTCTTCTTTTTTGTTTTTTCTGCCAGTAATTTTGTTTTATCTCGCAACCTTTCGTAACAGATACGATATAATTTTGCGGGGGTTGTAAACCAAATGAAAGCACCAACATGATTTTGATAGTTGTATTCAGTGTGTTCAGAGACCAAAGAAATTGAACGAATACATTAAGATCACGATTAAATCCAAAATCAGCGCCCTTCAATCTTAGCTTGTCTCAGTCATCATCTTTGAATTCCCTGATCAAATGTTAACAATAGAAGAGCAAAGAATCCTACACTAACTTTTCAAATTACCAAGACTTAATTTCCTGTAGTGATTCGAATAAAAGCGTGTGCCGAATGAAAAATTATCATTGTATGCCTAATGACCAAACTCACTCATTAGTAAATTACGAAGGTGAAAAAATCACACTGCACAAACCCTTACCTACGATCAAGGTAACGACGTTGAATACCAGACCCTTGACAAGTTGTGCATGTCAGTGAACAAGCACCATCACAATTTATGCAGCGAGACACCTCCGTCTCAGCCCCACCAAGTTCAACTGTCACATTACCAGTTCCCAAACAAAATCTGCATATTTCTCTGGTGAAAATGTAACATTTTCAAGCATAAGCTTGGTAAAAGTATTATCAAACAATTGAATTTCTATTCTTATAAAGGCAACAAGATTTTAAGTAACTGAACGAACATACGGACTAGCATATCCCTGCCTGCCGTAGCACTAAAACAATCAAATTGTCGCAACTAATGATTTCTTCTCTTATTAATTCAGTACATAATACGTTGACAATCGCAAGATGTCTTCGAGATTCACCTTAACACCGAGGCACTAAGAGACACATATTTAAGGCGAGAACCATTAGCCTAGAATGCAACTGTATAACAATGAATCCTTTCACAATGTTGAACTGAACTGATTCATTACACTCACAGCCTAATGTTTCTAAGCAACTAGGACAAATCCAATACTACATTTAACTTATCCATAAACACTACCTATAAGCTTATAAGGACTTAAATTAAATTCCAATGAATTAGAAGCTAATGCAAACTCTGGATTTACACTACAAAACTACAACAATATTATACTAGCTAGTACTTAGTTATATACAAATCCAAATTAGTTTTGTGACATGCCTCAATAATACAAAAAATTATTGATGATCATAAAGTGTGATGATGAAATTGATGAAAAAATTAAGGGTTAATAGGCTTTTACCCCCTGCAAAATTGGCAAATTTATTAGCATTGTTTATTATAAAATAAAGATTATAAGATAGTAATTTATAAGGTTTTTAGATTCCAGAGTTTTTACCCCCCAACCACTTAAAAAAAATTTAACCGATATAAATTTTTATAAAATATACCGTTAGATTAAAAGTTTGTATTATATAGATTATTTGTGTAAAATTTCAGACAAATCTAAAATCATTTGATATGTTATTGAGACGCATCAAAATTAACAGTTTCTGTGATTTTACACACACCGTTAATCTTTATGTATTTCAATAACATATCAAATGCTTTTAGATTTGTCTGAAATTTTACACAAATAATTTATATGATATAAACTTTCAATCCAAAGGTGTATTTTATAAAGAATTATATCGTTTAAAACTTTTTGTAGTGGTTGGAGGTATATACCTCAAATCTTGTGGGGTGCACAAGTTCAAGTTGACACCTATTTATAATATAGACTCTATAGACTATAACTTATTAGTATAAAAGCTCAATAACTTAATCTAATATTTAACATTACATGATGGCAGACAGTGGTGAAAAACACATCGATAGAGATGCTCATAAGTTTTCTTGGGACTTATAGGACCAACCCAAAGCCCATCTCTTATGCAATCTTGGGCCTTTGTTTGATGCATGTTTAATAAGACCAAAAATTTTTATTACTTTTCGCACCCCATGGCATTTTCTTTGTGCCCTTGAAAATGATCGAAATATTCCCTGAGTTTGTTACTTGAGTAGCGAATGGTATTTTTTATGACCCAACATACTTTTCTTCGCCCCTCCATGGAGGAAAATATTATGAAAAAACACAGTTTGCACTATAAAGTGGGAACTAAACTGCATTTTGTTGTCTAGGTAGAAAATTTAGTTTGCACTTTAATTGGTGAATCTTATCAAGATTTAACCACTGTTCAAGACCATATTTTAATTGACACTATAGTAGTTGTGACATAGTATCAACTAATCACACGCACAATATAGTTCTATAAATTAAAATCTCTTTATTTTTTTTAATAATACACAATATGATATAATTGCATTTATGTGCATGATCTCTTGATTTGCTCTATGATTAATCAATAGTATTTTTTTTTTGACTAATTAACTGATAGTATTTACCAATCATGCTTTGGGGTGAAGGAATGGTGCACACTTTAAACAATGTTTTATTCAACAAAAAGAACTTAATGAATTGTGGGCCAAAGAAAAAATAATTACTTATTTAATTTGAGTAACTTTTTTTGAGTACATAGATGAGATGACAAAATCATTATAATTTCACACTCACACATACAAAATGGAGTGAGAGATCGAACTCTAGTCATAGACGTTCAAGTTAGCAATTTCAATATTGTTTATTAGTTAAGCTAAAACTTTTAGACTGATTTAAAAAAAAAATGGCTTGGGCTGTTTTAGCCACACCAAGCCTCACCAAGCCACTTCTAGACTGATTTCTAAATTTCATAAAAGAGTTTTTTTTTTTTTTTGACAAAATCATAAAAGAGTTATTATTATACCATAATATATAAAATTTAAGTAACATTTATATTTCCGATTGTATTGTGTTTGGTTAGAATACAATAATAAAGATTATTTTATTTTATAAAAGAAAAAAAAAAAGCATACAACAAAGACTCAACTCCCTTAATTTGTGAATTCTATTGTTTGATTGGGTCATATTATATTGTTACATCAACTTCTATAAGTCCAACCTTAGAGTAAGTCCAGCCTTAGATTTAGCTAAAGGTGGCAATAGGAAGATATTTCACAACTAGTATTGAGCCACCTTTCATAGATTGAATTCATGCACAATTACTATAAATACGTAACTCAACAATTCTTCTCAATCACAACTCACATAACTTTGATTTTCTGTGTTTTGTTAAAACATTGAGTAATGGCCAAAAATCTAAACATTAATATGTTCGGCTTAATTGTGTTTCTTCTTGTACAAAGCAAGGTAAATCGACATATATCACTCATTTGTTATGCTCTGCATATTTATTTTGCCTGCATTTGAATTAATTATTTGCATAAGTTATTATCATTTACAAAGGCTTTCCAATCATTGTCTATATATCATTTTTAATGTTGCACAAATGGTTTTATTTTTAGGCTGAGATTGTTGTAGCTGCCATGAAGGCTCCAACTCCAACTCCATCTCCATCACCATCTCCAGCCCCAACTCCATCTCCAGCTCCAGCTCCAACTCCAGTTCCAACGTCCTCAAATTCAAACTCAACTCCAGCAACTCCGATAGCTCCGACAACTCCACCAACTCCGACAACTCCAGCAACTCCAATAACTCCATCTACTCCAGTGACTCCATCAACACCATTAGCTCCTGTGCCTCCAGCTCCAGTTCCAGCTTCAAATTCAACTCCACCAACTCCGACAACTCCACCAACTCCATCAACTCCAGTAGCTCCTGCAACTCCAACAGCTCCACCAGCTCCAGAAACTCCGGCGACTCCAGTAGCTCCCGTGACTCCTGCTCCATCTCCTTCTCCATCTCCTTCTCCAACTCCTTCCCCAGCTCCTTCCCCAGCTCCTTCCCCAGCTCCATCTCCAGCTCCAGTTCCAGCCTATAATTCAGGTTCAAGTCCAGCAACTCGGAAAACACCAAGAACTCCAAGAACTCCAACAATTCCAACAGTTCCTGCAACTCCAGCAGTTCCAACAACTCCAAAAACTCCTGTAACTCGTGATCCAAAAGTAAGAATATTCGCATATAATGTTTTTATTTGGACATTTACGCTTGAAGATATTTATTTACGACATTTATTCTCATGTTAATTTCATCTTTGTTTGCATGAGTTTCAGCATGGCACTACAGAAGGCAGTCTTAAACCAGAAGGTAGTGACTTAATGAATGATAGACTTACTCATAAATACATCTTATTAAAGATATAACATTGAAAGTAAATTGTTACTATTATTAAGATCAACCCTAGCTAAATGATTTGACTTTTAAATTTACTATATAACTTACTTTACTCTTTGATCTATATATATATTCAAAATTTGATGTTACTAACTTTCATTCACTTCACTAAAATGATGTGTGGTTGAAATTGTAGAATGTTCTCCTCGATGTGAAGATAGATGCTCAAAAACACACCACAAAAAGCCATGTTTGCACTATTGCAAGTATTGTTGTGCCAAATGTTTGTGTGTGCCTCCAGGAACTTATGGGAACAAGGAAGTTTGTCCATGCTATAAGAACTGGAAGAACGAAGATGGAGGACCCAAATGTCCTTGAAACTCCAAATTGCTTCCACCAAATTGCTCATCATGTATTATATACAACATCAATCCATGTAGAATTTAGTTATGTTTGTTTTTTCATTTTTGTTCTTCCTCAAAGAAATAAAAGAAATTTTTTTATATGCTTTATTAGTTTTTCTTAGAAGTTTAAAAAAGCATAAGAAAGATACATCCACTAGCATATGACAAAAAACAAAACAAAAAATGATTTTTTTTGCTTCTAAGAGCAATGTTATATATCACCATGAAAATCATTCATGGACCTCACGAGAACATATATATGAATCATTTTATAATAATGCAGTATAACCGTTTCAAAGCTAAGGGACTTTGGTGGAAAACACAAGTGCATTCACACAAACAAAAAAAAAATACTTAATAAAATGGACTTCAAGTTAATTAGTTAGTTTGTCATCGTGAGAGCTTGATGAAAACTAACTAATTTTACTAGTTCAAAATTATGAATTATGAATACATATACAATAGAGTGCCTAATGTGCAGCATTGAAAAAATGGATTGGAATGTTAATTGTTTTAATTCTTTTCATAAAAAGTTTAACTATATATATGTATGAAAAATATTACTAAAATTCTTTTTTTTTTTGAGGTAAAAAACTACTAAAATTCTATAGCAAATAAAATGTATTTACCCAAAAAGAAATTGTAACCCATCAATTTATGAAGAAAATTTGTACAAAAAAATGCATTACAATGTTAAGTCAAAAGATATGAATGTGTGAGTGTAGTTTTTTTGTTGAGATAAAGGTTTTAGTTAGAATTTCAGTGATCATCAAGACCGGAAAGGTCACAAAATTTAAGGTAATTACACATTTTTACATGATATCAACTAAATTCTCCGTGCGCGCGCCTGTGTGTGTGAGAGTGAGAGAGAGAGAACAAATTGGAGTTTGGAATTCTTCACTACTATTCATAATTTCATATTAGTTTATAACAAAAAGTTGGCGAGTTCGGGTCCTTCATAGCCCTCTTTTGTAACAAAATAAAAAGTTCATACTCAAATTAAATTGTACTATTGTCCACTACTTGTATTACATGCAATTCAGATTCACTACTCAAAAGATTAAAGACAATTCATATAATCTCTTCAATTACAATCTCCTATTAATCCTTAATAACTTATAAAGGTGAACTATAAGATGAAACACAAGGTGTGCTCAACAAAGAATCAAGAGAAGAACAACTCTCATTCGATATAGGAGCAGAATTTGGTGAATCATGATTAAATTCAACAAATAAATCAAAAAAAGCATCAATAATAAATCCATGATTCCTTTTCTCATTAACTTCCAAATACCAACTCAAAAGCTTTTCCAAAGCTTCCCAATTGTTAATGCCATGAGCCTCCACCATTTCTACGATCGATTCTTTGAAATCTTCGTAAGGATTTTGCGAATCCATTGGAAACTCAACGGTGTTTTCAAATGGTAATAATAAGCTATTGTTGTTTTCGCTAATTATTTCACTAGACGAAATATTAATTGTTTCTTTGTTCTTTAATATCGACCTTGTTTCATTCGGTTCGAAGAAAAGTCGATCCGAATGCAAACCACGAATCATTGTCTCGATTGAATTACCATTGTTCGCTCTGAAATCTTGAGAACAATGTTCAGCTAGTATGGATTCAGAAGTTTCTAGAACCTCTTTGTTGGCTCTAAAAGAAAGGGTTTTTGGATGGTTGCAAGATGGCAAAGCCCATGATGAAGAAGAGGATTTTCCATCTGTGTTTTTGAAAAGAGAAAGAAACTTCAATATTTTCACCATTCTAGTTACATATAAAAAAAAAAAGTAATGGAAAATGTTTGTTGAGTGACCTAGTAAGTGAGTGAAAGTGATTCTTGAGTGACAAATGAGATTTGGGGGGAACAATTTAAATGCAAGGTGGAAGAACATAAACAAGGTTATATCTCTTTTTTTTATGGTTTTTGACTAAAGATTAGGGTTTTGTTTGACTAAGACTAAAGATTAGGTTATAATAAATGATTCATTTGACCATTTCACATAAAATTAAATAATATATAAACAAAAGAAAAAATAAAATGTTTCTTACATAAATACCTTATTAAGAATTAGTGGATGGACGATCATCATAACTGCAAAGTACTAGAAGATTTTGAATTGGGAATGATGAAAATAATGTTAATTAGAGGATTTAATTCGAAAAAATATAATTAATATTACATTGAAAATTTATGAATTTTTTTTTTGGTTTTTTATTGTTTACCCCACAAAATTTAGAGGTATATTTATTCCAAACCACTTAAAAAAATTAACCGATATACATTTTTATAAAATACACAGTTAAATTAAAAAATTATATCATATAAAATCATTTGTGTAAAATTTTAGACAAATCTAAAATCATTTGATATGTTATTGAGACGCATTAAAATTAACAATTTCTGTGATTTCATAAACACCGTTAATCTTTATGTGTGTCAATAACATATCAAATGATTTAAAATTTGTCTGAAATTTTACACAAATAATTTATATGATATAAACTTTCAATCTAACAGGTTGGCACCAATTTCTTTTTACACAAATTGATCATTTATTTGTGAGACGGTAAGAGTATCTACGGTCAACTATTGGACATGGTTTTTATTTGTGTCAACTCAATTTTTCTTTGTAATAAATTCCTAGGGTTTATAGAAATCTATACTATTATTATTTAGAACCCTTTTTTCAAAAGAAATTGTACACGTGGCATTCCCACATGCATTCTTCTCCCATATCATTTTGACAATTAATGCTTTTGTTTAAAAAAAAAATCAATGTTGCACCTATTTAATGTGATTCACACGTTTTGCTTTTAATCACAAGAGAATTTTAGTCAAAAAAAAAATCACAAGAGAATCAGGAAATTCAAATTTTCATATTCAAATTTTCATTGCTACTATATAGTTGTACAATTAAAAAAGAAATCGTATACATTAATTGGTGAGATAATTACTATTAAATGACATTTTTAATTTTGATTTTCATCCTACTATTATAAATAGTGACTATTTGATTGCAATTTCATAAAACATCTCTCTCTAGCAATGTAAATTCAGGTGTCTATGATTTTTTTAGTTAGTTTCTTATGATGTTTTATGCAAATATTTGAAATCAGTGTCTATGGTTTAATAAATCTGGAAATGAAGCTGTTTTGTATTGCTTGATTGTGTATTTTATTACTGCTTATAGTTCTTTATGTGAATTTGTTTGATTAATTTTTAGTTTTATAGGTTTTTTTTGTTTCTGTATGTGTATTCGATTTCATTTTCATAATTTTGGTGATAGTTGGTTAATTTTTCTGCTTTGTTTTGTTTTTGTGTTCATTTCATAGTGTCGGTGTTATTGTGTTATTTTCTCTGTATTATTATTCTATTGTTCTTTAATTTGTTACTTGATTCCTGTTTGGATTAGCATATAATACATCATCATTGTATTTCAATTTTAAATGAAAAAAATATTTGACTCTTGCTATTTAAGTTATTGTAGTATTTCAAGTGTAGGTGTTCTGTATTTTGGATGTTCTTTAAGTTAGGGAAGTCATTTTTATGTTTAATTGATTTTCTGTGTGTATTTCCATTCTTTGACTATTTAAGTTATAGTAGCATTTTGTTATGATCTCTATATTGTTTTATCGATTTGTTCCTTGATTCTGTTTGGATGTGGACATTGAATTTGAATGTTGTATGTTGTATGTTTGGAGTAGCTAACAATACTGATTCAATTTGTGATTATTGCATAATTATTTCACTCACTGTTTCCAGAATAATCATCATACAGGGTGAAAGGAAGATAGCATGAGAGATATGTCAAGTGCTCTGTAGTCAATAAATTATAATTATTAAACACAACAATTATTCATATACATTTTTTCTCTATTTTATTCTTAATTTATTTGTCTTTTCATGTGTGAAATTTTGAGTCAAATTAAAGGCTCAACTGATTTTGTTTTTTTCTTCTTCTTAAAATTGAAAGGTCTAAAAAGATCCAAAAGAAGATTATACGGAATTCAAACGAAAAAATAGACACTCCCATGAATATCGACAACAACTAGATACTTAACTTCAATTATTGATAGAAGGATTTTTGTCGAAGGATTGTGTTGGTGATATAATTTTAAGTTATGTGTTTTTATTTATATGTAAAATATAATAGTTCAAATTGACAAAAAATAATAATAACCTTGAAACATTTATTGGCTAAAAACATTATATAAATTGATGAATATTTATGTATAATTTTTTTTGTTTAGTATATGCTTGAATTAAGGTGATAATTATTTTGAAGTATATCGTATATTTTTTTTGTTTTTTTTTACGGGATATTTTTTTATTTTGTTGAGAGAGTATTTATCATGTTTTTTTTAATAAATTAAAATATATTTATTCATTCAAATTGGTAGAGTATATCTCATTCATGTACAAATTAAATACCTCTATATAAAAATGAAAAATATTATTCTGTGAACAAACTCACCATCCGAGTTAATAGCATAAAACGCTATACTGCCTACACATAATATGATAAATTTAAAGTAATCGGAATACTTATGTCTCCTGATTTGTATTAGTTGTTCATCGAAGTAGATATTCCAATCCAATCAAACGAACACTGCAAAAAGACGGGAAAGCAAATAAACATCGTACAAAGAAGAAAATATAATACAAACATTGCAGGAAGACGGGAAATGAAAGTCACAAATGTGTGTTTCTAGAAGAAAGATCCACAATGACTCCCTTTGATGAAAAGAAGTGTTTTTCTCTTCTCTTCTTAGAGCCGGTGTATATATCATGTTATTACCTATGCATGTCGATTCATTTAATATGAACTTAATTTAAAGCTTAAAGTTGATCATTATTATTATTATTACTTTTAGCAATTTATTTATGTATATGAAATAATAGACAAGTCACAAGACATGCCTAAGTTGGTAATTACTTTGAATTATTTTTGTTACATATTTATCTTACTATTAATACTTTAAGATTAATTTTTTTAGGGTATCTTTTTAAAAGTTTATAGGTAGCATATAATTTTACTTACTCATATATATTAATACAAGGTAATTTTTAAATTTTTTTTTTTGGTAACAATTTTTAAAATTTATACGTGGCCTAGATTTTTTTTAATTTATATGAGGACTGTATATATATATGTGTGTGTGTGTGTTTTTTTTTAAAATTTATACGAGTCCTTTTTAATTATAATTTATATGGATTGATATTTTTACGCATATATTAATATGGAGAATATTTTTTTATTCATATATTTATATAGTGATCTGATTTTTTTTTTTCCGAATGAAAAACAATGATATTCATTCAATCAAATTATAGAGTACAAATTACCGACAAAAAAATTGTAAAGTACATCAATCAAAATCATTACATATTCAAGATCGCTAAAAACTAAAAATAATGAATTTGCGAACAATTCCTCAGCATGCGAGTTAATAGTATTAAATGACTTAATATCTATAAAAATGACGAAGCCTACAATTGGTATGATAACTTTCAAATGTCATGCATAGTAATTCATCCGGATCTACAACGTTGATGATACTATAGTCTTTGAATTTGCATTGAACTTGGATTAAAGCAAATCTGGAAAAAAAACACCGTACAAAGGATCACAGCAACGCCGCACTAAAACGGGAAATTAAAACAAACCCTACTAATATGGGAAATCAAAACAACGTCGTACTAAAGCGAGAAATCAAAACAACTCCACACTAAGAGAAAAGTAAAACAACACAAGACTAAAAAACCAGAAAGAAGGTTTTAACAACACCAAAAACTATGTGAAAATCACTTATTGAAATGAAAAGAGTATTAAAAAACGATAAAGAGTGGTAATTATAAGTCAAAATGACTCTAAATCACTCATCTTTAGAGAATGAACAAAAAAAAAAATCAATAGAGAAAGTAGGATTCTTAGGGTGGCGGCTAAGAAAATTGGGGAGAGAGGGAGCTTAACCCACTAAACACGTATTCTATTCATATCAAAAGTTGACTTGTGAATTGCGATAGTTGTGTGAAACTTTGGATGAAATTCATTTTTTACTGATTTTTTATTTGAAGGGCATAGATGTGGAAATTAAATAATATAAGATGAATTTGACTCTTTTATTTTTCTTCAGGGTTTTTTATTTATAAAATGTATAAAAATATATTTTTATAAAATATATTTAAAAATCAATAAATCTACAAACATATTATTTTCCCGTGCATTTGCACGGGCTCATAAACTAGTAAATGTAATACAATCCTATTTATTATTTTCTCTGTTTACAGTTGACGATAACATACATTTTAGTGCAAATATTTGACCACTAATATTTTTAATTATGTATTATAAAAAAAGATTTAAAAATATTCATCAAAACAAATTGAACATCTTATAAATTACTACCTTCATACTAAAATATAAGTCGTTTTGATCATATCACACAAATTAAGGAATGCAATCATTGTTGTATAGAAAAGAGAAATTATGAGTTAGTTTACAAAATTGTTCTTCATTAATGATATGGAAAAGAAAAATTGAATAAGTAAAAGAAGAGAGAGTAATAAATAGTTAAGGGTATAAAAAGAAAAATAACATTAAATGCTTAATTGGTATTCCCTCCGTCCCTTAATATAAGACCATTTTTTACTAAATTTTACTATTCATCTATCATGTTTTGACCGTATTTTTTTAATAATATACAGATGTAAATATTAGCATATAAGATCTTGTTTGATTTGTTTTGATGAGTATTTTCAAGATATCAAATTTTTATAATTTTTCCTATTAGATAATTAAAGATATTAGCGATTAAAATTGTGTATTGGCGTACGTGCAGTGGTAAAAAAGGTCTTATAATTAAGGACGGAGGGAGTATTGTATAGTGACTTATATTTTAGTACGGATGGAGTAATATTTATTTTTATATATTGATAAAAAAAAATTGGTCAAAATAGATTATATGTACGCGTGATAGTAACTCCATACTTTTGAGTTTGAAGTACTAAAATTCGTAAAATAGGATATATTAATTATAAAAAAAATTCTTTTTTCTTGTCTTTTTTTATTTGGATAGACAATGTTAGTTGTTATCTCAGTTCCTTTTTACTTATCGTTTTAGAAAAAAAGGCTAAAATAGGAAGGTATATTTTTGCACTTTATTTTACTAGTATACCCTTTTTTAAATATACCATATTTTTAATCCACCAATAAATTTCTTCTTTTTCACAAACATTATCTATTTTCAAAAAAATTGTAACAAACTTTATTTAAAAACAAACAAAATTTGTATACATTAAAAAAGATTTTATTGTTTCAACAAAAAAAATTATACAAAATTTAGTCAATAAAATAAAATAAGAAGGAGAATATAGTAGACAATATATAATCTAAATTGCTAAAAGGACAAGTAAAAAGGAACAAATATTTTTTTTTAAAGCGACAAGTAAAAAGGAACGGAGATAGTAGTGTATTAGTACAATTGTCAGTTTTTTGTTTTGTTTTCGTCTCTAACATTAGTTCACTTATTTTAATTACTTTTTTAAAAAAAGATATTGGAAATGTAAAGGTATTATTGTGGATTTGCTACATCTCCCAACTATACTAACAACCTAACAATCATCTACAACTTTCCGATTAATATATTAATACATAAAATAAAATAAAGAACAACAGGAGACATAAACCAAACCTCAAAAACAACAAATTGGAAACTATAATTTCAAAACACCAACTTGTTACGAAAGAATTCCTCCAAAATAAAATGAAGAAACCAACGAAAACTTCGATTCAAAAGACCATATATGAATAATTCTTGCATGTATTTCCTTTCTTATAAACATGAATAATTCTAAAACACATACTTTTTTTTTTTGAAACCAATTCTAAAACACATACTTTTAGTTAAAGCAATAGAATACAATTTGCACCATAAAACTTTGATTGGAAAATTCCAACCATTTTTTATGACATATCTCAATAGCCAAAATTGCACCATAAAACTTTACATAAAGAACACACTAAATAAAAACATGAGTAAAACAATCAAGGGAGGATATGAATCACCCAAAGTTTAAACCATTAATTTGAGTGATACTTTCAAATTAGTGCAAACACATTAAGTACCCTATATATTGACATATTTAACATATTGTTTAATGTTAGTAATTTATGGTTATGTTAGTTTTGAGATCGAATCCAAGACCTTTTTAAAACTTATTCAATGTCGTAGCTTACCGATCAAACTATCTATGTGGAATTTAACATACTTCATAATTATTTCTAGAGTTTTGACATGGATTCGAATCTGGGATCCAACATAATATCTTAAAAAACAAACCACTAAGTTGTAACAACAATGTGGAGTTAAACTTAAAATGTGGAGTTAAACTCTGGTATAGCACTTTCCAGTGACCAGGCTGAGAAACCATAAAATGAAGCAAATAAGCCAAGAGAAAGATAGAAAAATTCATTGTTATGAAAAATAAGCAAATGATATAATCTACAACATTAAGTGCCTGTTTGGTTCCACGTTTACAGACTTCAAACGCACGTCCTGCTCTCCAAACGTGGTTCCAGTGAAAAATAAAGATGTTTGGATCTCATTTTAAGACGTGATTCAATTGATTAAAAGCGATTTTACTTGAAGCTCCATTTCCTAGCTTTTGCGTTTAGTGAAATCGATTCTACAAAACATAAATTTAATTTATCCATTTTGCCCCTTTCAACAATTGATAATTATGCAATTTCACTAATTTTGTTTTTACATATGAGGAGTAGCATACAATAAAATCATGTCCTCGTGAGTATGACTCAGTTGGTATGGACATTACATATTATATGCAGGGACCAGAGTTTGAACTCTGGTACACCCACTTATCCACTTTATAAGATGGAATTTAAGCCACTAGCGTATCAGACCAAAGAAGAAAAAAATAAGATAATTTGGGCTAGTTTTGACATAGCAAGAAGTGAATCTAGCCAAAATGTTTACCAAATTTCATTTCTATCATTTGCAAGGTTTATAACATTGACACCTACAAACTAGAAAAAAAAATTCATAGAACTTGTCCTACTGTTATGCAAGGCTCCTTGCGTGTTAAGCATCATGCCGGTTTCCAAGTATACCGTATACGTAACAAAAATTATAGTCAAATAACTCATAACTAATAATTCTTTAAATCACTTTGCATTTGTTTAATTCTATAGATGTTGTACAACTACACCTACTACTTGATTATGGAGAACATAATTTTAAAAGCTAAATCAAAACAAACAGATAAATTTCAAAAATGGACAAACTGCAGGGAACGACAACTGGATGCTTTAATTGGACTTACCACATATGCTCTTCCCGGCAAAATGCAGTATTCTTCTGCAGGCCATTGATGAAGTCATCCAAAATCTAAGAAACATGTTGCAATTGAATGAAGCTACTTGAAAGTACTTCAGCTATCCTAATTCATAACTTTCTGCAAGTTAAACAACGATTTGGTGCGTCCCTAGTTTTCAAACTTACTGTGAATTAGTACGCACCAAGATTTCATCAACAAACCTAACTTTTACTACTTAGAAACATTCTCACTTGTAGTAAGCCTGTAATTATCAGGACAGTTCTGACCATGGCACTGGCCAAAAGTAAGAAAAACAAAATCATTCCCAAACTGAGTCGTGGAAATCGCACTTGCCAGAATACCACTAAACTCAAAACTAGATAGATCAGTATATGATTAGATAGTTCATTCTTCATTCTTCATTAACGCATTAAATAAAACATCATACAGGTTCTAATTCTATCACTCATTATTCCACACAATGTGTTGTTAAATATTATACCATAACTACTACTATACCTTCCATTCAAGCAAATAATTAACTACTACTTGCACGGAGCGATATTCATTTCCTTAAAAAGGATGAAATCTGTATCCTTTATGAAAATTCTACTATATATGTAACTATGTAATTACTATTTAGCATCACAGCCCAAAACTTTGTTGTTCAGTCCCAATCCTACTTTCAAACAAAAAGGGCATCAAGAACTTACCATTGATGATCACAGCATGAGCAGTAAAAGCAAAATATAATTGATTCCCATCTCGTTGTCATATTCTATTTCTAACTAGTAGCTGTTCACTACTCATCCTGCATTAGTACATAACACATAACACTCAATAGTTTTTAAAGGTCAATTCCTAGATAATTAACCGTCTTAATCAAAATTCAAAAATATTAATACCAAAACTTTGCTCAAGAGAGAAAAGCAGGTGCAAAGACACATGATTCAAAGAATAGGTGAAAATCCACCCAATTTCATTAACAACCACAAATGTATATCATTTTCACTCTATACTGGAAATAAACATAAACACGATCTACAACAAATTTATTCATCACACCATGTTTTCCAAACCATACAGCACACCAGCATACTTGATGAGTCGATCCTCAACATTGCCAAAGTGAACCTCCTTGATCCTTCTGAAAGCACGAAGAGTCAGCAAACTATCAGAACCAGCCTGATGGCTCTTCCCAACAGTGCGATCCACATTCAGAGTCTTACAAACCCTATCCAAACCACCATAAAGACCCTCACAGAATTTCGCCAAATGCTTCACATCATAAACACTATCACCAAAATAAACCCTAACCAAAAGCAAAAATTCAGCAAGACCTTCAGGCAAAGCGCATTGAGTCAATGCCTTCACAAGGTAACCAAAATCATAACCACTATGAAAAGTAACCCAGCTAACATTCTCATTGCAAACAAGTCCAGAACTCATCATCAGCTCAGCAAATTTCACCGAATCAATACCAAATTTCTTATTCCTATCGAAATCAATACCTTGATCACGCAACAGCTCGATAGAATCATGATTATGAATATCATGAGCAACATCAAAATCACTAAAATTAAACTCCCAGATGAAAAAATTAGAAGGTCCAAAGCTCGGGAGATTCCCATTGGCATCAGAAAGAGTCAGTCCAACCTGAATAAGGTTAAGGCCGTCAACATTGGCCTTCAACACAGAGTAACGGGAAGCAGAACCACGGCTATGGAAGGATAAGTCTGTGGTGTCAGGGCAGACGACAGTGCCGGGAAATTCAGTGTCCATGGAGATGATTGGATGGGAATCAATTAATGAGCAGATCAACTTGAATTCTGATTCAAGGTTGTATGACCACACTGATCGAATTGTGATGGAAGAGTAGGGTTTTGAGATGGCCATGCTTTGAGAGAAGAACATTCTGGAACACTAAGAAAAAAAGAGGTTAGAGTTTAGACATTGAGGTTTAACTTGTATAAATATTGTAGTCAAAAAAACTATTATGAATAATAATCTATGTAAGGACAAAAAAAAATAATTACACTTATTTTATTCTTATTTTCCTTTTAAAGTTATTTAAGAAAACTTAGTTTTGATATGTTTATTGATATTTTATATTTTCTTATAATACTTTTAACTATTTATTAATATATTTAACATATTTCTCTCTTTGCAATAAACAATATTGAGAAAATAATCATCAACGCTACTTTAAATTTAAAAGACAGCAAATTGAAAAACAAAAACAATTTTTTTGTATAAATAGATCACTTAAAAAGTAAACAAAAAAAATGGTATTAAAGATGAGTTCAAAAATTATATTAATTGGAAATTTGACTTAAATAAATGGAAATAAAATAAGAAACATATGTGAATAAGGCAAAGGCAGAGATTATGACATGAATAAGTTACTGTAAAAAAAGACACGAATAAAGCATATGATATGAATTAACAATGCACTTATAAAAAAGACATGTAAGTTTTCACTGAGTGTGTGGTATAGTACCTTCAGGTGGCTAGGGTGGGAAATGAAAAATCAAATGAATAAGCTAAGAGAGGAATGGGAAAGAAAATTGGTTTGAAAAATAAGCAAATGATATAATCTACATGACTACTATGTCTTCAATGGGTTCATTTGACTTGCAAAAGATAAGTATTGGATTTAGACCTTGTTCAAAAAAAAAAAGTATTGGATTTAGACCTTGTTCAAAAAAAAAAGTATTGGATTTAGACAAAACAACTTTTAAGTATTGAACAACTTTTTGTCTTGCACGATGTTTGGTGGACAAAAGGTTATTTTGGTATTTTAGACAACTTATACTTGGGACAAAAAATTATCTTGTGGTTTAGTTATGGACAAGAATTTCAGTTTTTGTCCGGTCTTTTGCCCCCTAATTTATCCGATCTCTTGTCCCCTAATTTGTGAAAAACATAGTTTTTGATAGAATTCGCTTGTTTTTTTAACAAATTAAACGCGCACACGCAAGAAATTTAAAAAGGTTGAAATGCATAAGAAGTAGCATGCAATAAAACCTCTATGAAAATTTACTATCTGCTTGAGCACTTTCTGCAGCTTGGAGTAAAGATGATTTTGCTCCATTTTTGTTTTCTGCTCCAGATTTGTTCCAGTTTTGACATAGTAATACTAATAAGTGAATCTATAGTCAAAGTTTTTATCAAACTTCATCTCTATCTTTCGCAAGGCTATAAAATTAACATTGATACCTGCAAAATAGAAAAAATTCTTAATATTTTGTTTGATTAATTCAAACTTGCTGCAAAACATCATGCGGGTTTCCAAGTGTACATAACCAATATTTCTTTAGCTCACTTTTCATTTATTTAATTCTATAACGGTTGTACAAGCTACTTGTTTATCGAGAGGAATTTTGAAACAATAAATCAAGACAGACAGTTAAATTTCAAAAATGGTACAACTGCAAGGAAAGACAACATGATGTTATAATTGGGCGTACCATATATGCTCCACAACAAAATGCAGTCTTCTTTGCAGGCAAATGATAAAGTCATCCCAAATCTAAGAAAGATGTTGCAATTTAATGGACCTACTACTATGTAATATACTTCCATTATTCAGTTTTTGCAACCCAAAATTTAGAAGTCATCCGAAATCCAAGAAACACTTTGCAATTGAATCATATCATCCAATTACACTCTCTTCAATTATGCTGCAATTATTGCAACTTGATCATAGTAAAAATCCAAATGCTAAAATAGACCTTAAATAGGTGATTTCTATATACCATAGAAATAAATTTATGAACCAATGAACACGCATTGGATACACAACACAACAGTTTTCAATAAATATCATACATGTGCATAAGAAGCATATATTTTTGTATAGTGTTGTTGTTAATTGATGCTTACCAAACTGATAATAGTTTCCGGTATGCCTATTTTGCTAAGTATGTTTATGTTAAATAAACTAATTGGTACTCTACCAATAAAGTCGACTTGGAATTTTAAAAAAGACATAATCTACATAAGAACTTTTTCATATATCTACAAAACAAAGAAAATAATATAATGCTTCAAAATAAAAACATTATCATTTCATTTATTTATATATATATATATGTTAGCAAGAAGAGTAATTGACAGTCACTTACAAAAAAAAAAGTAAGCACCTTACTAACAGTGAAACACTTGTAAGCCTTTCATCTGAGGTAGCAGTAAGCAACTTACTCATTTGGTCATCGAATCATATATTTCCAATCATATGTAAGACAAACAATAATCCTCATAAATATCATTGCAAGCAAACTAGCATATCACTCCACAATGCATTAAACACTTGTTTAGAACTATCTTCTGTTTCTGTACGTATACAGTATACTCAAGCAGTTAGTTTCGAACAATGAAAAATGAATCATGCTCTGTCGTTGTCTCTCATCTTCAATTGTTACAAAGAATGCTTCCTCAGTCTGGTGGCATGTTCACTGCAATGTTTTCAGCTTCTGTTGTCCTTGCTGAATAGATGCGATCATGAGACTCTTTTGAATAATGAAAAATGATGCTTTGTTAATTTGTTGAGATCTGTTCATGCCGGCTTGCTCTATCAATCTGTTTCCTTCCATCTTCAACCACTACAAACATTTTTGCTGAGTTCTTTAGCTATCTTAATTCATAACTTTCTGCAAATTAAACAACAAATTGGTGCGCCAAAGGTTTCAAACTTACCGCAAATTACTGCTCACCAGGATTTCCTCAACAATCTGAATTTCATTACATAGAAACATTTCCATCTGTAGTATGCCAGAAATTATCCGGCACTTCTGACCGTAGCAATGACTATAGAAGTAATAGTAAAACCCAAAAGCATTCACAAACTGAACCGTGAAAATCTCACTTACAAGAACACTATACTCTAACTTTGATATGTCAAAATATCATTTAGACAGTTCATTCTTCATTCTACATTAGGGCATTACATTACATTTAATATTATGCAGGTTTGAATTCTATTACTCATTATTCCACAAAATATCTTGTTAAATATCATACAATAACATACAAATCTAATATTAATTTATGGAAGATGCGAATCATCTTAGCACTCTTATAGCTTCCATCTTCTTCTATGAAAATTAT
This sequence comes from Trifolium dubium, assembly GCA_951804385.1. NCBI lineage: Eukaryota > Viridiplantae > Streptophyta > Magnoliopsida > Fabales > Fabaceae > Trifolium > Trifolium dubium. The sequence continues at coordinate 12,009,094 of OX638070.1, forward strand.
ATTTAATAAACAGATACGCAAACTATATATTTCCTGGCTCACACCCAAACCCAAAACTTTCTCAATCAGTCTCAGCCCATTCTTTCAACCCAAAAGGGCGTCAAGAACTTAACATTGATCACTGACTGATGAGCATTAAAAGCAAAATCTAAATCATTCCCAACTCTTTACCATATTCAAATTAGTAGTAGTTATTCACTGCACATCCTACATTTGCACCTAACACTCAAAAGTTTTAAAAGATCAACTCCTAGCAACTTAATCTTCTTAATCAAAATTCAAAAATATAAATGCCGAAAATCTGCAAAAACGTGGAAAACAGGTGCAAAGACATAAAAGATCAACTCCTAGAAACTTAATCTTCTTAATCAAAATTCAAAAATATAAATGCCGAAAATCTGCAAAAACGTGGAAAACAGGTGCAAAGACATATAATTAAAAAAATAGGCGAAATTTTATCGAATTTCATTAATTAATAACACCAAATGTATAAACTGTTCACATTGTGCTAAAAATAAACATAGAAACAATCTACAAGAAGTTTATCGATCACATCACACCACGCCATCCAAACCATACAACAAACCAGCATACTTAATGAGTTGATCATCAGCATTAGCAAAATGAACCTCCTTAAGCTTTCGAAAAGCACGAAGAGTCAACAAACTATCTGAACCAGCCTGATGACACTTCCCAACAGCACGTTCAACATTCAGCGTCTTACTAACCCTATCCAAACCACCAAAAAGACCTTCACAATATTTCACCATATGCTTCACATCATAAACACTCTCCCCAAAATAAACCTTAACCAAAACAAGAAAATCAGCAAGAACTTCAGGCAACGGTCTCTGCGTCAACGCCTTAACAAGATAACCGAAATCATAACCGCTATGAAAAGTAATCCAACTAACATCCTCATTACACACAAGTCCAGAACTCATCATCAACTCAGCAAATTTCACCGAATCAATACCTAATTCTCTATTCCTATCAAAATCAATCCCTTGACCGCGTAACATTTCAATCGAATCATGATTATGAATATCTTTCGCTATATCGAAATCACTAAAATTAAACTCCCAAATAAAACACTCAGAATCAGTTCCAATTCTTGGAAGATTACCGTTAGCGTCAGATAGTGTGAGTCCGACTTGAATTAGGTTAAGTCCGTCGACGTTGGCTTTCAACACGGTGTAATGTGCGGCGGAATCGCGGTTGTAGAAGGAGGAATCGACGGTGTCGGGACGGAAAACGACGCCGGGAAATTCAGTGTCCATTGAGATGATCGGAAAAGAATCGATTAATTCGCGGATTAGTTTGAATTCAGAATCGAGATTTGAAGACCAAACGGAACGAATTGTGATTTTGGATTCTGAGTAGGGTTTTGTGCTGAACATGGTTTTTGATTGATTCAAGAAACTTCTGGAAACTGTAAGAAAAGAAGAAGAAGAAAAAAAAAATGGGGTAAGAATTTTTACATTGTGGTTTAACTTTTTATACATAAATTTTCTTCAGTCAAAAAGTGATTATAGTGTAAAAACTGTAAATTAATTATAATCTTTCTAAATTATCCAATTAGTCAAAAAAATAATATTATAATCTTTGTAAGAAGAAAAAAAAAATTATTACATATTCTTTTTTTTCTGTTTTCCTTTTTTAAATTTATTTAGTTTGAAAATATAAAATTAAAAGGAGATAAAGAAATTGGGAATAAATAAGTTTATAATTTTGTACCTTTGAAATATGGAAATATAAAATACCTGAGAATTGAGATCAATGTTTTGAAGTTTGTACCAACTATGAGAATGATATGTTTCCAAAATATTTTTTATAACCTTAAAAACAAACAAACTATAGGTAATTTTAGATATAAATAATATATGCTGATATTAAACTTATGAGTAATTGATATTGATATAATGAATAAAGTATGATCTCATGTATAAAGGTATTGTAATTTTTTGTGTATTTTGTATGATTTTTATTTTACTATTCATGAATTTTTAAATCTGTAATTTTTTAAAAGTTTGTTGTTATAATCACAAAATATGTATTTTAAGTTTAAGGTTCATACAAAAAAACATCTAAATAAACACAAATAAATTTAGTTTTGCATATAATCTTTATGATTGATTAATCCTCTTATTCAAAACTATATATCTCAACATGTGAAAATTGAAAATTTTGATAAAGAAATTTTTTTTCTAAGGACTTTTATTTTAGTAACTAATGAATAAATTTTTTTGACAAAACTAATGAATAAATTTGATAAAAATAACAAAGAATATAAAACTTTCTTTTATTTTTTATTAAGAATATATATACAAATAATATAAATTATTTTTAACAGACATAAACTTATACTCCCTCCGTCCCAAAATAAGTGTCATACTTGCCAAAATTGTTAATCCCAAAATAAGTGTCATATACTATTTATAACATTAGTTTTTACTATTTTATCCCTTAAAGCAATCATTAGGTAAGAGAAAAAGTACACTCAAAAATCTATTTTTTAGTATTTCAATGTCTACTACTAATAAAAATAGAGGATATTTTTGTAAAAGTCATATTCTCTCTCTTTATTTTACACACTTTTCTTAAAGTGTGTGATTTGGTCAACTGCGACACTTAAAATGAGACAGAAGGAGTAATAATATATAAGCGAAAATTTGCTCCCAGTAGCCCGTTTATATTTTTTTCACTTTGATCTTTTAAATTCTAAAATGCTAACATTATCATTTTCTTACAAAAAAAATTATATTATTGCTCTCACTGTCCTTTTATATTTTTAACAAGAGAGTGTTCTAGCACTTCTCTTTGAAATAAAACATGGATCAATAAATATCAAATCTAAAACACCATAAATCATATATCAGTGGTTATTGAAAACAAAACAGCAACAAATCGTCATTGATTTTCAAATCAAAGATCGATGGAGAGGAAAATTAACAGAAATAGCGATGGGGAGGAAGGATAACACCAATGTTAGATTAGATGATTATTTACTTAAAAAAGGAGTTGAATAAGTGACTTAAAAGTTAAAGACAGCGATATTTTTATAAAAAAAATTTGCGCGTGGAAGCAAATCACGGATCATATGGCTTCGTTTGGTCCGGTTTATTTTCGACTTTTCTATTTTTTTAAAATGAAATAGAGAAATATAAAATTGAATTTAGTCATGTTTCTCTTTAAAAATATCAGAGAAATAAAGTAAAGAAATAAAAAATACAGAGAAGTGAAGTCAAACATAATTTTTTCCTTCTTTACTATTTTTAAAGAGAAGAAAAAAAGTAAAAAATAAGTCGGACCAAACAGGGTCATAGTCTATTATGCATCAAGTTTGATCACTGGAAAAGTTATATACACACCATATGAACCGATGATGATAATAAGCCAAAAACGTGTGAAACAATTAATCAACACAAGTTTAACCCACCTGGGTTGGTCTAGTGGTGTTAACTTGAGTTCTTGGAGTGTGCTCCTCACGTCTCGGGTTCAATTCCCACTAGTGCCAATTTCGGTCGGCTAATCTATACAGAGCAAAAACCCTAGCTTTAAATGGGGTTCCGCAAGTGGGGAGTGGGATTGGTCCCCTCGGATTAGTTGATCCTTAGGCCAGATACCAAGCTTTAAAAAAAAAAAACAAGTTTAATTCACATTTTACTTTTTGAAAAAGGTTTAACAAGTTTTATGGTCAAGTTATCAAATATCACAAATAAAGTTTGGTTGAAGAATTTTGTCGAACACTTAGAGTGCAATGTGAATTTCAAATGTTTACTTCAAATATCCCAACAATGAAATTCACTTTACAGTCTATCAATTTTACACAAAATTTCACACAATCAAAAACACAAACTAAAAACGATAAACGGACAAAAAGAGATGATATGGGAGTTATGGGTTTCCGTCGTCCTCGCTATGGCCCGGTACCTCTCCACCCAATTTCACGGAAATCGAAATTGAGACATTATTAGAAAACAATTAAATTACACTAATAATGCACAAAAATTTAGGATTACACTACAACGAGTACTAAGACGCGATTTTTCAATCTCGAAGTCGAACCCTCTAATCTTGCGTGAATCTTCTACTTTGTGACTCGAACCTCCGTTTACCACAATTCGATCTACTCAATTCTTCATGTCCGAAGACCATTGCAATTAATCTCTCGGTTGATCATCTGCCACGTGCGAAACCTCAAGATTCTTGAATATCTATTCAAAACTTTGATGAAACCTTAATGAGAAACCTTGTTTCCAAAATTTCAACTCAAAAATTGAACACAACCAACCACTGTGGAAGTTATCAACCAATCACTCATAACTCTTTGTTGAACTCACTTAAAAAATAATCAATTTATAAAAGAGAGTACGTGTTGTTAGCACTTCTCTTTTAAATAAATCATGGATCTATGAATATCAAATCTAAAACACCATAAATCAAATATTAGTGGATATTGAAATCAAAACAGCACTAAATCATCTTTCGATCTTCAAATCAAAGATCGATAGAGAGAAAATTTAATGGAACTAGAGAAAATTATACTATCACATGCTTTAAAAAGAAAATTTAATGGAGAGAAAATTTTATTATATAGTACTAAAAAGAAAATTATACTATCACATGTTTTAAAAAACACAATACATTTGCATATATCATATTCAAACTATAATTCTATAAACACTATACAAACAAAATTATACTCAATCATATTATAATAAATTTGAGTGGTGACTAACCGTTGATGTATAGTGGCAATATAATAGCAATGGTGGTCAAACAGTGGAGTACTGTTATGTGGCAAGGAAAATGGGAATAAGTTGGGAGGAGATGAGAAAATTGAAAGATGAGAAAGGTTATATTTGACCTATTTTATATAAACTATATATTTTGTGAGAGATTAATCCCTCAAATACTTGATTTTAAAAAGTTAGTCATGGCGAACCATATTTTATCATTTTATAACCTTTTGTTAAGCGAAATAAAAAATAGATTAATAAAAGAAAATTACAAAAGGCTAGAGAATCGGAACAAAGATCAAACTATGTTTTTTTTTCTTACTCAAAAAGATCAAACTATATTAAACCACATGCAGTAAAGTGGTTATCTTCATACTCATAGTCTTTACACCCAACTCCCTTCGTTGATTTCCGAAGTCATTGACAACACCAACTTCAGGTTCAATGACTCCATCGAAAACGCTTTCGTTTGGGCTAACAACAAAAATGGTACTTACAAGTGGCAATAATTGGTTACTCTCTCGGAGGGATGCAGTATCAACTGATAACCCTCTACACACTTGGTCTTGAATATGGAAGCTTCAACTCCTTGAAAAGATCAAATTCTTCTTTTAGTTGGCTTGTCACAACTCTACGCCAACCCTCTCTTTACTCAATCACCGCAAGATGAGTCATTCAGCCACCTGCACTCGATGTGGCCTTCAAGATGAAACTTTTCTTCATTGCATTCGGAACTGCAAGTTCTCTCATTGCTTTTGGAACCACATTGGTTTCAACAATCTGGATTTCTTCTCAAAATTGGATGCGTACGGCTGGCTCAAGCAAAATACCACAGGTGCACACGCTTTCACTTTCTCGGCCGCTGTTTGGTGGTCTTGGACATACCGAAATTTGATGTGTTTGAACAATGAGACTTGGTCCTTAAGTCGATACTCTCCTTCAACATTCCAACTATGGTCGAAACTTTAACAAATTGTTTCTCTCCCACTTCTAACGGCGAGTTAGTAGATAGACATATCAGGTGGAACAATAATAACTCTTCTTGTACTATTCTGAATGTGGACGGAAGTTGTCTCTGTACTTCTATTCGAGCTGGATTTGGCGGCATTATTAGAAACACCTTCGGTCACTTTCTTGCAGGCTTCTCAGGCTTCATTCAAGGATCATATGACATTTCGCTCGCCGAGCTGATTGCTATCTTTAGTGGCCTCTTGTTTGCCAAAGACATGAATATTAATGAACTTGTCTGCTACTCTGACTCTTTACTTTGTATTAACCTCATCAAAGGCCCACAAGTTAAGTATCATATTTATGTTGTGTTGATCCAAGATATCAAGGAGTTGCTCTCTCAAACAAATGATGCTCTCCATCACACACTAAGAGAAGAGAATCAATGTGCAGACTTTTTCGCTAAACTTGGAGCATCATCAGATGTCGGCCTCCTGACTCATACATCTCCTCCAGAAGGCCTTCGTGAACTTCTTAGGAATGACGCAATGAGAACTTTCTTCCCTCGTATTTAATTTTTTTTTTCTTCTTTTTATTAGCTTCCATACAAAAAAAAAACATACAGTAAAGTGGTTAAAACATAAACAACCGAACATGGTATAAAATTAACCCTAAGAATAGTAAAAATAAAAAAGGTGTCTAGTAAATTCAAATTACAAACCGAGAATCCATTTTGTGTATCCTACAGACTCTCTAACGGAGATAAATCATCGTCAACATAGATGAAAATTTTATAACAATATCATAATAACAAAATTTTCAGATCACAAATGAAAATCCACCAACACAACCCAAAGAACTTGAAGCACGGATAAACCACAAACCACCCAAGCAAGATAAACCAAAAACAACTCGAATCTAACGATTTGGAGGAATTGAACGGCCATAGTAGTAATTGTACATCAAATACATGAGTCTCATGGTTTGAAGGGAGTATCTCGAATATGAGTATCACATAAATATTTAGTCTTAAGATTTTATTTTATTTTATTTTAAACAAGCATTAAGAGTTTGAACACAACAATCTTGGCAAGAGTGTTTCTGGTAAAAATTCATCAAATTGCTAAGTTGGTTGTTGTTGTAGTTCAAATTTAGGTTCAGAGAGAAATTTTATATTCTAGGTGGTTAAGTGTTCAATTAATGAACTTTTACCAGAAGTAAGAAAATTAATAGCAAATTTAGCTAGAATTGAAGAAGAATATAATAACTTTTGTTTCTTTCATTGAAGAAGATCATCAATCTTTGCCCATTTACTCGTTTTTATTAGATGCTCACTAGAGATGATAGGAAATAATGGAAATAGTTTTTGAAATCATCAATCTTTGCCCATTATAGTTATTTGATGCTCAATAGAGATAGATGGGCGAGGAATTTGTTTTTATAGTAAGGAAAATTATTAGAGGAGTGTTGCATGTACTTTTTACGTAATACTTTCTCTGGTCTTAAATATAAAAGAAAATTTACCTTTTAGAGTTATTTAAAATCTAATGTATTTGGTATACAATATGAACCAAATACATTAGATTCTCAATAAACTTAAACAATAAGTTTCTCTTATATTTAGAATTGAAAGAAGTATTATTTTCTAGCATTATGTACTTGCAAGGTGACATTTGCTTAAAAAAAAAGGTGACATCACTGTTTTTTCAAACTCTTATTCTTTTAAGAATGCTTATTTGACTTTAGTCAAAAAAATAATAATGTTAATTTGACTTTGACTCATGATGTTGAGGGTGATGTCACGATTTTGGAAACTTTGATATGAAAAAAGTTATGCGTTAAAGTCTCTTAATTTGTTTGACATTTTTTTATAATCGAATTTATGATTAGAAATAATGTTTAGCTCAGTTGGTAGGATGTTGTATTATATATGTAAGATGGCGGGATTGTAAACCTCAATAATTCTACTTAATTATTTAAAGTGAATTTTTTAGTCACTAAACTACTTGACAAAAACATCTTTATAGGAGAGATATTTTGAATGAGGATGCTCTATTTTGTACTCTTGGGTGTGGTACTCATGAGACTATCCAATATATTTTATTTGCATGTGACTGAACTCATAAGGTAGTTATAATATAATTTATATAAAAATAAATATAAGCTTTTTAACTTATATCTAAATTATGTACCAAAAAAAAACTTATATCTAAATTTCATATTTATGTTTAATTTCAAAATTAAACTAAAATACTAATAAAAAAATTCAAAACTAATCAAATTAATAAATTAAATTCAAACATATTATCTAGTATTAATTATTTTGACTCAACCAAATAAATTGATCAAATATAAGAGTTATATTATATATATTTCTGATTAACCAAATATAGAAAATTTTAAAATCAAATTATAACACAATTAATTATATTCATAAAATAGAATAGGTCCTTTTAAAAAATAGAATAGGTAATTATAGCAATTTATTTAATAATTGTAATTACTATATGAATTTATGGGTAAGTTTGACCTGTTGAAAAATAAGGAAACGGACAAAACAATTTCAGTTGTATAACGTTTGATTTTAAAACAAATTGGGGGCTAAGAAACTGGACAAAATTTGAAAATTTTGTTCTCCAAGGGACAACTTTTTGTGCTCAAGACAACTTGTCTAAAATATCAAAATAAAAATTTATTCAAAAAACACCATACAAGATAAAATTTATTCAATACTTTAAATATTGTCCTATATTATTTTTTCTAGTACTTACATTTTGCAGATCAATCAAACACTAAAACTCTATAAATTTGGGTTATGCCTAGTGTGAAATCCAGTTGTAGATCATAGGAAAATACATTGGAGAAACATTACAAACACAAAATGTTCAATACGTTCACATCTATGGATAATATCAGACTCCATAAGTGTGTGTACTGTGGCATAGCTTTTTCAAAAGTTAATGCCTTGAATGGTCACATGAAAGTCCATAGAGGAGAGAAAAAAAAAGTCACAAGAGAATTGATTTGTCATCTCAACCAACATGGGGCAAACCAACAACAACGAGTCATCACTTCCAATGCCAACATGGGTCAAGGGAGTGAAGAAATTGATTTGGAATTAAGACTTGGTCCAAGTAAGACTAATAAGTTGGATCTTGGGCTCAAGCTATAAATTGTTTGCAACAATTTAAGGATGAATGTTATGTATTATTTTTATCAATATGTCTTAAGTAGGTGTGTGTGTGCGCGTGTGTGTGTGTTTTATCATCTTCTCTAGAGTAAAATTATGTATTTCTAGCTTATGGCCTTTTATTAGCCCCTTTGTTTCAACAAGAAATTGAAAAATTATGTGTGTCATCCTTCTAATATTAATGTTGAAATCCATTATGTTCTAATAATAAGTGTTAATCCCAACTGTCTTCTTCAATGTTACATTCTAATAGTTTGGTTGAATATATTTTATGTGAAATTTTGCGTTCGAATCTGAGTGATCACATTTCTTTCTTCCATGTGAGTGTTTTTTTTACTATGAGTGACAATTAGACCAATAGAATGAAGAAGAAAAAAAGTGACGATTCCAACAACTTTTCTTATAATTATGTAACATATATTAGCCAAATAAAATTAATTGTGTAATTTCAACACTCCAAATTCCGATCCATGTACTATGGTAATTATAAAAAAGGTGACGATTTCAACAACTCTTCTTATCATTCTCGAAATTGTGTATGTCTGAAACTGCAAATTCTGATCCATGTACAATGGTAATTAAATATCAATGTGAAGTGACCTGGCCTATCAATTTTTTACAAACAAAATCAAAGCCTCATATCTATTATATTTTCTCCTATGTCTTCTCTTAGAAGAATCACTCTCTCAAATTAAATTCATGATTTAAAATTACAACTAATTGTTCCACCCATCATGATTAAATTTATCAAAATATTTATTCCATATTTTTATGGTAATTCTCATGTTCGGTATGTCTACTAGCAAGCAAGTGACTTCGAGCAAAGTTGAAATGAGTGACGGTATAAGAGAAAATTTTAGGGCATTAATACAAATCAAGGAAGAGAAAAAAATAATATATTTTGAAATTAAGATTCGATCCAAGTTTGTATCTATGTTTAGTTTTTATTAGGTCAGATAAATCCCTTCTAGGAGTATACCCTAGAAGTATACCCTGCTAGGAGTATGTCTCAATAATGAACTAACCCTCAAATTCTTTACATGTCTATTGAAAATGTGGATTATTAAAGAAGATAAATTAGTGGAGTTTCATGGATGTTGTGGAATGGGGTAAATAAGGGTTTGAAAGAGTACTAACTAATGGGGGTTTGATATTACGCTATTCGTTCCAAAATATAAGAAAATTGATCAATTAAAATCGATGTATTTGGTGTAAAATGTAGGCTAAATACAACTATTTTTTTACTCATTTTTGCTTATATTCTAGAATTGAGGAGTATGTAAAAATAGTACATTGGTAAATGGTACTATATTAACTATTAATTAATGTTATAATAGTTTTTAGCATTGGTAATCCGCGAGTTGATTAATGTTATAGTTGTTTCTATGCATTGGTAATCTGTGAGATAATTAATTATTTTGTAGTGATATTGAGGAATAGAAAAGTGCAATCTTATTTGATTTATGGGAAAGTGTTGTATAATTAATGTATTTATTGAATCTATAAAAATCGTCGTTCAAAAGTCAACAATACATGAAAACTCAAGAAAAAGTCAACAATACATCATGAACTATCTAGAATAAGTCAACATGACAATAAAAAAAGTCAATAAGTTCATTGATTCAAAAAATATTAGAATATATGATTAATGTTATAATTGTTTCTATGCATTGGTAATATGCGAATTGATTAATGCTATAATTGTTTTTATGCATTGGTAACATGCAAGTTAATTAATTATATTGTAGTGATATTGACCAATAGAAAAGTGCAGTCTTATTTCATTTATGAGAAAGTGTTGTATAATTAATGTATCTATTGAATCTATAAAAATCATCATTCAAAAGTCAACAATACATCGTAAACTTTCTAGAATAAGTCAACATGACAAGAAAACAAGTCAATAAATTCATCGATTCAAAAAAATATTAGAAACATATATTATTCATTTATCATGTTTTGACCGTATATTTTTAATGATACATAGATGTAAATATTATCATATAAGATCTTATTTGATTTGTTTTGATGAATACTTTTAAAATATCAAGTTTTTATAATTTTTACTACTAAATAATTAAATATACTAGTGATCAAAATTGTGCGTTGGCGTACGTGCAGTGGTCAAACAGAGTCTTATAATTAGGGACGGAGGTAGTATAAGTTTAAAATCATAAAACTAGGGTAATTTAATTAAAAGTGTTTTTTATTCTATTTTCTAGGTCAAATATAAGATAAAATTAAAAATTTATTTATGACATATATAAAAAGAGGTGGCAATAAATATATTATTATTACTATATATTAAGCCCGACATATTAGACAAATCGGGCTAACTTGCGATAAACCAATCAAAAGAATGCAGGGGCGGGCAAACAAGATGTAGGAGGTTAAAAATATGGTCTGTTCCACCCTCTTCAACCCCAGCCATCCCTACCACTACATAGGATGGCAAAATGGATGGGTTGGATAGATGTAGATTTGGATTCTAATGGATGGATCAAAATAATCCATTAATTTTTTCTTAAAAAAATTCATCTAATCCAATCCATTATTAGATTATTATAATAGATGGACATATTCATATATTAAGGTATATCATTTTTTTATAATATTAATAGAACAATTTTTTATTTTAGTCCAGAGAACATTATATTAATTAAGCCCAAACAAATTTTTAATTAATGACCCAAATTATATTTTTGTTATAACTTAGAAAAAACATTAAATAATAATAAAAAGGGTGGTGGTCAACAATGTGCAGAGCTCCAGTGGCCAGTGCGACGGAGCTCCGACAGTTCACGTTGACAATTTTCAGTGGTTTGCAGCGGTACAGTGGAGCGACAATGACTTTTGTTTATCAGCCAACACTAATATAATTATAACTCAATTAAATTTTAATAAATTATAATATTAATTTATGTCAATGGGCTCACAATTTTTTATGATTGCGCCTCTACAAAGTTTGTACTCTAGCTTAAAAATGTATTTTTCATTTTTTTTAGTATTTTTTTTCTGTTTTGTTTCTTTGTTTTTTATTTTTTGTTTGTTAATTTAAATTTTTTATTTTTTTAAATTAATTATTTATAAAATTATTTTAAATATTTTTTTATCTAGATCAGGGTTTCCACTGCTAAACACAGTAATTATTCTCTTCGCTGAATTAGAGACACTTCAAAGAAAATTTCATATCCAATGTGAGGATCGAAGCGCATCGACATTTGGTTAAGGGAGGATGAGCCCAAACCGTCAACTACACCCCTTGAATTAACTATTTTAAATCATTAAAATATCTATTTTAGTAAAAAAAATTATTAAAATTTATTTAATAGATTACCATTAACTTATGAAGTGATCTATTTCAAATGAGTTCGATGGATTGAATTCATTCCTCAATTTTAAATGGATAGGTAAAATTTACTATGTAAAATTTGCTTGATATATAGATTGATGGGTAAATTAATGGATTGATTGGATGGATCAAATTGTCACCCCTACCACCACACACCTCAGTCCTCAGCCCCAGTCTAATTTTAATGCTATAAGGTAGACTAGGAAAAACAACTACAATAAGTCATAATATTTGTTTGAGTCACAAAAAAAAGTCACAGTATATGTTGGAGAGCTTTGTACTAGAAAGACACTTAAAAAAGGAAATGAGAGATTATGTGAAACAAAAATTACTCTTATTTTACGAATTGGTAACCCACGAGTTAATCAATATTAAGTTTCAATGTAGTTTTGACCCTACTATTTTGAAGAATTCGGAATTTTACCCCCACGAGTTAATCACATTTAGCTTATTTTTGCTTATGTGGCAATGATGATGTGTATGTTATTTTTTTGAGAAAACGTTATAAAAAATACCAAAAAATTCATTAAAAAGACATTTAAATATATCGAGAAATCTGTTTGCACATGCTAGTATTTTTAATGGTATTTTTTGATATATGAAAATGTCTTTTTAAGGTATTTTTCTAGTATTTTTTTGTTTTTTTATTTTTTTTTTCCTAATTTTCTGGCAATTTTTAAATTATATAGTAAATTTTAAAGAAATAATTAGGTGGATAAAGATAATGCACATGTGACAAATAAAAAAGATAACATATACATCATCATTGCCACATAAGAAAAAATAAGTCACATGTGATTGGTTTGAAAAAAATTCTGACAAAAGCTAATTAATGTTATAGTATTTTAGGTATTGATAGTCTGCAAGTTATAGTATTGGTAATATGCTATTTTAATGTTATAAGTTTTTCTCGGCATTAGTAATCCGCAAGTAAATTAATGTTATAGCGTATAATGGAAAAACAACTACAATAACTCTTTATCTTGATTTGAGAGATTTGCACTAGAATGAATGAAAATTTCTCAATTGCCCCCCCCCCCCCCCCCTTTATTTCTCTTCCCCCCCCCCTCAAACCCAAAAATGCTCTTGAATTTGGCAAAATTATGCAATTCGGAATCTATACTCCGTACTCAGCTTCGTAACGTGGATTTCGAAGTACAGGCAGATTTTGATAACTACGCGTGCATCCCCCCCCACCCGCGGCAGCACTTCAACGCTTTCACTTCGTAACCTAGAATCAGAAGTGTGATAACAACATCGATGCTGAAGCTTGAACATCGATGCTGAGAACAAATTTAGGCATCAGAACTAACAATTTCTGGTTTGAGCATCAATGTTGGCATAGGAGCATCGATGCTGTTGTATTGTCTGGGACTTTCCCAACAATTCATATGTGCACAGCATCGATGTTGAAGCTTCAGCATCGATGCTGGGAACAAATTTAGGCATCAGAACTAACAATTTCTGGTTTGAGCATCAATGCTGCCATAGGAGCATCAATGTTGTTGTATTGTCTGCGACTTTCCCAACAATTCATACGTGCACAACATCGATGCTGAAGTTTGAGCATCGATGCTGTGAACAAATTTATGCTCGCAGAACACGAAATAAGCATCAGAACTAACAATTTATTGTTTGAGCATCGATGCTGGCATATGAGTATCGATGCTGTTTTATAGTCTGGTACGTGGACAGCATCGATGCTGAAACTTGAGCATCGATGCTGAGAACAAATTTAGGCTTGGGGGGGCTGGGAGTGGATTAGTTCGGTATGTGAAAACCGAACTGCAGTTCGGTTTCTATGTTACGAATTGGGCTTAATGAGGTTAAAAAAGGTAGTTAGGAGGGAGGGGAAGAAAATAGGGAGGGTTAAAGAGAAATTTTCAGAATGAATACACTTAAAAAAGAATGGAGAAGTATGTGCAACAAAAAATACTCGTATTTTAGATATTGGTTGTATGCAAGTTATAATTAACGTTGCAATAATTAGTTTATAACATTGGTTATCCGTGAACTAATTAATGTTATAATAGTTTCTAGACATTGGTAATCTATGAGTTAATTTATGTTATAATTGTTTTTATGCATTGATAATCTGCAAGTTAACTCATTACATTTTAGTGATATTGATAATTAGAAAGATGCAGCCAAATTTATTTTTTATGAAAAAGTATTGTAATCTATCTATTGAATCAATAAAAATCATTATTCAAAAATCCATAATACATTGTAAACTATCTAGAATAAACTAACATAACAAGGAAAAAGAAGTCATTAAGTTTAACATAACAAGGAAAAAGAAGTCATTAAGAAATCGATTCAAAAACTATTAGAAACAAGTTTAAAATCATAAAACTATAGTAATTTAATTAAAGGTTTTTTTTCTTTTCTATTTCTGAGTCAAATATAACAGGAAATGAAAAAGTTTTTTTTATGACATAGATGTTCCAATAAATTGATTTTCATTACTACTAGTTTAGTTCCCGTGCGCATACGCACGGGGGTCGCGCTGCACGCGACCTTTTAGGTTTAGATATGATAATGTTATATAGTATAAATTTATTTATCAGTATTTGACAGTAAACATGTAAATTTGTAAGAACATTAGATATTGATCATGATATGTTAAAATCATTTGTTAATTTATAGTCCCACAAAAAGGAAACAACTAATTACCATATATTGTGACATACATAACACCTAACATTAGGAAGCTTGAAACCTTAATAGAAAAATTTAGGTTAATAATAATTGATTGTACCATAGGCAAAAAGTAACCTTCACCAAATTCATGTCATTTTAAGAGCAAGATAGATGATTTATATTACAAAATAAGGACTATCCAAGGTGATAATTCACTACACTTAATAAAAGGAAAAGTTCTTAAATAACTTAAGACTAAACTACGGATAAGTAGTGAATCATCATGTTACAATCTTGTTCACTTGCGTCTAATAGAAAGGCGATTTTGACGGCGGTGCAACTTGACATAGAGTTTCTTATGCCTGGTCAATGTGAATACCAATACATCACCTGGTTTGGGTTTGTGATACCATACATATTCATACCAGGACTTGCCGATGTATCTCTTCTCCTTGTTTCTTTCAGCAGTGATGATGAATGCAGAGAAATTGAATTTGGAATCTTCTGATCTTAAACGAACCCTTGTTATGTTTCCCAGTGCTTTGCTTATTTCACCTTTTGGGAAATGTTGTTACATTATAACACAACACAGAAACAATGAATAATTGTAAGTGAAGGATAATTACATTAATGAATGTATATATTATAAGTTTAAGGTGGTTGTTAAAAAAACTTTACCAGAACTTGAACTTTTTTCCTGTTAGCCATTGCTTTTGTAACTTTGACATTCCAAGTATAAGGGAAATTAGCAGGAGGAGCAGGAGCAGCAACAGCATCTTCTGTGTCTGATTCACTATCCGAAAGTATTATTATAGGGATTAGTTTGTTATCAATCTCCTGCTTGATAATTTTTGGTGTCATGAGAGACCTGAAAATGTTGTCATAGTTACAATATCAGTATCATGTATGAACACTTATTAAAAGATGAATGAATATGATGAATGTGTATTGAAAAAAGGTATACATTTGTACTATTTTGCTGTATATTGAACTTAGAATGAATCTTGAACATATTGAAATGTAAGTTTTGCATGTCTTGTAACCTGATTTCCTCAATCTAAAGGTTATGTTTATAGATAATTTCACTTGTTTAAGGTTATTTGTTGTTGGCTGTTGGCCACGAATTTCTGGATGTGTTTCAGTAATTAGGACATTTTGATTTAGTTTTTATAGGTTTCTTATAAGTCGTTTTGATGCATAACAAAACCTCAATACTAATTTAGTGACATGCAATACTCAAATTTCGTCTTAAAACTTAAAAATCCCATCTTTGATTTTTACTGTAGCAATGGTTTTTAAGAGTGTTTTATAAAAGAGAACCATCAATTTCACAACCATTTGAATAGTTTCATAAAGATTTGTTTTGCATCGGTTGAACTAACAAAATGGAAGTTTGATTTACAAAGGACATATATTTATGAATAAAGCGACGATTAAAAACGCTAAAATTAGGAAGTTAAAACTGGATTTACCATGTTCTAGAAGATGAAGCCATGAAGTTGGTGGTTTGTGAAAGCGACTTCTGAGCTGCACGTGAGAGAGGACAAATCTTGGTTGGTGGTGAAAGTGTTTGAAAGTGAACCGACCAGGTGTTTTATCTGTGGTAGAATTGAAACAGAACATTAGTTGGTACTGGGCTGGACCTGTTGTCTGTTATTGTCGCGGGCAGGATGCTTTGTTTTGGGCTGGGCCTATACGAAATTGGCATATATTGGGTATTGCTTTGTATGGTATTAGGCCCAATGTGATTCAGTCCATTTTGATTGTAAGTTGCATATTTAAAAAAACCTACTGCAATTCAATTATGCAGTTGCATCGCTTTGTACAGGCACTGCAACGTATTCTGGAAACTGATCAGCTATATGGCTTCTCATTCATCAGACAGGTATATTCTGGATATAAAAACTCCTTTACATTGTATGTTCATGTTTAGTTCTGTTATTCTGTTATATATCATGTGCTATAAACTTAAATTCATTAACTAATTTGTTGAGTTTATTATATATATACATGATTTGATTGAATATTTTTAGTGTTTTTTTTTTTGCCATCTTTCATTCAGTGATTTTGAAGAACTTGATTTGAATATGGGTCCGATTGTTGAAGGGGATATTCATTTCTTCAATCCTGGTGTTCATTTATGGGAAATGAAAGTAACTCAATCGGTTATTGATAAGCATATGCCTTTAGTGAGTATAATTACATATGTTAGTCCTGTTCCTATTTGACACATGTCTGTTTGTACAACTTTTTTGACTAATTATCTTCACTAATTTGTGATTGTAGTTTATTCCAGTCGATATTGGACGCCTGGCTTTAAGCAATGCCAACTCCATTGTATTGAATGATGAGGAGAGGGGGTCTTCTTATGTATGCAATGTGAAAACTGATATCAGGAATCCTAATGAGAAGTATCTAATGGAGGGTTGGTTTCAATGCGTAGAAGCCATGCAATTGACAGTTGGACAGAAACTTTCATTCATGCTGGCAGAAGATCCACTCATGCTTTAGGTTGATGTTGATAATGATGTTTAACTTATTGTAATAAGCAAGATTTATTGTATTTTAATGGCTTAAATGTTTTGAAGGCATCATATGTAATGACTATTAGTTATGGATGTAACTTATTTTATGAAGCTTAGTGCTTAATATATTGTACTCTATAAATCTTAATAGATTTTTAATGTTGTCACTGATAATGCATTGTACTACTTTTTATTAAGTATTGATTCTGTCATTAAAATTTAAAAGGAGTAATCTACCTCTATTATTTTCAACAGATTATGTATTGTATAAGCTACTTTTGTGTCTTGTCTTATTCATATCTGTCAAAAGTGATTAGTAGCAAAACTTATAAAATGATAATATTCTGTGTCTGACAGCAAAACACTAATTCAACATATAAAGTTAGTTTGACTGTCAGTGCATTACTGTTTTCATACATTAGCTAAATATAAATATTTGTTGTTGATATTGTGTGAGATAAATTGATAATTGTCTACAAATAATTTCTTCATTGGTTATGGATTCAGATTCATCTAACAGGTGCATTCTTTTGGTTATTACAAATTTTGTCATGAAATGTATGAATTGTTTGATCTATATGCATGTATAGTAGATAAGTTATATTTGCAAACTTTTAATTTCCAGAAATTTAGTTTCATAATTAGATCCATAAATTTAGTATTTTGCTTGAAGTAAATGTATGTTGAATTTTGCTGCATGATTTCTCTATCTTATGTCAGTGATGTTGAAGAACATGAAATTGAGAATTTAGATGTTGTTCCTGCAAATCTTCCTGGTGGCAATCAACCATTAGGAAATGTTGGTCTTATGTACTGGGTTAAAAAAGTCAGTCAATTCATGATGAATAAGAAACACTGTTTGGTGAGTAGAATAGTTGTAATGAAATTCTTATATTATGACATTTTAGGGTATTTTAAGTTTGATTTGTTGTCCATTTCATTATAGCATTTTCCTTCCCATATTGGGCGCCATCTGCAGAGGATTCAAGCAACTTCCATTTTGTTGATTGATGAAGAAAGGAGTACTTCCTATGTGTGTAATCTGGAATGTAACAGAAGAAACAACAATGAGAAGTATATTTTTGAAGGTTGGAATTCCTGTTTTGAAGAGATGGATCTAGCTGTGGGAGAAGAACTTTATTTTCTTGTTTTAGAGAATCCTCTCAGGCTTTTTGTTTATGTTCTTAGATGGGATTAAATTGTTGGAGACAATGAAGATGCTGATTACTGGAAATCTTATGTTCAACCTTTCATTTTGTGTTTTGTGAACTTAAATTGTTAGGCTGAAGTCGTTTGGACAACTTATGGTTATGGTTATGCTTTGTAATTTTTATTGAATGTTTTTATGTTTAGTATTGTAATGTTAGTGCTTATGATATTGTACTATGAAAGTTGCAATAAATTATGAATGTTGTCAATGATAATGCCTTGTACCTCTTTTAATTCTATACTATTAATGTTTTAGAACAACCTAAAAGGCCTAATCTACTAATATGTGGTATATAAGATGATGTACTATACAGTATAATAAACTTTTTTGTGTGGTCTTGTGCATTGCTGACAAAAGTTATTAGTGCAAAACTTAGAAAATGTCCATAATCTGTTTGTGACAGAAAAAGACTGATTCAATATAGTTTCAAAATGTTTTGGATTTATCTGATGGTACATTTGGCAGTATATTTATTTCTATTCATGTATACAATATTGGTTACTTGTAAGTACCATTGTAGAATTGTAATATACATAAAAGTGTTTATTACTTTAACTTAGCCATGTTTGAAATAAGTTAAACTAAAGTCATTCATTTTTCCCTATATAATTAGATAGTTAGTTATAATTGAGGAAGCAGTATATTGATTTTTTTGAAGAGGTTTGAAGCACATTATTCATTTTGCAAAATGGTAACTCATTTCATAGAAGATTTGAGCGTACTATTTGAGGATGAACCAAAGTATACTTTTCCTGTTGTCAGATTTGGTGATGAGGTTTTATTTTTACTTCCCTTCTTTGTTAAATTCTGTTATTTTCTTTTCCTATATTGAGGATTGTAATGGGATACTTTTATACTTTTGCAGAATTATGCTGAAGTTGATCCATCCTTTGTTCATGAATTTCATACTGAGTTAAGAAGTAGATGGGTTATTTCAACAGGATCTGATATTGTGCATCAATTGATTTTCAACAAAAGCTATGATTATCCTCAAATTGTATTTGGATGGGATGCACTGTAAACTTATGGTGGATTTCCAGAAACTGTTGAAGTCCAATTATCTTATTATGGTGTTCAAGTTTTCAAAGTTTCAAGTTTTAAAAAGCTGAATGGTCCTGCTGAATTGCCTCCTTTTCATAGTAGAAGTATTGCACCAGGACAAACAGATGTTTTCAATGTGATAATGGCTAAGGCCTTACTTAAGCATGGAATTATGGTATTATTTGATTTCCAGTCAATACTGTTAGTGTGTTAAACTGCATATTTACTTACTGACTTGCTTCAACTGTTTTTTGTTAATGATTATTAATCAGAAATTAGGAAAGGATTTTGCCAATTACATGAAAGAATATCCTTTTGAAGAAATTATCTTTTGTACTCCTGATGCTGAAGTTAGTAAATTGAAATTTATGATGAAGAAAGGAATTTGTGGCTACATGAAACTGGGCAAGGGGTGGAAGAATATATGTAGGAGTTGTGGATTTTTTGATGGAGAACATCTTAGATTCAAATTTGGTCCAGATAATAGGTGTCATATTAATTATATGTCCTGAATTTTGCAAGTGCCTACTTTATCTATGAATATGTAGTACCAAATATACTCTAATGTTTGGTGTATTGTTCTCTATCAGTGTCTATTAGTTATTTCAGTGATTATTGTTGTATTAATGACTATTGGTCTGTATGAACTTCATGTTACTGATTTATTAATGTTGTAATTGAATTAATGATTGAGTAGTTATGTTGGTTGCATATTATCTGTTGAATCACAGTAGCTAATGTACTCTATATTTGTTTGACAATAGTATTAGTTAACACCAGATTATGAACTAATATACTCTATGTGGACACCAATATTTAATCATACATATAAAGAAACATATTCATAAATAGGATTTGTTTAAGGCTGATACATAGAGTTATGCTGAATTAAGAAATTTGCAAACTACCCTGGACTTGATAAATTAGTTTTACAAACATACACCCCCTGCACTTCTTATTTGGTGAACCACATTGTTCAACACCTGCACTACATTATGAACACCTGAACGACTTCCCAACTCTGCATAACCAAGATTAAGACAGTGAAAGACATAAAAGTTTCTGGACTTGTTAGTTCGTGAACAACCATATTCAACACCTGGACTACATGGTGAATCTAAGCACTCCTTATCTTGGAATGGTGTACACATGAAGTACATTATAGTAAGTTGGTCGTCCGGACTTGAACACAACAGTGTCACCTTCCTGAAAATCATTCCTCATGCAAAATTCATACCAGTCTGTCCCTATAGCAGTAGTCCTGAATGGAGAATCTGTCCTTGCAACATAAAATTTTGTTACAGTTTGATTATCACAGCATGCATTAAACCATCTATAGTCTGCCTGCCTGAGAAATTCTTCAAATTCACCAAAAACACTCTGCAAAATGAAAAGAAATGACTATGTAAACTTACATCTGTCTAAATGAAAAATATTTGCAAATGATTAATATTTGATAGTGTTAATTTTATCGCACCAAATATGGCCTGTTAATTATCTCATTGGTCATCTGCACCGTAAAACTGCAAGTATGATTTTTCCTTGTGGAGCGACTGTGCCATGGTGGAATCCTGTTAGTACTTGTAATGCGATCACTGACAATGACACCAAAAATACTGTCTCCATGATAGAGTAGAGAGAGCAGATGTTGGTCACTCAAAGCAAACAAATTTTGCAGTTCAGACCACCCATCTGTTAGTAGTGGAAATACCAAGTCTTTATTAAATTTGATCTTGTGCACAATATTGTCATAATCAGTAAAAATCCATTCATCAGCAAGCTCGTCAAAGTTATTTTCAACAAATTCAGGTTCCATCTCTCCATAATTCTGCAAAACAAATTGAGGGATAGTTTAAAGACTTCACAAGGTACATTGTTAAGAAAACTAATTGTGAAAGTAAAGGTATAATGATAAAGACCTTGTCTGCAAAAAAGCTTGCTGTAAAACCTGATAATGGTGGCACTCCTCTGAACTTCCAGTATTCATCAGCCATGGTATCAATGTTATCAAAGTAGGGCTAACTTAAATTTGAACTTGTCTATTTATAGAACCACTGAAGCACTGTACATGTGTAGTTTAAGTGATGTTTTATTTTATTATTAACAGTGATTGTGCACAATTATTTATTTTCTTGGTTGTTTTATGCTTGTCCTATAAGTTTTGTTTTGTATGGCATATGTAAATTACAACCAATATCCAGGAATATATTGATATTATTAGATTTGTCACATGCAATTTGATTCTCTGTTTGTGAATTTTGTTTCTTGTTGCAGTTGCCATCTACTTTTGGTATGATGGAAAGCTGCAATCTATGCATGTGGTTATGAGTCAATTCATTACATTTGATGTTATTTGTTTCCTCTAAATTTATGTGCTGTGTTATACTTTATGAAAAATTAAATTACTTGCAAAAAAAACTTAGAAGAAGATCATTAGCATAATAAAGAGTTTATAATGGAGTTTGACAAAACAAAAGTCATTGCTGATATGATGATTGATTTAGGTGTTACATGCATACATAGAGGACCTATTACATAAGGTAATTGATTTCTACTTAGGAACATAAAAAGAGACAAAGACAGAAATTTATTTAGTTGTCTAATTCGAAACTTGACTTCATGCTTGACAATAATTACTTCACTTAATATTTATGGCTTTTGTTTTGATTAATCTTTCATCCGCTTCGATATGGAAATGGTTTGTAGACATGACATCTTTTGTGAGGATCGTCTATTGCAAATTAGAATCTTATAACATCACCAATTTTGAAGTCCAAATTGTTGCAAACATCCTTCCATGCACCAAGTTTGGTGGACTCATCATTTTTGTTTGTCATAACAGGAACTGCTTGTATGTAGAAATTGTCTCCACAGATCATTAGTCATTTGTAATCAAGAAATTGAATAAAAGCTCCAAGTGTTGATGGTAATGTCTGTAGGTAATAAATGTAAAGAAAAATGAATTAGGAATGTAAAGTATGATGTTATAACTTTTGTAACTACAAAGAAGTATTAAGCTTTACTAAGTGTTTGATGTTCAATAGTGTTTGATCGAGGACAATGTCAAAATGACATGTTTCAATTGGATACAGGCTTCTGCTGTGGAATGGTGCTATTTCTTCTGCCACAGTTGGTTCCTTAAATGAAGTAATTGAGAACCTGTTGTGACCATAATAGGCCATTTCAATTTCCACATCATTAGGTAAACCATGGTATTCAATAACTTCTTTCCAGCCTGTGGTAAGGGCAGGATGTTCATAATTTTTGTTGAACTTCAGGATGTGGAAGTTTCCTGAGGGATTAATTATGCACCAATTAGTTCCCAAGTTGTTGAAGTGTTCCATGACAAATTTTGGATGTATTTCTCCATATCCCTAATTAATGATATAATAGTTAGCTCATTTTAACTATATGATGTATAATTATTTATTACAGAGGAAATATATGGATAAATGATTGAGATGTTAATGATTCTCACCTGATGAGACAATCTTACAATGCTTACAGTTGTAATTGATGGTCTCTGAAGTGAATATGCTAAACTCTTGTTAAAAATCTATGTTAAAGATATATTATAAGTTACTAATCTGCTGTAATGAATCCATTGATAGTTGTATATATATAAGCTTAAATTGAGTGAATATTTTATATTTGTTAGCAGTGACATGTACTAAGCTAAACCTGAATTTAATAATATAAATTGAAGGTTTTGTTTATAATCTCTTATAGTAGTGTGAGTACATTGGTCTTTGTCATTTAGCCTTTGTATTGGAATATTGTTGACATGCACTTGTAAAATCAGAAGCATGCTTCTATGGTTCACAGTTTTGCTTTTGTAGGCGTGGCTTTGAGTTTTCAAGCTTTATGTGCATCAACACTACTAAGAGACAACAGACTTGTTTCTCAACACTACTCAGGAATCTTACTGTGTAATGTTAAAGTTTGAATAGCCATTTCAGCATGCTTCTTGACAAAGTTATCTGAAAGCATCTGATACCGTGTTGATCATTAGACCTATGAACATATATCACTATCAATAATGAGAGTCATTTTTAATTTTATCATAGTTCTTATCATTTGGTCTTATGCAGAAAGATTCCATTAAAGTGTTAAGCTGTGGTTAAGTAAATATATGTTAAACTACTTAAGTTAATATGATATTTGACAATAAGGATTACATTAGTTTTTCACATGGATAACAGATGTTTTGATATTAAAAAGGCCTATAACCAAAAAAGGATAATGTGGTTAGAGCATTCATTGTAAGCCTAAGATACGTTCAACATATAAAACTATATTCACCAACCTTGAGCTTCTTTGATCTTAGCATGTTTAATTATGACAACAAAGGGTCCAGCATCTCCATGAGTATTGTAGCTGTCCATGAATTGTTTACCAAACTTGTCCCATAAGGTACAAGTTAATATGTTCATTCTGCAAAAAACATACATATAAACTTACTATTAGTTTCATTCTTTTTGCTAATATTAAGATAGTGATCAAGTTTATAAAACAGAAGTAATTACTTAGCATCCGCTACTGTGAAACTGGTGGGAATCTTCTTTGGGCCAGGATTTAGTCTTGCAGGAGCAACCTCATGAACAGCTCCAATGATATCTATTCAGTATCACTAAAAAAAAAAGGCATTTAACAAATAACATAAATAACAAATAACACATGACAGTGATTTGTTGACATAAGGTTTTGAAGCATATCCACTAACAGATCATTCTTGTATTGTCCTTTAATGATTTCATCAAAAGATTTGAAATTAAGCTTATAGTGTGGTATATTTGGGAATTGTTGAAGACTAATATTTGAAGCTCCGTCACCATCAACCATAACCAACTTCCATTGATGATTACAGAATTTCACTTTGAAATCATTAGGTTTGACCCTGAAGTTCCTCATCACATAAGTATTTCCCTCAGACAATTTATCCTTCCAAGTACTGAGTAGTTCATTTGGAATATGGACTTGAATTTGGTCCCCCTGTCGTACAGATATAGATAATGAGTAAGAACTAATAAAACCATTTAATAGAAGTTTGTTCGCTTTGCAAAGAACTTATACCTGCTTATCAATAATGAGAAACTCCAGACCCTCAGTTTTCCCACTACCCCCTTTCCAGAGATCTTCTACTCTCACAGCAAACTTCCAGATCTCTTTCGCATCAGTCACGTCTCCAATGTTATCAAAACCTCTAGACATTGTCTGTGTCAACAAAACAACAATAAAGCTGTGTCAAAAGCTGTTGTTAAAACATAGATGACAGTTGTTCTACGCATATATTAAGTGACCAAGTTTAAAACAAAGATGAAACTCTTATTATTACTTGTTTCTTTCCAAATATACATATAGTCTTATTATTACTTGTTTCAACAATAGGGATGAAGATCATAAAAAGGTGCTTTCTTACTTAAATATGAAGGTAGTATATTACTCAAATATAGTCTGATATGACAATAAGTTAACATGATAGGCATATATATCATTTGCTGAGACGACAAGCTTATTAAATAACAATATTAAGAAATAATACGGTTTAAGCTTCATTGTAAGGTTTTTAACGACAATATGAATAAAGTAAAGTCACATGAACAAACTCACAGCAAAGGAAGAATCTGAATGAAGAGATCTAGTAAGCAAAACCCGTTCAGCTACTTCCGTATGAATCTGCAACAAAAAACATATATAACCAAACACAGTCAGTCATTTATGAAACCATGCAAACTAATAACTTAAAAATGACAACATTAAAACATGAATGGTTGAAGATAGAAGAAAGACAGAGAAATAACAATGAAAGCATACAAAGTTTGTACCTTTATTTTGGTTTGAAGCTTTGAAGGCTGAGACCGAAAAACAGACAATGAGATGTAAGAATAAGAATGAAAGCATAGAAAGACAAGAAAGAAGAATGAAAGCATAGAAAGTTTGTACCTTTCTTTTGGTTTTACAGGCTCGGTTTGCTGGTTTGAGAAGGGGAGGTAGTAAGATTTAGTTTCAAAAATGAGAGACAAAAACAAGTATATGTGTGAATGTTGGTTTGTTCTGTTGGACAATAGAATCATTCAATAGTCCAAAACAGGTTAATACCATTACACAATGAATTTGAACATTCACTTCTTATTTTAATATTAAAAAGGACAAGGGTAGTGTGAAATTACCGTTTTTTATTGAAAAAGGACACTTGGCAAGTTTTAAAGAAGGGTTATTCTCGGATTTTCATATGTATCTTCTTTACATATATATATATGATTAGACCTGGCATACCAGACAAAACGGTCAAACTTACTATGAATCTATCAAAACGACATGGGGCGGACAAACAAGAAGTGGCAGGTTGAAAATCTCCCCTGTTCCACCCTCTCCCACCCCACTCTGTTTTCAGTTTTACACAAATGATCCATATGATATAAAATTTTAATCCAACGGTGTATTTTACAAAAATTTATATCGGTTAAAAAAAACTTAAGTCGTTGGGGGGTAAATACCCCCAAATTTTGTGGGGGTACACAAGAAAAAAACCAAGAAAAAACATAAAATTTTGGACAAACGAATATAAATAAATGATTCAGATAACTGCAAGCAATCAAATTATGACTTC
This sequence comes from Trifolium dubium, assembly GCA_951804385.1. NCBI lineage: Eukaryota > Viridiplantae > Streptophyta > Magnoliopsida > Fabales > Fabaceae > Trifolium > Trifolium dubium. Next base: position 12,035,355 of record OX638070.1, read on the forward strand.
AATATTGAATATCTCCATGAAGTGCTTGCCATCAGCAATCATAGGAAACGAGGTTTCAAACCTCAGTTAAAAAATCAGCACCATTTTGTACAAAATCAAACAACACATCGCATCAAACCAGTCGCAAGTCACAACCATCAAATTTGCGAACGGAAAAGAACACCCTATAGTCACTTATATACCATAGGGTATCCAAATCCGCATTAAACTAGGTTGAAACCCAATTACCAAAATATAAAGGCATGCATCCAAATTGATACTTCCAATTTTCCATTTAGCTCCAGATTACTTACAAGGCAGAAAGAAAGTAAAGCAAAAGGATGCAAGACTAAAACTGAAAACACCATTGTTATCTGAAGGAAAAATACTACTTAAAAGAGTTGTTTTCAATATTTGACACACACAAATTCATCAAACAGCATCCCTTCAGCACAGTTGACAAAGTAAGACAAAAAACAACTCTGAAGCCATAGAGATGGAAATAGGAAGCTTTTTGGGGCATTGCCCAACATGTTCTTGAATTCAGAAGGATCCACAAAGCATTACACACTATATATCGCATACTGCAAATGCAATATGATCCGAAAATTATCTGATCTTGGATACTAAAAGTAAGTTCCTTCTGGAGGCTGGACAAGCTTTCGGTTATGGGGAGCTGCCATTTCTTTCTTCAGCTGGGTCAGTATATCCTCCATGCTGTACTCTCTTTGCCAATTTGCAAGAAGCCCAAATTTCTTTGGTTCAACCTGTTTCATATAAATCTTGATTACATCTCTAATAATATAGGTTTCAAGGATATGAACAAATAGCAAAGCAATTGTGTCAGCACAGTCTGCAACTTCGTATAGTCATCAACAGAATGAACTAAACAAATAAAAATATTTAGAAGATGAAAGCATGTGGAAATTGTAACTGATACCGCGCCAGTTTCATGGTTGACACAAGTCAAATTGATTCGCGAATGAAACCGAACACTTGGGGGCTTTTCTGGGTAGTCTTTATCACAAAACAGCTTCAGTTGATAAATTTTTCCTTCATGTACAGTCTGACAGAGAAAAGATAAAAGAAAACATAATTATATGACCAGCAAGCAACCTGTTTAGTATGCACAAAATGAAAGCAGACACAATATACAATAAAATAATTCATAATCCATATTTGTTCACTATGTAGCCTTAATTAAGCCATGCAAAAAAGATCCACAAGAACATTGGAAAGGCATAAGTATTGTATTCAGAAAGCCAATAATAGTTATTATATTATAAACATTGCATATATTTATAAATTGAGATCAAATTTTAATTGATTTAATAGCTCAATGCAGTTGTAGAATGATCGCCATTGTTCATGGGCAAAAACAGAGAGAGAAGTGTAAGCTCACAAGCATCTAAAACAAACCACTAAATCAGAACAATAACTAAAAAACATGCTGGTGTGCATAATTTTCAATGAAACATGTTGTAACATATGCTCTTTTACTTCAAACTAGAAGTAAGGACTTAAGAATGTCCAATGTCCACAAAAACTTGTTCTGACAAATTAGGAAGAATGCTGCATTTGAAACTACTTGTTCAGAGTTGAAACATAATAAAGAATCTGATGTTACACAGACAGGTTACAGAGAAATTCTTACATTATGGGGGCCAATGATGGTGCCGGTCCAAGAGCGCATGTAAATGTCATCCCCATCATCCATTCCATAGCTGACTGTGCCATCACCAATACCTTTTTCACCTCGTTCAAGTTCCTCCAGCAATCTGAAGTTCCTTGGAACTGCAAAGAAACACATATTCTAATTTAGAAACAAAACATCACGAAGAATACTTTGTATGTGCATGTCAATAATGACTATGCTATTAATTCAAAGTCTTAAAACTCAAGGACCAGAACAAGTACACTTGAACTTTGATAAGTTCTCCAAAGGTTTAAAAAACTCTTATCCAAGTATTATAGGGACATAATTAACTCAGAAACAAATGGAAACTTCGATATTCACAACGCATCAAGAACGAACCTATCAATTTTGAATTGCCTCAGGATAAACGTGTGATATAAATAAATGTAAGCTGGCGACAAAAACAATAAGAATTGAACCAACAATTATATGTTCATTCCAAATCTCTTTTTTTTAATCATTCCAAAACTCTGTAATTCTTCACTATCCACCCATTCTCTTATAGGAAAAATCGGCTTTACTTCACAAAAGCAGGCTCTATATTATGTTTCGGGACACAATATATTTCATTTTAACAAGAGTACGTGCTGATGAAAGAAAACTTGTAGAACAGCATCACTATCAACCCCGCAAATTAATTTTACAGAAAAAAGTATAATCTAAATCCCCAAACACACTTATCCTATATGTGTGAGAAGTCTCTAATACATGTTGGTATCCAACACCGACGACACTGACACATGTAGCAACATTCGTTCACTTCCACTTCTTTAAATTATATCGGTGTCTACATGTCGGTGGCCGGTGTCTTTACTTCATACAGCTTAAACTTCAAATGTATGAAGTTTAAGAAATATGACACAATTAAATCACGCCAACAATTAACTAACTACTAAAAACAGTTCTAATAAACAATAATAGCAATTAAATATAACACAATTCACAGAAAAAAAACATGAAAATCCACAAGATATTTCTCACAAAACCCTTAATTAACAATTTACAAAAGAGAAAAAAAATCATCAACTTTTCAATTAGACTAAATTGTTAAAAAAATCACCGATCTAAGATTTCATCGATTGAACTAAAACAAACAAAAAACCCCAAAAATTATCAACAATAATTAAACAACTAAAAAAAGAATAACAAATCAGAATCATCGAATTATTTAGGTCAACGGCAAGAATTGCATAAAAAAATCAACATAGCGAATAATAACGATAATAATTGAGGAAAATCAAAACGGCATCGTTAGAAGAAAAAGAAGAATGAAAAGATGAGTTTGAATAGTGACTAACCCACGACACTGGATCCTCCTGAGCCAAGCGTCATGGATGATGATGATGATGAGAGGTTTTTGGTGGATCTGATCGGAAAATCTGAGAATTGTTGAGAAAGAAGAAGAATCTGAGAGAACGAAGAACGCAAATTGTGGGAATAAAGGAAGCAACAAAACAAAAGAAAAGGTAAAGAAATAATGGATTTGGTGGAAGGAAATAGCAGTGATCATCGGGTTAGGATTTTCCCTAAAATGGATATGGATGCCTTTATGGACTTTTTGGCCCATATTTTGTTTTGGCCCAATATTTTTCTTTCGAACAAAAATTACTATCTCTTTTATCTTTCCTTAAAAGCTAATCAAATAAGTTATAAACTCATGTTGAAATACAGTTATCAAACAGACCCTAAAAAGTCTTTTTTGTTCTCATATGAGTTTATAAGCTATAAATTATAAGCTCATTTTGGTGTCTTACCAAACAAACCCTTAAATAAAAGATAGTATGCATTCATTCAAATTGATAGAGTACATCAGATTTAAATTCAAGTACAAATTCAATACTGCTAAAAACAAAAAATGATGAATTTACGAACAAACTCACAACATCCAAATTAATAACAAAAAACGACATACTCATGTCTAAGCTTCCAGAAATGTATCTTTACCGAACTAAATCATTGTGTAAATCACTATTTGACCGAAACTCACTTGGATTGACTTGATGGTATTGACTTGAGACTTGAGAGTATGCTCCTCTTTAAGATTTCAAATTTGATTCTCTCCGTGATCAATTTAGGTGGACTGGTATTTTGCTGTTCAATAAAAGAAAAATTTAGGTGGACTAGTTTAACTTCTTCAAAAAAACAATAAAAATGTTGACTGAAGTTGCTATGTTAATCTAATCAAACGAACACAGCACAAAGATGAAAAAAAAAGAAAGTAATTTATGCGTAAAATCACTTGTTTAAAGCAACAAAAAAAAGAGTAAATGGGTGATTCATCCAAAAAATTTAACCAAACTAAATCATGTCTAAGCTTCTGGAAATGTATCTTTACCGAACTAAATCATTGTGTAAATCACTATTTGACCGAAACTCACTTGGATTGACCTGATGATATTGACTTGAGACTTGAGAGTATGCTCCTCTTTAAGATTTCAGGTTTGATTCTCTCTGTGACCAATTTAGGTGGATTAGTTTAACTTCTTCAAAAAAACAATAAAAATGTTGAGTGAAGTTACTATGTTAATCTAATCAAACGAACATCGCACAAAGATCGAAAATAAAAAAATAATTAATTTATGTGTAAAATCACTTATTTAAAGAAAAAAAGAGAGTAAATGGGTGATTCATCCAAAAAAATTAACCAAAAGAAAATAATAGAAAAAACAAAAAAAGAGTAAACGAAACGTTGCCGTGTGCACAGTCCCTTCTTTCATTTCATTTCCCCTCCAAGCTACAAGTACAAACACAACACTGCCTGCTACTTATATTCATTCCATTCCTTCACCGAATGCTAATGGCAATGCTTCTTTAACCCTAATTTTTGTCATATCAAACTTCTCACTCACATTTTCACGTTTCAAACGCCACTCGTAACTCGTCGCACACTATCTTCCTCACTCGTTCGTTTCCAACTCAACTCGTCTTAACTCGTAACTTCGTAAGGTTCAATCAGCTATTCAAGAAGGTTTGTTACTTCGCCTCATCACTCTTTTCTTACTACATCATCGCATTTCCCATAATACTATGTTGAAAATGAAAATATCTTAATACATTATTGTTTTAAGGGTTTCTCACTTTCTCGTTAGTTACTAGTTACTACTATATTTGTTCATGCATATTACGTGTTTGATGAAATTACTGTTCCATTCTTTGTTTTTGTCTTTCTCATTATAAAACATAAGATAGTTTTAAGTTACCAAACGTTAGTTGGTCCTATGGTGATTGACACTGTACTTAGGGGGCTGAAATCACTTGATGTCAGAACTAGCCCCGAACTCTGGACTACTAGGGCCCCCTTCTCCTAGGAACTAAAGGGTAAAAACAAAAAAATAAAAAATAAGTTTGTATCTGCATGGAGGTTTGTAACTTATGTTGATGATGTTTGTATGCTAATTAGAATGAAATGCTATTTATTCATTGTATTAAATGTGTGTTTTTATGTTATAGATGTCTCTGTTTATCGGTAAACTGTCGGAACGTGTTGTGAAAGATGAACTTGAGCGTGTTTTCCGTAGATTTGGGCATTGTGATGTTCGGCTGAAAAGAGAAGACTATGGATTTGTCAATTATCACTTTTATGAGGATGCGGAGAAAGCTTTGAGAGCATTGAAAGGTAGAAATATATGTGGGGAACCGTTGATTCTGACATGGTCTAATAATCAGCCCAAGTCGCATGTTAGAAAGTTTGATAGGGGTGGTGGGAGAGATACCTATGGGTTGAAAGGTGGGAGGGTTTTTGACAGATTGGGGTATGGAAGAGGGAAAGAGGGTTTTGATGGATGGAGGAATCAGAATAAGTATATTGTTGAAAGGGGTCAATTTGTTGACGTTTCTGGTGAAAAGAGGGGATATAAACAAGATGGTTTTAAGGATTGTGATGGAGAAGAAAAGCATTGCGGAGGAGACTTTCTAAATGAAGGTGGCAGAATTGTTACTAGCCAGGAGGAAAATGGTAAATGGGTTGAGCCAACTCATGATCTGGAAATTGACTATGGGAATGGGAAAACTTTGGAATTTGATCGCTATGAACCTTCCCATGGCTATGACAGGAAGAATGACATAGAAGATTACTCTCCTAAATCACATTCCCAAGAGAATGTAGGCAGAGCACGGATTGGTGAGGAAACATTGAATCGTCCAAATGGTTCAGAAGTCCAGCAAACTTGTGGAGAAGCAGGTCATAAAATGCAAAACTGTAGGAAAGAACACTCTTTACAGAGAAAATATAACAGACCGGAATTGGATGATGGGATGGATGATACAATATACAAAAGGCGTAGAGTTGAAGATGATATTGAACCTGGATATGGTTCTTGGGTGAATACACAGTCAAATGGAGATGCTTCATTGATGAGCCACCAAAGAGATAAGTGGAGGGTGTCTGGTTCACAGCATGATTGTGCACCATTGAGAAATGTATCACCCCTGCTGGTAACAAAGGATGCTGATAGATATCCAAGAAAGGAGTATGAAGGAAAAAAGCAAAGTGGAAATGAAAAAGAATCACCTGAAAAATCTCGGGCAAAGATATCAAGACAGTCAGTTTCATCCTCTTCGTTTTCAGATTGCTCTGCATATCAGTCATTGACACATTCTCAATCATCCAAGTCACTGCCCAGGTCTACTTCATATTCCAGAGCAAACTCTTCCTCAAACTCTCAAAATTGTAGAGAAAAAGAATTACATTCAACGAGGTCAAGCTCCCCTACATCATTGTCTGCTTCACTCAATCAGCCTTTACTGCCATCTCCAAATATAATCCAGTTTAATTCAAAAAGCTTATCCACTAATGTTGCTGCGCTTGAGCCTATACATCATTTGGTTACACGGGGGCAACAGGTTTGCAGTAAAACGGAATTGGAGAATTTACAGTCCAAGGATCCAGGTGTTGCTGTAAATGGACAGGCTGCAGTGTCCACTACAGCGGTGGATATCACAGAAAAGGACCAACATGTGCAGGAAGACAATAATGAGAATTTAACCAAACCATTTGTCCCAGGGAATTCGTCTCCCAGGAGAGTAAAAGAGGCAAAGGGCTTTCAGAATTCTGAAACACTGATGGTGGATGATATTCCAACTGAAGTTTGGAAGCCAACTCTGGAAACTCATATTAATCTCTGTGCTGGCCATTCAACCATCATATCCACTGAAGAAATGTGCATGGTTCTTAATAAAAGTGGTTTGGAACTTCCAAAAGGCCGTGAAGTAAAATTAACAACGGATGACTTCTTTGGTGCTGCTCGGTTGTGGCCTTGGTATATTGTTTACTACCGCAAGTTGAAGAAGGGGCCAATTTCAATTGAGAACTATGCCAGGCGGGTTGCTCAGAATCAGGAATTCGGCATTGTTGACAAGTACATAAGAAGCAGTAGTGGATGGGGAGAATTCTGTCATGAGAACTCTTGATATCTTACATTGCCACAAATGATGCCCCATCCATAGATTATCCCAAGGGGGGTCGTGTCTATGACGTTTCCTTTTATTTTGATGGCTCTCAATGGAATTCAGATGTGATTATTCAGTAATGATTTTCAAAGATTGCCCAGGTAATTATGCAAATCATTCCTTCATCAACTTGTGTTGACTGCTTGTAGTATGTACTCAATTAATGTTTGTAACGAATGGTAGTATGCTGAATGTTTAAATGGCGGTCCTGATTTTGGAAGGACTTTTGAAACCAACTATCATCATTCTGCTTGTTTTTTGTGCTTGCTTAAAAGCATAAATTCATCTCGACACACTACAAGCATTTGAAAGACTATTTTACTCTAATTTCTTGATCCACTTTAAATTTCTATGTATTTATTTGTGTCTTTCAGTTATTACCTGAAATCATATTGGTCTCTATTTGTTTGAGTTGGTTTCTATTTGTTTGAGTAATGATAGACACGCACACACACACACACTTCACTTTTTTTAACCAATTATCAAATTTAACAGTGATTTACCCTTTAATTAGCCAATGAATTTGTGTTAAGAAAATGATTTTGTACGGGAATTTAAGTAGTTGATAAGGAATAAGTTATTAGTTAAATAAGTTTTGGGTGCAAGAAATTTGATTACCATAAAAGATACAATGCAACCAGCTTAACGATATACCTCTTTCTGAGGGCAAGGCTAGGTGGTAGGAGGGAATGTGGTTGAGGAGCTTACAAAGTTGGAGCCAGCGATCGATATTGTTGTTTTATAGGGCGTGACTCACCTCAACCAATGAAGCTTAATTTATTTGTGTACACCTCTGAAAACTTGGTTTCAGTTATCGTCTACGCTCGATGTGGTTTATGGGGGCCCTAACTTCCACATTGAGTAGTGTGAGATGCTCGATGGAGTATTTAAGTAGCTTGGTTCTTCTCCCTTGATTGCTTGCTTTAAAGGGATGGTTCCCCAAGTACTGGGATACTTATTGATCATTAGTCTTACCCATTGGAACCACTTTCCACAACCCCACACCTTTTGTAGTTTTCTAATCCATTATCTCAATTGCAGGTTATTATAAGCGCGCAATTTGTTTTCTATTTTGTTAAGAATACCCTTACCAAATAAATACACACTTGTTAAGATTTTTTATTCAGTTCAGTATGAAATTAAGATTTGATCATAGATAGAGGTCATTTAAGCAGCAGCTGTAGGTGTTGCAGCTAACCTTGCATAAAAACAAATAGGACCATGATGATTCTGGCGCGCTGTTTCTGTTTATTTTTTTATGATTGTTTTTTCTGCTCTTTATATCTCAACCGTTTGATTAATCCAATAGCTAAGATATCTGCTGTATAGATTGTTGTTTTAAAGGAGGTGCTAGAGAGCATCTGTACTCTTGAAAAATATGAAGTTGATGCAAATACTTATAAAAAGGGCCAAGGGATAAATCTCCAACATTTTGTTTCCAGGCTGAACATTGATATGATTTTATTGGACTTAGATTTACATAGTTTGGTTGGTTCAATGGTTCCATTTGCAAATAGATAGATCACTGAGGTTTCAAAAGTCATTCCCCAAGTGGATACTCTGAATATCTTTTAGCTATTTCAGATATGGAGTAAACTATAATTTTTTTTATACTCTGGGGGGCTGATATTCATGATGCTGCAGATTTTATGTATTCTACATTATTCTCATAATAAAAATAAAATCATTTTCCATCAGAATCGTCTCTAAGACTTGACATTTGATCAACTTCCTGATGATTATTTTATTTTAATCTAGCATGTAATGGGTAAGTTGTCCTATGCAATTTTAACTTAGAAAGTAGACTCAACTCATTTTATCCTTAAATAAATATGCTGTGTCATGTGTTCTGATTGATGAAATGTACCTGTTTATATTCTTTTAAATTATGGACATGAATTTATAAGTATTAAGGATCATATAGTGAGCTTTTATGTTTGGAGGTTGGCGTGTCATGGAGAAAAAGATGTTGCTCATCATCCAAATTTAATCACTTGTCTGGTATATTATTACTATAGCTGTTTACTTTCTTTTATGAGGAGAGTGGGTTTTGGATTAAATATTAGTAGTAGATCTTTCATCTTTGTGTACAATTAAACATGTACAAAAAAAGAAGCTTAAAAAATAAAGATGGATGGATAAGATGAAAATTATAGTAGGTGATATCATCAATTACAATTTACCTTGTAATGATTTATGAGCCTAAGACTAGTATCAGCCTGCAATTCTAGGACTTTACTCGCATTGATGAATCATGAATGGTTTAATGCATTGATGTTCCTTTTATCGACCCTGTTTCTTGTATAGTTTTTGAAAAGGAAGGTAAAGAAGGGTTATGATTTTATGATGCTGACTTCATTTTGTTTGGTATCATCACCATCATTAAAGTTGCATTGATTTGTTTGTGTATAATTTTTTTGGCGTAAAATCAAGTATCATTTGCACGCATCTGCAGAGACTAATCCTTCGAGTCTTGTGGGACTCAAATGGACGGAAAATTCTCCCTAAGAGTTTTAACGCTGTTGCATTCCAAAGTTAGGAATCAAACCGAAAACCTTGGTTAAGTTAGGGGAGACCCGCATCATCTCATTTAAACGCTCTTAGGTTGTGTATAATTTGTTTTTAAATGATGATAGAAGTTATTAAGTATAGTTTAGTTGGTAACTACTAACTACATTATTAGAGGAATTGTGGTTCGAACCCTGAATTCCATACTTTTCTACATTTAAAAGTGAGTCTAGCTACTAGATTGTTTGAAAAAAAAAAACTACATAAATTGATTATGTAAGCTATCTCTCTATTCGTATATACCTTTAGCATCTACGGTTTTTTGTTTTATTTTGTCGAAGTTATACTTAATTATTTATTGCCGAGTAGGAAATAGATAAAATTACATAATAAAGTTTAAGATATTATTATAGGAAAAAGATAAATAGAATTTATTTGTTGTCTTGATGTGTTAAAATTTTAAAACAACTAAAAAAATATCCAAAAGTCATTTTAGTCTTCATTTTTTTTAGATGATGCCCAAAAGTGAATGAAGAGTGAGGACTGCCCTTTCTTCTCAATTCCTTTTATTTCCTTATGAAATTGACCTAATTTATATGTAGTTTCAGTTGAGCTATTGGACCCTCATCTTTGATGATCTACCCCATCACTTCCCTTCTCTTAGCTGTAACCCTTTGTCAAATTGCACATCATTTATTAATGTTAATCCCAACATGATGACTTAGGTTGAGAATTTATTTAAAAAAAAAAAAAAAACTTAGGTTGATGATGCCTTGATGATTTTAAAATCAAATTGAGATACATAAATTAAATTAAAATAAAAATGGATTGCAACTTGTAGACATGTGTCGACACCAAATTCTTACTGTTGAAGGGTTAAAATTCATATAAAAAAAGCATGATGATACTTTCTCCGGTTATAATGATAAGTAAATATTTTTTATGGATTCTTTGAATAACTTACTATTCGATATATATTATAGATTACATCAGATACATCAGTTATTTAATAAATCTACAAAGTGAAAATTTGTTTATAATTATGGTCGAAATTAGTAATGGTGAGAAAATGGATGGAAAAAAAGGGCGGGCATTTATCATAGGGAACAAAATATCTCCTTCATTATTCTCAACTGTCTCAATTACTCTTGCATTTATGTGATTTAAATGGTCTTAATAGAGTCGCCTTTTTTTTCAATGCTTGGAACTACCCAACCGACCCTCTACCATCCTTCAATTCACCTAATTGATTATCCCTGTCTTTCAATTCAAACTTTCAATAACATTTTCAATACTACTATACTATACTTCGTACAGCACAGCACATATTATTATGACTTTCATGCCATTGCTCTCATTATACTTGTGTATCATGATTGTAACTTATAACAGTTTTCTCTTCAATGATATATGTCCTTGTGTTTCAGCTATCCTTATAAGCAAAACTTGACCTTCATCCATGTGAGTGGAAAGGAAAATTCATATAGTATTTTATTTGTTTACATTGTCACTGTAAAAAAATAGGGTAAGGTTGCGTATCATACACCAAAATGGTGGGACCTCTTCGCAGACTGCCCTTTTATATTGTCATTATAAAAATAATAACGTTAATTTGATTGAATGCACGTGTAAAACAATTTGCAGAGTCAATTTATGTTGGCAAGTTATGCACATAGTGATATAGAATGTGACTCCTCTGATCTAAATTTAATTATGGGTCATGTTAACATCTATCCTTAGATCACATGTTAGTATTTTCCTTTAATTATATAAAAATATTTACTTTTTTTACACTTTGATTATTAGCTGGCATACGAAAATACTACAAATTCATCTGAGAATTCTCCTGCTATTTGTTGTCAACCATTATATATACTTAGGATTTTCAACATATTTTCATTTGGTCCCATACTCCCATTCAAACTTAGGATTTCAACCTAGACACTTTTATTGATATTATAAGTTAATCTTGCAGAAAAGTTACGTGTCAAACTTGGTGAGGTTCATTTGAGTCACTGCTTAGCTTCTCAGGTCAGTCAGGTGGTCAATTTTGCAGTGGACCTATCTGTATACATCGGTTAGATCGGTTGTTTACCGGCCATCATCCTTCATGAGATTTTACAACAACCACAAAGTGGGCCTTACTATCTATTTTAACTGGTTATAAAGTACATTGGATTGGATCGGATCTACATGCTCTGTCATACAATATAGACAGCTGCTACTTTTATCTGTCTTAGACTTTTAGTTTTAAACCTATGAAGAATGGACACCTCTTTAGAGTGTTGCGCCGTGACGCAACGCAATCTATTTGACACTTTTAGACACTCCGATATATTTTGGTCACATGTTCCACGTCTTTTATCAATGCTCAATTAAGGAGCGATAATGATGACTTGATGATAGTCAAGAGTTCGATCTTTAATCTAGTATAAAAAACTAACAATAATAACAATTGTATTAAAAAAAGTGTTAAGTTAAAAAATGATTCTTTAGCATGACACTCAGTCTAGTCCTTACTATAAGAGAATATTCATTAAAAAATAATGAATCTAATGTATATTATGAATCAAATTTAACACTTTTTTGATGAACTTAAAAAGTAAATTTTCTCTTATAAGAAAGATGGGAGGGAGTATGTCTTAGACACGAACCAAGAGACTGCGCTGATGACGCCTGCTTTTGGCTAGACCATTCTCAAACACTCCTAACTTCATATTAGATCTTTTATATTTTTGAGGAAAATAACAGTATTCTTTCTTGGTTGGTTGGATGAAACAGTGAAATGTCATGAATGGTAAAAAAAATTTAGTACACAAATAATGATACAAAGGTAGATTTCATCTAAAATTTCAATAAACATACTAAGATGGCACCTGATAAGGTTAAGTCCTATTACATCTTTGCTGCTAAAAAGCAGAAAAGTTGAACCAAATCCAACATAGAGTTACATAGACTTCCCTAGCATTCCCAAATTTTTTACTAGTTTGACTTCTAGATTCTATAAATAATAACTTGAATAGTGCTATTTACGCTCCACTCTTATATCTATATCTACTATTCTTGCTTTAACAAGATTTTGAGAAATTTTTTTTCCTCACTAGTAGATTTAAGAAAGGTAAAAAGTGGAGTGCAAGTAGCACTATTCATAGAAATGGCTAAAATAAATAAAAACATAGACAAGGATTGAAACTAATAATAGAAAAGAAACATTTTGAAATAGAGATTCCTAGGTTAAAAGCTAAAATGTCCTACAAGTAGCTGAAAATGCAGAACTGGCAACATGATAGTCTACACTTAACCACATGCCCGGACAACGGTGAGTTTATTATAATCACTTATATGCTACCGTAATTTTGTCAAAAACTATACTTTTTGAGTTTCAACAAAACAACAGGTACTGCTGTGATATATTATCAGACTAACTCACCGTAATACCAGACATGCAGTTAATTCCTCCTTTTGTTGTTGTTGTTGTTGTCATGGAGAAAATCGAGTAAAACAGTGCTTTTGCATTTAGGACACTTTGGATCGTCTTCAGAAAGCATGACATACATAAGACAGCGAGGACAACCGACTAAAACCATGGAAGTAGCTTCCGGGCTGTTAGAGTATCTCTGCTGGTTATTTCCATCTTCTTGGTTTAGCTCAGTGGACACACATGAACTTGGTGGTGATGTTGGTGAAACTGTTGCTGATCTTGTTGGTGATGATGATTCAACTCTTCTGTGGTCAACCCTTGGTGGTGATAGGTTGAGTTTCAAGTCAAGCTTTGGACCACTTCCATTTCTTCTACTCATTGTTTTTGCCTCTTTTTTTTCTTTCTGCAAAAGTATTTTACCTGTTTTAACACAAACCAATAAGCATAACATAAAAAGGAACACAAAAAGTGTCCTTATAAAAGAAACAAAAGATTATCACTAATCACTTATTGTCCTCTCATCATACGACTCGGTTGGTGAACTGAAAGACACCGGAAAAAGTTTAAAGTAAGCGTATCAGAATTCAAATCCTGAAAACTAACGTAATAATACAACTACTGCTACGTAGTTTATTTAATTAATTAATAATATTTGATGATCTATAAAAAATAATTAGTTATATGTACCTTAAAAAAGAGGGTTGAAGGAGGAGGAGGATGATTATTATATGAAGGTCCTCCAGCAGCAAGAAAGTGAAGAACTAACTGAGTGAAGTGGTTGGAACATGTAGGGCATTTTATATAAGAAAAAATGAAGGGGGTGAATTAAAGCTTAATTAAATTGAGTGAGAGAGGTGGAGAGGGTGATTGAATTAGAGAGAGAAAGTGAATTGAATTGAATTGTTGGGTAGAAGAAAGAGTGTAAATTGTGGCCAGGAAATGTATTAATTGTTTGGAAAAATCCCAAGATGTATGCAGAATGAGGAAATTTGGAATAAATATTGCAATTACAAAGTGCAGTGTGTGAGGGCCTTTCTTTTCATTCATTGCTTTATACACACAAGAGTGTGTGTTGAGTCGGTGTTTAAGACTCTTTCAGAGCGATTGTAATTGCAAAACACAGCATAGTAGCATGGGAGAACACACTATGGCTTTTAAAGCTAATTATATCTCTCTTTCAAATCACTCACCTACAAAATATTCAAGTCTAATAATAATCATAATAGTAGAATCTCATTTTCGAGTCTCTTCCAGTTTAATCAGATGTTTTTAGTTTCGAATCTACTCTTAGAAATGCAACACCGTTGAAACTCTTAAGAAAGAGTTTTGTATCTCATTGTAATTTTTACTATTGCATGCAGATGTGTTTACACTGATTTTTGGTTTAGTGTATATTTTGACTTAACCAAAATATGAGCTAACGAAATGATACTCAGTTCATCAGTCACAACCAAAAAACGCCACCCCCAAGAAAAGTACCACAATCTACTGATCTATAGTATTAATTTGATTAGAAGTTTTAGACACAATTCTTATTTTTATTTTTTTAACAATGTAGTAGCTAGATTGAACCAAGCAACTATTTTAGTTAATGGAATTGTCATGGTTTTGATTGTGAGTCTATGATGTTATTTTGAGGAATGTTATGTTTAGTTCTGAGTTGGTATGGGAAGTACAAAACATGTGTTTTCAATTGTTCATCGTCCGACAGACATTACATTACAGGATCTCTTTGTGTTTCAAATAATGGACCATTGGTTACTTACTTTTGAAAAACATTGACCTAATAACCAAACGCATTTTTTTTTTTTTTTTTTATACATAAAAATTCATGAAATTGTTTTAAGGTATGCATTATGCAAATGCTTGATTATTGTCCCCAGCCACTGTGCTATTTTAGGATGTCTTGTTTTAATCATTTGTGTGTCACCAATACATATTGTAATCATGTTCAAATATTGGATACTCCTTTCAATCACATTTATAAAAATAAAAATTATTTTTTGAAGTTATTGAATAGTCTATGTATTTAGTTCATAATTTAGATTATATATGTAAATTGTTAAATGAATCTAAAATAATTTTTTAGCTATAAATATGACATAAAAGAGTATCATCTTGAGGTCAACTTATTGATGTAATTTTCTCTACCATTTACTATTATTATATCTTCAATTTCAACATTTTTATATTGATAGTGAAACAATAAAAGGTGACAAATCAGTTCTATTTTACAGTTCTATAAAAGGTGACAAATCAATTCTAATTTGGATTCAGGGTCAGGGCTGTATCTGAGGCTGGGCAAGCAAGGCTATGTCCCTGGGCCTCCAAAAAATAGGGGCCTCCAAAAAATTAAAATTCAATGGTTATACTATTTAGTTGAAACAAGAGGTCCAATTAATGATTAATTTTAAGTGCAAGAGACTCAACTAATAGTTGTTGTTTATATTAATAACACAAATAAATAACTATTTTTGAAGTTTTTGATGTTATTTGTAACTTAAATAGATGATATTATATTAAAAATATTGTTTATTAGTTTTTTTTGGTACAAATTTTTCTACTAGAGGTCCATATTAATTATTTGCATGAGACCTATAAATTATCGGCTACGGCTCTGTTCAGGGTTAGTACTTGTTTTGTGATAATCTAGTAAAGTAATTAGTATTGGATGATATCTGACTTTTTTAATATTTTGAAAAGAAAATGTTATGCACTTTGTCTCAAAACTATTGTCTCCGTTGATTTTTGAAATTTATTTTGATCACACTTTCTTACTAATGTATAAAGATTATTTTTAGATTACTAATGTATAAAGATAAATATTAGCAAATATGATATTGTTTGATTTATATCAATGAATATTTTTACAATATTAAATTTTTATAATTTTTCATGAAAGAAAATTAAAGATGGTAATGATTCAAATTATGCATCGGTATGCGTAAGAACAATAGTTTTGACACGGAGGTAATAACAAATAATTAGTCTGACATTTATTAAAGAATTAAATATAATAAAATTATCTTAAAATTTGTATAGGTTAGAGATAATATAAAATCATTGATGTGATATTTTCTAACCGCTTAAGTTTTTGGGATAATCGGTTATTTGACATAGTATCAGAGCCTCTATGACTAAATGATCTAGAGTTTGATTCCCGCTCCCTTTTCTTTCCTAACAGCTTAAGCTTTTGAGATGATTGGTTATTTGACATTCAATTTTTTAAAAGTTTGAAAAAAGCTCTTTTCAATATGATGTTTTCATTTTTTTGTTTTCTTTATAAGTGAAACTTGATAGGGTTGTACAGGGTCGACTTGGACTGATTTTGGCAAAACCTGAAAACCGAATAAGAGAATTAGGTATTGGATCAATTTGGATAAAACCAACAAATTCTGACTTGGGTTGAGTACTATGTTACCCGCTTTGTTTATTTTCAATATTATATTTTGGCTTGAAAAATATAAACATACAATAAAATTTTAAAATTCAACATAAAATACTTTGCAATCAACTAAATAATATTCAAAATGACCAAAATTTCAGGTATAGCTTTCAAATATCAAAACAATATTATTAATAATAATATATTTGCTGTTCAAAAAAAAAATATCAAAACAATATGTCCCCATAGGATAGTAGATTTTTGAGAATTTGGAAGAGTAGAATTATCTCATTCACCAAACTTAATCCTATAATAATTAACCACAATATATTTGAGAAGTAATATTGAATTAATTATAGCGTATACTATTCGAGAATGTTTAAATAAATACTCATTAATACGTACCAACAAAGAACGTGACATGAATAATATCCAATAAATTGGTTGATCACCATATGTACTCTCTTTTTCCAATATTAATAGTCATTTAAAGTATGTTTACATCTCTTATTTATAAATGTTGTTAGGTTAGCAACAACTTAACCCTACTTTTTCCCTCCTAAACTATAACATTAATTACTCTCAACTACAAATAATATTAATTCTCATTTCTCAAATTTTCCACTTCTTATTAGTAAAAAAAATAAAAATCCACTTCTCATGGAACAAAAAAAACATGTTATTTTGTCTTCATTTTCTCAACATGTTTCCTTTCACTTCTCAACATTTTCTACGATAAAAATAACAACTTTTTCTTCACCGTTCTCTCTCACGATGTTCTCCCTTCTCAACATTTCTACTAATACTATTTTTTTAATTAATGTTTTTAGATTTTTTAAGGATATGTTTTATTTTTGACATTGCAATCAATCATTTTGAAAAAGTTAGTATCTCAAGGTTTATCCTTTTTGAAATAGACTAACATTTAATAAGAGAAATTTACTTTAACTTATTTTTATATTTTAATCATGTTTTGATGTTGATGATAGTTGTGAAATGCTTAATATCCTCTTTAAATGTGATTTCATTGTTGGTATAATTGTTCGTCTATGATTTTTTCTATTTTCCTTTTTTTTTTCACGAGTATTGACTGGTTTCTTATTTTTGAGAGTTTTGTGTATATGTTATTTCATTTTAAGTTTTTGCAAAAGTTGGTGAATACAATATATCAAAACTGAACTTTCTCACTGTTACTTGAAAACTGAAATAAAGTTTTATTTAAATAGTCTAGAGTTTGTTTTAAATTTTAATAGACTCATATGCATTCGAATGATCAAAAGTATGTTTTTGTATCAAAAGTAATTTTATGAGAATAGTTAAAGATATTAAACAACCGACAATAGAGTTGAATGCATGTGCCTTACATTTTATCGTTTAATTTTATATTTTCAAAATTAATATTATTATATTTGTCTTACCATTTTTATTATAAAATCTTATAATTTTTTTTATCAAAAATCTCACAACTTTTTAATATTATATATATTTTTTATGAAATAATTTTTTGATACACCTAACAGTTTATATAACCCGCGTATCGCGCGGGTGAGAGCCTAGTATATTAAAAAAGTAATAAATACCCTTTTGTAGAAACCCTTTTATTTTATTTTTTGACAAAAGGGAGAACCCTTTTATATAGCATGAAAAAAACATAAGAAGGCGTCAACATAACTTTTTTTTTTGAACGGTCAAAAAGAAGAATATATTGAAAGATTGAAATAAGGGTTAATTACATTTTACCCTCTGTAAGATATACCAAAGTTGTTTTACCCCCTGTAATTTTTTTTTGTTGCTTTACCCCCTTATAATATAAGATTGTGTGTTTTACCCCCCTTGACTCAAGTCAACCATAATATAATTTGAGGCGGTTTTGTTTTGTGGCGGTTTAAAACCCTCGCTAAAATTATATTTTGCGGCGGTTTTTTTAATAATCGGTTTAAAACCCTCGTTAAAACGATTTTTTTGCGGCGGTTGACTTGAGTCAAGGGGGGTAAAACACAAAATCTTATATTACGGGGGGGTAAAGCAACAAAAATATTTTACAAGGGGGTAAAGCAACTTTGACATATATTACAGGGGGTAATATGTAATTAACCCTTGAAATAAAGTACATACGACACTCAATATATCGAAAACAGCTAAGTACAAGTTGTACTCTACCAAAACTAATCATGTTATCTAATTAAACAAAAAAAGGGATTTACATTCCAATCATAAAATAAATAAGGAGAGCGTGGTTTCAAATCCAACAACTAATTCCATGAGATACACTTAATTTTGTCAAACGCTTCATTAACATCGTGAGATTTATGAGCAAATATTTTAACATTCCTTGTTCGCCAAATCACCCAAATCACCGCTTGCCAAAGCATGACTACTCCCTTCCTAGCTTTAATTTCTTGGTTTTGAGAGTACAAAAGAAACAAAGAAAAAAATTGCTGATGAAATTTGGTAGAACCTCAAGCAGGCCAAACCACTTATACACTTCTAACCAAATATTCCAAGCAAAAGGACAAAGCAAAAAAAAGATGGTCTTCAAATTCTAACTCATTCATATGTAAACATATATAATTAGCAAAGATATTAGATTTTATATGTAAAAGCCGGAGGTCAAATTCAAAATTTTCCACTTATTCATCACACGAGTTAAATTTTTTAAACCACTTGATCAAAAGAAAAAAGACAGGAACATACATCATGAACTGCCTCAAAATTTACCGAACCATAAATCATTCTTGAGAGCACATAAGGTTCATGCCACTCAAAATGTAAATGATGTTCAAAATCTCAATTTATTGTTGAGAAAGGCATTCATCTATTTGAAAAACTACGAGAGGATGCAAACCATCCATATTTTTCTGACAGTCAAAAATTAAGAATGCAACATAAGAAAATTTAGGTAAATTACATCTTAACTAATACAGGCACTCAATTGATCAAAGATGTTGTGATTTAAGACATTTGTCAATGGCTCTATGCTACAATAGTTAAAATTCTTTTAACGCAATTATATTCATTAACTTGAAGCCATATATGTAAAAAAATTGTCCTTAGTCTTAGTGCTACATGGACATGTACATGTTTTTTAACAAATACTCACTCAACATTATTTCAAAAATAAACAAATATTCAACATTCAAACTATGATTAAAATATCAAACTTTAAGAATTTTAAACTTATGAGACTGATCTGACGCATATTGTGGACAGGTACATGTTAAATATGATGGAAGAATGTAAAATTCATGGCTTCATCTATGGAATAATTCCTAAAGAGGGAAAACTAATAAGCGGTTCATCCGAAAAAGTTGGTGGAAAGAAACAGTAAACTTTGACATAAAGGGTCCAGCAGCAATTACAAAGTATGAAGAGCAGAATGGAATTTCAACAATCAATATGTTGAACGATAAATCAATAGCACCTTACTCTTTATATGAATTGTCTTATCCAACTTTAAGTTCACTTTTATCGTCACTAATTCAACGTTGTGATCCGCCACAAATAAGATATCTGTATGAAAGAGGCGTCCAACCACACCATGGTGACCAAAAGGAAAAGAGTCTTGGTGGAAGGAAATCGGATTTAGTGAAGATCCACGATTCGCGTTGTAATCGAGAAATCCTTGCAAGATTACGATCTCGAAAGCTTGCAAGGATTTCTCGATTACAACGCGAATCGTGGATCTTCACTAAATCCGATTTCCTTCCACCAAGACTCTTTTCCTTTTGGCCACCATAGTGGTTGGACGCCTCTTTCATACGGATATCTTATTTGTGGCGGATCACAACGTTGAATTAGTGACGATAAAAGTGAACTTAAAGTTGGATCAGACAATTCATATAAAGAGTAAGGTGTTATTGATTTATCGTTCAACATATTGATTGTTGAAATTCCATTATGTTCTTCATACTTTGTAATTGCTGCTGGACCCCTTATGTCAAAGTTTACTGTTTCTTTCCACCAACCTCTTAGGTTTTTGGATGAACCGCTTAATAGTTTTCCCTCTTTAGATTCCATAGATGAAGCTAGGGGTGGACAAACAGACGGATCTGGTCGGATTCGGTCTCAAAACTTTAAACCGATAAAACTCACGGTTGGAGATACACCACCCTATTTAGTCCGTTTAAGCTTACAGTTTGGTTTATACAGATTGGATCAATTTTGGGTTTGATTTTTTTGTTAATGCTAATTCATAAAAAAGAAGAAAGTTTATGAACATAGAGAGGAATCAAACCCAGTAAAAGTGAGAAGCATATAAAGATTAACAAATCTAAGGAATCTAGATCTGCATGTTAATTTATGTAACAGATCTATATATGCAAAAGAAAAATCAACAAGTAGATGATAAGCAAGTTAGATCTATCAATCTATACCTTGAAGTTGTTTTGATTTCGACGCAGCCACTAAATCCATGACCATAGATGAAGTGAAGAGGAACATGAAAGTAGATTTCATAAGAAGAAAAAAACAAAAAGTTAGAAAAGTTGAGAAACTAGTATAAACTTGATACGGCGGCAGATCTATTCTCATGTCTGCTAGGGTTTGGGACCTGTTACGATTTGTTGTTGAAATGAAAGGAATAAGTGTGAAATGTTATGTATTTATTTGGTAGGAAACGGTGTGGTATAAATATAACATTGTGTTGTTAATAAATAAAGAAATAAAGTTAAAGAAAAAACACTGAACAATATAGGATTGGGGGAAAAGTACAAAACTATGAGGGAAAAGTGTGGACGGGTTCAGTTAATGATGGACCCAGTTTGATCATCCAGCCCAATCCAAATTAATCCACATAAAACCAAATGGGCCATCCGTAGATGAAGTTCGGGTGTGAGTTTCAGTTCGGGTGTGGCCCAGTTGTCCACCCCTAACTGAAGCCATGAATTTTATATTCTTCCATCATATTTATCATGTACCTGTCTACAATATGCGTGAGATCAATCTCATAAGTTTAAAATTCTTAAAGTTTGATATTTTAATCAATGTTGAATATTTGCTTATTTTTGAAACAACGTTGAATGAGTATTTGTTAAAAAATATTATAACAATGTGCTATATGGACTGATGGACAGCCAGACAGGTATATTTTATGGCTCTATGGTAAAAAAATTGATAAGTTGCCATATATGTAAGACACTTAAAAAAATCAATGTGAGACATTCTTGTTAATTGATCTTAGTCTTAGTGCTACATTCTGCCCTCAACGATCAACTACTCTCAAATTCTTGTTTCTAATTAAGGTTAAATACATTTTTGGTCCTTTAACTATTTTTGAGGTTTCATTTTGGTCCTCTAAATAATGAACGTTTTGTTTGAGTCCTTTAACTAATTTTTATGTTTCATTTTGGTCGTTTAAGTTTATCTCCATTAACCAAACTGGTCCTTTCCGTCAATTTTATTCAAAAAAATCGTTAGTTCTTGTAAATGTATCAATCTTCATCTTCTTCATTCAATTGTTCTTTATCCAAATCCAGATTTATTTATTTATTTGAAAAAATTAAAACTCAATTTTATTCTCCTATTCTTTCTCATCTAACATTCTTCATTTTATTCTTCATCTTCTTCCTTCTTTCTTCTTATTCTTCATAGATTATAGATTATTCATTAAACTTTAATTTTCAACCAACTAATTCAAACATACTCTATAAAAAAAACAGAACAAAGCAAATGAAATAGAACAGAACAAATCTGGAGTAAAAACCTAACCCCTGCAGAAAAACAGATTTGAAGCGAAAAACATAACAGATTTGGAGAAAAAAATAGGACATAACAAATCTAGAGTAAACATAATAGATCTGGAGTAAAAACTTATGCAGTGTCGTGAATAGTTTTTATATTTTGATAGTATTTCATGTTCTCTCTTTGGTAACAAAGTCTAATCCATTTTTTTCTTCTCTTAATCATCGTCCGTAATTTATGAATTGTGAAATTAAAGGTTCAAAATTGTGTTCATAATTGTTTAACATTTTTTGGGTTAAAGTATTTTTCTGAGTTTTTTTCAAAATCTAGTTTTGTTTGAAGATTTTATGAAGATGATGATGAAGGTGTAAAAGAAGTTAAGGAAGAAGATGAAGAAATAGAGAAAAAAATTGAATGATATTGGTGCACTTAGAGTCTATTTGGATTGATGGAATAGAATAGAGCGGAGCGGAATGAAATAGAATGGAACAGATTGGAACATAGATTTCATTCCATTGTTTGGATATTTTATGATGGAGCGGAACAAATTTCTCACTCCATTGTTTGAAAAGTTAACGGAATGGAATGAGTTATAAATTTTTTATTCCAATTATACCCTTTATTTATAAAATCTTAGTATCATACATTTTATACTCAATTCAACCAATAAATTTCACATATTTCATTACTAATTCATTGTCCAAACTATAATAACACTCTTAATTGAACATAAACTACCAAATTAATAGAGAAAAAGGATCGACAAATAGCCAAAACCACTATCTTATTCTACAAAAATAAAACATTAATATATATTATCATATATTAAAATAATACTATTGTAGTATGTCAGACCAAATAGTAGTACTAATTTAATAAAAAACGAAAAGAAGAAGAAGAGACGAAGATTATATTTGATGTGAATTTTTTTTCATACACTAATATAATAACAAGAATAATAAAATTGATTTGTACATAAAAAAATTGGTTGCAGAAGAAGAGAAGATTAGGTAGGGAAGATATACTAATATAAAATTGATTTGTACCAAATAAAATAAAATTGGTTACAGAAGAAGAGAAGACGAGAGAGAGGGAAGAAAGAAAAATTTCATAACAAATTTTTTTATTTTATTGTATTTGCCTTTTAAAAAAAAAATAAAATAAAACAAATAGGGATAAAATTGTATTTATGTTATTAATTTATTCCATTCTATTGCACACACCCCAAATTGGACGGAATGGAAAATTGAATGAATGAGTGGTATTGGATGGAATGAGTTCCATCCCATACCATCCCATTCATTATTTGCAAAACCAAACAACGGAACATAAACACATTTCATTCCATCACATCCCATCCCACCACATTCCATCAATCCAAACACACCCTTAGATATAATGAACATTCAAAATTCAATGGCTATTAATTTTCTAGTGAGATCAAACGGCTTAAATTAAAAGATTTAGTGAGACTTATGGTGGACCATTTTAATGTTGGTCCACTTAATATATTTAATGTTAAAACTAAAAGAGAGGACCAACTTGTTTAACAGAACAAAAATTAAAGGACCTAGAATGAACAAAGACCAAAGTGAAACCTCGAAAATAGTTAAAGGACAAAAACTATATTTAAGCCTTCTAATTATTTAAATAGATTTAAGGTGCTTACATTCCACAACTTGTTTCGTGTGTCGTTGTTGAAATATGAAGGAAATTTGAGAGTGAAACTTTCAAGACTTCAACAGAAAAACTCATAGACGCATAAAAATTGAAAGATCGAAAACTCTAGACACATAAATTAAAAGCAAATAAACGAAGAAAGTAAATATTCAGTCCACCAAATTCAATCCCATGGAGAAGACCTTGCCTTGCCTCACACTAGAAGTACTCTTTTCTATTTATTTTTTGCACTATATTTTAAACTTCTAGTACTCAAATAAACAGATGCAGCAATGATACATAACAAATGAAGGAAAAGAATATCTATAGACTATAGTAATACAGCAAAAGCATAAACTAAATACATTAGACCAGAAAATCCAACCGCATTTCAAACAAAACCAACAGCATTGCACATTCTCCCAAGGAACCAAAATCTATTTATCATTAGGCAAACAAATGACCCAATTAAATCATTCTGTATTCTTTAAAATTGCAGTTATGGATTGCAACCTTCAAAAACCATGCATTGCCACTAGGGCTGGGCATGATTCGGTTATGGAGGAAAACCGAACCAAACTAAACAAAACTGTTTTCAAAATTCATAATAACGGAACCGAACTGAACTGTTTGTCTTTTGAACCAAACAAAACCGAACTGTTAAAGGGGTTCAGTTTTATTGTTCTGAACCAAATCATTACTAACTTTTCACTAAAGCAAACCAAACCAAACTAAACTGATAATCAAGAACCAAACCATTTCAGTTCTGTTTCGAAACTGTTAGTTATGGTTCAGTAGTTCAACAGTTCGGTTTTTGGTTTTTTTGCCCACCCCTAAATTTGCCACCAAAAGCTATAACATAAATCAGTCCATACACACGACCTTAATCCAAATCAACAAATTCCACAAATAAATGACTACAGAATGATAAAATTTCAATTGCAGACCCCGAAAGGATAAAGCAGAGAGACGACTGTATCTATAAGAATTCCCAGTTAAGAACTTTAACTAATTCAAGTTGAATTTGACACCTAAATAAAAAAATGAGAACTTTAAGTTGCTTTCCCTTTAATAAATTGATACTGAATAATTCATGTTCATCTTCATCACACAGTGAAGAGAGTTAAATTTATGCAAGACATTCAAAATTATAAACAAGAAGGAATATTTTGGTCCAAACTTAACAACCCTTAAGCTAAAACTATTGACATTAGTTACATAGTAATTATTGCGGTCTATGAAGCATGGACACATACACTAGAAATGACACGGACACGGACACAACACTAGAAACGACACAGACACTGACACATATAAAGTAGTTGAAAAATGATATAATTCATGTAGTTTTAAGTGTCGGGGGCACGCCTAATTCGAAGAGAGTGTCCGTCCGTACTTCATTAGTTGTGGTATTATTCTTTCAAATGAATTAAACAACCACATACTATAATCTAACAAAAACAAAATCACCAAACTTAATCCAACAATATAATATATCATCTCATACCATAAAAATTATAAATAAATAAAAAAAACGCATCCCATCAATTCCTTAACAACAACTTAACAAGTATCAAAAACCAAAACTCAGTACCATAATATTCAAAAACAAAATCAAAAGATACTCTAAAAAACAAACATAAAAATCTCAATTTTTAAAACCTCCTTCCAGCACCAGCACCAGCACCAACAACACCACGACCAAACGGAACCTGCTGAACAACAGGAACAGGATCAACCTGAACAACACCAGGAATCTCAGACATACCCAAAGCAGCAAGCATGTCAAGTGTTTCCTTATCAACCTCAATATGTTCAACCCTAATAGCAGAAATCTCAGGAACAAAATCCATTCTCCTTTCACGTTCTTCTTCTTGTAACTTCAATGAAATTCCACGAACTGGTCCTTTCTGAATACGCTTCATCAGATGAGTTGAAAATCCTGCGATTTTGTTTCGGAGTCTTTTGGATGGGATTAGTGCTACTTCTTCAAGGACTTTTTTGTTTGTGTGGAAATCTAGGGTCATTCTTGAGTAGTAACGCTCGATTACTTGACGTGAGGATTTTTTCACGGTCTTGGTTCTTACACGACCCATTTTTTTTTGACTGTGTGTGTGTGTGTGTGGGTGCGGTGGTGAAGGAAGAGGAAGATGAAGACGATGAGATTTTAGGGTTTTGTGATTTTAGGGTTTGGAGGAAATATATGTTTGTTTAGTGTATTGGGCTGCTCCTATGGGTTATAAGGCTAATTTAAGGCCCATTTTGCCTTTTTCATTTTTAACTATTTTGTGTTTTTTTATTTTATAAAATTGAAATTTCTGAATATATGATATTTTTATGAGAAAAAAAAAAATACAATTTGTGTATTTTATAATTTTTTTGGTTACAAAGCTAAAGAGAAGAAGCAAGAAAACTAAGCTCTATGAAACTAATTTTCTTTGGATTCCATGACGCGAACAAAGTTTAAGAAATTGAAAGGAGAGGAGAAACATGTTAGAAGAAACTTCTATTTTAATTTAATTTAGAAGCGTGTACAATTATTTTTCTCGAAGAGTTTGAGTGAAGCAAGCTTGCCAATATTGTTGAAGGAGATCATTGATACAATTTTGGTGTTTAACCATTAAAGATATCAATAGAATGAATAAAGAAAATAATGCAATGATAGCTTAAATATACATTAAGATAATTTAGGTTTTTTTTATAATACAAAAAACTTTTCTTTATTATTTTATTTGTACCGGACGAAATGAAACTCACACATAAAGTGAAAAGACGGTATTAAATTGTTTTGAGGGAGAACTTTAACCATCATTTATGATCATACCGTAAAATTTAACTTCCATACCAAAATAATACCAATTGGTAAAATTAATATCTACATTTATACTTATACGTAAAAGATATTCAGTTCAAATTTTAAAAAAAGAAATGGAAAGACAGTGAATTTAACCTCACTTATAGACATTCGTTCTAACCTCTAACAATTTCAATATCTTCATTAAAATTTATGTACTTCATTTTTTATAGATTTTTTTTTTTTTTGAAGAATGTTTATTTTTATTATTTTTAAAGTGACCAACTTCAGCACAAAGGGAAGAAAAAAAGAAGTTTCAAATAGCTGGAGAGACACACGGCACGGAAGTGTTTGGTTACGGCGATATTTGTAAGTTATGTGGTCATACCCGCCGACGGTGAGACAAATGGCCGTAACCGCCGGCGTATTTGTCATCGGCGGTTCGTTGTTCGGCGCCGGAGCTTATCTCTCATACCTTAACATTGCTCCTCAACAGGCTCGCGCAAAAGAACGCAGTGAAGCAATGAGAAATTATCTCAGAAAGCGCCTCGGTGATTGATTAATGCATCGGTTTGATTCTCTGTTCAATTTGTGATGAATTTTGTTCAATTAGTGCATGTCCTAAGTGAAATTGATTAAAGTGAAGTAGATTGTGTATAATTGAAGTGATTTTTTTTAGACAACATAGCTATGAAGCATAGATACTGCTCGGATTAGTGTGTCTGGGACACGCGTCCTATCCGGCACTGACATGTCACTGACACTTATAGTTACATTGAATTATATCATCTTTTTCAAAAACATTATCCGTGTCAATGTATGTGACATGTTCGTGTCCGTGCTTTATAGCAACCTAGCTAACTGAATAGAATAGAGTTTTGTTTTCTAGGATTTGTTTTATTTAAGTTTATGATCTCTAGTGGATATGTAATGTAACCATTTAATAGTACTGGTATGATTTCATATGCTGAAGAAAATAAGTATTTATTAGTTTAAACTTAAATAAGTTTACAAAGCTTGTTGCTGGTTGTTTTCTGCATGTTGCAATTTTACCTGATTTAAGCTTATGAAGTATAACACAAGACACAAAACCGATACATTCAACATCAATAATAATTTAAGAAAATGAATGATTGATTGTAACTACATATATCGAAGTTGTGTCGGTGTCACATACTGATACATGTCAAACACCAAACACGTCTTCAATTTGAAATGTCAATGCTAGTATGCTACTGCTACATAGGTTTTTAGGCATGTGATATATATTGTTTTAAGGTGTAAAGTAAAAACAAACATGTGGAGGTGGCATGAAAATTCCATACTTCATTTTCCAGAAAAAAAACTAAATTGGTAACAACGGAAGCTATCAAACAGCTAAACAAAACATATCAAACAAAATTATGATTGCAGCTCTATCTGCGTAGCTAAACTGCATAATTCTGTATAATCTGTAACTTGTTGGAGCATTTTGTCTTTCATGATTATTGCTTAGTTGTTGCCTATGTTACTCAGTCACCGTCCCAGTCTCACTGGAGGCATTGCATTTAGTATAATGATTGAATACTTCAACACAAAATAAAAGCTTTTGTTGTTCGATTATTGAGCCTAATACAAGTAGCACCAACATATCATACAATATGTATTAAGATGATAAGATTCATTTGCCATCTTAGTCCTACTTCATTCATTGTCTATGATGTTGCTCCTTAGGAAATTAATTAGGCTATATAATGGTATGATTTGAAACTTCATGTTGTTCTTGTCAATAAAATTTACTTCTGTAAACCTATGGCTTGACTGTAACATTGATGAATTGTCTGCCAAAGTGGTATGGGTAAGGCAGACGGCAGATCTTTACCTCACTATAGATCATCCCTTTCTTTTAAATCGAATAATTGTTTCGGTTGCAGACACACTCTCATCCCTTTGTTTTGGCCACCTGCATAACCGTGCAGGACGGATAATGACATCCTTTCCTTCCCAGCAACAAATTTACAACTTGTCAAAATCAGTTTTTCGGTTTTTCCTTAGCCAGGTATCCTAAATTTAAAAAGTAGAAGTGAAAAATATTGTTAAGTCTTCCTTATGATCAAAATGAAGGAACTTTCTAAAAAGGATCTGTTACTCTTTCATTCATACATACTGTCAGCTTTGTTTTTTTTATCTACTTCCTCCATGTAAAACCAGTTGTCTGATTTAGTATTGGTAAATGGCTAATATAATATAACGCGTCCAAACTCATCTCACACTCATAGTTCTGAATTCTGATATCCTTTACTATAAGAACCCACCTCTGTAGTGACCTCTGCAACTGCGCTTCATTACTCAATCGGTAGCGACCTCATGCTTTTAATTTGCAACCTCCATCTCTTGTCTTTTAAGAATTGTAGGTGCAGGCTCTATGGCCAGCGACCTCCCTCTTCTTTCCATCTTCTCCTCACATGTTTCTGATTTTCCCCTAAATTCGTTGTCAATCTTGACTGTGTCTGTCGTTGGCTTAGTTGAAGGTAATACGGTTTCCCCATTTTTTATGTTTGTAATAAGGTAAATTTTAACTATTTCAATATTAATACTTAGATGCTTGTTTAGATATTAGTTTTATCTTGTGATTTAGAGGTTCTTTTTATAGACAAATATTAGTTATTACTTATTAGTGTGTTATGCTAATTCTAGTAGTCAGAGTTTGAATCTTGAACCTTTCCTTCAAGGTCCTTAGAATGGTTCAACCTCGACTACTTGAACGTCACCTTGGGGACAAATAAATGGATTGAAAACCATTGTTATCTAGTACTTCATTGTAGAAAAGAAGATATTCTGAATTAGCTTTTGCATATATATTACAAGAGAAAAAACATTAGACAGGTTTTAGTATTACACATATTATGATCTCCTCCAAGACCACATTGCCTAAAAATGGCCTTATGAAATGTATAAGCAGCTAGTGTCGCAACTATAGCAAAATGTGAGATATGAACACAATAAAAGAAGTGAATGAAGTTGAAATCTACCTTTGAAACTATTAGCAGATGTCTTGAATTGTATAGTTACTCAACAATCAACATGTATGGGCATCAAACATAGCAAAATTATCAAACTTTTATTAACCCACGTTAAACGGAACTTTTGACACAATTTTCGTATGTTTCATCGTTGTTTATTTCTTGTAGTGAAAGTAAAGTCCTTCAATAAGAACAACATTTGTTTAGGCCGTTTAATAAAGAAACGTGAAAAATGGCTTCATTCTTGTAAATCAAATCACTTTCTATGAAGTATATGTTGATTAATATCATCGTTAATGCTCTAGAATTCATGGTCTGTAACTATCCAGTTTAAATTATTATTGAAACTAATAATTACTAAGGTGAATTAAGTTTAGTAGAGAAAAGTGGTGATATTGGATGATTAGGGTATAAGTGACCTAATAAAAGAACAATTGAAGAGAGAAATCATTTTATTATCTTCTTCCTCTCTTCTCTAACACATACTACCTATATGACTAGAATTACAATGGGTAAACCCGTTCTTTTAATCTGAAAAATAGCATTATAGTAATATTCTTCACATAGTTGTTCAATCTAATCCCCCCCCTAGCATCCTAATGACACTAAGGTTATGTAGTAAAAAAACTGCCACTAAGATTATCATTCTCAAAAACAACTGAACAAAGATTAATTTCCCTTGCCATTATCACATCCTTAAATCCTAAGTAGAAGCTATGAAACACTAACACCTTTAGGATTAGGCGTGTCAGGTGTCCGACACTCATACAACACACGTCGGACAAGTATCCTAATTAAAACGTTTTTTTTCTTATATATTTCAACACTTTTTAGACCGGTGTCAAACACCTATATAACACTTATATGACGTGTGTCAAATAAATATATGGATTTTTTTTCCTCATCTTCCACACAATAGATTCAAGTGTTAAAAAATATGTGAGAAATGTTGATCTATACGTGGGACTATAGACATCAACGCTGATTACAACACATTTCAATTTTTTGATATAGTATAGATGGCGGATAAATTAAGGTCAAATATTCTCTTCGAATTAGTCGGTACTTAGGCCGAATACCGAGTTTTTTGAAGATAAAAATTAAGGTCAAATATTATTTTATCTTGCTATAGAACTTTTTTTAATGAAATAAATATATAAGTAGTGGTGTCAATGTCCTATGTTTGTTATATTAGTGGTGTCAACGTGTCTGTGTAGTGTTAAGTGTTCACTTCATATAGAAGCAATCAACTCGCCCTTGTAATTGCAGATGACCACTCCTAGAGGCCAACCACCATCGGTAGCCAAATTTGCATCGTTGTTTGCTATATACATCCGCTTCTTCCAATATGAGTTTATTCTATGGATTGTAAGGTAAAAAAACAAATTAATGACATTTGTATCTCTTTGCATAAGACGTAATGTAGGAGCCGTATTTTGTTTTTGTTGATGTCCTATGAAATCACGCATGCATATTACAATTACAACGTACAATTAATAATTTTTTTAAAAGAGGCAAGTCAAAATTGATGTTCTTAGTTACCAAGTTACAAGTTATTACAACCAAGAGAGAATAATTGGAATTGGTGTCATACATACATGTTGGACGGTTAGGGCCTAGTGGACCATATACTAATGGGCTTTGGTCCCACATCTAGAGTCTAGAAATCTAGATCCACACCTACTACTAGTCCTCACGTGTGCCACGTGACACTTACCCAATTCCATCAACATTATTTTCTGCAACACTTATGTTATAGTAGATTTGTACAAGTGAAAAGAGAATTGAGAAAGAAGCATCATGCCAACGACAGAAGAACGGTAAAGAATGAATAAAAGATGGGTTGACAAAATGGAGGGTAAATTAGTGTGTACTGTTTGCGGGCTTCTGGTGTTGTGGGCCCAAAACCCAAATTGTGATATACATTGATTTTGTGGGTCCCTTTTATAAGGTTGCCCCACCCCACCAAGCATGCTTTCTATTCCTTTTGTCATGGGTCATGAAATTCAATCACCAAAACCATCTACATTCTATTATTTATTTTTAGTGAGATTTACCCTTTAAAAAAAAAATACATGGTTAATAGTACAATTTAATCGGTGGTCAATAAATATAATAAGGGCTCATAACTAAATAATCATCCACTCTAAACACAATTTATCACAATTTTAAATGTTATTAACGACATTTTTCAAGTGTATATTTTAGCATGGTTTCAAAAAAAGTGTATATTTGAGCACTTTTTTGATAGATTTGAGCACGAATATAAGAGCATTTCCATTGGTGAACCATATCAATGGTATTTTGTGGGTTTCATTAAAGCGACATCATCTTAAAATAACTCACTTATTTTTTACTCCAACGGTGCAATTTTAAAGAACTCATATTAGTCCTACAATTTTACATTATATATTAATATTTTATTCATATTTAATATTTTAAGACTTAAATATTAAGTGAGACCCATAAAATCACAGTTGCTTCACAAAATAATGCAACTTCACGCTGTCAAACTATGCACTTGCTCCACCAGTGAACTTGACAAATTCTCCATGGTTCATTACTCCACCTGGCGAACTTATTGTGAAGTTGCACCAATAAAAGTGCTCTAAGTAATGAATATCATAGTTTACCACATGAAAATCATCTATATTTGAGTATAATTTAGATTATTAATTACTAGTAATATGTGTGTGCGTTTTCCTCGTGAATTTTACTTAATTATTAGGGATATTGCATGTTATATGTAAAGACCTAAGTTCAAACTCTAATACACTTTTTTTTTTTACAAATCTCTGATACATCATTTATTCATCTTATAATGTGAAATTATATCCACTAAACTATACTTGACAAGTAAACAAGATATATGTATATATTTGAAGACTTAAAATCATAGTAGATGAATTAATGTATTTATTACATTTTTTAAATAAATAAAATATTCTTCTATTCCTCTAAACTACATGTTTTACACTAGATGTTTATAGAGTTGAAATGTTTTCAAGTAATTAATTGACAGTAACAAACACGATTTCTCATACTTAAAAGACTTATTTTCACTGATTAAAGAAAATAATCTTTGTGCCCCATTTGAATCTTGATATGACATATTGGATTACACTAATAGTTCAAATATGTGCATGTATTAATATAATAACTTGTGATTTGTTTTTTTGTGTCACAAAGTTACAATATAACGTGACGCTCAATATATTTTTGGACGACTGAGACGAAGTTTTATCGTGTACGCTGGATCACATTTTCACCTAAAATTTTAAGTCATTGAGTTAAAGTTTTTTCACTTATATGTTGTTTAAATTTAACACTTTTATAATCAATATAAAATTTAACTCATACCGATAGATTTTGACACACACACACACACACACACACACATATATATATATATATATATATATATATATATATATATATATATATATATATATATATATATATATTATAGAGTTTTTCTATGACTTGTGAACTTCTTCTAATTAAACTTTGAGAGGTTGCAGCATCTAGGTAGTTGCCGATGATCATACATTTATTCCTTGGGGGTGGGTGAGTTGTTACTCGTCGTCTTTTTGTTCTATGAATAAATTACTATGGTTTTTTACTAAGTTAATTTTTGTATTTATATTGGCCTTTTGCTATAGCTATATAGATTCTTTTGTTAGCCTATATATGCTTGCACTAGCTAGGGGTTTAAGCCGTCCATCACACCTGATATTCCTTTTATTCTTTATTTGAATAATCCAAGTACAAAGATATGAGATTTATTTGCTTAATGACTTTGGATTAAGGTAGAAGTCAACATTTCAACTTATGAACACACATGCATGAAATAGAGATGATGTTGGATTTACACAAGTGGATGTAAAAAAACTACATCAATGTACTACAAGAATTCCAAGCATTTTCCACAAAATTTTTCCTCACAAAATGACTAAATTTCGTCACAAATGTATATTTGCAAAGACGTTTGCGAGGAAGCACTTCGTCAGAAATACAAAGCTTGTTCCCATGATATTTGCGAGAAAATTTCCTTGCAAATGGTGTCGGAACGTTTCCTTCAACATTATTTGTGAAGATGAAGCTGGATACCTTTCCTAATATTTTCAACGATAATTTTTAGAGGATGTGTTTTTCTTTCATGAACATCAGATGGATATATAGAAGAACAAATCACAAATGTATTTTGATGTGATACAAATATGATTTTGAATTACACAATTTTTTGTGCTGTGTTATTGGATATGTATTACCAACCATGTAAATAGACC
The DNA here is from genome assembly GCA_951804385.1 of Trifolium dubium. Taxonomy (NCBI): domain Eukaryota; kingdom Viridiplantae; phylum Streptophyta; class Magnoliopsida; order Fabales; family Fabaceae; genus Trifolium; species Trifolium dubium. Next base: position 12,069,215 of record OX638070.1, read on the forward strand.
ACTTGTTCTATTTTTCTGGTTTCAACCATATACAGTAGGTTCAATCATTTTTGGCCCAGCACTATTGTATGATGAGACAATTGAGTCATTTAAGTGTGGTGGTTTCATACATTCTTACAAGTATATATACAACAACAAGAAATCAAGGATTGTCTTGACTGACCAAGATTAGGCAATTGCCAATACACTTACTAAATTAAGTGATGCCTAAGACTCACCATGGTTTAAATTTATGCACCTAGCACTTGTTGCAAAATGGAATTAAACACCTTGGAAAATTGATGAAGTGATAGAAAAATATTTTTTAAGAGATTTCAACAAATACATGTATGATATTGACATTGAATAAAATTTTGAAACAACTTGGATCGACTTGATCAATGACAATGTTCATGAAAATAATTGGATCAAATCAGTTTATGCTATTAAATAAATGGCGTTCGTGTTATATATATGAAGGAATCGTGAGCACTTAGCCTGCAAAATACAATGCTCACTTTAAATTTTGTGTAAAATCGATTGTGGATATATATATCATACAATTCTTCAAACATTTTGAACAAGTTGTTGAAGTGAGCAAAATAATTGAGTTGTGACTTGTGTAGACCTCTATTAGATTGATATTTTGCTTGTATACGGTGTCTTTGTTTTAATTCATCTTTTACAGGTATTTGTTCATCTTGTACAAAGATCTGTTTGTTATTAATAATGTATTTATCGTTCAAAAAAAAAAATTGAACCGTGACTTGTGGTATGAGTTGTCACATAAGCTTGCAAGGTTAATATACCAGTAATTTAATGGAAAATGTTAACATGTGCCCTTGGGGCACATGTTAGTGAGATAAATAAAGAAACGTTTGTATCGGTATCCGTGTATTAGTGTAATTTTTAAATTTTTCATGTTTTCAATGCACAAAATTTAAGAGAATATTTCTACTTTTAAATTCTTAACATGTGTCTTTAGGGCACATGTTAACATGACCCTAATTTAATTTGTCACCGATACTAATACAGATAGGAAATGGTGCCTGACAAAAAAAGATCAAGTTAATTAGTACTTTTAAAACATTAACTAAGAATAAAAAAAAACTTTTATATAAATAATTTTTTATATTTTTAAATGGTTGATAAACACAAATTTTGAAACAAGTTTACCATGCTCTAAAAACATTACAATTAGCATTTTCCTTCAAAACCTTAAAAAATAATGGGCATGGAAATGTCCCATCGAACATCCATTTGTTGACAAATGATTAAAAGGGAAATAGATCAACCACTCATCACCACAAACAAATCAAATCAAATATCTAGCATAACATATGATAAAACGAATTCTAACCATAAGTCATTGAGCATGCGTATACTATTCATTTCATTCAAACTTCCTTAATTCCTTAATCATCATCCAACCCTAGCTTCAACATCTCTTTCCAAAACAAGTCTACATCTCTCTATTTCATTACCCTGCCATTTGGCGTGTTCAAATGCATTCCTTTTATTTTCTATATCACTTTCACTCATGATATTTGGTCAAATCACAAAATATACATCCTTGGACTATGCATTTCATATAAATGTTCCATGTGCATAATTAGGAAATAGATTTTCTAAAGTGATAAAAAAAATTTGACAAATCTAAAGTGATAGTTTTTTTTGTGAATGTCAAATATTATATGATATGAAGACGAAAAATGACAAGAGTCTAAGTACAAATAAGTATGAGAAATATCCACACAAAAAAACTAAACACCTAAAAATAGTAAAACTATAAATACCACCAAAGAAAATATACAGCACACCAACACCAAAATGAGAACACCCTAAAAACCACGATCATGAGAATACCTGATTCCTTTAAAACACATTTATATGCACTTGACGTATCAATGATCATTGAGTTAACATCAGACGATGAAATAAGTGAATTTTCATATATAAATAGATAAATTAATGTACCAAATATAAAATTTAAGCAATGTACAATTAATTTTGATGGAACGACCACTAAAGTTCTATTTTGCATAATCACAAAAAATATTATTCCATCAAATATGTTTAGGTATTTTGATTGCTAGCTAAACTACCCAACCCTCTTGGAACTTAATCATGGTGATAAGATTGTTCATTAATGTCCAAAAACTATGCAAAGGTCAGAAGTAGTTGAGTCCCTACCTATGAAAATAAAGTCTAATATATCGGCCACTTAGCATTTTTGTGACACTATTATCAAAGTTAATGGTCCATGAACAAAAGACAAGAATGCCTCAAGTGTAGTATAGACTTAAAAGACTATATGGTCCCCTCTATAATTTGAAGAAGAAGAAGAAAAACAGAATTTCAAAATAAATGTCATTTTGAAAGAAAAAAAATTAAATGAATGTTATTCATATTTTTTTCAATACAAATCATTTTTTTTCTTTCTAATTTTGTCCTCTAAATCAATACTACTTTACCAATAATTAATAAGGTTGGTTTAATAAAAATTTCATATTTTTTGACAATATCAATGTATTCTTTAATATGTATATGTGAAAATCTTAATTAAACTTGACATTTATTTTAAAATTAAAGGAGTGTGAAATTGCATAGATGAGGAAAACTTTTTTGAAAAATAATTGGCACGAACTTTCTGATGGTGTTTCTTATTTGGCATGTGTGTTGGGACTATACCTTTCAATCTGATGAATTATTGCTTTTTGTTGGAGATTTAGAGTCATATACACGCATAATATAATTAAATTAATGCATCTGGGATCTTTGTGGTGTACGTTTTATGACTTTAAAAGGACCACATGCAAACACATTACTATATTTACGATTATTAATGTTAATAATTTCCAAGTGAGATCGACTACAACTGATTGGGCCACTTACCCTTTTACTTAATCATGATTGATGAATTAAAAATGAAATTGCTGAGATAAATACTACTTATAAATAATGTGCATGGCATGTGTAATGTGTTATATATTAAGACCGGTTTTTCATTAGTACAATTAATTAGTAACAGATTATGAGAAAATTCTCTCCCTTTCTTGTTTGTTTAGAGTTATTATTAATATTTATTATTATATAGTATTTATAGCATTGTAAAAAATATCTTTAAATATATTTATCACAAAAAAATGACATAAGATAAAACAATTAAGAATATCACGAAAAGAAAAATTAATTTAATCAAAATAACAAAATTTATTAATTTTCTTGATGTATGTAGATATATTTACAAAATTGATTTTTTTTAATTAATTTAAATAGCACTAATGACCATTTTATAACTCTTTTTTGTTTCTGACAAGGTTCAAACTCCTCAATACACTTTGACATATATGTGTAAGTGGCCTTTTTATGAGTATTACAGTAAAATAGCTTTTGAGAATGCACTTATTATATTTTTTATGAGATGAAAAAAGATTAAATATACCAACATATATATATATATATGGTATTGGGATAGTTAACAACATGATTCTTCTCCTCATAAAAATAATTTTAGATTTAATTTCTAATGTCACTCATTCGAGTGATAGCTTAGTCATATAAATAAAATTAATATCTCATTACTAATTCAAGAATTAATTTCATAGTAGGGCCAAAGCTGTTTAGATATTTTGGAACATGACAAAAATAGTACTAACTATTACGATAGGTTCGAAAAAAAAAGTAATGTTTTTGATACTCATAAAGTTAAATAATTAAAAAGAATTATAGTACTTAATTTGTCAAAAAAGAAGAAGAATTATACTCCCTCCGTTTTAAAATGAGTGTCGCTTTAGCTCAAAAATTTTGTTTCAAAATGAATGTCGCTTTTCAATTCCCAATGCAACTTTTTCCATTTCTATCATCTATTTACTACTTTATACACTATTTCTAAGAAAATAAAGGAAAAAGTATACTTAATTTAGCAAATGTACTATTACTTTTAACATAATGATTGCATTCCTTAATATGTATGAAAACACCAAAAACGACACTCATTTTGAAATGGAAGGAATAGTACTTAATATAATTAGATGTCTCAACAAATGTGACTATGTGAGGTTTAGTCTCTTTTGACCATATTGTAAATTAAAGCACTTTTCAGGTATAGCTGTGTTTTGTTTAATAATTAGTGTGAGGTGTAGGGAATAAACTCAGGTGCAAGATACGTATCAAGACAATATTGATTTCATACATCGTTCTTGGCCTTATGTCAACAACTTGTTTTAGGAATATATCATTACTATAGCTACAATGAATTGCACAGATTACAATCTGTAACACAAATGACAAAACCATATGCTCGCTCGTTTTGGTCAATGTAGCCCTTTTAAATATTTTTTGTCTTGTTCATTAGTGTATTTCATGCATTAGTTAAAAAAAAATTGTATTAAAAGTAATATTTATCATATTTTATAAAGTCTAATGTAGTTTTACTATATTTAATTTCTTTAACTAGTGCATTTGGGATACACTAATTAGCATTTTCCATATTTTTTAAGTAAGATAATCTAATGGATAGAATTTCAATATTTCTGGTTCTTTTTATTTATGCTAGTTATGGAAAACATTAACCGAAATTTGGAATTTTTCAATGCATCCTTACTATATAAATGGAAGTGGAGATGTTTGAACGACCAAGTGACGTTGTGGTATGATCTGTTGCATTTCATATCAGGTATGTAAATGGCAAAATGCTAGTTAACCAATAATAGATTCCATGGATACACCAGTTAGTATTTTCCATATTTTTGTTGTTGGCAAAGGGCTGAGGCAGGGTAATTTTTTTAACTTTTTCTTTTCTTAATAGCCACTATATGATATGACAAATATTAGAATCATAGCTATTTATATCATCATTTTTCAAATGCTACATTATGTAGTTTGTGAAAAATTATCATGAGTATCGTGAGTCACCATAATTATGATATATTCACTTATATAAAAATAATTTGTTTTGATATATTCACTTATATATCTTTAAGACCCAGCTTAATTTTATTACGTAGTGGTTTTTTCAACTATATAATAAAATAAAATAAAAGACATGCATGGACTTTAGTGGCAGTCATCGTCATCATAATTCAATTCATTCATTTTTTATAAGCTTAACTCTCACAAGGTAGGATGGATCTTGCAAAACCCGTTTTGGTGTGGTATTTTACTTGGGGAATGAGGAATCCCCTGATTTGGAAAATATTAAATTTGTGGTTCTGTCACACTCTATGTATTATGTCAAGTATATATTATTTCGTTTTGCCTTTAGCTTTGGCATTGCCTACACCACTTTCCTTAAATATCTCATTTGCTTGTCTTGTTCCCCATATTTTTCTTGAATTAAATTACAAAGGCTGATGTGTGTTTGGGAAAATTTTCTTAGGGATAGTTTTTAGCTGATGACTTATAACCGATAGTTTATAATAGATATTTTATTAGTTAATTGAAATATTTGATACCGTTATTTGACTTATAAATAGGAAATGATATAAAAAATATGTGTTTAACTAATATTTAATTTATTAAAGTAAGATGACAGGAATAAATTTAGAAGAAAAAACAATAAGCTATAAGCTAATTAACTAATTGAATTAGCTTATCAAAATAAGTTAAAAGCTAACAAAAATAAACTATAAACTAATGTGAAAAAATCGTTACCAAGCATGTCTTTTTTCCAAAATGAACTTCTAAGTTATAAGTCATATATAAATTCAAATTTTAGCATTGTCAAACATAGCCAAAGTAGTGAGATATTTCTATTTATGTAGACCACCAAGATCATAAATATAATTAATTAAAGAGTTGATAAATTTTTATCCCCTGCAATATGGACGAATTTTGATTTAATTATAATCTTCTTTTTGATTACTTCATATAATATAAAATCTTCATCATTTAATTATCCTTTCAGTACTAGATTTTTTGTTGGCGTAGAAGTGGACTTTTTGTCTACCACTTCTGTAAAATATCCACTGAAAAGAGTAAATGATGAAATCTTCATATTATATAGAGTAATAAAAAGAAAAAAGGATAAGATATAATAATTTGGAGTATGGTTTTTTGTCGTTTCTTTGAAAAGCATTTTATGAGAAAATATAAAAACAATTTTTATAAATTATTGGTTATTGATAAAATATGAGAAATAACAAATTAAATATAATTTACATTCAATTTTAAAAGAATAAATAAAAAGAATAATATAATAAAATAAGATAAATGTCGATGTTTTTTTTTCTCTTATAATCTACTACATAAAATGAGTAATTTCCCATTAAAATTTAAAATGTAATAAGTATTTTATTAGAACTTACTAAAATTAGTAGGTTGGATTTACCTTTGTACTAACAAGCCTCAAAAAATTCCATCAAATTAATTAACACACTATGATGTTCATCAAAAAGATGTTAAATGGAAGATTCCTAACCCTAACCTTGTCCAGCCTGTTACTTTCTTCATGTTCAAGAATTATTCGCAATATATGTCAAGCAACATCACTGAGAGAGTAATACAAAATTTCAGGTTTCATGTAAGCTAGAAGTCTCATCATTTGCAGAGTTTGTAATTGCACACCATGTGTATTGTAGATTTGATTTAATTACGACCGTTAGATGAAAAAGTTATAAGATATAAATACCTGGACTAAGATGACATAAGAATATAGTTGTTTGTATTAGGTGAATAAATAAAGAAAAAGACAAAAACAACCTCAATTATGTATGTGTGTGACTCAATATATAACATGTAGTTAAACTAAAAGAAAAATAGTTGAAAACATTTTGTAGAGAAGGAAAAGGGTGTCTGAATCTACCTGGAAATTGAGGTGAATTTTGTCTTAATTGAAAAGACATAGTGTAAGTAAAGAAAAACAACAAATAGTATTAAATATGATGATGATAGCATAAAATAAATAAATAAATAAATAAATAAAAGGATATGGGAGTAGACAGACAGAGATAAGTAAACAAATGTATGTGTGTTTTTTATGAGATGAGATGCAAGTGTGAGGAGGGGATTCATACACGAGTGCCTAGAAAGGGTTTTGTGTCTTCTCTAATTGGACAAATCTTATCTCATCTATTTTTATTGGGAACCCAAGGCATCTATGGATATATTTTACTCCCTCAATATCATATTTCTTCCTTTTTCTTTTTTTCCTTCTCAACTTAAAATTCATTTTGTGTTTAATTAAAAGGAATTCACACTTTGAGGAGGTGCCCCCAATTTAGCAAAAAATTAATCATTAGATTTGATGATTGATATTATGATCTTGACAAAAAAAATAGAGGGGAATGTCTAGGTCGTAGATATTTTATGGTGCATCAGTTATAAAAAAGATTATTATAACCATATGAAAAACATATAATGTTGATTTTAGTGGATCTCAATAATATATCATATGATTTTCAATTTCTTTAAAATTTTATGTAAATAATTTATATGATATAAACTTATAATTCAACGGTGAATTTTATAAGATTCATATTTGTTATAATATTTTTTATAACTGGTGCACCATAAAAGACCTACAAAGATTTTTCACATTAGTCATAGCCGATCAATAGAGAAGAAGTGTTGATATTCTTTAAGAATAGGTTAAGTAGCTCTTGTAGTAGCTAATTCCAACTATTAATATATAATTCTCTTTTTTGCGGCTAAAAAAAAGTGAAGAGGAAGAAGATGGTGATAAAATGAGGTAAGTGAAGTGGAAGAAGATGAAGAAAAATAAATAGTTTTGATGAAAGGAAGTAATAATGAAGGTATTTTAAATTTTTTAAACTTATACTATTGCATTTTTCATCCCAAATTTGAATCCAAAAACCTTGATTAAATTACAAAGACTTATGGTATTGAAGTAAGTATATAGTATTTTTTTGGCCAAATATTGAAGTATCTTTAGATCCATAATGACTAGAAATGGCCAAACAGTAAAGATAAAGTGATACACGTGACATGAATACTATTCTTTCATCCTGAAGATAATACACTTTGGAGATACTTAAATGAATTAGGCCTATATGAATGTACATATGTCCATCATATATAGAATTACAAAAAAAAATAGAGACCATGGACCACACTCCCTTTGGCTATGTTAAATTTTGATCATAAATTCATCAATGACAACCCCTAGATTGATCTGAAGCATAAAAATAAAGTGATTGGAAAGTAAATTAAAAATAGTAAGTAATGTACCCTGTTATCCTAACTAGAAAGGTTGAAATTATGAGATTTTTATTTATTAGAAATAATTAAGTAAGGAACATATAAAGTCAATGGTTGTTTGGTGATATTGAGGCAAAAATGAAGAACATAATTCGGTGTGTAAATAAATTGGTAAAAAGGTAACTAGGCCGGCTGAGGGAGCAGATTATGATGATTAGAAATGTAATGCTCCCCCCATCATAACTTGATTGATTTGTTTGCAAATTTAGTAACATGGGATGTCCCTAATTACATACGAAATTCACTACTATTCATAGTCCTTAATTAGTTATACTATTTGATCTTTTTATAAAGAATAATTTCTGGATCTCTACATTTTTTGTTGTTCAAACTAGAGTATCTATTGTCAAATACAATCATTATATTTATCTCGCTAAATTAAATTGGAGACACTTTAAAAGATTGGACAACAAAGTAAAAAAATTTAAAATTATTTTGTATTCAATACAAGAATCAAACATCGGATTTTAAATTTTTACATTATAATTGAGGAGACAAACCATTTGAGAAAAAAAACACAACTAAAAAGATAAGTACGAGGGATACTTCAATCCAAAACGTCATTGAATTTTTCAGGATTTGCATTGTTATTTAAGAATATAGTTCTTTTTTTTTTCTTTACTTTCTTTAATCATCATGGCTAACACTGTACATTAATTTTTTTACAAAGGATATAAATTGTCTCACCTCTTCCCTAGAAGTTGAGGTAAATTATAAAATGTAAGACAATTAATATTGATATATTTTAAATGCGACAAACTTTAAGGGGGTAAAAACATGACAAAAATTTCTATATAATAATTTATTGGCAAAAAATTATAGAGATAAAATGTCAAATAAAATACAGCTTTTTTTTTTCTTGGTATATCGAAAATATAAATAAAATTCAGCTTTAATAATTTGTAAATATAATTCGGTTGATAACTATAAAAACGCTAATTTGTAGTTGTTGGAGTTTAAATTTGGGATTTATATTTTTCAATATTTAAAATATGTGTAGTAATTATATTATAGTAGATAAATAAAACAAAGTTGATCACAATTTTCATTTCCCTATTTTTATAATTTGGCAAATTTGATTCTCTATTTTACAAAATATTCCTGATGTGAAATATTTTAAATTATGTGTAATGTAATATGATATGAAAATTATTCGTAGTAGCCCACATGGAAAATTCAAAGAAAAGAAGAAAAAAATGAAAATTAGAAAGATCAATATTAACAAAATTGTAAGAAATTTTTTAGAAAAACTTTATTTAAAACATATCATATCGTTACATTTTAGACTATTAATTAAGATATTAAACCGTCAATTTTAAAATAAAGAAATCAATTACACCAAATGATCAAAAGTATTTGATTAGGAGACCAAACTATCAAGTTTGATTTTAAGACAAATAAAATTTACCATATTTAATTTCTTAAATAGTGTTCTAAATAAACTAATTAACATTTTCTTAAATTTATTTATTTGGTAAAAATTGTTATAGATCTGTAGCTAAACTACTCATATAATAATTCTTTAAAAGTAACATATTTGTCTTTTACGAATTGATATATCTTTTTTTTTTTGTCTTTATTGCCAATATCCAACTTATTAGGTTGACTATTTTGATTCAGGACGAGTTCCGATATCAAACAGTCTCAATCCTCTCTATAAAATTCGACATCAATCATTATTAAGAAGTCTTAGTAAGTAATTCAGAACGAGTTTTGACATCAAATAACCATCTCCTCCCAAATACAATTGTTAACCGAATCACCCAACAAACATTTTGCGGTAGATAAATCATTTTTAAACCTAGAAAGTATACTACTCCTACTTTTTTAATTGACGTGTATTAATTTGCCATATTGTCTCCTATCTCTCTTTGTCATATATCTTGGCAAGCCTCCATCAGATAGTACTATATAGTTCCCATCCCACAGTTAATTTCCACATCAAACAACCATAATCATCACGTCTCTTCCACATCAAACCATTCTATTTCTTTCTCTCTATCCATCCATTCATTAATACATACACACTCTCACAACTTCAACAACATTTCTCTTCTCTCCCAAAACCAAATCACACTTCCTAGCTAAATGGATCTTCCAGAAACATCACTATGGTGGTCTCAACAACACCAACAACAACATCATCAACAACCACCTATGATACTACTTGAACCCACATCTTGGTCTCTCCATCACCACCACCAACCCACATGGTTCAATTCTCAAATCCATCAAAACAACAACATGGAAAATAATAATGAAGAACTACCAAACGAAACCACCACCACCATGACCACTGAAATAGAAGAAAAAGAACCAATGTTCGAAAAACCACTAACACCATCCGACGTAGGTAAACTAAACCGTCTCGTCATCCCAAAACAATATGCCGAAAAATACTTCCCACTCAGCGGAGGCAGTGACTCTGCCACCGCTGAGTGCAAAGGTTTATTACTAAGTTTCGAAGACGAGTCAGGAAAATGTTGGAGATTCCGTTACTCATATTGGAACAGTAGTCAAAGTTATGTCTTAACAAAAGGTTGGAGTCGTTATGTTAAAGATAAACGTCTTGATGCCGGTGACGTCGTTTTGTTTGAACGACATCGTTTTGATAGTCAGAGACTCTTTATCAACTGGAGGAGAAGAAAGTTGAACGGTGGTGATGATGGTAGAGGGGTGGGGGGGTATGGTAAGAGTAGTGATGGAGGTGGGAATAGTAAAAATGAGGTTGTTGTTAGTGGTGGTGGTGGGTGGTCCAGAGGAGGATACTATTCTGCGCATGTTCCTTATCCTGCGCATCATCAGGTTTTGCCGTATCAATATGATCATTGTCTTCATGCAGGTCTCATTATCTCTTCAATGCTATATATCTATCTATCTATCTCATTTTATTTTATTTATTTTAATTTTAAAGTAAAATATATTTAAAAAAAAAACACTAACCCAAGTACAAGATTTACAAATATTAGAGCAAGGTTTACAACTGATTCGTGCTTAAAAAAGACTCAATAATCATTTAAATTCAACTATTTTGTTGGCATTTAAAAATATTTGATTGAAAAGGTTAAAGTCTCTTTGGGTTTACTCAAATGTTGAGAGAGTTAATTTGCCATCATTTTAGAAGTTATATCTAATTTGAGAAATTAATCATTTAAGTTACACAGAAATGATACTTGATTTAAACTAAAAAACTAACATTATATATGATTCTAATTAAATAAAAATATTTTAAGTTAATAAAAATTAATATATGCTTATTGAAGAAGATCGATAAATCAATATATTAAAAAAAATCAATATATATTTAAAATCAACAAAATCATATTCAGTACAAAATGTACGAAAAGAAGTTAAAATATCTACAATTTCATTAAAATTAAGTTACAATTTGAATTTTTAATCAGATATATTAACTATTTGATACTTGATTTACATTATTCTTTCACCTTTTCATTTTATGATTGTGGATAATAACAAGATAGTTCAACTTAGTTTTTTTTTTACTAAGCAAAATTGTGGTACATTGATATAAAAATTTGTGGGTTTAATTAAATTAAATTTATTTCATTTCCATCTACATGAATATAAATTCCATTTTTCTTTGGTTAACTTTTGCTTTGAAGTATGCTTGATCTCCACTATTTTTGGTACATCTTGATCTTCCATTTTTATTCTAAGTAAATTTGAAACAACATTTTGTACACTATTTTATTAAAAGGCTTAAATACACTTTTAATCCTCTAAGTATTTTCAAGATTTCACTTTAGTCTTTTAACTATTTTTCGCTTTAACTATTTTTCGTTACGTTTTGGTCCTCTAACTTTCATTCTAATAACATACTTGATCTTAATCGTTAGAAAAATGTAAAAAACGAGAGGTAGAAGCCTCTAATGAGAAAACAGACATTAGATTTGGATTCAGCGTAAATAATGAGAGATTTCAGAGTATTGTTTCGTAAGTTTTCGTGACTGAAAAGATCATCGGTGATGTGGACGAAGACAGTGATGGAGGAAGCTCCGTACGCAATGAAGGAGAAGTTTCTGGCCACGTGGCGTTTTCCTATTGGATCTCACACTAAAGTCATCAAGTCCCTAAGTGTCACGTACGCAAAATTAACGTTTTTAGCATTTTCTAACGATAATTAGGATCAAATAAATTAACAAAATGAAAATTAGAGGACCGAAACGGAATGAAAAAATAGTTAAAGGATCAAAATGGAACAAAAAATAGTTAAAAGACCAAAGTAAAATCTTAAAAATATTTAGAAGACCAAAAATATATTTAAGGCTTTATTTTTCAAAAAAGATAAAGAAGATGATTAGCAAAAGAAAATGTCATAATTACATCCTCGTCATGGAAGTGCGTGAAGTCTACCTTCCAATTAATTGGGAGAAATGTGGTTTTATGTTGGGATTTGTGAGAGGGTAAATCCTTGTTTGTTCTCGTTTTAGTTCAATCACTACGTGATTCGCACGCGCCCATTTTCGTTCAATTAACATGCATTTTTTTCCTCAATTTTTTATTTTAATAAACTTTTCTAAGTTCAGAAAACTAGGCGGTGGTTTTTGATTTGTTTCCTTCACATCATCCTAATCATAATCGAATTTTGAATAGTCACATTAAGTTTTCTAATTTTATCTACTTTTTTGTTTGTATTCAATCAATGCAACAAATATATTCCTCCATTAAAAAAAAAATGTAACATCAATATCATATGACTAGTGATATATCGAGTTTATAACATGAATCATATATACCAGTTATTAAATACTCCCTCCATCTCTTAAATAAGACTATTTTTGATTAAATTTTACTATTCATCTATCATGTTTTGACCGTATTTTTTTAATAATATACAAATGTAAATATTAGCATATAAGATCTTATTTGATTTGTTTTGATGAATATTTTCAAGATATCAACTTTTTATAATTTTTCCTATTAGATAATTAAAGATATTAGCGATCAAAATTGTACATTGGCGTACATGCAGTGGTAAAAAATGGTCTTATAATTAAGGACGGAGGGAGTATATCAAAAAGGTCAAATATAATTACTAATTTTAATCTTTAAATATAAGTTTTTTTTTTAAAATATATTGAAAGTTTGATGTTATAATTCATATACATAAAATTTTCAATGTATCTAATTTTTTTTTTTTTATATTTAAGACAGAGGTAGAGAATATAATATCATATGATTATATAGTTAAAATTTTAATCCATGCACGTGTTGTAATGTTACAGGTAGAGGGTCCCAAAGTCAGAAGCAAAGGACAAAACCGGTAGGAAATAGTTCAAGTTCAAGTTCTAGTTCAAGGGTACTTAGGTTGTTTGGTGTCAACATGGAATGCCAACCAGAACATGATATTGATTCTTCCACACCCCAATGTTCTTATGATAGTACTAATAATAACAATATTATGCCATTAACACAAAGTACTCTAGATAATAATATTAGCCACATGAATCTCTACCAACCTAATTCTCCTCACTCTAATTCAAATCATCATGTTGTACGTCACCAACCATATTACTACTAGACATGTACCACACTTGATGTTGGAATTTTCGTTATTTTTTGTCTTTTCTTTTTAAGTAGGTGTTTAACTATGTATTGATCAACTTTTAATTATTTCTATAATTAGTTTATGGTTTAGTCTTTTGATTAACATGAAAAGGAATTGTTGTTGGCTATCGATCGAGTACTGTACTATATATGAATATTATTATAGGTATGTTCATGTAATAGATTATAGAGGATATCTATTTCTTGTCTTATTTTTTGGAATGCATGAATATTTAATTAGTTTGTTTAGTTTACTATAGTATTTCTATATGAGATTTATCTTCATATTCTCTTTCTACACGAGTTAGTATAAGTTTATAAGAATTCATCAACTAGCTAGTTATGTCGCGCACGAATGCAAGAAGGGACATTTTCCTCCCAATGCTTCTCTAAAAATTATGTTAAGCAAGACACTATTTTAGATTATAGCTTATATTAGTATATATAGTAAGTTCATATGATTACAACAAGTAGAGTGTTAACAATATTTTACAATAATTTTTCTAACGTTCACTTTTTGTTTGAGTGAAATTTATGTGGAATTTAATTCTAAAGTGAGGGACATCTACATTGATTTTAATCAATTAAAGAATGAGTATATTAAAAAAAAAAAGACATAAGACTTTGAAAAATGAATATTAGAATTTATCTTGCAAAAAATATAATTAATAATTGAATTTTTTCATCAACTTATAATTTATTTATGAACATGTAATATTTTTTGATAAGATAGCTTATAGTTTATAAGTATTATTTTCTCTCTCAATTTTATTTGTGTTATTTTAGTTAAAAAAATTAAACACTAATTAAACATATATTTTTGATAGGACCTATTTAGCATTATCAAATTTTGAGATTGTAGCTCATAAGCTCACACGAGAAAGAAATACTCATTTGATAACTTTTGGATAAAAATTTTATTAAATGTCAACAAATTCAATCACAAGATAAAAATAATTTATAGGTAATTAATTATTTCACAATTCAATTGTTTCAAACTTATTACGTCTCTTATTTGAAATATTTATTTGTTTCAAACTACTTTTATATTTTATAATAAGGGTCATGTTAACTAATATTTCTGAGACATTGGTTAAAGATAAGGGTGATCATGGTCGGTTAATAACTATAATCATAACCAAACCATATTTTATCCACTTATTGTAACCGGATACTATAACCATTTCATAAAACCAATTTTAACATCACAAAACCAGTTATAAAACCGATTATGTCCATATCCACTTTTATAACTGGTTTTTGGTTTTTAAAACCGGTTTTTAGTTTTTAAAACTGGTTTTTGGTTTACTAACTAATTTTTGAATAAAATTTTGTTGATTTCGATAAAAAAATTATGGATTTTTTTCCGATTTCGAGAAAAAATGTCCGCGGAAGTTTTTTCTATGTCAAGAAAAAAAGTTATCGAAATTTTTCCGATTTCGAGAAAAAAAAATTGCGGAATTTTTTCGACATCGAGAAAAAAAGTTATCGGAATTTTTCCGATTTCGAGAAAAAAAGTTCACAGAATTTTTTTCGATATCGAGAAAAAATGTTATCGGAATTTTTCCGATTTCGAAAAAAAAAGTTCGCGGAATTTTTTTCGATATCGAGAAAAAGAGTTAACGAAATTTTTTCCGATTTCGAGAAAAAAAGTTCGCGGAATTTTTTCGACATCGAGAAAAGAAGTTTTTTGAAATTTTTCCGATTTCGAGAAAAAAAGTTTGCGGAATTTTTTTCGATATCGAGAAAAAGAGTTATCAAAATTTTTTCCGATTTCTAGAAAAAAAGTTCGCGGAATTTTTTCGACATCGAGAAAAAAAGTTATCGAAATTTTTCCGATTTCGAGAAAAAAAGTTCGCGGAATTTTTTCGACATCGAGAAAAAAAGTTATCGAAATTTTTCCGATTTCGAGAAAAAAAATTCGCGGAATTTTTTTCGATATTGAAAATAAAAGTTATCGGAATTTTTTCCGATTTCGAGAAAAAGTGTTATTGAAATTTTAGACTTTGAAAAATTTGGATTTAAAATTTGGTTGTGGTTATCCATTAATTAGTTATGGATATCCAATATCCATAAAAATGGATTTGGTTATAAAACTCAAATATAATTAACCAGTTTTTTAAAACTGGATATGAATTTGGTTATAGTTAATCTATAAAACCGGATAAAATTAACAACCCTAGTTAAAGAACCTAAAATAAGAAAATTTAATAATAAAAACAATAAATATTTTTCAAATTTTAAAAAAATTGACTATACAAACTTCAATATTATATTATTAAATTTGTTTCCTTAACTAATACTCCAGAACACCGATTAACATTTTTTAATTTTTTGTTAAGTAGCAAACGTGTTGTAGCGATGATGTCCAATCCAACCAAACCAAACCTCCTGATGAACTGAAAAATGAGCGTCACAAAATTTCATGTCACATGAGACTCATGACAATTAACTTTCAGAAAATGTATGTTGAGAATATTTTTGTATTTTATTCTTCATGATCTTTTGTGAAAAATGTTACAACGTGTCAGATAACAACTAACAAGTAGTAGTAGCAGCAGTAGTATAAAAATTAGAAAGAGTATGTGTGTGATTGCAACAAGAGATGTCAACCACATAGCATGAAAAAATCGCCAAGGATAATAGATACATATGTGGATGTGACATTCATGAATTGACCCTATTTTGCTTTATTTTGAAAGGATTGAATTGAACCAATTAAATCTCCGTAAACTTAACTAAGTCGGTAGGAATATCGCATTTTATATGTATGAATTGGAGTTTGATTTAAGGTTTAAATACATTTTTGATCCTCTAAGTATTTTCAAGATTTCACTTTGGTCCTTTAACTATTTTTCGTTTCATTTTGGTCTATAACTTTCATTCCGTTAACTTATTTAGTCTTAACTGTTAGAAAAATGTCAAAAACAAGAGGTAGAAACCTCTATTGAGAAAACGGACATTAGATTTGAATTCAGCGTGAATAATGAGAGGTTTTGAGGTATCGTTTCGTAAGCTTTCGTGACTAGAAAGATCACCGGTGATGTGGACGAAGACGGTGATGGAGGAAGCTCCGTGCGCGATGAAGAAGAAAGTCTTTGGCCACGTGACGTTTTTCTATAGGATCTCACACCAAAGCCACCAAGTCCCTAAGTGTCACGTACGCAAAATTAACTTTTTGACATTTTTCTAACGATAATTATGACCAAATAGATTAACATAATGAAAGTTATATGACCAAAACGGAATGAAAAAATAGTTAAAGAACCAAAATAGAATGAAAAATAGTTAAAGGACCAAAATAAAACCTTGAAAATATTTATAGAACCAAAAGTATATTTAAGTCTTGATTTAAAATAATTTACTTATTTATTTTTAAAGGTGAAACGTTTAAACACTAAACTATTTCTTTTTTTACGGTTAAACATTAAGCTAATTGATAAAAAAAAAATCAACTTTGGTTTACATAGGAAAGAAAGAGATAGAGTAAGGTATGGGCTTATGGAATAGAGAGGTAGAGTATGGCCCATTAAGGGAACAGTGTGGCGTCAGTCAAGTGGAGTAGAAGAAAGAATACATGGAGATATGAGAAATTTTGTGATGGAAAATTTCAGTTTTTATCCAATCATTTATCTCTAATTTTTTAATTAACAATTTTAAGATCAAATATAGTACAATTACAATTGTTCTGTTTAATCATTTTATTTTTTAACTGATCAAATATACCGAAAGTAATTAAAAAAAAAGGTCAATTAATCATAAATATCTGATTATGGAATTCTATTTGCTACTGTTGGGATTTTGAAGATTTTTCACAACATACATGGCTCATATCAAATGGCATAGGAGGGTGATTAGCAATAGGAGGTATCAGGTATATGGTTTGGTTTGATTGTTTGATTTCTGATTTTCTGGTCACGGTGTGCTGCAAAACCAATATCATTTCATGCGTTTGTTTGTGGGTGGGTGGACCTGACTCTTGATATGCTAGATATAGGATATGGATTGTAGTTTTTCACAATTAAAAAAGTCTCGTATTGAAAATGAGATGACTTATACGAAGATTTATAAGTAGAGATAATTTTGGTCTTGTAAGTTGATTTTTTACGGTTGAATTAAATTTTTTTAAGATTCATTGTATATATTATCGAACATTAATTGGAGATCAGACTTCTCTAATTATAAATTCTTAAATTTATTATAATAATTTTTATTTTCTTAAATTTTTTTATGGATCTTTGAGTACAATCACTATAGAGCTTAAATAGACATGCTATACATAATGGACCTACATAACAGAGTAAGTATTATACAATATTTACAACGCTGTCCCTCAAATTGATGAATGAATACCAGCCATTCCAAGCTTGCAAGTAAGTTGGTTGAATTGTTTTGTTGATAAACCGGTCATTACCATTGCACATAATCATGTTCACCATGACAAAGATCGAACATATTGAGATTGACCAATATTTCGTCGAAAAGAAGCATGAATTGATAAGTACAGCCTAGCCTACATTTCTTCTAGGCATATGCTAACATGATCTATTTCAATCCAATTGTAGATTTTGTACATTTATAATTTATTATGAACGACTTATACAACATGCACCATTTGAAAGACTTGTGCATATTAGACAAAACCTACTAAATAGGCCTCTTATATCAAATCAGACAAATTGGGACTTTTTTTTTTTTTTACTAATTTTTGGGACTTTGTTTAGGAGTGAAATATTTTGAGCTTATACATTTTAACTTATAAGTTAATTTAACAAAAATCCATTTTAGAATATTTTGATAAGTTAATTTAATTAGCTTTTAATTTATCATTTTTTCTTCTAATTTTTCTTCTTCTATTTTATTTTAAAAAATTAAATATTTTTTAATTAAATATTAATTAAACATATTTTTTATGTCGTTTAATATCTATATAAGCTAGTTCAACTTTAAATTTTTGCCAAACACAACAAGCTCAATCACCTAGCTTATCTGCTAACCCCATTTCACCCCACTTTTTTAATATGACATGAAACTTTAAATAACTCTCATTATATGTCAATGTAAAATTAATTTACACTAACAATGTGTGTTCTTTAAACTCTTATTTTTTTGGGTACATAGACAAAATGACAAACAATTAAAAACTCACAACACAAAATGGAAAGACTAAAGTTTGAACTTCAGTCATGAACATTCAACCTAATAATTTTAGCATTTTCTATCAATTGAGTTAAGATTTGTAGACTCATTAAATTCATTCTTTTTGTCCATCTTTAAACTCTATTATTTACATATTTAGGGTGTGTTTGATCTGCTAAAAAATAAGGTACTGGACAAGACAAGTCATGTTGTACTGTGTTTGATTGTGAAACTGTTTCAGAGACTGGACAAATCGGATGGCAAGGGACAGGACAAAAACAGAAATTATTGTCCTCCACTAAACCACAACACAACTTTTTGTCCATAGTACAAGTGGTCTAAAATAACAAAATACATTTTTTTTCCACCAAATATCGTATAAAACAAAAAATTATTCAATATCATCAATTTTTATTTTGTGCTGTTTTATCTTATGTTGTGCTGTTCTATCTTATGATGTAATGTCCAATACTTAGTGTTTAACAGATCAAACGCACTCTTATTATTGTTTTCACCACCATTACTCAAATATTATGTGGTTTCAAAATGTGAACTTCCTACAAAGTCAAGCCCCAACCAACTGAAATTTGGTATCACCTAAAAAAAAACTAAAATTTGGTATCTTGAAATTCCTTTTTTTTTTCTTTCTCTTTTGTTACCATGACATTGGTATCTGTAAACTATTTTAATTTTAATTAGGTAAAGAATGATTTAATCATAAATTAGAGATCCATCTCATAAAATAAAATAAAAAAATAAAAGATTCACACCTTTATGATATGTTTTTTTTATAATGGAATTTTTAATCGATATTAAAAAATCAAAATGATCTTATTATAAAAAAAATAATGATCTTGGTCTTAGATCATGGCACGACTTATTTCAATTTTCAACCCTAATCATCGATCCACCAACAACACAATAAGACCTATATTAATTTCTCGTTCACATAATTTTTAACTAAAAGTAACAATGAATAGAGAATTAGCATATGCACTCTCTTTTCTCTTCCTCTTAATACCTTCTCTATTTTATTTCAACCTCAATCAACAGTCTCTTTTAAGTTTTGATTTCTTGTCACATTTTGTTCCCAACAATTCACGAAAAACATTTCCAATTGAAATATGTGATCTTTCAAAAGGCCAATGGGTATGGGACGAAACTTATAACTCACATCAATTATATGATGAAAATTGTCCCTTTCTTGATCCCGGATTCCGGTGTCGGAAAAGCGGACGGAATGATGAAGGCTTTCGTAAATGGAGATGGCAACCCGACGATTGCGACCTTCCACGGTGCGTAAATTACATGTTAATGTAAATTTAACTATCATGTTATGCACTCTTTTTACTTCTTGCATGGATGCATGCATAGCTATGTGCATGTATTCCTTATGTATATGTATTATAATTTATTGTTACTAGTTTTTGTAATTTTTTAGATATAAGGCTAATTGGCTAAACCCGGTATTGCAAAAAAATCATGGCTTCATGATTTCTATCTCTTATTTTGGAGAAGGGGTTTAATTGGAAAAGTCAATAGTAGCATAGAAAGTGGAGAATATGAGGCCTTGATTATAGAAACACTTGTGGACCACATTAGGTTTTATTTCCCAGCAGGGGTGTTGTGGAAGGCTTAATAAGAGTAAAATACAACTAATGTTACTATACAATTGGTAAAAAATTGATTCATACTTTGTACGAACAAGAATTCAGGTTCAACTTTGCTACGGGTGTTATAACTTATAAGGTCATTGCTGGGTAAACAATATATATAAGTCAACTTAGCTAGAAAATTATTTAGTAAATATAATTGTTGGATAATGTGATATTATATCAATGATCAAACATACAAAATTCGTAGCTATAGGTTCTAACAGTCATGCTTACTTAGATTTTTCAAAATCTTGATATATAATTTTTTTTAAAACAATTTAATGTCATATCAAATAAGTTGAAAATTTTAATGACATTTTTTCAAATGATCTATTCAATTAGAACTTTAATTTGATAAATAGATTGATGAAATTCACTTGTGATGCTACTCTCAGATTCAATGCGAGTGACCTCCTAGAGCGGAGTCGCAATGGGCGCATAGTGTTTGCAGGTGATTCAGTTGGTAGAAATCAATGGGAGTCTTTACTATGCATGCTGACAAAAGGGGTCTCTAACATGTCACAGATATATGAAGTAAATGGTAGTCCCATAAGCAAACACAAGGGTTACCTAATCATGAAATTTGAGGAATATAACATGACAGTTGAGTATTATAGGGCACCTTTCTTGTCTATTATAGGTCACCCACCACTCAACTCATTAAGTGACATTAAAATGGCTATCAGGCTTGATGAGTTGCATTGGTATTGCAATAAATGGAAGGGAGCAGATGTTCTTGTTTTCAATTCTGGTCACTGGTGGAACTCAGACAAAACTATCAAAACGTAGGTACATTGAATCTATAATTTTTATTTTCAATTCATTTGATTTGGATGAGCCTTTCTTTTGTTCTAAAATAAACATTTATAAGTTTTGTGAAATGCAACAGAATTTTGTTTAGAAACTCAAACAATTGAATCAACTTGGTGGTTATCTAGTATCACAATTCACAGTGACCCATCGTGATTTTTCAGAAACTACAGATAACACATCAAAACAAGCTATGCCATTTTGCAGGGGTATCTACTTCCAAGAAAAAGGGAAGGTAAATATGAGTATGACAATGGAAGAAGCTTTTAGGAGATCCTTACAAACATGGAAATCATGGGCATTGGGTAATCTAAATCCTATGAAGAGTTTTGTCTTCTTCCGAAGCTATTCCCCTGTTCATTACAGGCAAGTATATTAACATTTTATATCATAAGTGCATATCATATAAAAGTTTATATGTCTAAATTATTATTTCTATAACAAAAGATAAATTAAAGACAGTGCTATTGTATAAGGTATAAGCTGTTTTTATAAGCTATGAAAATAAGTTGTTTCCATAAGTTCTTTCAAACAAATTCACAAGTATTTATGCTGACAGATAAATGTAAATATACCAGTCCAAATGGGTCTTAAAATTAAAAGCATATAACTCACTTCATAACTATCACTCGTAACTATCAAATTTACTCATCCCATTTTAGTAATCCCTTCAGAGTACTTTGGATAAGAGACTGTACAGTGAAATTGCAGGAACGGCACATGGAATGAAGGAGGAAACTGCGACAAGGACACAGAGCCAGAAAATGACCCTACAAAACTCGAAACTGAACCGTATTATAACAAATTTATATCTGATACTGTTAAAGAGATGCAATATGGAAGCTGGAAAGTCAACTTTCTGAACATCACATATCTTTCAGAAATCAGGAAAGATGGTCACCCTTCCAAATACCGGGAACCTGGCACTCCGCCAGACGCTCCTCAGGATTGTAGTCACTGGTGTTTACCTGGAGTTCCCGACACGTGGAACACACTTATCTATGCCCAACTCCTCTCTAAGAAATTTGGCTTCAACAATTTTTTTTCAGAAAGCAAAGAACGAAGCTGATCCAATTTTCATCAGACCAGGAAGAATGTTAAGATATGTTAGCTATATATATATTTGCATTGTTCCTGATCATTTAGCTTCATCCACTTCTTCGCCTGAATCTACAACATTGGTTCTCATTTGCTTCACTTTCTCAAGCTGTCTCAAGAGATCCAACCTTTCTGGTGCATAAGTGGATGGAATCTGCCAGGAAGAAGATATATCAAATTCTTATGACGTGGTGATTACTGATTTTAAATTTGTATACACTATTGGAAAGAATTAGAAAGTCATAATGTGTATACCAGGGATGGTATATATCTCTGAATAGCAGCCAACATCGCTGCATGCCCAACGGCAGTAACCTGTGTAAAGTAAACATTGTCATTCTTAGCAGGCAACATCCAATATTGGAAAGTGGTAATATGAAATAGCAAACAAGTTTATTTCCATCTCTGTTCTCTTTTTACATTTTCTATAAGCAGAAAGTCTTTTTTCTTCCACTTTAGTAATATTTATAAGGAGCAGAAGAATTAAAGATAGTATTTAATTAGATCATGCCTGGTTTGGTCGAGTCAAATTCACAAGGGAAAAAATGTAGGAAGCAAAACTCACTCCCTTACTTACGCAGGATCACTAATTAATTGAAATGACCATTGATTCAAAAAATTAAGAGAATGTTGACATGTTATAATAAAATCATAGACGCTTTTACAAGAGTAGTTCCATGACATGGTATTTAGATGGTCTACGATTAAATGGTCAATAGCCCACTCATTGCTGCTGACAATGATATAAATAAAAAGAATTCCAACATATGGTGAAAATTGTTTTGTGCATCATCTACATTTACTCGTGTCAAAGGGCGTGTTAGAGACATGATAAACCATTATTCTAAATGTTAAAATGAAGGAAATTGGGACATGGTAACTGCAGGCTTGTACATTGTCGGGCCCTCACATGAGGGTTGAGTTAGATTAGAGATACCAAAAAGCTATTTTTCAGATGATATAAAAATTTTCTTATACCATGGTTTTATCTTAGGATTAGTTCAAGACGGGATTTTGGGGCCAGCCCTACTTCAAACAGGATCTTTTAATTATGAATTAAGAGTATTTGTTCAAAAAAATTATGAATTAAGAGTATGCTTCGCTATCCAGAACAGAACATGTTATTCAGATATAGTAGATTAATAAGAACAATCATAAAGGTGTTCAACTCACTGGAATTAGCATTAAAATGCCGATAGGAACAACTGAAGCCATGTCAGTCAAGGTTCTTTTAAGTACTTTCTTCTCCTTCTCAGTCAATTCATCACCTATTAAAGTCCTTCTGACCAAACCTGTGGCAGCACCAACATCAATAGCAAGAAGTTGAGTTCCTTGCCAGACATCCTGTTTATTAAGTAGCAGACTTTAAATCTCAGATGTTAGAGACAAGAACTAATATATGACTTAACTTTAAATTTCCAATTAGTATCCAATATGTTTGAGGCAGTGATCAATGTCAAAATCATCGGAGATGCTACACACATGGGATAATTTTTCTTTTACAGTTTTAACGTGGGGTGAAGAAAAAAAGTGCCCAGCTTCATCCGATAAATGTGATGAAGTGGATGAGTTCTTAAACTAAGATAATATTTCAAAGAAAGAAAAATGTCAGACTAAATCATACCGTTCCTGTTTCTTTAAGTTTGTCAAAAGATTTTTGTAAAATATTTTCTTTCGTCTGAACTCTAACAATCTGAACATCTCCAGCATCACCACTATAACGGGCCCCATCGTCACTGATCATCAAATCCTGTCAAAGAAATATACAGTCATTTAAATAAGCCTTCAAGGGAAAATAAAATAAATTAAATGAGAAGGATGTGCAGATAAAGCAGTCAATACAAATGGCACGCAGATTTAGTCACAAATTAACATAGTACTTTGAAGCAGAATGTTGTAAATAGAATTATTTTCAGAAAAAATATTTCATTCTATCCATTTTTTTTATTTTGCCTTTTTTTTATGACGAATTTTGCTTTTATCACCATGATATTGTTTTATTTTTATTTCCTTGTTTCTAATTCTCCATTACCATTTATTAGTATTCATGTACAATGGTCTATATCTTAGAGCTTCTAGTTTGTAACTTATAACATCTTCAATATTCAAATGATTCAGACCTAAGTGAAATAGACATTAGGATGAGGAATAATAATAATAATAACAACAACAACAACAACAACAACAAAAGTAAAAAAGAGTTATTCAATAAGACCATAAGTTCGATCTTGTGAGTCATCAAATTCAAATGTTTCAAATGCACCTCATTATTTTCTGATTGATAGGCACTTTTTTCAACTCTTTTCTCAAGTTCCATCAGCTCATTTCTTAGAAGCTCAAAGCGGTGGATTTCAATGGATTCTTGCTCCACAGCACCTACATTTGGTGCAGTCTGTTCAATATAATTTTCCTGCAAACACGATAGCAAGTCCTTATTACTCAAAACTCTACCAAGTGTTCACCAACCAATTAGAATAGATAATTGATTATCTATACAGTTAAGAACTGAAAAGGCCAGTTTTGTTGTGTAAGGGGGAGGGAGGTGCTGTGCACTAGTCTAAAAGCAAGCTTGAAAAATCAGCCTCATAAATTCTTGAAATAGGTTTGTGTTAGGTCATTTTCAAATTTCAATTCAGCATCAAACAATCTGTAGCAATTTATAACCAAGTCTAATTGGTAATAATATCAACAAAAAAATTCTAGTTGGCAACTTATCAGCAAAATTCAGACTATCCAACACTTGGTATGGCAATGTTTAACTTTTGGTTTTGAAAGCACTTGCTCCCCCATCCAAAAATTCAAGTTTTAAATATTTAGTAAACTCTAAGATTTCTCATAGAAAGCCACTTCAACTTATTCTGTTTTCCTTTTTGTTTACAAATGTTAGTAGATTAAAAGCATCCTAAATTTCTTACAATTCTACAATGTTTAACTAAAATCATATTCATGAAAAACGTCTCAACCTTGAATGCATAATATCACGAGGCACAGATGTTTGGTGACAGAAAGGCTCACTGCCTCAACTTCCCAGTAGCAGAGTAGGTTGCATGAAGTAACATGCACCTGATTTGGCTGCCTAGGCTAGGGGGAAGTGTGATAGAGAGGTTCATGCCTCCAAAGGCAGGTTTACAGTGGCCACTTTTCATTAATGCAACAAAGCAGCTGTATTGGAAATTTTTAAATGACTCCCTAAAGCACACTGCTCAATGGATATTGGTTATCTATAAAACATATTTCTCGTTGTGACATCCAGTAATCAAAGCATATTTTTACTTTCATGTCAATTTAGATATAACTACGATTGGACAATAAGACCATTGAGAACATATATAATATAACAGTAGTAAAACATGATTGCAACAAACATGGAATGCTAATAAATTATTTAAATAAAAGCAAACCAAATAGACAATTCTATTTTCACAAAAGATACAAGAAAGGAAATCAACATTGTAAAATTATAAGGATTAAACGCCTACATAAGCATCCACAGCTGGTTCCAGGTCAGGCTTTCTGGTGACAGGAGGCACAAAGATGCTCCAGAATCCACGAGATTTTCCATTTTGTCTAAAAAAAGATACATGTAACTTTTACATAGAGCTAAACAGAATATAACATTTACCGAAGCAAAAGAAAGTAATATCTGGCATTGTAATTTTTTTTATTAGAAGCCCGTCACTATATGTGAAAAAAAAATAAGCCTTCGTACCTTTTACTCCTGTCAACCCTTACATTTTCATTCTTTCTGTTTTTCCCTTTTATTAGCCTGTCCTCTTCACCAACCGGTTCAATGGTTTGAGCACGATTAACTCCCTGAATGAGTGTAATAGAAGGTACCATTGACAAGCAAATACTCAATTTCTCAAAAAGCAAACATGTGTATAGTATACATACGAGTCAAACAATATAACGATGAATCACAGTGCAAAGAGAGGATAACATTGAGTACAGCCCACATTACTCCACTAATTTGCAAAAGAAAACTATGAATGCACCTTCAATGCCATGGCAGAAAGCAAACAACACACTATGCAAGTATACTACTAAACTTGTATCCAATAATAGAAGACAATAACATGAAAAAGGACAGACGTAAAAGAGTTAATGTACTTTCAACATAATTTTTTTTATGAACTATTGCAGGAAATAGGTGGTAAGGGAGGACGTGGAGGATATTGTGTACCTCTTGCAGAGAATCAGCTTTTGCTCTGAAAGATGCCTCCAAGAATTCAGCTTCTTTCTTAAGTTTTCGTATTTTTTCCAAGTCAGAACAGGCTGCTTTCAAATGCTCTTTTCCAGAACTAGAGCTTGACACATGCAATTCTTGAAGCAACTCTTCAAGTTTTATCACAGCTTCTTCAACACTTTTCAATGCCTGAAATTAAAGACATAAACAAGAAAATGATACATAAAAAAAGGTTTGGGATCCATCTAAAGTATGAAGAGTATTCTTAGGTTATGTATGAAGTATAAGATTAGGAATTTTTACAATACTGAAAAGGAGGGACAAAAGCTGCCATACAATTTCTTGTTCGGTTAGTAAATTATTATGAGTGTATGACTAGTGTGCTGAAAGACCTTGTTCTTTCTTTTCTTCAAACAATTTTTTAAAACTTAATTTCCCTAATTTTTCTCTTATTTCTACAACTGTTTCATTTCCTTATCAAAATCCACTATGAGGGCACATTGTTAATTTGATTGTTATATGAGAACTGATGCTCCAGATAACTAGATATGCAGAAAAGTCAGGGAAAGGAGAGAAAAATTATAGAAATTTGAATGCCAAAAGGATATAAATTATATTTATATTCCTAAACTTAAGATGCTTAAAGAAAAGAAACAATTGGGTTTTCAGACCAAACGAAAAGCTGTAGTTTGCTAATCTACTCATTCTGAAAAGCAGGCGGGGGTCACACATTCAATAACTCTTTGTATTTATTATTCAATCAGTAATGTTTTAACAAAATTAAGTTTAAATCAGTACTATCATCCAGTGCATGCCAGCATAATCAAAATTAAGTTTACAATAACTAATTTAACAAAATTAGAAGAAGCGCCTGCACTAAATACAGATTTTCAAAAGCGGGAATCAAACCTCATCAAAAGAATCTGACCCTTTTATTGTTGACTGAATTTTGGATCTTTCTCTGTCAACTATTTTCTTGATATCACTCTCCAATGACTTATCCCTGCATTAAATTTACGAAGATAATAAGTGGTACAACTTTTTGAATAAGAAATCTTGGTGTAGAAAATAAGGTTTGCAATCTCTGGAAATTCCAGTAAAAACTATAAATACAATGTGTTTATAAAGAAATAACTTCAAGAAAATGTTGCCGTGGTACAAGGCAATTTGCTTAGAAACATTTTATGTTGTTCTAGTACGAGGATTTAGGTGTAAAACTAGCTCTCTGGTAGAAAATGTTTTGTGGTGTAGTACACACATTTACATTAGATTGGATTTTGTTTCCTTCCTTCCTTTCTTTGTTTTCTAGTGAATGAACATTTGCCAACCAAATCTTACTGACAGGTCAATGATATGTGAAAGCCACAGAGTCACATATTAGAGTGGTAAAAGTTAACACTGTTTAGTAGTATTGAACTTTGACAAGATCAATTTGAAAAGTACTATGGAATTTATGCATAATACAAAATATCATAATGCTTTGAACACATATTATTCTTAGATTCAACTCTTGATCTCACATTTTGTCTCCTATATGCAATTACTCCATTTTAACCTCTGGAATTCCATTTGATAACCATAAACGGCAATTTTGGGGTGAAATGACCAAAAAGTCCAAAAATATCATAGCTGTACCGCTACAGCAGCTATTTGTCACTATTGATGAGAATACAGCCATTACTTAATACCACAACACATGAGGTTTCACAGAGTGTCTAGGGGCAGCCGCTACGGCTGCTATTTACTACACATAGCACAGGAATGACTTTGACATGACTGCTGTGAAGCAATAGCACAAAAACTTGAAATTGCTGAAAACAATTTCACAATCAACATTTTAACTCCAAAAATGTGATGTTTTATGCCTGAATCTTGGTATCACTGAAAATTCATATGCACCTAATGGAATGCAAAAAACACTGTAGATGCATACTTTGCTGTATGGCTTACTTTATCATCCCAAGTTCCTCCATGCACTCTGTCAACTTATTGTGCCTAACATAAAATAAAATTAGATGCATATAAGAATTTATTAAGTATGATGCTGGTGCTGGTATTTCATTAAACTATAAATAAACATTTCTCTGGTTACCCTCTAGACAGAAACTCAGCGGCTTTTACATTTGAGGGGCTCTCCAGCCATGTGCTGTATTTAATAAAGCTCTGTATCCAATGAGAGCAAACATCAAAGGCTTGCTTCACTGCTTCGGCATTTGGAGGACCTTCTGGTTTATTATGCCCATGTAACTGTTTTGTGATGCTGGTGATTCCCGGATAAAAAGGAAGCCAATCCAGCTCTTCACAAACTACCTACGCAGTTAAAGGACTTCCCTAGTTAAGAAACTTAAAATCTAGCATATAAGTTAAATGCAAGGACCACAAATACTAACCTCAACATACAATTGATATGAACTGATGGATGAGAGCTGAGGGTAGTATAAAACAGTGCCCCCAATAAGATACCTGTAATAAACAGTTGTATAAATAAATGCACAAAAATTTATCGGATGCATTAACAAAGTTGAAGAGAATGTGCTGAAGTTGCAAGAATTATTATGATGGTATTATGCATGTAAAGTTACTAACCTTAATATATTCTATTTATATTTTAGGCTTAATTGCATATTTGGCCCCTTATCTTTATTTTAAGTGTCAAATTGGTCCTCTATGTTTTAAAAGTTTCAATTTAGTCCCTTACGTTACTGATTTCAACTTAAGTTCGTCCTTTTTATTAAATTTCGAGTTAATTTCATCTAACTTTATGTTTAATTTTGAGTTAATTTCGTCTAAAACTTTCACATGACACCCTCCTAAATTTGTCAATATATGCAAATTTGTTAGCTAGATGGACAATTTAAACCGAAATTTGACTAAAAGAACTAACTTGAAACTTTTTAAACTTAAGGGACCAAATTGAAACCTAAAACAAACATAAGGGACCAAATATGTAATTAAGCCTATATTTTATATGAATCATTTGGTCAAATACTACTACAACAACTAGTACAGGCCCAACCAAAGACTTAATGACAAGACTCGTAGAACAATTAGTCTTAGAATTGGGAGTTTGGCCTAACTCAACCCTACAAAACCAGCTTTTAAGGTGAGGATTGCCTCTACTTATAAACCCATATTCAGACCTTCTCATTGATGGTGGGACTCTTTAACACCCCCCCTCATGCCCAACACTTTTGAGCTTGACGCGTGGATATAAATGGTGGGTGGTGCAATAGCGAAAACCTTTTAATAGGTGGCCCAACGGATCTTGGAGAGGCTCTGATACCATCTTAGAATTGGGAGTTGGGCCTAACTCAACCCTACAAATCCGGCTTGTAAGGTCAGGATTGCCTCTACTTATAAACCCAGGCTCAGACCTTCTCACTTCCTATGTGGGACTCTTTAACAATTAGAAATCTAGTTCTCTAACAATGGTAATAACAGGCAGCAGAAATTACCTGATGAAATCTTCAATTCGATCATCGAGAGTATTCAAACCGTTTGCCAAAAGAAATGTCCGTGTACTTCTACCTAAAGCAATAAAGAATCCAAATATAGCCAAATCCTTCTCCAAAACCTGCACTATGCAAAATTTCAACTGAAGCCTTTTGATACAGAAAACACAAATGAGTAAATGAATTGAAAAGGATTGAACTCTGTTATACTCATCTCTTTATATTAGAGATGAGATCTAAGCATGTACTTCACTCTTCTATATATCTTGTGTATTAAACTTTTAAGTAGATAACTAACTAGAGTTAGTTATGCTTACTGACATGTGTCAGTCATAGCCTAGAGATTACCTCCAATAGCAGGAGACCAAGTGTGTTATAAATGCATTGGTCATCACCATTTGTAACCAACTTTGATAGAAATAATAACTGAATTCGGAGTTCATGAAAACTCTCTCTATAGCTTCTATAAGCTTCTAATACTTTATTCTTTTTATTTACATAAAGTTATTTCTCTTGAAACTTTCTAATACAAAGTAAACTTAGCTCAATTTTTAAGCATATTCCTCCACACTGAAAAAAACTAAAATCATTTCTATCTGTTATGCAATACTTTTTGTTTTTTCATGCCCTTCCAGAAAACAAATTTCAGGATCAAGAAAGTAATGAATTCCAGATGTCAACACAATCAAAATAAATTATACAGCACTGGCACAAGATTATGCCTCACTTTGGTAATTTAATTATAGGTGTGGTCACTTCAATTGAATATGTATTCCTAGACATCAAATCAGACATCATCTTGTAATGTCAACCATGATGTCTTCAAAAGTGAACATAACTAACCTCAATGCTTTCAGAAGTTGTAAGTCTTGACCATATTTTCTCCTTATCAATAGCTTGCTGCAGCTGCCTCTGAACAAGATTTACCCAGAAAACAACCTCTTCTGAACCCCACTCATCTTTTGCTCTGCCGGCTGCAGCTCGAGGACCAAAATGTACAAGAAATTCTCTGTGTAGTCCAACATCTGTTATAGAATTATAAGCTTGACTTATGGGGATTAGACCAACCAGCATGTCCATCAAACTACCAGTTATCTCTGTGCTCATGGAAAAGAACTGTGAGCAAGAAACTTTTGCCGGGCCAAGTTTAGCAATTGCAGCAATGCATGTAAGTGCAAGTAGGAGAAGTGATACGTCACTTGCACTGCTCAAACCTTTACTTTTTTCATACCTGGGAATTCAGTCAAAAAGATCATTTATGCATTGTCTATAAATATAACATGACAGAGCAAGAACAGAGCCGTAAAAGTCAACATCACAATATAAAAATGTTAAGAGAACATACAAAGCAATGGAAGAAGTAAAGCGCCCGTCCCCTTCAAACTTATTAACAAAGGACGTCACTACCGCTGGAACTTGCTCAGACCAAAACCATTCATATACTTCAGGCTGTTTCGCTGATAATTGTTCTCTAATTAAGCTCTCCAATGGAGCAGATAGTCTAAGTAAACTGGATCAATGCAACATTAACATGAGTGTTAGGCCCAAAGCATCAAGATAAAGCACTATAGATATTAAAACTAAACATATAAAGGAGGAATGAAAAGAAGAAAATCATGAGACAAGCCAATACCACTAAACCAAATATTGGGAGGCAGCAAAACAGTTTATAAGTATACAACCACTTTGTGTAAAGGTACAAAATTGAAGTGAAGTTTAAAGTTTGACTTGTAATAAAACTTCCATATGAAAGGCACAATGAGTAATAGATTTAAACAGTTATATGATTTGCATAATTGTCAATAAAATTCAGATTTTATAAAGAAATATATACATTTTAAAATTCAAAATCTGACATTAAGAAACATCATAGCTATAGGAAATATATTTCAACAGTTACAACTTACAACATCAAATAACCAATTATCTGATGAATAATTTTTGGTACATTACAAAACTTCTTCACGCAAGGACAAGCAAAAAATTTTATTTCCTTCTGATAAATATAAGTTTAATGCCATAAGAAACAGATAAAATGAACCAAAATGCAAAGCAACATGGTACCTCCTTTGAACAAATACATTGACATTTCTATCTCTGCTATCATCTCGGGATGAAATTTCACTTGCAGCATGCAATAAGGAGTACACAGCCGCCTGAGAAAATTTATGCAACCCATTTCTCAGTTCTTCATAAATTTTACAAATTTGGAAACAATTGAGATAATGTGGGATATGAACATGATGGTAACAATTCTTGTACCAAAGGCAATAAAGAAAACATTATCAAAATTCATTTATGATGAAGAATAGGCAATACATAATTTGCTTCCGTTTTTACGAATGTTGGAAGATATTAGTTAACTTGCTGGTCATCTTTTTTGACAGACTCGGTTCTGACTTGAACAGACATGCAATTATTATAGTGAGTCAGCGAGTCCAACCTAAAAGCTAAAAAATTACTCAAAACACAGGACTCAATTGTGTTTCATTTTGTGTTCAAGACTTCCCTTTTCTGTTTTCATTTTCTGTGCTTCATTTTCTTTAGATTTCATTATACTCATTTTGCCTAGGGGCCTTTTCAATCTGTAATTGAACAATTGATGGCCAATGCTTGACTGCAAAAAAAGTGTTGCTCGGTGAAGCTTTCCTGATTCTGGCCTTCTGCATTCTAATGCTCGAAAGGTGCATCCACACTGACTCTGCCCCTTGCCTGCAATCAATACCTCCCGCACCCTCTGTTTTTAACATTTTCCCCTCATTTGAAACAAAACTCACTCAAACAGATACCCGTATCACAGTTGTATTACTGTCCACTAATAAAGCACATCCATTGTGCTGTGCTTCTGCTTCCTCTGTTGGCTGCTCTGAGCTTCTGGTTCGTCTGTTTAAGTCTGTCCTTTCGCTCAATCTTTTTCAAGGTTCTGTTTGTTATTTGCTGACGCATAATGTCTGACACTGATCTGCTACTTTATTATGGAGTATGAAATATGAATGTTGAATTATCATTCTGTTAATGGTATTATATTATTTATATGTTTTTAACATGATTTGTATATTAGTTAAGCTCTTACAAGTTTGCGAGCCAAGTCTACGAGCTGATTTTATGGAAGCTCCACAACATAGACTCTTGAGTTTGACAACCTTGGATATTATTACTATAGTAACTAAGAAGTTTCAGTCTTGAAAGTATATTCTGAAAGAGAGAGGGATTAATAGGCTAAGAGAGTAGATTTGGGAAACCAGTCATACCAGTCTAGGTCGACTGTTAGGGGAGTGAATCGAGTTTGGGTCACCTTGGGACATTGTATGGGTATTGTTCTTCAATTGTAAAAGGAACTTTTTTCTCATTGGTTCTCAGCTTTCAATTTATTTTTCTCTCTTTTGATTCTTAGGAATATATCTATTACAAAAAATATAATTTAGCGAAGAAGGCAAAACCAAATGACCCTAGTCCTAGATCTAAAAATATACAATAAACCTAATCGACTGAAGGTGGACATTTAACGGCCTGCTAGTCAATAATAATGGATCTTTAAGGAGCTGTAGTAAAATTTCATTAGTACACAATTAAATGTATCCTCCAAATTTTGTTAAAGGAATATTTACTAACACAAAACCTACTTAGTAATATTTACCAAAGGTGAAAAGGGATAAGTCAATGAATTAATACCAATTGTCACATTGATAAGCAGATATGTGGAGATTACATCAATAGTCATATCATACCATTCCATTGCTACTGAATTGGACTGGGGAGAATACTGCAGGTTTGTTATATAGCATTGCCTTTCAATGACCATAAAGCAGTGGTTTTTGTATCATAGTTGACACTAATGCTTTTAACAGTTGGGTTGTGCCACATTGATGCTTTGTATATTTGCTATAATGACGAAGGAAGCAGACAATTTTAACTTATAAAAATGAGTTGGAATTATGGGTAAATAATCATGGAGACTCACTGTGAGTGACACTAATTGTAGTTCAAAGATGAAGTTCTATAACTCCAATAAATAACTATGTCCTAGCGTACATGCCTACCAATGGAAAGCTTCTTCACATAACCATAAATATGCCTGAACATTGCCATACATTGCTGCATGTTTTTGGCAAAAGACCAGCCACGCTTGCAAAATAAACTTAGTCCTTTTACAACTCATCTGGCACATGTTTGTCTAAACTCACACAAGTTAAACAGAAGAACAATATTCCATCACAAACGCTGTCTGTCAAAATTTTGTATTCACAAATGCATGTCATACTTTACAGGTGATATAAAATAAACAATACTGTTCAATAATTAAAGTCATGATGATACCTGACATGACAATGCTTTCACCCATGCAGTTTGATCTACCCCAAGCCAAGCTGTTGAAAACCAGGATCCACGTGAGTTTGATTTATGCTCTTTAATTGCTAGCTCATAAACCCTGGCTGCATCATATAAAGCTTGAACAAGACCATCGTAAAAGTTTTCATCCTCGAGTGAACTATTCAGTTTCACCCTCATTTTTTCAAGATTAGCACTGGTGTCAGCTTGTGAACTCCCATTTACAGTCATGCCATCATCAGAGGTGGCAAATGGTAACAAGTGTACACTCCTTCCAGATTTAGAAAACGTTATATAGTATTTTCTACGGCCTACCGAATGATAACCATTGCTAGATAACAAATCATGTCGTATGAGCCATCCCTTTCTTGAACTACTCCATTTACTAAATAGTAGGCAATTCAATTCCGACACTTTTCTCCCTACACAAGAGGAACCATTTGAAAGTCGACAATTCGAGGAGCTGCCAAAGACTTGCAATTAGAAACAGCACACACACATCCACACACAGAACTATATTCAAAGACTAAGCTCAAAGGAATGCAAAAAATACTACGAAAAAAAAATAAACAAGGTCATGCTTGAAAAAACAACTTAATATAGCGCTTATAGCATAAGCACTAAATTTTATAACAAGATAAAATAAAGTGAAACTATTTTGACATAAGCTATAACGTGTTTTCATAAACTATGGATATTATAAGCAGTTTTATAAGCTGAAAACAGCTTATGGAAGTCATAAGTTGTTTTATAAGCTCTCCCAAACAGTCTCATCAATCAATACTAAATAAACTCAAATAAGTCAATCTAAATGGACCCTAAATTCAACCATACTATTTCCTATAGCTCTGTAGCCTATATATTCGTAAACACTGCATTATAGAATAAATTTTAAAAGCCAATTAGTTTAAAAATGTACTTTTTCTAATCATATAAATGCCAGTATACAAATGTAGCCACTAAAATTCATCAATACCACACATTCATATTATTACAATATGAATTACTTGCTAGAAAGCAAATACTACATCATAACAATTCTCAAAAACTTTTCCCCAATTCTAGTAAAAAAAAAATACATAACCCCACATCAAAAAACAAGAGTGTTGAAGAAAATTGAAAATAAGGATTGCAGTTTGAGTCAGGAATTTTATCAAACACTTCACGTGCAAGGAAAATTAAACCTAGCTTAACATACATATCACTGATTCAGCGAAGAGGAACACCATAGTAACATGTTGATAGAAAGAAAAAAAAGAATTACCTTAACGATAGAAAATTGTTGGAGCTATGGGATTGAAGTGCCATGTAAAAGGATGAAGAATTTGGAGAGAAAATAAAAAATGAAGCTTTGGTGTTGTTTGTGTTATTAGATAGATAGAATAGAACAAAGAGAAGAGTGAAATTGAGGAAGAAGAGAGGTTGCGTGGTTCGAAACAAAAGAAAAGCAAAAATAAGTAAGGAAATGTTGACGTAGGATGAGATGGGTGCTTTATCTGCATACGTGGAGTACTCACAACAACACCGGTGTTCTATCTTTGGGGCGATAATCGCTCCTTGATGCGAATCTAACTTCTCGTATTTATTTATCTAGACAAAATTTAGACAAAATTATATTATTTGTCGTTTATATTTTTTATTTGTAGTAAATTGGTCATTTATCTTTTTTTTTTAATAAATTTGTCATTTATCTTTATTACTAACATTTGCACCGTTGATCCTTTATTTTTTATTATTTGTTACAAATAAGATGTATTATGGTGCAAATGTTAGTAAAGATAAATGATCAATTTGTTCCAAATGAAAAAGATAAAGACCAATTTGTTACAAAAAAAAAAAGATAAAGACCAATTTGTTACAAATGAAAAAGATGAAGAACCAATTTGTTACGAACAAAAGATAAATGACCATTTTGTTACAAATGAAAAAGATAAAGGGTCAATGATATAATTTTGTCATTTATTTATTACTCTCATTGATAACAATAATTCAATTTTATATATTTTTTTGTAAAAAAATTTTTAGCTAAAGTTTTTTGTTTGACTCTCATTGACAACAATAATTCTATTTTATAGAATTTTATTTTTTTATTAAAATAAATTATGGATTACAACAAAAAGAGAACAGTTTATGGATAACATCTACTTTGTTTCCACTTTAGCATAACAACAATAAAGTTATAACTGAGACATATACAAAAAGCATTCATTGAGCAACCTCAATCCACACCACGTAAAAAAATGTCTAGCTTGATAAATTTAGTTGAATAAATCTACGATAAATGTAGAAAAATCACTGAATGTGAAAGTTTTGTGATAAGCAATATTTTCTATTCCTTTGTATATTTTTTTTTTAAAATTTACATGTGGATTAATACGAAACAAGTTGAAACAAAGTGAGAGATCGATGAAAAAAATATACTCACTCCATTCCTTTTAATTTGTCGTTTTCAAAAAAAATGACCAATTTAGGAAGGTGTATTTTTGCACCATATCTTCCTATTATACCCTCTCTTTTTTTGGAATATATATCCTAATTTTAATCTACCAAAAAATTCTTACTTTTTTAAACACACTTTCTCTTTCAAAAAATAAAATCAACAAAAAAAAATAAACAATGTTTTTTTCAAAAACAAACAAACAAATTAAGAAGGAGGGTATAATACGCAAAATATAACCTAAATTTCCAAAATGACAAATAAATAGGAACAGAGGGAATGTCTTAAATTACGATGTATTTAAAAATAAAAATATGTAGTATGGTGAAATTCAGTTAATAAATTTATGATAAATATGAGATTTTTTTAATGTTTTTTACAAAAAAAAAAGATTTTTTTTTAATATTCAAGGTTTCCTATTTCTTTATTTATTTATTCTTAAAATTTACATGTGGATTATTACTACACAATTTAATCCGGGGTTTTAAAACAAGGTGAGAATGATTGGAAAATTTATCTAAATTTACAATGTATTTAACAAAAAAAAAGCAAAAAAATGTGAGAGTTTTGTGATATTCATGGTTGTCTATTTATTTGTATTTTTTATTTGAAATTTACATATAAATTATTACGGTATAAGTTGAAACAAGAAGGTGAGAGAAAAATGGGAAAAGATATATTATTTTATATTGTATTAAATAAAAATAGTTTGATGGAATTAAATTGAATAAAACTACAATAAAAGTTGAAAGATCACTAAATGTGAGAAAAATATCTTAATTACATTGTATTTTTTTTATAAAAAAAGTGTTTTTTTGTTCTTGAAATTTTAATGTGGATTGCTACAAAACGAATTTAAACAATGCGAGAGAGAACAATGAAAAAAAATATCTTAATTTACACAGAAATTTTTAAAAATGTAATATGATGAGATTCAATTGAATAAATATACATTAAATGTCGGAATATCACTTAATGTGATATTATTTTTTTTGACAAAAAAATGAGAGTTTTGTATGAAAGAACGATGAAAAAATATCTTATTTGACACTGTAATTAATAAAAAAATGAAGTAAATTTGATGAGATTTAGAAAAAAAATTGATGTGATTTAGATAAAAAAATCAACAGTAAATTTAAGAAGATTGTTTTTTGGAGGAAAAAATGTGAGTGTTTTGTGATATGAAAAGAAATCTATTTATGTGTATTTATTTATTTTTCTTGAAATTTACATGTGAATTACTACAAAACAAGTTTAAATAAGGAGAAAAAATATCTTAATTTACATTGTATTTTATTTTTTTGGTTGTTAATTTACATTGTATTTTAAAACAAAAATTGTAGTTTAATGAGATTCAGTTGAATAAATTTACAATAAATTAAAGAAGATCACTAGAGTGGGAATGTTTTTTGTTTTTGACTAAAATTTGTTGGAGTTTTATTATATGCAAAATTTTCATTTAAATATGAGATAAAATATCTTAAAAAATTGTAGTTTGATGAGATTAAATTAAATAAATATACAATAAACCTACAATGTGTGGAGTTTTTTTCTTAGAAAAAAGTGGAAGTTTTGTAGTGAAAGAAAGATGAAAAAAATATTTTGATATACACATTGTATTTAATAAGAAATATAGTTTTATGTGGTTCAGATGAATAAATCAACAATACACATAGAAATATCATTGAATATGAGAGTTTTTTTTTGACGAAAAAATGTGAGAAATTTGTGGTATGCAAGATTGTCTTTTTTCTTTTCTTTTTTTGTTTTTAAATTTTACGTGTGGATTAAAAGTAGGTGAGAGAACGGTGAGCAAAAATATCTTAATTTACAGTGTATTTAAAAAAAATGTAGTTTGATGACATTAACTTGAATAGATCTACAATAAATGTATGAAGATTATTGAATGTGAAGGTTTTTTTTTTGACAAAAAAAAGTGGGAATTTTGTAATGAGAAAAATATCTTAATTTACATTGTATTTAACAAAAAAAAAAATAGTTTTATGAGATTCAGATAAATAAATCAATATAATAAACGTAGGAAGATCGCGAAATATGATAGTTTTTTTTTTGACAAAAAAATGTGGAAGTTTTGCGATATGCAAGGTTGTATATTTATTTGCATATATTTTATTCTTGATATTTACATGTGAATTATTACGAAACAAGTTGAAATAAGATGGTGAGAGAACAATGAGGAAAAGATATTTTAAATTATACACTGTATTTCAAAAAAAGGTAGTCTAATAAAATTCAGTTGAATAAATTTACAATAAATGTATGAAGATCATTGAATGTGTGAGTAATTTTTTATTTGTATTTCTTTTGTTTATGAAATTTATATGTGGATTACTACGAAACAAGTTGAAAAAAGTGGGAGAATGTTGAAAAAAGATATTTTAATATGTACTGTATTTGAAAAAAAATATGTAGTTTGATCAGATTCAATTTAACAAATTTTTGATAAATGTTTGAAGATTATTGAATGTTTGAGTTTTTTTTTTTTGCAGAAAAATGTGTGAGGTTTGCAATAATAAGGTTGCTTATTTTTTTGTATTTGCTTGTTTGTTTTATTTTATTTTTTTGTATTTGTTTGTTTATAATGTTTAAGTTTTCAATTTGACATTATATATTTTTTGTCCGGTTTTAATTTTTCATTGTAACGTCTTTCAATATAATTTGTATACTTTATTTATGTTTTTCTCGTCAATTTCACAATGCTCATTCTTTTATTTTATTATAGTGACAAACAAAATAAGTTAAGCGACCAAATATCTAATTTAACCTTTTTTAAAATTGTGATAACTGAATGACCTATTTAATGTATGATTTATAGGAAATATGCCATATTGAATGTAAAAGACTATGAAAATTTCAAAATAATAAATTTCCTTATTTTTCGTTAATACAAATTATAATGTTTGTTCATTATGAAAAAAAAACATTAAAATATGACTTCACTTTTTAATCTAAATTTTTTATTTTAATAGCTTTAAAATGTCTTTTTCGTATAAAAAACTGATTCACTATGTTTTTGGTTTATATTTTTTAAAAAATTTAAAATTGTTTTTGTATCGTATTTTAAGTTTTTAAAATAGATTATTTTAATATAACTTATATTTTTATTTAATGTCATTTATATGAATCATAATATATTTAATCTAATTTCTATTAAAAAAAATATTTTTACTCCAATAATATATTTAAGCAATTTATAAAATATAATATATTAAATTCACTATCTAATATTAAAATAAATTACTACAATAATAATTTAAAATAAACTAATAAAAATAATATTAAAAGAAATTAATCTCGTACCTGGTACGGGCTAACATACTAGTATTCTATAAAGTATCCTCGGGCTAACATGTTTTGCGACATTATCTCACGTCGCCTCACTCAGTCTCCTCATGCTCTCTTTTAAGGAAATATAAAAAATAAACCGTAAACATTTTATATAAAACAATTAAAGATCTTTTGAATAAATTATAAATCGATTAAAATTTTCTTTCTTAGATTAAAAAAATATAATGAAATTAAATTATCATTACAATCAATATATATATTCAATCGGAATCTGTAAAATTTAGGGGAAACACCTAGTTAAAGCATAATTTCCACAAACCACATTTATTAGGATCAGACGATAGGGGTTTCACACAAAATTCAAATTACATTATGATGATTTATTCCAATCATAGCAAATGTGTTCAACATCATGATTCAGACAAGGTCCAGATTTTTTTATAGACCAATTGCAAATACTGCATCTGTGGGCATCTCTTTTAAATATGTATATATTGAACCAATGTAACTCATCACTCCATTGAAATGAACAAAAGAATAATGTGCTTTTAAAAATATTACCGTTAAATGCAAAACTATAAGTATCACCATAGTGAAGAATATGAACTCCAAGATCATCATCTTTTGATTTACAATGAAGAATTAACTCTAAATTATCTTCTAAAGTGTTAACAATATTCACGTGACGATAAGGAGTTCCATGAACATTGTGCATTGACACCAATATCAACACACCTATCAGATATAATTTTTGGGTGAACAACAACATTACACCTTCAATTTATGTTTGGAAGTGAATAATTTTTGTTATATATGAAGGTTACAACATATACATATATTTATAGATTTATAGGAAAGAAAAAAAATTAAAAAACAAAGTTTAAATATATTAATATATTTGATATTATTTATTAATATACTTATATACTTATACAGTATATGTGACAAAAACTTAGATATTTAAATACATTTATTTTACTTCTTTTTTATACATTTTTTTTACATCTTTTTTGACTAAAAAAGAAGTAAAATAAATGTATTAATGTATTTTTGACTTCTTTTTTGACTTTTTATTTAAATACATTTAAAATAATATATTAATGCTTGAGTGGAGCAAGTGTTGACTAATGATATTAAAATAATTAAATCAAATAGATTTAATGATTTTTTTTGACTCCAAAGAGATCTATGTTTTTTTAAATGATTTTAGTAAGAGTTAAATATATTTTTGGACGTTACAAGTATTTTAAATTTTAGTCTCTTAAGTTTTTTGAAACTTTTTTGTCCTCATTTTTAAATTAAACCATGTGTATTCATTAAGATCATATATATATATATATACTATTATGAGAATGACTATTTATATGAGAATATGAGAATAAATATTAACCTTTAGATTAAGGATGAGGGAGTATGATTAGATTACTATGAGTCTTTTTTTTATTATTAAAGAAAAAATAATAAATTAGCATTAAAAAAAATTGACCTTAAGTGCCAAAAAAATATTAGGATTAATTTTTATTTTTTTTTATTTTGGTGCCCATTAATAAATTAGGATTAAATTACCATTAATTCTTTTTTTTTTAATTGGTTTAGGGTTTAGAGTTTAGAATTAGGGTTTATCCATTTAGCGTATAGGTGTTAGAGTTCAGGGTTAGGGTTTATTGGTTTAGGGTTTCAGATTTAGGGTTTAGAGTTTAGGGTTAGGGTTTATTACTTTATGGTTTAGAGTTTATTCGTTTAGTGTATAGGGTTTAGAGTTTAGGGTTATGGTTTAGAGAAAAGAAAATTGGTTTAGGGTTTCGAGTTTAGATTTTAGTGTTAAGAATCAATTCTGCTTAAATATATTTAAATAAAAATCAATACTGTTCAATTCAATTTTCCTCAAAATCAATTCTCTCTAAATCAATTGTATCAAACTCAATTTTTTTTTTGGTAAACCAAAGGTATTCTCCGCGCGCAACTGCAGAGACTAATTCCCTAACTGAGATCCATTTAAGGGGTTGACCTCTCCAACAAATGTCACCGTTAAACCAAACACATACTTTAAAGAATAAAGATGCATATAAATTTGTCGATGCATATCAAAATATATATTGTGCTTGTGCTTAGTTTCATAAATGGCAAAATATCTAATATATGTTGTATAATATTTAATTATATTGCGTAAAAAAAAAAAATTATATATTACATGCTGCGTGTTAAAAGAACTGTGGATTCTCGCCACCGATTATGGGAAAATTGGCTAATTCATGATGGTGGCTCTCAGAGTTGTTACGAGGAG
This sequence comes from Trifolium dubium, assembly GCA_951804385.1. Taxonomy (NCBI): domain Eukaryota; kingdom Viridiplantae; phylum Streptophyta; class Magnoliopsida; order Fabales; family Fabaceae; genus Trifolium; species Trifolium dubium. The sequence goes on from OX638070.1 coordinate 12,111,681, forward strand.
AACAGTGGGTTCGAGCTCGCAAATCCCGGTTATATTAGAACATCGTCTGCTACAATTACTCAATCAATTCAATGTCACAATTAGTCTATCATGAAAACACAAATCCACACAGTACGACCAACAAATATAATAAGGTTTAGGGGTGCTCAAATTTAATCTAATCAAAAAAATATTCGAAAACCAAATCTAAAAAACCGAAAATAAAAAATAACTGAAATTTTTAGGATGTGTTTGGACCACTTTATAGTAAAATTGATAGGTTCAAATCAGATTTCGGATGTCTTCATGAAAATCGAACAAATTCAAACCGAACTTAAGTTTCTGTCATAAACTATTTCTCTATTTTTGTTATTACAAAAAATATTGTATTTCTCTTTTTGTAAAGCGCGCTAAAATATAAAATATTTTTCCGTCATAGCAACACACAAAAGAAATATTTATGTTCTCAAAATTCATCACCGCCTCCATTCAACCACTATCGTCTCACTCAGTTCTCTTTTTAGTTTCATCTAGAGCGATATTTTAAATCTAGCAATATAATTATTATTGTAGTTGCTTGCATAACTTTTTTAACACTAAAATAAAATTTTAAATCAACAAATATTTATGTTTATTTATAAACGAAATATAACCGAACAAATCGAACCAAAATAAACCACATAAAATTGAATTAGATTGGATCGTATAAATTTTTAGTCATCTAAAAACCAAATCAAATCGCATACTATTTTCCCTTTAAATCAGATGATTTTTTATCTCATAACCGATTCAAACCAAACCGCGAGCACCTGTAGAGATGAGTGGTCAAGTAAAAATTGTTAGTTTAGTGGTCAAGTCAAAAGTGTTGACATAAAGCATTGATTTTTTTTTTAATTAGTCTCGTTATTGAGTCAAAATTCGTCAAAATTTATCAAAAGTAGTATATTTTTTCAGTCTCAACATATAAGAAAAAAATAGTCAAAGAGTTATGATGTATTTGATTAAAAATTTGGATTAAATATATATATTTTATTTGATCAATTTTTTCTTATACTTTGATATCCCACAAAAATTCATATTTAGATTATGAGGGATTTATTCCAATCATAGCAAATATGAACATCAAGATTCAGACATGGTCCAGATTTCTTTATAGACCAACTGCAAGTACCACATCTCTGATCATCTCTATCATACATGTATATATCGTACCAATGAAACTCACCACTCCATTGAAAAGAACAAAAAAAATAATGTGTCTCCAAAAATATTATCGTTAAATGCAAAATCATAAGTATCACCATAATGAAGAACATAAACTCCAAGATCATCATCTCTTGATTTGCAATGAATAGTTAACTCTAAATTATCTTCTAAAGAGTTAACAACATTGACGTGATGATGACCTCCATGAACATTTTGCATTAACAGCAACATCAACACACATATCAGAAACAACTTTTGAGTGGACAACATCATTACACCTTGAATTTACTTTTGAAAGTGAATACTTTTTATTATATGAAAGTTACAACATAAACATATATTTATAGATTTTAAAGAAAGTAAATAATATTAAAAAACAAAGTTTAAATATATTAATATATTGTGTCAAAAAATAATATATTAATATATTTGATATCTTTTATTAAATATACTATTTTGAATAGTATAATAATAATAGTATTTGAAGAGAAAATTAATGATTATTATTAAAAAAAGATATTTAAATTACATTTTAAAGTAATATATTAATATAATGCTTGAGTACTGGAGGAAGTATTGACTGATGATATTAAAATAATTAAATCAAAGAGAACTAATAATTTTTTTTTTACTAAAAGTAACCCCTGCAAATAATGCACATGTATTTTGCTAATTCGAAATAAAAAACTATTAAGATAGATAAAACATTGGGTAATGAGATACTCATTACCACAAGTACAATATTTAATAATATTTATTATGATAAAAAAGTATTACATTATATTAATCACCTATTAATTCCATGGAAAACAAACAGTAGGCTTTGAAGGTATAATGAGACATGGTACTGATTTCACTATAGTCCAATTACAAGTAACACATACATCAGAATCTCTACTTGCTTTGTATATATCAAAGTAATGAAGCTCATCATTCCATCGAAATGAACAGTAAAATTGTGTGCTGCCAATAAAATTATTTCTAAATGAAAAACCATAACTATCACCATAATGAAGAAGATGGACTCCAAGATCATCATCTTTAGATTTACAATGAACGGTTAAATCCAAATTATTTTCCAAAGAATTAACCATATTCACATGGCGAGAGGCCACTCCATACATATTAAACATCAAAAGCAACATCAACACACATAATGTAAGCAATTGTTTTGTCAATTGAGACATTATGCCCTCTATTAATCTTTTTTTTAACAGAACAACTTTTGTTACATGATTCTTATACAATAATTGTTAAATGAATGACATATATTTATAGGTGTTTGCGAAAAAATAAAACAACTATAAAAGGTTTGAATATATTAATATAAATTATTAAATATACTACTTTTTTTGGCTTCTTTTATAAAAAATATTTAACTTTTTAAATTCATTGAATAACTAATGTATTTATTACAAACTAAATATATTAATTATTTAATAAATCTAAAAAATGACTTATTTCTTTCTTATACAAAGGACTAGAGATAGTATATTTTATAAGAAGTTAAGATATACACACACATACATATGCATAAATGGATGAGTCAGAGTTTAAATTTCAATCACGACATTTGACCTAAACATTTTTGCATGTTTATCAAATGAGTTACGATTTATGAGCATAAATGTGCTATTTTATTAGTGATTGATATAAAATTGCAAAACATTAAATATTTTTAAAGAAATAATATAGTAATAATACTTGATTTTTTTTATATTTTAATTATTTATTTAAGTAGAAGTGTTCATAATTAATTGTAGTATTATAGAATGAGGTGAGTGGTCAAGTCAAAGTTGTTAGGTGAATGGTCAATGTCAAAATTGTTGATTTAATGCATTGAATTTTTCTTTTTCAATTAGTCTAAGTCAAAATTGGTCAAAATTTATTGAAGTGAAATACTCCCTTCATATTATTACCTTCGTCCCAAAATATAAGATTATGTTGACCACTGAACGTTTGTCAATATATGATTTTAATTGCGAATATATTTAATTGTCTATTAGTAAAAATTATATTAATTTATTATTTTGAAAATATGTATCGAAACAAATCAAACAAGATCTTATATGATAATATTTACATTTATATACTCTTAGAAAAATACGGTCAAAACAACACATATGAATAGTGCATTTAGTCAAACATGATCCTATAAAATGGGACGGAGGTAGTAAAATACAAGAGAAAATAGTTGAAGAATAATTATGCATTTGAATAAAATTTAAACCAAATACCATCAATTTTATTTGACTAATTTTTCCTTTATACTTTGAGATAGAAGGAGAAACTTATTAAGGTTTTTTCCTTTTTGGTACATCGGGAAAAATTATTAAGGTTATTTTCAAATAGGTGTAGTTTCTAAAAATTTATAAAATAGGTGTAAATCGTCACTACTAAGTAGACTTAGTAGAACTTCATTGTGAAATTGAATCTCATCGTTAAAAAATTTATAATAAAATTTTACTAGTTGATTGTAAATTTTAAATTGAAGTCGTAAATGTGATTGATAACTTAAATAAATTTAAAAATGAAAATATGTTTTAACTCAATGGTAGTGACGACTTTTCTTTTAACCAAGTTTTTATAAATTATGTGTAAGTCATAATTGGCAGTGACAATTTACACTTATTTAACAATTTTTTAAAAACTACACCTATTTAGTACTCCCTTCATCCAAAAAATTTAGTCTTTTTAATATTTTGCATGTGAGTTAAAAAATCATAAAGCACTATTAGAAATATGTTTATTTCCTGCAAATTTAGACAAAAAATTCACAGGAAATATGCAAATTTTCTCAAGAATTTTGATTCTTAACTAATACCTTTGTAGGTGTGTAGTTGTTTCCTACCGAGTTTAGATCCTAAAGAAACTTTCCTGTGAAAATTAGCTGCAATAATGAAAAACAATCTGCAGGAAACTTTCTGTCAAAATTCTATAGGAAATTGCCCTTGAAAGTGCGCATGACATTCCCAAGAAACCTTTCTCCGTACATAATTTTGCAGAAAAGTTTATCTCTACCCAAATAAATCCGCAAGAAAGTTTATCTTTTCGCAGGTAAATCTGTAGGAGATTGATTTATTTCTTGCAATAATCAATTATTATATTTAGTGCAACTCAATTTTTTCTTTTATTAAATACAAAAATGTAAATTAACCTGTTGAATAATTCTATACATAACTTGTTAATTTATTCAAAATATCTTTTCAAAGTATATTAGAATGAATCTATTGGAAGAACTACATCTAAAATATTGAATGAAAACTCATCCAAATACATAGATCTACTATTTTCTCGGAATTAATTCATTAATGAGTCTATAGAAGAAAATTAATGTATGATTAATTTTTTTTATGTAGTTTAATTTTCTTATAAAGAACTTCTTTTGACTTTTTATAACTAACTTTTTGTATGCTATATGATTTTTAATATATTTTAGCCGCCCACTCGATTTTTTTTGGCTCCGCCACTGTATATGAGACATAACAAATAATAACATTACAATAACATAGATGCTTTCAAAATTTAATTATATCGATTTTATTTATCTATTAATAATTAACAAACCCCTGCGAATAATCCACATGTATTTTGCTAATTCGAAATAAAAAATTATTAAGATAGATAAAACATTGGGTAATGAGATACTCATTACCACAAGTACAATATTTAATAATATTTATTATGATAAAAAATTATTACATTATATTAATCACCTATTAATTCCATGGAAAATAAACAGTAGGCTTTGAAGGTATAATGAGACATGGTCCTGATTTCACTATAGTCCAATTACAAGTAACACATACATCAGAATCTCTACTTGCTTTGTATATATCAAAGTAATGAAGTTCATCATTCCATCGAAATGAACAGTAAAATTGTGTGCTGCCAATAAAATTATTTCTAAATGAAAAACCATAACTATCACCATGATGAAGAAGATGGATTCCAAGATCATCATCTTTAGATTTACAATGAACGGTTAAGTCCAAATTATTTTCCAAAGAATTAACCATATTCACGTGGCGAGAGGCCACTCCATACATATTAAACATCAAAAGCAACATCAACACACATAATGTAAGCAATTGTTTGGTCAATTGAGACATTATGCCCTCTATTAATCTTTTTTTTAACAGAACAACTTTTGTTATATGATTCTTATACAATAATTGTTAAATGAATGACATATATTTATAGGTGTTTAAGAAAAAATAAAACAACTATAAAAGGTTTAAATATATTAATATAAATTATTAAATATACTACTTTCTTTGGCTTCTTTTATAAAAAATATTTAACTTTTTAAATTCATTCAATAATTAATGTATTTATTATAAACTAAATATATTAATTATTTAATGAATCTAAAAAATGACTTATTTCTTTCTTATACAAAGGACTAGAGATAGTATATTTTATAAGAAGTTAAGATATATACACATATACATACGCATAAATGGATGAGTCAGAGTTCAAATTTCAATCACGACATTTGACCTAAACATTTTTGCATGTTTATCAAATGAGTTATGAGCATAAATGTGCTATTTTATTAGTGATTGATATAAAATTGCAATACATTAAATATTTTTAAAGAAATAATATAGTAATAATACTTGATTTTTTTTATATTTTAATTATTTAATTAAGTAGAAGTGTTCATAATTAATTGTAGTATTATAGAATGAGGTGAGTGGTAAGTCAAAGTTGTTAGGTGAATGGTCAAGTCAAAATTGTTGACTTAATGCATTGAATTTTTCTTTTTCAATTAGTCTAAGTCAAAATTGGTCAAAATTTATTGAAGTGAAATACTCCCTCGTATTATTACCTCCGTTCTAAAATATATGATTCTGTTGACCACTGAACGTTGGTCAATATATGATTTTAATTGCGAATATATTTAATTGTCTATTAGTAAAAATTATATTAATTTGTTATTTTGAAAATATGTATCGAAACAAATCAAACAAGATCTTATATGATAATATTTACATTTATATACTCTTAGAAAAATACGGTCAAAACAACACATATGAATAGTGCATTTAGTCAAACTAAATCTTATAAAATGGGACAGAGGTAGTAAAATGTATAAGAGAAAAATAGTTAAAGAATAATTATGCATTTGATTAAAATTTGAACTAAATACATCAATTTTATTTGACTAATTTTTCCATTATACTTTGAGATCGAAGGAGAAACTTATTAAGGTTTTTTTCTTTTTTGGTACATCTGAAAAATTATTAAGGTTATTTTTAAATAGGTGTAGTTTCTAAAAATTTATGAAATAGGTGTAAATCGTCACTACTAAGTAGACTTAGTAGAACTTCATTGTGAAACTGAATCTCATCGTTAAAAAAATTATAATTAAATTTTACTAGTTGATTGTAAATTTTAAATTGAAGTCGTAAATGTGATTGATAACTTAAATAAATTTAAAAATGAAAATATGTTTTAACTTGATGGCAATGACGACTTTGCTTTTAACCAAGTTTTTATAAATTATGTGTAAGTCATAATTGGCAGTGACAATTTACACTTATTTAACAATTTTTTAAAATCTACACCTATTTAGTACTCCCTTCATCCAAAAAATTTAGTCTTTTTAATATTTTGCACGTGAGTTAAAAAATCATAAAGCACTATTAGAAATCTACTTATTTTCTGCAAATAATAAAAAACAATCTGCAGGAAACTTTCTGTCAAAATTCTATAGGAAATTGCCCTTGAAAGTGCGCATGACATTCCCAAGAAACCTTTCTCCGTACATAATTTTACAGAAAAGTTTATCTCTACTCAGATAAATCCGCGAGAAAGTTTATCTTTTCGCAGGTAAATCTATAGGAGATGGATTTATTTCTTGCAATAATCAATTATTATATTTAGTGCAACTCATTTTTTTCTTTTATTAAATACAAAAATGCAAATTAACCTGTTGAATAATTCTATACATAACTTGTTAATTTATTCAAAATATCTTTTCAAAGTATATTAGAATGAATCTATTGGAAGAACTACATCTAAAATATTGAATACACAAACCATTCATATATTGCTTAGTGAATGGGGGTGGTGCTCGCCTCTTTTTACCTATAACCGGTTCCATCCCTATAAGCAAGAACTTTAGATCTCTAAAAAAGAAAAAAATTACTAAAGAAAAAAGGTCTATCATTAGTCGCAACTTCATAGTAAAAGAAAGGTCCGTAGTAAAATATAAAGGTCTCTAAAAAAAATTATAAAAATAAAACTTTAAAATATTATTATATCAATTGAAAAAGAAATTTTAAAATGAGACTATTGATTTTTTAGTTTGAACTGGGTATTTTTTGTGCGCAACTGAAGAGATTAATCACTCGAGCCGGATGGACCGCAAAGGGTGACGAGAATATTGATTATGATATTGAATAAATAACTATAATTTGTTTCAAAATATAAAATTATTATAATAAAAAATTATTTTTTTTAAAGCTAAAAAGTATCTCTTTAAAAGTTCTCTTTAGATCTCATATAATATTGAGTCAGCCCTCATGAGGGGGTTCAGTTCAGCTGCGCCCATGTTGACAACTTACAAGTTGTCTCCACCCTGGTTGTATATTTTGTTAGCATAGGTTAAAGGACTAGTTTTATTTTGGGTTAATTACCTATTACCCATGTAATATATGTCAAAGTTGCTTTACTCCTTTGTAAATTTTTTTATATTGTTTTACTCCCCTGTAATATAAGATTTTGTGTTTTACCCCCTTGACTCAAGTCAACCGCCTCAAAAAAATCGTTTTAATGAGGGTTTTAAATCGATTTTTAAAAAAACCGTCGCAAAATATAATTTTAGCGAGGGTTTTAAACCGCCACAAAACAAAACCGCCTCAAATTATATTATGGTTGACTTGAGTCAAGGGGGATAAAACACACAATCTTATATTACAGGGTGGTAAAGCAACAAAAAAAATTTATGTGAGGGTAAAGCAACTTCGGTATATTTTACAGGGGGTAAAATGTAATTAACCCTTTTATTTTTTCTCCAAAGTACAAATTAGTTTTAAAAAAAAGTTTTTTCAAAGGGTTTTTTAAAATTCTTTTTTTTGAGGAGAAATAAGCTCATATCATTTCTTCAATAATAATAGAGGAAATACAAGTGGGAGGATAATAATAATGAATGATGGAGCTAAACTGAGATAGAGACGCTCGAACAAGATTATAAGCAACTTTATTGGTTTATCTCCTAATAAACACTAAATTGTAGCTAGCATTTGAAGAGAGAATAATCCTACATGTAGTTAACAAAATTCCTAGTTCATTCTCATACATACAATCATTAATCAGAGCATTCACAACCTGTTGATGTTGACAGTCACTTTCAAATTGTACTCTCTCAAAGCCATACATTGTTGCAAGAGTGAGAGCATGCTTCAAAGTGGTGGCTTGTTAACATATTTATTTGTTCCTATTATTTATTTGAATATCTTTAATCATTCTTTAATCATTTATCTTTAATATTATCATTCGTCAACTTTCTAATCTCTATCTTTATATGTGCCGTTCTATATATGCTATAAATATTATATATATATATATATATATATATATTATTTGATTGAAATTCATTAAAGGTAGCTTTTCAAATTAGGAATCAAATTTATGCTTGCAATCAATAGTAATCAATTCACAAATTCAATAAATGTTTATAATCTTTAATATTTATCTTTAATCCTTATATTTTACTTTCTCCGTTCTAAGTTATAAGAATTTTTTTTTTATCATTATCTTTAATTTTTATCTTTATTTTTATCCTTATCCTTAATACCATAATTTGTCTAACTTTCGAATCTCTATTTTACATGTGGTGTTCTATGATCAGTTCGCCCCTCTCGAGAAAAGTGAAAAGAGAGAACTGATTTTGATTTTCCTATCCACTCATTTAATAGATCACCAAAAGAAGGCTTGGCCATTGAATCAAATTGCGTAAAATTTTAAAATTAAAATGTAGCCATTCATTTTATCACTCACATGAATAAATAATAATATCCTATAAAATATCTAGATATTTTTTGCCTTTATCTCACGTCGCCTCACTCGGTCTACGTGTTCCCTCTTAGACGAGCTGTAATTCGTTTTCGAACAATTTTTACGGAAACATAAAAACTAAACCGTAAACATTTTATATAAAATAATTAAAAATATTTTGAATAAATTATAAATCGATTAAAATTTTCCTTCTTAGCTTGAAAAAAATATAATGAAATCAAATTATATCACTACAATCAATATATAAAAGTCTCTATTTATATTTCGACATTCAATCATAATCCGTAAAATTTAGGGGAAACACTTAGTTAAAGCATAATTTTCATAAACCATATTTATTAGCATAAGAAGGTAGGGGTTTTACATAAAATTCAAATTAGATTATGAGGGTTTATTCCAATCATAGCAAATATGTTCAACATCATGATTTAGACAAGGTCCAGATTTTTTTATAGACCAATTGCAAATACTGCATCTATAATGATCTCTATCATATATGTATATATCGAACCAATGTAACTCATCCCTCCATTGAAAGGAACAAAAGAATAATATGCTTTTAAAAATATTATCATTAAATGCAAAACTATAAGTATCACCATAGTGAAGAACATGAACTCCAAGATCATCATCTTTTGATTTGCAATGAATAGTTAACTCTAAATTATCTTCTAAGGAGTTAACAATATTCACATGACGATAAGGAGTTCCATGAACATTATGCATTGACAGGAATATCAACACACCTATCAGAAACAATTTTTGGGTGAAAAACAACATTACACCTTCAATTTTTATTTGGAAGTGAATAATTTTTGTCATATGAAAGTTACAACAGAAACATATATTTATAGATTTTTAGAAAAGAAAATAAATATTAAAAAACAGAGTTTGAATACATTAATATATTTGATATCTTTTATTAAATATACTTATATAGTATAATAATAATAACATTTACTCTCAAATAATAATAATAATAATAATAATAATAATAATAGTATTTGAAAAGAAAATTAATGATTATTATAAAAACTTAGATATTTAAATACATTTTAGAATAATATATTAATGCTTGAGTGGAGCAAATATTGACTAATGGTATTAAAATAATTAAATCAAAAGGATCTAATGATTGTTTTTGCTCAAAGAGATCAGTTTTTTAAAATGATTTTATTAAGAGTTAAATATGTCTTTTGGCGCTATAAGTATTTCAAATTTTGAATATTAGTCTACTCTTAAGTCTTTTTTGAAACTTTTTTGTCCTTATTTTTAAATTAAATCATGTATATCCCTTAAAATAATTATAATAATACTTATTTAATATATTTTTTTTAGCATTATAATGTTTGGAGAAAATATTTAATATATTTTAATTATTTAATCAAGTTGAAATGTTTGGAATTAATTTTATTATCGTAGAATGAGATGAATATTTAATATATTTTAATTATTTAATCAAGTAAAAGTCATTACTAGAATTCTCGCATTTAGAGCATGATTTAGTGATCAAAATATTTAGTCACTATAGGCCGAATTAGAGACCAAAAATTTGAATTTAAAATAAAAATATTTTGGTCATTAAATTGTTCACAACTACTAACAATCAACTTAGAGACAAATTTGTTTTCTGTCAATTAAAAATAAAAAATAGTTTAGTAGGTAAATCGGTCACTAACACTACTAGAAATTTGACATTTAGAGATGATTTTAAAAACCAAAATTTATTAGTAACTTTAGAGACCAAATTAGATACCGAAATTTTAAACTTTAAAGTAAAATTTGTTTACACGCACACACAATTGGTGGAGTCGGAGTTTAAATCTCGATCATGACATTTGACCTAAACAATTTTACATTTTTATCAAATGAGTTACAATTTATGGACATAAATGTGCTAGTATTTTATTAATGATTCATATAAAATTGCAAAACATTAAATATATTTCAAGAAATAACATTATAATAATACTTGATATTTTTTAACATTATTATGCTTGGAGAAAATATTTAATAAATTTTAATTATATAATCAAGTAGAAGTAGAATTAATTGTAGTATTCTATAATGAGGGAGCGGTCAAGTCAAAAAATTTGGGTTAGTGGTCAAGTCAAAATTGTTGACTTAAATCATATTACTAGTTTTTTTCTCAAGTAATCTCGTCCTTACCAATTAAGTTAAAATTGGTCAAAATTTGTCTAAGTAGTATACTTTCTCCGTGTCAACATATAAGATAAAAATAATCAAAGAAGAATGATGTATTTGTTTAAATATTTTGACTAAATTCATATATTTCCTTCAATTTTTTTAACTATCATTTGAAATACGTGTGCACTATTTATTTAACTGACTTTATGATAGACACACACACACACAATTGGAGGAGTCGGAGTTTAAATCTCGATCATGACATTTGACCTAAACAATTTTACATTTTTATCAAATGAGTTACAATTTATGAACATAAATGTGCTAGTATTTTATTAATGATTCATATAAAATTGCAAAACATTAAATATATTTGAAGAAATAATTGATTTTTTTTAACATTATAATGCTTAATATATTTTAATCATTTAATCAAGTAGAAGTATAATTAATTGTAGTATTATAAGTATAATGAGGTGAGCGGTCAAGTCAAAATTGTTAAGTTAGTGGTCAAGTCAAAGTTGTTGACTTAAATCAGATTGGTTTTTTTTTTCTTAATTAATCTCGTTACCAATTAAGTCAAAATTTATCAAAGTATACTTTCTCGGTGTCAACATATAAGATAAAAATAATCAAAGTACAACGATGTATATTTGTTTAATTAAATATTTGGACTAAATCCATATACTTCCTCCGGTCTTTTTAACTATTGTTTGAGATACGTACGCACTATTTATTTAATTGATTTTGACAATATATTTTGTTTTGATCAGGACCAAATATACATTTTTATAATGTTTTATATTATATGATAAAAGATATTAATCGTCAAAAGTATGCATTAATATATATGCAGTAATCAATTATGATAGTTATTTAGAAACGGATGGAGTATATTATTTGATCAATTTTTTCTTATACTTTAGGACGGAAAGAGTAAAAAACTACGGGTCTAAAAATTTGCTATTATTTTAGCAAAAACACTTAATTAGTAGCATAATTTCCATATACCACATTTATTAGGATAAGACGGTAGGGATTCCACAAAAATTTCAAATTTAGATTATGAGGGTTTATTCCAATCATAGCAAATATGTTCAACACCAAGATTTAGACATGGTCCAGATTTCTTTATAGACCAATTGCAAGTGCCGCATCTTTGATCATCTCTATCATATATGTATATATCGAACCAACGAAACTCACCACTCCATTGAAAGGAACAAAAAAATAATGTGTCTCCAAAAATATTATCGTTAAATGCAAAATCATAAGTATCACCATAATGAAGAACATGAACTCCAAGATCATCATCTCTTGATTTGCAATGAATAGTTAACTCTAAATTACTATCTAAAGAGTTAATAATATTAACGTGATGATGGCCTCCATAAACATTGTGCATTAACATCAACGCACATATCAGAAACAATTTTTGGGTGAACAACCTCATTACACCTTCAATTTACTTTTGGAAGTGGATATATATAAAAAAATTTATATGAAGGTTACAACAGAAACATATATTTATAGATTTTTTGGAAAGAAAAAAGTATTAAAAATCAAAGTTTAAATATATTAATATATTTGATATCTTTTAGTAAATAAAATATTTTAATAGTATAATAATAATATTTGAAGAGAAAATTAATGATTATTACAAAAACTAATATATTTAAATACATTTTAAAATAATATATTAATGCTTGAGTACAGAGCAATTATTGACTAATGATATTAAAATAATTAAATTAAAGAGATCTAATTTTATTTTATTTTACTAAAAGCAACATTTATTTATTCAAATTGATAAAATATATTGAATAATACAAATTCAAAATTAGTAAAAAAGTGAAAATGATGTATATGCGAACGAACTCAACATTCACGTTAATAGCATACAACAACAAAATGTCTACATATGTGACAAGATCTAAATATACGATGAACTTGAAGTGTCCAGAGTACCCATGACTCTGAATTTGTAACATTGAAGACGTCAATATCATTGATTGAATATGAACTTGATCGAATCTAATATGTCAATCTAATTCGAACAAACGCCGCACAAAGACATACAGGAAAACAAATGATCGCACCAAGACAACATAGAACAAAACATCACACTATATGACGACGAAATCACAAAAAAAAAATGTGAAAATCACTTATTTAGATAAGCGATATTCACTTATATTTTGTTTTTTAAAAGAAAAACAATTTAGAGGGGTGAATACAAGCCAAAAATTGACTCTAATCCACCCCTCTTGAATGGATGATGAAGAAGAAGAATATTCAGGGTTAATTATATTTTTTGTCGCTATAAATATTATTGTGATCGAATGTTATTAAAAATGTTACTTGAGTCAAAATTATTGTGATCGAGTGTTATTAAAAACGGTTGACACCAAATATTTACACCTCTTAATAACATTTTTTTTTATACAAAAGAGAAAAGCCAAGGAGGCCAACCCCTAAGAACACAATAATAAAAAGAGAAAGAGAGAGATACAAAGGAGGGGAAAACAAATAAACCTTCTCCAAGGTTAAACAAACTTAATAACATTTTAATCGATATAAATTTTATAAAATTCAACATTGGATTGAAAGTTTATATCATATAGATCATTTTTGTAAAATTTTAAACAATATATAAAATCATTTAATATGTTATTGAGATATATATACATCTAAATTAACGATTTGTCCATTTTATAAACGTCGTTAATCTTTATACGTCTCAATAATCAATCAAATGATTTTAGATTTTGTTAAAATTAAAAAAAAAGTATTTATATGATATAAAATTTTAATCCTACAGTGAATTTTATAAAATATATATTGGTTAATTAAAATGTTATTGAGAGATGTAACATTTAATGTCAAAATATAATGGTTAAAATTGAACATTTACTTAAACTCAATGTACATGGTTAAATTTTCACGAAAGATAAAAGCTCATTCCTTTCACGGCTCACCTGTTAAATTTCTAATACCACGTGCATCATTCCTTTCTTTTTGCTTTTTCTATGTGTCATCCTCCCTTCTTACTGAACCATCTTCTGCTAAAAATTATTCTTAACTCTAAAAAATAAAAAGTTATTTTAAAATGTAGGATCAATGAAATATATACTTTATGATTGTAAACAAACGGAAAATAACTTTAGATATTTTTAAAAATATCTCTAAAATAAAACTCTAAAATATTTCAAAATACTTTTTTTTAAAGCTCAAACAAACGCGCACCCCACAATATATAGTCCAAATTAAAAGTGTTATTTTAAAAACCACATATGTCTTTCCACACTCTATCTCCAACTATATTCACCTTCTTTTCTTTTTCTTTTTTGACTAATACCTTCTTCTTTTCTTAAATATTGTACAAAATAGTGTATCAATATTCAAAATATTCAAACACAAATTTATTTGATATTTCTATGTTCATTTGTGCATGCGTTCTCTTTAATTTGCGCCCCTCACCTTCGAGTTCTCTCCCACTAATTTGATATTTTCATCCATTCGAAATAAAAAAGTATTAAGATAGATAAAATATTGGATACTGAGATACTCAATATATACCACAAGTACAATATTTATTATATTTATGATTATGATATAAAAAGTATTACATTAATAATTGCTTATTCCAAGTGTAGCAAGCACGCTTTGAAGATAGATTGAGACATGGTCCTAATTTTGCTATAGCCCAATTACAAGCAAAACATCTATAAGTATCTCTACTTGCTATGTATATATCAAAGTAATAAAGCTCATTATTCCATTGAAAGGAACAGTAAAATTGTGTCTCGCCAATAAATCTATTTTTAAATAAAAAACTATAAGTATCACCATGATGGAGGAGATGAACTCCAAGATCATCATCTGCAGATTTACAATGAACAGTTAAGTCCAAATTATCTTCCAAAGAGTTAACAATATCCACACTTCGAGAGGCCACTCCAAGCATATTGAACATTGAAAGCAACATCAACACACATACACATAGCATGAACAATTTTTGAATCAATTGAGACATTATGCCTTCTATTAATCTTATTTTTATTTGAACTTTTGTTATATGATGGTTATACAATAATTGTCAAAAGAAAGGGCATATATTTATAGGTGTTTAGGAAAGAATAAAACAAATATAAAAACTTGTATTTATTATTGTCATTTATTAAATATACTACTACATACCTTCATTCCTTATTATATCAGATAAATTATTTTTTAGATTCATTTAATAATCAATGTATCTGGTCCGTATTATAAACTAGATATATTAATTATTCAATGAATTTAAAAAATTAATTTTCTCTTATAATAAAGAACGGAGATAGTATTTCATAAAAAAGTTAATATATAATTAATGTCATTAAATGTATTATTAATCTTTTTTTAATTGAACAACTTTTTAATTATATCAAGTTTGACTTAGTCTTTAAATATATGTAATAAAAAAAAGTCTTTAAATATCTAATGTGTATATACTCCCTTTGTCTCAAATTATAAGGGAAAAAATCACACTTATTAAAAAAATCAAATCATGAGAATTTGAAGTATGATTTTGTGAGATTTTTCTTGAAATGAGTTGCATAGAAAAATGCAAAAGCAAACTTTATTGGTTGTTGGGTATTGAGAAAATAAGAGGAAAAAAATTAAAATCAATTTGTATTTAATTTTATGAGAATAAGTAACAGTAATGCTTAATAAAGATAAATTTTTGGTTTTTCCCCTTATAATTTAGGACAAATAATAATTTTTTTCCTTTATAATTTGAGACGAAGAAAGTATATAAGTTTGCTTATTTACACTCACTTAAAAATATGACGGTGTTTCTACCAAACAAAAAAATATGAAGGTGTAAATTACCAATGCACACTTTTTAAGTTTGACCAAAAAACTATTCATTGTTATTCTTTAAAAGAGAAATGGTAGGAACACACTCTCTAACACACTTTTTTAACACACTCCAATTAAAATTTGCCAAATCACCCATTTTCCTTATTTATTTATTGATAAAAAAAGATTTAAAATAAAAGGAGAAATAGAGAGATGTGGCAAATTTTAATTGGAGTGTGTTGAAAAAGTGTGTTAGAGAGTGTGTTCTTAGCATTTCATTAGTCAAGTGAATGTTAGTTTCATCAAATTATTTAGCACCCACTTATCTTTTTATTTTTTGTTGTTTCTTGGGTTTTCTATTCCAACTAGGGCTTCATTTATTATTTTTATTTTATTTTTAACAATTAGGAATTGTCTTTTTGTCTTAGTGAACTTTGCTCAGTTGTTGACAGAGACATCACATGTTATAATAAAAGTCGAGATTCAAACCCAGATACCCAACTTTTTCAAGAGGAGATTCTCCTGTTGAAAATTTCTCCAGCGTTTTCATGACCGTTCAATATTTTTATGTGTGGTTTAAATAATAAGAAGATTAATTGATTGACAATATTAACGCAGTGGACATCCTCCCTTAATACTTTTACGGGACACAATCTTAATCTTATTTAAGATAGCGTGTAAGAGGTTTAGTCTCGTCAAAAAAAGAAAAGAACGAAGACAAACTTCAGTCTTTAACACTTCAATGATTTATTATAGTAGTATTGTTTTTTCTACAATACATTTAATGCCTGTTTTTTTATAACAAACCTTTAATGATTTTAAGTCTGACAATAAAATTAAAAGAAATTAAAACATATTATGTTCATAGTCAACCAGAACGAACGTATAGTATTTAAATATATGATAGAAATAGGTTAATATTAAAATGTGTGACAAAAGTATAGTATTATTAAACATGACAATATAAAATTAAACAATAACATTTGGAGAAATGTGCATACAATTACATAAATAATACATAAATAATACCTATTATGAGTTCTAATTATGCTATTGGCAAACACATTACACTAATATTCTATTTGAATAACATACATGAAAGGCTTAATTACTCTTTTGTCCCTTAATTTACTTTTTAGTTTCATTTTGATTTCTTAAGTATTAAAAGTTTTGTTTTGGTCCCTTAAGTTATTTGTTAATTTCATTTTCTTCCTTTAACTATTAAAAATTTCATTTTGATCCATTAACTTATTTGTTAGTTTTGTCAACCACTTTGGTCCTTCATTTCAAAGGACCAAAATGAAAACAATAAAATAGTGTAGCTTGTTGTCCGATTACCTTCTATTCATATATAATTAAATTATATATATATATATATAATTTAATTATATATGAATAGAAGGTAATCGGACAACAAGCTACGTCGCTACACCTTTTTGGATTGCAAAATACATCCATAGACTTAGGAGAAACAATGTTGTCAAGCATGACCTTTTGAACTCTATTTAAAAGATCCACAGCCTTTGGTGCTATAGAAAGCCAAAAGTGTCAAATGCAAATGGTATAAAAGCATGTTGATTATCCGAACATGCTTTTTCATGTTTAGCAACTTAAGCAACTTATAGGCAACAATACTAAATACATATAGCCAATTGGAATTGGACATAAGGTTTATCGAAAGAACATTTAATTATCTCTCACTTTATATATAGTCAATATATAACACTTGAAGTTAAACATCATTGAAACATCAATTAACCGAGAAAACATATAACCAATATGAAATGACATTTAAATATAAATTGAATATTAACATCATCAACCAAATAATCATCATATCTAAATAGCAAATTGACTTAAAGATTGTTGACACAGTATGTAACCACTTTATCAAATTCAATCAAGTCAAAATTTCACCGTCAATAGCAATTTCACTTAGGTATTTTATAGGCAACATATCAATTGACTAAATAAAAATAGTCAATTGGAATTGGATAAAGGGTCGTCGGGGCAACCTGTAACCACCTTATCAAAATCTCAAAACAACAACTAAACTTATAGGGTCATCTAATCAACATTCAATCAACTCAAGAGAAATGCTAAGAACACACTTTCTAACACACATTTTCAACACACTCCAATTAAAATTTGCCACATCACCCCACTTTTCCTTTTATTTTCATTCTTTTTTATTAATAAATAAATAAGGAAAAATGGTGATGTGACAAATTTTAATTGAAGTGTGTTAAAAAAATGTTAGAGAGTGTGTTCCTAGCATTTCTCATCAACTCAAAATTTCATCGTTAAGAGAAAATTAACTTAAACATCTTATAGGCAACATTCAATCAACCAAAAATATCATCGTCAATAGCAATTTAACTTAAGATAATTATAAGCAACATCAACATATCAATTGACTAAATATATAAAGTCAATTGGAATTGATCATAAGGGTCGTCGAGGCAACATGTAGACACCATCTCAAAATAACAACTAGACTAATAGGATCATCGAGCCACCATTCAATCAACTCAAAATTTCATTGTCAATAGCAATTTAACATAAACATCTTATAGACAACATATTAATTGACTAAATAAATATAGTCAATTGAAATTGGACATATGGTTCATCGAGACAATATTTAACTATCTCTCAGTTTATATAGTCAATAACATTTAAATTTAAACATTATCGAGACAACGATTAACCGAGAAAACAAACAACCAATATAAAATTGACATATAGCCGAAATAAATTGGATACTAATGCCATCAAGCATATAATCATCGTGCCAAAATAGCAATTTTATTTATAGATCGTTGAGGCAAAATGTAACCACCTTCTCAAAATAACAACTCGACTTATAGGATCATCGAGACAACATTCAATCAAGTGAAAATTTCATCATCAATAGTAATTTAACTTAGAAAACTTATATGTAACATATAAATAGACTAAATAAATATAATCAATTAGAATTCGATAAAGGGTCGTCGAGACAACATGTAACAACCTTCTCAAAATAAAAAGACTTATAGGGTCATCGAGGCAACATTCAATAACTCAAAATTTGTTTGTCAATAACAATTTAACATAGGCAACATATCAATTGACTAAATAGATATAGTCAATTAGAATTCAATAAAGGGTCGTTGAGCTAACATTTAACCACTTTTTAAAAATAGGAACTAGACTTATAGGGTCATCGAGGCATATTC
Organism: Trifolium dubium; assembly: GCA_951804385.1. Taxonomy (NCBI): domain Eukaryota; kingdom Viridiplantae; phylum Streptophyta; class Magnoliopsida; order Fabales; family Fabaceae; genus Trifolium; species Trifolium dubium. The sequence goes on from OX638070.1 coordinate 12,131,108, forward strand.
AATCAACTCAAAATTTGTTCATAAATATTAATTTAACTTACGCATCCTATAGACAAGATATCAATTCACAAAATAAATTTAGTCTATTGGAATTGGATAATGGGTCGTCGAAGCAACATGTAACCACCTTCGCAAAAGAGAAACTAGACTTATAGGGTCATCGAGGTAACATTCAATCAACTCAAAATTTGTTTGTCAATAGCAATTTAATTTGACAACTTATAGGCAACATAACAATTGACTAAATAGATATAGTCAATTAGAATTTGATAAAGGATCGTCAAGCTAACATGTAACCACCTTCTCAAAATAGCAACAAAACTTATATCAAAGTATATTCAATCAACTCAAAATTTGTTCATGAGTAGCAATTTAACTTGGGCAATTTATAGGCAACATATCAATTGACTAAATAGATACAGTCAATTAGAATTCGATAAAAGTTTTTCGAAACAACATGTAACCACCTTCTAAAAATAGAAACTAGACTTCTAAGGTCATCGAGGAACCATTCAATCAACTCAAAATTTGTTTGTAAATAGCAATTTAACTTAGACAACTTATAGGCAACATATCAATTGACTAAATAAATATAGTTAATTAGAATTTTATAATGGTTTGTCGAGACAACATGTAACCACCTTCGCAAAACAACAACTAAATTTATAAGATCATCTAGGCAACAATAAATCAATTCAAAATTTCATCGTCAGTAACAATTTAACTTAAGCAACTTATAGACAACATATCAATTGACTAAATATTTGTAGGCAATTGTAATTGGACATAAGGTCTATCAAAGAACATTTAATCATCTCTCATTTTATTAAAGACCACATTCAATCAACTCAAAATTTCATAGTTAAGAGAAAACTAACTTAAGCATCTTATAGGAAACATATATATCTATTGACTAAATAAGTATAGACAATTGAAATTAGACATAAGGGTCATCGAGACAACATGTAACCACCATTTTAAAATAGCAACTAAACTTATAGAGTTATCGAGACAACATTCAATCAACCAAAAATATCATCGTCAATAGCAATTTAACTTAAGATTATTATAAGCAACATCATCATACTAATTAACTAAATAATATAAAGTCAATTGGAATTGAAGATAAGGGTCGTCGAGTCAACATGTAGACACCATCTCAAAATAACAACGTGACTCATAGAATCATCGAGCCACCATTCAATCAACTTAAAATTTTATTGTTAACAACAATTTAACATAAGCATCTTATAGACAACATAAATATTGACTTAATAAATATAGTCAATCAAAATTGGACATAAGGTTCATCGAGGCAATATTTAATTATCTCTCAGTTTATATAGTCAACAACATTTAAAGTTAAACATCATTGAGCCAACGATTAATCGAGAAAACAAACAACCAATATAAAATGGATACTAACGTCATCAACCATATAATCATCGTGTCAAAATAGCAATTTTACTTATAGATCGTTGAGGTAACATGTAACCACATCCAGACAACATTCAATCAAGTCAAAATTTCATCATCAATAGCAATTTAACTTAGAAAACTTATATGCAACATATCAATTGACTATAAATAAATATAATCAATTAAAATTTGATAAAGAAATGTCGAGACAACATGTAACCACCTTCTCAAAATAGCAACAATACTTATAGGGTTATCGAGACAACATCCAATCAACTCAAAAATTTGTTTGTTAATAGCAATTTAACATAGACAACTTATAGACAACATATCAATTTACTAAATAGATATAGTCAATTAGAATTTAATAAAGGGTCGTTGAGCTAACATTTAACCACTTTTTAAAAATAAGAACTAGACTTATAGGGTCATCGAGGCATATTCAATCAACTCAAAATTTGTTCGTAAATAGCAATTTAACTTAGGCATCTTATAAGCAAGATATCAATTGACAAAATAAATTTAGTCAATTGGAATTGGATAAGGGGTCGTCGAAGCAACATGTAACCGCCTTCTCAAAATAGCAACTAGACTTATACGGTCATCAAACCAACATTCAATCAACTCAAAATTTGTTTGTCAATAATAATTTATTTTAGGCAACTTAAAGGCAACATATCAATTGACTAAATAGATATAGTCAATTAGAATTCGATTAAGGATCGTCGATCCAACATGTAGCCATCTTCTCAAAATAGCAACAAGACTTATAGGGTCATCGAGACAACATTCAATCAACTTTTGGGATTTGTGGCCCGAATCCAACCGAACCCGAATCGTGCACAACCCTAATCGAGTCAACATTCAATCAATTCAAAATTTGTTCGTCAATAGCAATTTAACTTAAGCAACTTATATGCAACATATCAATTGACTAAATAAATATAATCAATTAGAATTTGATTAAGGGTCATCGAGACAACATGTAACCACCTTCTCAAAATAGCAACAAGACTTATAGAGTCAGACAACATTCCATCAACTCAAAATTTATTTGTCAATAGCAATTTAACATATGCAACTTATAGGCAACTTATCATTTCACTAAACACATATAGTCAATTAGATTTCGAGAAAGGGTCGTCGAGAAAACATGTAAACACCTTCTCAAAATAGCAACTAGACTTATAAGGTCGTCGAGGCAACATTCAATCAACTTAAAATTTATTCGTCAATAACAATTTAATTTAGGCAGTTTAAAGCCAACATATCAATTGACTAAACAAATATAGTCAATTAGATTTCGATAATAATTGACTAAATAAATATAATCAATTGAAATTGGACATAAGATTCATCGAGGCAAAATTGAATTATCTCTAAATTTATATTGTCAATAACATTTAAAGTTAAACGTCATCGAGACAATGATTAACCGAGAAAACAAACAACCAATACAAAATGGACATATAACCAAAATATGGGTTGTCCAGGCAACATATAACAACTTTCTCAAAATAGCAACTAGAGTTATAGGGTCATCGAGACAACATTCAATCAACTCAAAATTTTTCGTCAATAGCAATTTAACTTACGCAACTTATATGCAACATATCAATTGACTAAATAAATATAATCAATTACAATTCAATAAAGGGTCGTCGGGACAACATGTAACCACCTTTTCAAAATAGCAACAAGACTTATAGAGTCAACGAGACAACATTCAATCAACTCAAAATTTGTTCGTCAATAGCAATTTAACTTAGGCATCTTATGTCCAACATATCAATTGACGAAATAAACATAGCTAAATGGAATTTGAAATAAGGGTCGTTTATGCAACATGTAACACCTTCTCAAAATAGCAACTAGACTTATACGGGCATCGATGCAACATTCAATCAACTTAAATTTATTTGTCAATAGCAATTTAACTTAGGCAAATTATAGACAACATTTTAATTGACTAAATATAAAATTCGATAAAGGGTCGTCGACGCAACATGTAGCCACCTTCTAAAAATATATATAGGGTCATCGAGGCAACATTCAATCAACTCAAAATTTGTTCGTCAATAGCAATTTAACCTAGACAACGTATTGGCAACATTTAAATTGATAAATAGATATAGTCAATTAAAATTCCATAAAGGGTCGTCGACGCAACATGTAGCCACCTTCTAAAAATATATATAGAGTCATCGAGGCAACATTCAATCAACTCAAAATTTGTTCTTCAATAGCAATTTAACTTAGGCATCTTATAGGCAACATATCAATTGACGAAATAAATATAGCTAATTAGAATTGGAAGTAACGGGCGTCGAGGCAACATGTAATCGACTCAAAATTTGTTGGTCAATAGCAATTTAACTAAGACAATTTTTTATTTGGCTAAATAGATATAGTCAATTAGAATTCGATAAAGGGTCATCGACGCAACATGTAGCCACCTTCTAAAAATATTTATTGTGTCATTAATACAACATTCAATCAACTCAAAATTTGTTCGTCAATAGCAATTTGACTTAGGCATCTTATGTCCAACATATCAATTGACGAAATAAACATAGCCAAGTGGAATTGGAAATAAGAGTCATTTATGCAACATGTAACACCTTCTCAAAATAGCAACTAAACTTATACGGACATCGATGCAACATTCAATCAACTTAAATTTATTCGTCAATATCAATTTAACCTAGGCAACTTATAGGCAGCATTTTAATTGACTACATAGATATAGTCAATTAGAATCAGATAAAGGGTCGTCGACGCAACATGCAGCCACCTTCTAAAAATATATAGAGTCATCGAGGCAACATTCAATCAACTCAAAATTTGTTTGTCAATAGCAATTTAACTTAGCCATCTTATAGGCAACATATCAACTGACAAAATAAGTATAACCAGTTTGAATTGAAAATAAGGGTCGTCGAGGCAACATGTAGCCACCTTCTCAAAATATTTATACGGTAATCGAATCAACATTCAATCAACTCAAAATTTGTTCATCAATAGCAATTAAATTTTGGCAACTTATAGACAACATATCAATTGACTAAAAAATATAGTCAATTAGTTTTCGATAATAATTGACTAAGTAAATATAATCAATTGAAATTGGACATAAGATTCATCAAGGCAATATTGAATTATATCTCAATTTATATAGTCTATAAAATTTAAAGTTAAACGTCATCGAAACAACGATTAACCGAGAAAACAAACAACCAATATAAAATGGATATATAACAAAAATATGGGTCGTCGAGGCAACATGTAACTACTTTTCCAAAATAGCAACTAGACTTATTGGGTCATCGAATCAACATTCAATCAATTCAAAATTTGTTCGTCAATAACAATTTAATTTAAGGAACTTATATGCAACATATCAATTGACTAAATAAATATAATCAATTAGAATTCGATAAAAGGTCATCGATACAAAATGTAACCACCTTCTCAAAATAGCAACAAGACTTATAGTCATCAAGACAACATTCAATCAACTCAAAATTTATTTGTCAATAGCAATTTAACATAGGCAACTTATAGGCAACATATCAATTGCCTAAAAAGAAATAGTCAATAAAAATTCGATAAAGGGTCGTTGAAGCAACATGTAATCACCTTCTCAAAAGAACAACTAGACATATAGGATCATCGAGGCAACATTCAATCAACTCAAAATATGTTCGGCAGTAGCAATTTAATTTAGACAACTTATAAGTAACATATCAATTGACTAAACAGATATAGTCAATTAGATTTCAATAAAAGGTCGGCGATGCAATATGTAAGCACCTTCTCCAAATAGCAACTAGACTTATAACTCATCGAGGCAACATTCAATAAACTTAAAATTTATTCTTCAATAGAAATTTAACTTAGACAACTTATAGACAACATTTTAATTGACTAAATAGATATAGTTAATTAGAATTCGATAAAGGGTCTTCGACAACATGTAGCCACCTTCTCAAAATATTTATAGGGTCATCGAGGCAACATTCAATCAACTCAAAATTTGTTCGTCAATAGAAATTTAACTTAGGCATCTTATGTCCAACATATCAATTGACGAAATAAACATAGCTAAATGGAATTCGAAATAAAGGTCGTTTATGCAACATGTAACACCTTCTCAAAATAGCAACAAAACTTAACTTAGGGAACATTATAGGCAACATTTTAATTGACTAAATAGATATAGTCAATTAAAATTCGATAAAGAGTCGTCGACGCAACATGTAGCCACCTTCTCAAAATAGCAACAAAACTTATAGGGTCATCGAGCCAACATTCAATCAACTCAAAATTTGTTTGTCAATAGCAATTTAACTTGGGCATCATATAGGCAACATATTAATTGACGAAATAATTATAGCCAATTGAAATTGGAAATAACAGACGTCGAGGAAACATGTAACCATCTTCTAAGAATAGCAACAAGACTTATAGGGTCATCGAGACAACATTTAATCAACTCAAATTTTTTTGTCTATAGCAATTTAATACAGGCAACTTATAGGCAATCATTTAATTGACTAAATAGATACAGTAAATTAGAATTCGATAAAGGGTTGTCGACACAACATGTAGCCACCTTCTAAAAATATTTCTAGTGTCATTGAGGCAATATTCAATCAACTCAAAATTAGTTCTTCAATAGCAATTTAATTTAAGCAACTTATATGCAACATATCAATTGACTAAATCAACATAGTCAAGTGGATTTGGAAATAAGGGTCATTTATGCAACATGTAACACCTCCTAAAAATAGCAACTAGACTTATACGGACATCGATGCCACATTCAATCAACTTAAATTTATTCGTCAATAACAATTTAACTAAGACAACTTATAGGCAACATTTGAATTGACTAAATAGATATAGTCAATTAGAATTCGATAAAGGGTCGTCGACGCTGCATGTAGCCACCTTCTTAAAATCTATATAGGGTCATCGAGGCAACATTCAATCAACTCAAAATTTGTTCGTCAATAGCAATTTAACTTAGGCATCTTATAGGCAACATATCAATTGACGAAATAAGTATAGCCAATTGGAATTGGAAATAACAGTCGTCGAGGCAACATGTAACCACCTTCTCAAAATAGCAACAAGACTTATAGGGTCAATAGGGCAACCTTCAATCAACTCAAAATTTGTTTGTCAATAGCAATTTAATTTAGGCAACTTATAGACAACTTTTTAATTGACTAAATAGATATAATAAATTATAATTCGACAAAGGTTTGTCGATGCAACATGTAGCCACCGTCTAAAAATATATATAGGGTCATCGAGGCAACATTCAATCAACCAAAATTTGTTCGCCAATAGCAATTTAACTTAGGCATCTTATAGGCAACATATCAATTGACGAAATAAGTATAGCCATTTGGAATTAGAAATAAGTGTTGTCAAAGCAACATGTTACCAATTTCTCAAAATAGAAACTAGACTTGTAGGATGATCGAGGCAACATTCAACAAACTCAAAATGTCATCGTCAATGGCAATTTAACTTAAGTATGTTATAGGCAACATTTTAATTAACGAAATAAATAGTCAATTGGAATAATAGTCTTGAGGCAACATGTAACCACATTCACATAATAGCAACTAGACTTATAGGGTCATCAAGGCAACATTCATTAAACTCAAAATTTCATCGCCAATAGTTATTTAACTTAGGCAGCTTAAAGGCAACATATTAATTGACAAAATAAGTATAGCCAATTGAATTTGAACATAAGGGTCATCGAGACAACATTTAATTATCTCAGTTTATATAGTCAATATTTAATCACCATCTCAAATAGCAACTAGACTAATAGAGTCCTAAAAATAGCATTTCCAAAATCTATATGCTCAATATCACTGGTCAAATGAAATGAGGCACTAGAATTAGTACATGAAATGAGGCACTAGAATTAGTATACTGATTACTAAGAGTGGGAGCAAACATAGGAGGAGAGCATAGAGGGCACACAATAGGTGTAGGACGATTCCAAGTATTAGGTTAAGGAAATCAGGTTGGGTAAGCACCATAAGAGTAAGTAGTACCATAGTTGGGAAGAAGTGGGTGTTGAGCATTTAGAGGTGACGTAGGATGTAGTGCTTGAAATTAGTGATTGAAACAATGCCAACACAAGATACCAGTATAATCAAATTGACTTGACATTAAATCATGGAATTACGACCACCTCTAGCATCGCAAAATGTATTGTAATCGAGTTTAGTAGCTAGATGCGGCGTAGCATCAGAGAATTATGCACTAGTGCCGAAAGTAGTAGCCAGAGCTTGTGAAGTACATCCACGAGTTAAATTCAAAGAAAACTTGTTTCTTTTATTGTTCAAGACATAATTCATGAGGGAGTATTAGAACTTCAACTTTATCTAGATCCATTATACCTAACTTGCTCACAATAACATAAACCATCGGAGCACAAATTTGCTTTTCAAAATAAGCAAATACTTGATCCCTGGGCTCGAACGAAAATGACCTACCAAGCACACTAGAAACGACTTCACTCGATAACGTGGATTGAAGCCACGAGAGAAGCATACCATTGTGTGACCACCACATCGCATACGCAGGGTTGATCATACTGGCAACACGCGGAGAATCGTTAAGGAACTGCGGCGGAATCTTCAGACAAACGGCAAACTAAGTCAAGATATGAGCATTGATATACAACTCAATCTCTTGTCTCCAAAGGTAGAAATTGTCTTCGTTAAGTTTCTCAAAGAACTTCAAAGAGAACAAAAATTGATGAGAATCAGATGACACTTCCAAGGAAGAAGAAAAAGGAACAAAACCGATGGCCCCGGGAGAAGGTGGTGGAGGAACAGAATCCACCATGGATCAGAACGAGAAAATTTGATACCAAGTTAAAGAACTAGAGAGAGTATTGAACTTAAATCTTTTGTATTCATCATTTGTGATTCAAGTTCGTTAAAAACAGTTACACAATAACTCTTATATACTAAGAATCTGACCTGCAGTAGCCAGTGAAAACCTTGGCTATGACTGACAAATGTACACTTGCAGTCATATCTGTTGTAACTGATTGAGTTAGTTACATTGGTATTGGTAGCACTAGTTTAAAGTTATGCTAACTAAGGTGCAGTATTGCACATAAACATATATCTCTAATAGTCTCCAAGTGATAGTTTTGGGATGGAATCAAAGAAATAAATCATACATCAGAAAACCCAGAGCTCAAATTTTCGCATAGCATAGTAAATGCCACACACACAAAAATAAAATAAAAAAGCAAGTCATTAATGAGTTATAACAGGAGTAGTACCTTGATAAGTATCAACCATGCGTAGTAAAAATAAGCTTTGTTACCAAAAAGCGCACCTTGAAAAGCTCCATATGCTTTTATCTTCTCAAGAACAAGTGTCGGGGTAATGCTCCATGAATGTCTTAACCATCTTTTCAATCTAAATAAACAAGCAATGTAATTATGATTGGTATCACATGAATGTTATGGAAACAAGGAACAAGATAACAGCATTTTTATCGCACATACCATTTCATGCCCACTAACTCTCAATATCTCATTAATACAAGTTTATGCCGCCTTGCGAACATTAGAGGATTTATCCTACAAAGAAGACATCACAAATTTAAATCCATGTAAACTATGAAAAGCAAGTCATTAATGAGTTATAACAAGAGTAGTACCTTGATAAGTATCAACCATGCGTAGTTAAAATAAGCTTTGTTACCAAAGAGCGCACCTTGAAAAGCTCCATATGCTTTTAACTTCTCAAGAACAAGTGTCGGTAATGGTCCATGAATGTCTAACCATCTTTTCAATCTAAATAAACAATTATGATTGGTATCACATGAATGTAATGGAAACAAGGTACAAGATACCAGCATTTTTATCGCACATACCATTCATGCCCACTAACTCTCAATATCTCATTAATACAAGTCTATGCCGCCTTGCAAACATTAGAGGATTTATCCTACAAAGGAGATCACAAATTTAAATCCATGTAAACTATGAATTAGAAACCCTTCTATGTCAGTATCCAGCATATTATATCAATATTGCCACGTCCAATCAATACAAGTGTCACACCAGATTCGTCCATTGTATATTCTATTGATAGAACATAATCAAAAATACATAAGGTAAATACAACTTACAACATGAGGAAGCAAAACCTATATACCTTATGTTTAAATCAAAACTTTGAATAGAAATGCATGTCTTATTGTCTTATGATAAGAAATGCATATAATCTAATCTAATTAACATAAGCAAAACTTAACCTTCTTAAATGCAAAAAAAGGTTAAAATAACCAAAGCGGTAAACAAAATTAATATCAAACCTTGAGGTGAAAATTTTGTATATCATCTATCTATATATCTTAACCAAAACAAAAAAAAAATAATCAAATTGAAGCATTTAGGTTATGTCTAAACCTAGAAATACAAATCATATTCAAAAAATCTAATTGTAGAAGAAATAGACATGCATTTAAAACCTTAATAGAGGCATCACAAAGAAGTTTCAAATCTGATTTGTGAGTTTCACCGTATCAGCCAAAGACCATATTATGCAGCATGCCTATAAATCCAGCATACTTTATCAATGCTTCCATGTCCGATCAATGCAAGTGCCACACCCAATTCGTCCATTATATATTCTGTTGATAGAACATAATCAAAAGTAGAGAAGGTAAATACAACTTACAACATAAAGAAGCAAAACATATAACTTATGCTTAAATCAAAACTTTGAATAGAAATAACACTACAACAATACAGGAAAGCGGCGGCAGTTTATAAGGCAAACAGCGGCGGTTTTAACCCCCGCTAAATACATACAGCAGCGGTTTATAAAGTGTTCCAGGAAGAGGCGTCGCTGGGTTATTTAGCGGCGGTTTTGAGAAACCGTTGGTATAACCGCCGCTAGGATATATAGTGGCAGTTTGATGTAATTTAACAGTGGTTGCTTACTTGACTACAACCGCCACAAAACCACAATTTTTTATAAAAAAAATTGGTAATTAATCACACAGCAACTTCCTCTCTTTTTTCTTTTATCAACACACATTATTTTCCCAATCATTTCTCCAAGAACATTGTGGTACCAATTTTTATAAGTAGTTGATGCACAATTTTATAACAGCGGTTGCTTACTTTCCCAATCAATTTTATAAAACTTACCTTGCCATATTGAACTTTAGCAGCATCAAGAAAAGTTTGAGGAAGATTCAAGTATTTGATCCAATAATAACTCAATTTTATCATATTCTGACACAGGGCCCTTCACAAAAGACCATGAGGTTCTAACTAGCGATTTTTCGGGGACTTGTTTCCGTAGTTCTATCTTTCAATAAGAATATAACAGCTTCCAATTTGTTAATGGTTTCAAGGGCCATATGCTCGGATTTGTTAATGGTTTCACAAGCCGGATATGTTACTAGTAAATATCTCTTATTTTGCTGCAAAGTGATGCATAAAATATATTTTTTTTCTCATTTATCAGAAATGAAAAATACCTCAAAGATTCCACAGTTGAATGAAATCAAAAGAAATCAATGGTTGAGTGAGTGAGCCTTACAACACCTGAACGCAGAAAACCACACCACTCCACGAATTAAATGTGTTCCTATCTAATAGACTGAATGATATTTTAACAACTTACAACTATTTGTTCCATTATGATAATCCGATTCAAACTCAGCAAAAACTTGAACAAACCTTCAAGAGTGCCGAGGATATAATTCATTTAGGTCTCATGGTTTAGATAAACATCCACATGTAAGTCATTTCCTACATATGAGTAATAGTAATAAGAAATTTTTAAATGAAAAATAAAAACACAAACAAAACCAAGCAGTAAGTAAAATGAATTATGACCAACTAAATCAAGACGAAGTGTTTCCTTCTTTGTCCCATTTTTATCAGGCATCTCCCACTCTTGAACTAAGAACGGCGACACAAAAAGCTCCACAGAGAAGTTACAACCCTATAAAACCAATACCAAACCAATATCATTCAGAGAAGACTAATAACAAAACAAGACCAAAACAATACACATAAACAAATCAATAGTAAACCTATTACATTTTAAAAATCAAAAGTGATTACTCACAGTGCTTTTTCTTTGTTCAGCAGCAACAGCAAGTCCAAAAGCTATCAAGTAAAAAAAAACACAATGATGACTAACAATTTGGAAGCCATGAATTTGATTTGAAGATGAATATGAAGAGAGAATGTAGCTGGATCTGTGTTCTCGTTTTTCTTGGATGGAATTATCAAAAACAAAGACAATTATAAAACCACTAGAAAGTGATGTACTAAAATGTTGATATATTTTTGTGTATCACATATGGAAGTTAAAGAAGGTTAATAAGCTTGCAAGATAAAAAATATCATAATTTTCTAGATTATGTTAAGACTTATCATACCAGAAAATTATGAAAAGAAAAATTGCACAGGCTCTTGAGCAGCGGTGTTCTAATTAGACATCAACGGCACTGTGAGGACAGAGCAATAGCAGCTTGGGCAACTTGTCTTTCATGGGTTTTATTATGATGAGCTTCATCGAGCACCACTTTGAACCACTAGACCCTGTGGTAGACATTATACTTTCCTTCCTAGATTCAAAAATTAGGGAACTCAATATAAGGAAACTTCGCTATGAAAATTGATGAAAATAAAATAGAAAGAAATATTTCCTTACACTTTTATATGCATTAGGACCCCATAAGTAGTCAAGAAAACATCATACTCTACAACCAGGTCATGATTAGTGTTTCTGCCTCTACTATATAACCCACAATTGAAATTAGAATATAGAAATTTAAAACACAGGACAACCAATTTATAACCAACTTTAGAATAAACACGCACAATGTATAACCAACTTTAAACAACAATAGGATCAAGGAAAATAATAGTTTTAATACCAACAGAACATGTGCTGTAGATTTAATAAGTGAGAATTCATAAGCCAGATGTTAAAAGTAGAAATTAATTGATACATAAATAAGAACAAGCACTTATACTAAACTAACTTGCTTTAGAAAAGTAACTTACTCGCTTTAAAAAAGAAACTCTGTCGTGCAGAGTGACTATGGCTTTATCATTGTCCTGCTCATTTATTTCAGGTGAGTAAGAAGACGAAACTCTCAAACCACCCTCGTCCAGACTATCCAAACCATCTAAAATTGATGATCTGGATGATCGATTATCTCTGCTTTTGAAAATGAAACAGCTTAAGAGTTAATATACAAAAGATCACCATTTTTCGGAAAAAATAAATTGAATAACGAAATGAAATCTTCTAAAGAATTGGCAAAGCAAGTGGAAAAACAATAACCTGTTTCTGACAAAACTGAATCAATGAACTTTCCTCTACTAATTCCTCAGAGATAATTGATTGTACATATTCCGTTCAAGAATAATTCTTATGTATTTATTAAAAAAAAAAAAATCTTTTGTAATGTGTTAAGACAAACAAAGTTTGCAGAAAACAAAACAGTGACGATATGAAATTGAAATAACTCAAAGAAAAAGGTATAAAATCAAGACATAAAAATGAATAGCAAAGTATCTAAAAAGAAATTTGACATCAAAATTTTATCCTGATTTTCAATGTAAGATAACTTTTTATCTAATTCTAATATTCTAATATCGTATAATACATTTAGAGTCAACAAGTTCAATATGTTAGATGACTCAAAACAGAATAACAAGGAACTGTGGAAATTAACATCAAGACACTGATATAAATTAAATCAAAACTGCAGGCACTCCTAGATTAATTTTAGTATCCTTCATAGTTTATACTTTATACAAAACATGTATTGTGTGTATCTGGTATCTACTATTTGCTGAAAAGGTATAGTAAGTAAGAACACATATAACATCAAGGTTATAGTCCATTCATAACACAAGAAAACGAAATACAATTTACCTAACATTAAGCAATAAACAAACAATTAAGAATTGAATTTTAAGAATCTTTTTTCATTCTTTGAACTCAAATACCTCTGTCCAACTTTCAAACACATGTCCCCAATTACGATATTTACGCTTTTTTATTCAGAAACAGTAAAACAAGCATTAACAAGTTAACAAGTATTTCATATCATTCCCCGCAATAAATTCATCGCTTTATCCTCGTACCTTCTCAAAATTAAGAACTCAATCACACTATCAAATGTCAAAGTACATTCGAGGTTTAAACTCAAAACAGATTATATTAACTTATTTATTCTATATTCAAATCAGTTTACAATCAAAATCTAGCAGCGAAAAACATACATATGACCTTCTGAAATTTTATCCTTCAAACAAACATGCATGTCACTGAAATTTTGATTATAACTTGTTTTGAATTCCAAATAACCTTTATGATCCTCTTCAATTTCACCTTCACTTTGTTTCACAATAACTAATTCACAATTTTACTAATCTTTCTAGCAACAGAAGATTCATATAATCACAACCTAGTTTTTGCATAAACAAATTGCAAAGTTTGAAGAATATGATTGTGCTTTCAACATTAAACAAGAGCTTGAAGCTAATTCAAACTGGTATCACAATCAAGAAAATTATATACAGAAATTGATAGCAATGCAAAGAGTGATATTAATCAGTTCTGCAACGTTATAAGGTTCGATAAATAAGAGTTTTCAGACTTTTCATCATGTTACTGGAATATCATGCATAAAACTTCTCGGTGGTATAAATTTAATCCCCTTGTTCATGTGTAAAACTTTTCATTATGTCTCTGAAACCAAAGTATTTTCAGATTTGCATTCCAAGAAATGAACTTATCCTAATACTACCGCCCATTTTACTTTTCTATTCGAGCACTATGCTAATAGTGATTACATAAAACAAGGGTTCACATAATCCAAGATCCAGTAAATACTATATCTATTAACAAAACAACAATTGCGAACTAAAACACAATAAAACCCAAAATTAAAAAACTAGGGTTCAAAATTGTACATTTTTTAATTGAATTTACTCTCGAAAATTGATCCAATTGGTATCACATTCAACCAAATAATACATAGAGAAACCCTAATTCAAACAAGAAATTGAAAAAATTGAGAAATCGAATAAACATAATCAAATAAGTAAACAAGCAATCAAGTTTCCAGAAATCAAATATCAGGAAAGAAGAATGGGAAACGAACACTTACAGAATCGCGAAAATGCGATTGAAGGCTTCGAACTGAAAAAAACGAAGGCTTCGGACTGACGTAGACGTTAGGGTTTCTTGATTTGAAATTTGAAATCCGAAATCTCCATAAGAATATTTTGGAACACGCAGAGCAACTCGATGATTTCAAAATCGACATTGATGAAGACGAAACATAGACGTTAGGGTTTCTTTCATAATTTTTTGAATATGAAGAAAGAATAGTGTAAGATGAAAGTTGTGTAAGAATGAATGAGATAGGAAAATGCTTCGTTTTATATGAAGGCTATCTCATGGGCTTTATATTTTATTAATTAACTAATGGTTAATTAACCAAAGGTTTCGGCCCAATAATGGTTAATTAATCAATCAAGGCTTTTATTAATTAACTATACTAAATGTTCGTTTCGTCCGATTTATTTTTTACTTTTTTTCTTCTCCTTAAAAATAGTAAAAAATGAAAAAATTGTGTTTGACTCCACTTCTATGTATTTTCTACTTTATTTCTCTAATTCTTTTAAAGAGAAATATGACTAAATTTAATTTTATACTTCTCTATTTCATTTTTAAAAAATAGAAAAGTAAAAAATAATGGTCAGGGCCTAATTAAAGAACTCAAGCCAACTGGCAATTGCCAAAATTGTTAAGCCGGACGTCGTGACTCAAGTTTAAACCCAGGACTTCACAATTGTATGTGATTTATTTTAAGTGGATTACCACTTTATCTAAGACAAAAAAAAACAAAAGAACTCAAGCGTGTGGTTGAGTAGTTGGGTTCATCGTCCCTAACCAATGTTCGACGATTCGATCATCACTTTATATACGGAGCAACTTTAAATATATGAACCAATTATTCTATCAACTGAAGTGTCTACAATATAGCGAGAGGAATAGTCACTACGTTCTAATATAGCGAGGGGAATAATCATTGTGTTCGGTGGTGGATACCATAATCTTGAAAGTAAAACAAACTATACTAATTAAAGTGGTTTTCTCTTCTACCTTTGGTTAATATTATAGGTCTCTTTTATTGATACAAAAAAAATATATTATTTGTCTATATTTTTAAGTAAATTTATTTCTTTTAAATTTTTGATTAATTATTTGCAATCGTGATCAACTTATTATAAAAATTCTCATAAATTCTTTTTATTTTTTTAGCTAGGGATTAATTAAATATAAATTTTTAAGCTATTTCATTTAAGTATTCATATCTAATTTACTTTTTGCTTAATAATTTTAAATTTTTGTAGAGAAATTTTTATAATATAATAAACATATATGTAAAAAAATACCTAAAAATGTCTAAGGGTACATGTGAAAAGACTTAAAATAAAGCATAAAAAATGTTTTGTGAAAAACAATTGAACGATAACTGCTTAATGAAAAAATTTAAAGAGATTAAAAATAAAATATTATATATTTATGGAGAGTAAAAATATATTTAAATAAAATATAAAAATAGATTTAGACAGTTAAAGCTGATGAAAATGTTGATGATGCCACAAATATTACCAAAAGACTAGTAAATAACTAAATATATTGTTGAATTGTTTATGTTGTCGTCGCTCCTATTATTTATTTCTTTTGTTTCTATTTTTCTGATTTTCAAATGCATTCAAATTGTAAATTTCGAGTATAAAAAATTCCTTCTTTTTTGAAGGGTTCTAGTTTTTAACTTCGAAATTGTAAAATTCAGTCAAATCATGTCCAAATTATTTTATACAGATTTAATAATTGAAAAAAAAATCTAAATGCATGAAAGTAGAGCTGTATATATAGGTAATAGGTTGATGTTCGCGGGCCAACATGTTTAATCCACAGACCGTGTGGACTTAAAACCATTTTTTTTAGTCTGTTTATATTTTGTCATGTGAGTTGGACCGTTAAAACCGAGAGACATGCGGGTTAAATCTGAGGGTTCGAAGGTTGGCCCGTATAAACTGCCTTTATTTTTTTATTATTTCTTTTTTTAAAATTAGTTAATCATACACAATATATTAATACTATTTTGTTTTTGAATTGGTTGATATAAATTTTTTTGTTGTACTTTTAATATTGGTTTGGACTATTAAAGTTCTTTTTATTAATTATTTTAACAAGATTTGAAGTTCTTATTAAATATCATTTGTGTTTATCTTATGAATTTGAAGATGAGATGTGTGGAGAAAGTATGACAATATGCAAATTAGTTGAATTTGGTTTTAGTTGCATTAATTGCATAAAGAAGATAGATAAATTCAAAAATGTCACAAAGAATTTTTATTATATCAAATATTTAAGTTTATTTTGAAAAAAGTATTTATTTTTTAAATTGAAACAATCAATGGGTTAACCATTTAACCCGCGGATTTACGCGGATCATTCTTGGGCCAACAATCATAATCCATTTACATTTAGTGACAGACTTGTTCGTTTCATTTAATATGTGGAGCGGGTTAAACAGGGTGGACTAACCCGCATATCTAGTTTTACATGGAAGAACTAAGGTGTAGAAAATCACAACAATTGATTATCTGTTGGGCGAAGTAATAGATATATTATAAAGTGCAAATGAATACTCAGCAATTATTAACTCTACAAAAAACAAGTATCTTAGACTTATACTCAAGCAAAATATATAACATTATTTGCTACCTTATGTTTATGTGAATACAAAAGTAACCCATAATTGTCCTGTCGGATGGGATGAATCTCCTCTTACTAGCTGATGCTAGTGGGACTCTGTTTTCTCATTAATTCCCTTTTTGTTTTTTCTTTTTTTTCCTCTTGTACAAAAAAAAAATTGATAGAGTGTACATGAGTTGGACAAGCCTACTCGACCCGATCAAACATACCCGATCTAATCCAAAAATGTATGTTGGGTTAATCAATTGAGTAAATATGGATTTCAAAATGATAAATCCATAAAAATAAAATTAAAAAAACTCGAGTTTCTGGTAAAACCGAACCAAACCCGAATAACCCGCTAACTCGGCCATTTTATAGTTTTTTTAAAAAAAATTTCATATAAATATCAAAGGTTTTATCTTTGCCGTTTGATTCATTAAAAGAGAAAGTCCAAGGTTTAAAACTTCAAGACATTACTTTACAATTTTAGCGTATTATTGATCATTTTCGTTGAGTCTTCGCCTTTTGACTTACTTTCTTCATTTAAAAATGAAGATGCTAAAAGAATATCATTCTTTAAAAACAATGAAAATGAGTTATTTTTATAAAAAGAATATGATTATACTATCATTTTATAAGGCTAAAATAAATGGTGAAAATAAGTTACACAATTTTTTTAAGAAAAGAAAAATGTTGATTTATTTTGAGTTACCTACTACACAACCAATCCAATCTAAAAAATGAATGGGTTTATCCAACCCAGCCCAATACTAAAATGGATGATCTTTTTTTTAGACCCAAATCGGAGTATTTTATATAGTTTTGAGTTTTGAGTTCAAGTTTTGAGTTCGTATACATCCCTATAAATTAAAAATCTCTTGTGTACATACACACTTCAATTGCAAAGACAAAAATAAATATATAATAATGAGATACCAATAGTATATTTTATTAATATTTAATTTGAAATAATAAATATGAATGTTTTCCATAATTGTTTTCCACACTTTCAATTTGTATTACTTATTCTTTATTACAAATGGTTATTAATAATTGCATACTCCATAAATATTATTTTAATAATATATTTCAAATATATTAATAAATGTATACACTATTTTATTAGTTATATAGTATTTTCAAATCCTCTTATAAATATATGCTTCTCATTTAACATTTATATTTACCTTATTATAAACAATTATTTTCACCTCCTAATTAAAGGAAAGATTAATTGAAGGAGCAATGTCTCTATTTACCCAAAAATTATCTTTACTATGTGTGTTTATGTTGCTATCACTACACAATGTTCTTGGAGTGCATGTAAGTGTTGCTAACTCTTTAGAAAGAAATTTAGATTTAACCATTCATTGTAAATCTAAAGATGATGATTTGGGAGCTCATCTTCTTCATCATGGTGATAATTTTGGTTGGAATTTTAATATCAGCATTATTGGCCGCACACAATACTATTGTTCCTTTCAATGGAACGGTGGGTTCCATTATTATGATATTTACATAGCAAGTAGAGATTATCATGTGTGTGATCCTTGCAATTGGTATGTAACTAAATCAGGACCATGTAGGGTTCTATCTGCAGGTTCAGCTGTTTGTGATTTTTGGAAAAAGTAATTAATAATGTACTTTAAGTCTTAAAATATATGTTGTAATTGAAAATAAGGAGAATCCAATATTTTCTCTCTCTTTCTCTATCTATCTACTTACTGACCTATACTTTCTTATATAGGCAAAATTACATCATTGGTCCTTTATCTTTTATATTTGTAACAAATTGGTCCTTTATCTTTTTTTGGTAACAAATTGGTCCTTCATCTTTTTCATTTGTAACAAATTGGTCCTTTATCTTTTTTTTGTAACAAATTAGTCCATTATCTTTTTCATTTGTAACAAATTGGTCCTTTATCTTATATTATTTTTTACAAATAAGAGGTCCTATGGTGCAAATGTTAGTAAAGATAAATGACCAATTTGTTACAAATGAAAAAGATAATAAACCAATTTGTTATAAAAAAAGATAAAGGACCAATTTGTTACAAATGAAAAAGATAAAGGACAAATTTGTTATCAAAAAAAGATAAAGGACCAATTTGTTACAAATGAAAAAGATAAAGGACCAATAATGTAACTTTGCCTCTTATATATATTTGTTTTTTTTTTCCCTCATAACTGTTGTAAATTCGTGATAATCTATACCAACAATATTTTGATGGATGAAGCAAAATCCGTGATATATATATTATGACAATCGATTATGTTAAACTGATATTTGCGCATATTCATATTATGTTCAAAATTAGAGGCTAAAATTAATGCAAAATATTTGGAAAGAAGAAAATTTTAGTTTTCAATTTGAGAGACAGACTAAAATCAAAATATTCCCTTCAAGACCCATTCTCATTCGGGATTTGTTCCCTTTTTTTTTCTCTCCATTGAAAGAATTTGACGTGGCAGTATAAGTATCATAAAACTTGTGAAAGTACCTTAAATAAGATACAATATTATCATTATATTACTCATTAGTGTTTAGTTGTAATAATTTATTATATCATTATCATCATTATTAAAATACGGTATCTTATAACTTTTTACCATTGAAGTAAAATGAGTATGAATTGCAAAGATCAAATGTAGCATTGAAATGACCACTTATTAATTTATATAAAACTCAAAATAAATTCCATGTGAAAAATCATTATTGGAGATGCTTTTACGAGCTCATGCTTCACGAGCTCTAATTAAAGTGAATTAGTTTTCTAATAAAATACGTACAAGATGGAAAGTTATTAACTCTCTCTCTAATCTAGAGAGAGAATTATTTGGAGACCAAAATTAAATTTTTTCCTAATTTATCTTGAAAACTAATGTTTTTGTATTTGAAGAGCTATTTGTCATGTACAGGAAGATGTAGAAAACAACATAACTTGGTGAATCCAAAATGAAAACGAGATTCAATTTTGGAATGATAGATGAATGCATGGACAAGAACCTCTTGTGATTAATCATGCTAATTAATAATATCCACTATTAATTTTCTAGATAAATTATCCAGTTTTTTTCTATACTAATAAAAGAAGACAGAAAAATATTAGGAGATCCATAGAATCATTAACCAAAACTAATTAAATTCCAAACAATCAATTTTACATTTCATCACCTCATAAAAGATAATTAATCTCAAAACTCAAGGAAAATACAAAAACAAAAAAAAATAAACAAACAAAAGCAAATAAAACATAGCCAATAGTACAAGTAATTACACATGCCCCTGCATTGCATATATAGTTCTAATTCTAAAAAGTTTAAATTTTCTAATATTTTCCAAGAGCCAAGGAGCACATAACAATCATCAATAAAAGAACCACAACTGCTACAAACGATGACACAACTGCTCCACTTGTTTGTGCACAGAAATCTCCAAATTGATTGCAGATTGCAAGCCAATTTGCATCTTGATTGCCATTGTGTGCCAAGTAAACTATGGCAGCTGCTGAAGCGCCACTGGCAGTAGCCAATGTCATAAACACCTATAATTTAAAAAACATACAAGAAAGTTTATAAATTTCAAGTTAAATTACATGCTGTGGCGCAGCCAGAACAATTATACAAACAAAAATTCAATTTTAAATAAAAAAAGGATAAATGGTTTGTTATCCCTGTAAAATAGGCGAGTTTGCTTTTTTCTTTTATAAAATAATTTTTTAAATTACCCCTTTGTAAAATTATTTTTTTGAATTTATCCCTTCTGTTGACTTTTTTGCTGACGTAGCAAGCAAAAAATCAATTTTTATTAGTGTGGTAGTGCATTTTTGTTAATGCGGCAATTGACTTTTGTCTGACACTATGCAAAAGGTCAACATAAGGGGATAAATCCAAAAAATGAATTTTACATGTGGGTAGTCTAAAAATAATAATTTTATAAGGGTGTAAAATTCACCTACTTAGAAGGGTAAAAGCTTATTAACCCATAAAAAAGTCTTAATTTTTCCTCAAACTAATCATTAAAAAATTAAGATTTAAAAGAAGAAAAATGAACAGGTTACAATTTACGCATGATTACAATTTACACATGCCTATGTTATTATTAAAAAATCATGTCAATGTTATCATTAAAAAGGTTAAATAATTAAGTTTTTTGTCTTTAAAAATATAATGAATTTTGATTATAATGTCTAAAATTAAAAAGGAAATATTTTTATCCTTCTAAGTTTTTATAATTTTTTTTATAAACTCATAAAAATTATTGTATTCTAATTAATGGTTAATTAGGAAAATTGGAGAATAATTTACTGTGTCTAGGATGATGAGGAACAGCCTTGGTCCTTTTGCATGAGGGCGAATGATTGTTACAATGGAGAAAGGTAAGGATAACACCAAGTAGCCACCAACAAATGCCATTGCAATAACAAAAAATCTGCATATATGTAGTAAACACTAATTATGATTATGAATACACACAATTGTATTGGTTTTTCTATAATAAAATATAAAATTTTGATTTTGATTTCTCTATTTTCACTCATTTATAAAATTAATCATAAAATGACACATTTTTCATTTTTCTACTTTATTTTTGTATTTAATAATAAGGATGTAATATACAATCTTATAATATTAAATAATTAATTAAGAGGCATGAAATTACAAGAAAATTTGTAAAATAAACTTCGGTTTCAATTTCTAAATTATTCATTTTTATAATTTAATTAATAAATATTAATAAAATATAATAAACAATTAATCTACTTGAATAAATCTACATTACTAAATCACCATTTATAAATATAAAAATCTCATAGAGAAACCAAAACTACTCCTAATAAATTAGGTAGAGGTTTGAATATGACATACTGAAAAGTAGAAAAGCTATCGTAGCTAGCTTCAAATTGAAAGAACTGAGTGAAAAAGGGAAGAAGTTGATCACTAGTTGCCATGGTGATAGATGCACCAAGAGAAGCTGCAATGGCACCTAATCTTAGAATGAAATCCATTATGGATATACCCTTTTTCCATCCTCCTGCTCTTTGAGGGGTTGCAATTAAAGCTGCTTTTTCATTTTCATTAGCATGAGCTTTATTGCTTGATTCTGCCACATCAATGATTGTTGACATTTTTGGATTAATTTGAAATTAAACTTAATTAAGATAAGGTAAATAGGTAATGTTGCTCTAATTTTATGCAAATCAACTTCATGGTAGTAGCTTTTATAGAGAGATTAAATATGATTAATTTTATTGTATGGTCAACTTTGTGGTATTTAATTACTTAATTAAGCTATAGGAGTGGCTATGAAACCACTTCCACATAATATACACAATCATATATATATATATATATATATATATATACTCTCACCTTTAAATAAAAGAGCAAGTAGAAGTACGAGAGAAATGTTTGTTAATGGAAAGGTAATTGTATTCAACGTTTGGAGAAAATGGGGTTTGTTAAAGTCAAGTGATGGATTAATAAAATATTTATATTATATACTAAAAAAAAAAATAGTTTTAAACTCTAAAATGCATAGAACTACCAAATAAAGATAATTATACTTTCTTTATGACAAAAACTATATCTTATTTCATTTAAAGAATAATGTGAGTAATACAGGCAATTTGTGCTAAAAAACTTGAAAACTATGTTGTCTACTTGTCTAGGTACGGGTACGGTACCCGATACGGGTACAGGACTGGTACGACATTTTTAGAAAAATTAAAATATGGGTACACTAATATAAAATTCAAATTTTTGGGATTAATTTTTTTTGCCTATCATTTTCGTTATTTTTATAAAAAATGAGAGAAATAGTTGAAATATAATAAAAAATATTAAATATTTTACGATATTTTTGCAGCGACTGCACATTTTTACTATACTAGTGTGTATACATGTGCCTGCACGGAGAAATTTTTTAAGTAAA
Source organism: Trifolium dubium (assembly GCA_951804385.1). Taxonomy (NCBI): domain Eukaryota; kingdom Viridiplantae; phylum Streptophyta; class Magnoliopsida; order Fabales; family Fabaceae; genus Trifolium; species Trifolium dubium. Next base: position 12,154,283 of record OX638070.1, read on the forward strand.
TTAATTAAAAAAAATACTTTATGCTTCATACTTCAATTGTCTATCAAAAGAAAACATGTGCAAAAAACTTTTTTAAAATATTGGGAACTAAAACTCCAACTTAGAAATATCTTTGAAAAACTTATTGTAATAATCAATTATGTACCTTTAAATAAAAATTTATTTATTATAAGTGTGTTGGTTATCACTGTGTTTTGGATTTTTCTTTGTAAATTTTTTTATATTCGTAATGTTAGACACCAGTGATTAATTTACTTTGGTTTGTTCAAAAATAGTTTATATACCTTTAAAATAAATTCTAGTGTTGAACCAAATATAATTTTTATTGTACTTGATCAAAAAATTAAAATAAAATTTATATAGTCCGTTTATAATTTTGAAGTTCAAATTTGAGTTTTTAGTGCTCTAATGGCTAATAGTAATAATATTATTAGGTCAGATTTCTATGATTAAAATTCGATCTATAGTTCCTCCATTTTATGAGTGTGGGTTTATAATAAATTTATCATTTTATCTATCTAAAAAAACAATATTTTGTGCCAAAATAAAAAATAAACAACATTTTGCTAATCTCAAGTTAAGAAGGTTCTTTCAATTATTTTACAATTTAATAATGAAAATACTGACAATTGCACAATTATAATTTTGCTATAAATATGATTCTTCGCAATAACTTGTTTTGCTCTAACACAAACATTAGACTTCAGCTAAGCTAAAAGTCTTTAGTGCTGCAACACAGTCCAATGCATGTCACATACATGCATGAATAACAAAGATCTTCAAATAACACGTTGAGATTCATAAAGGTTAGAAGGTGTTATACTCAACAATGTATATAATTAGATAAAAAATAAATAATAAATTAGCACTCCTAGCCTAGAAATTTAAAAGACTACATGATAAATTTTAGAAATTAATGCTAGGCCTAAACCAATCTTACACATTAAGATGATCTAACAATCGATGTGAAACTTAACTATAAAAATCAATTGATTACTTGTTGATTAAACAATAATGTGCATCTTTCATTTGACAGAAATTAGACACCGTTCATTATAATATCTAGAATATATACTAAAATCACACTAAAAAATGTAAAATGTGAGTGAAAAAAAAGATCTAAATTGAACTGGAAACAAACAGAACACATAAGCAAACCAACAGAGATACAAAAAAATAAAATTACCTGAAACAAATTGAAAACCAAAATTTATTGGATTTTTCACCAATATATCTCTCTTTCAAACAAATAATACCCAACTACCCTTCTTGCAAAAAAAAATACGTATATGCCCTACTTTGAAACCCCAACACAAATTCGCTACTTTATCCATCGAATTTCTGAAGCAAAGGTGTAGGATGGCAGAGCGGTGGTCCCCACTGGGTCCACCAATTTTGCTACTTCATGTAGTGATTTTGTGATCACACTTAAAAAACACTCTCTCTTCTCTCTCCTTCATCCGTCTTCTGCAACAAAACTACATTCACACTCTCACTTCAAAAACCAAAAGTTCTCTTCTTTTTCATACAATAACCAACCCATATTCTTCAAATCCTCAAAACCATCTTCCATTCACCATTTCATGCACAGATTCCATTTGGGTCTCTCTCAAAATCCAAACTTGATGATGGATTCTTCTTCATCTCCTCTTTCTCTTCAAACCTCACCTTTACAAGACCCACATGAAGATTCTTCACCAAAACCAAATAAAAAAAGCTTACTTTCATCTCTAATTGGTAGTAGTAATAACAACTTTTCTTCAACCCTTAGAACCCCTTCTTTTGAAGAAGATAACTACTTTGTTACTCTTCTCAAATCCTCAGAGAAAAAAACACTTCAAGACCTCAAAAAAACCCTTCTTGAAGCTGCCTCTAATGGAAAAAGCTCTTCTAATGGTCTTGAAGTTGGAGCTTCCATGTGGGGTATTCCTCTATTTGGTGAATAAAAAGTGTTCCTTTCTCAGATATTAAAGCCATGATATGAAAGATTTGCTGAAATATAAATTCGCTAAACATGAAACTCGCTACTGGGTCCCACCCTACCATCCCCACATGGAAGTGCTTCACAAAATCGCTACATGAACTAGCGAAATTGGTGGGACCCAGTGGAGACCACCGCTCTGCCATCTCACACCTTTGCTTTAGAAATTCGATGGACAAAGTAGCGAGTTTGTGTTGGGGTCTCAAACTAGGGCATATGCGTATTTTTTTTAAAAAGAGGGGTAGTTGGGTATTATTTGTTTGATAGAGGGATATAATGGTGAAAAATTCCAAATTTATTACCTTGATGAATTAAAGCTAATATCACATACTGTCTCCCACAATTCATAGAGTCTCTTCAACCAATCAAGTAGCAACTTACAAATAAAATACTGCATATATAACATAGTCAATTAAAAGACATTAAGATCAGAAATCGATCAATGCTAACAAACAGAATTGATGTTCCTTTCTATCTCCTTCTTCTTGGTCAACTTCACTAATCTTTATCTCTTCTAATCTTTTCCAATAATCCAATAACACGTTAATGACTATTTTATGAAGAAGAGAATCTCACCTTTGTTTCTCCAAATTGCAACAAAATCTCATCTTTGAAGAAGAAAATAAAAAGATTAAAAAAAGTATAATAGTTTCTTCTACAACAAAAAATATCATAAACTAAAATTAAAAATCAATAAAGAAATAGAAGAAGTGTATCAATTATCAAACGTAGAGAGGTTTATGGGCACTAAGCAGAGTAGTGAGAGAGAAGAAGAAGCTTGGCTTTGCTAGTATTAAAACATGCAAATGGTTTTGTGCATTGAAACTCGAATTGAAAACATGAAAAGACAAAATTTTGTATTGAAACTTGAAAGAATTGATAAGCTTGCTCCTTGATTTGAGATTTTGAATCTTACCTCGGTATAGAATAAATAATTTGAAAATGTTGTTACCAAAAATAATATACAAAACTGTAATTAAATACACAAAATAATAGTAATTACTAAAATTAAATTTTAAAATAAAAAAATAATTTAAACAAATAATTATAGGTTATTACTATTAATAGAAAGTTTAAAAGAGCTAAACACTCTTATTGAATGACAAATGGCAAACTTGCCAAAGATCTACTCTTACTTTATTATATTGTATGATTTACCATTCAAATCATCCAAATAAAAATGGGTAAAGATCACTATACATATAGTACAAGTACCATAAGTGTATCCGATAAAAGTACTTTATCATTTTAGGAGTACCCGTGCTTCATTGCTTGAAAATTACCATGTGGACTATAGAGTAATAAAGATAAAGATAAAGATTAGTAGAAGTACTAAAAAAGAACGATCTCATCACTTATTACGACTGGTGAGGAATCGCTTTCGATTGAAAGCATCGTTTGAGCTGTCTAAGTAAGCACTAATTTTTGGCACAAAGTTCTCATGTGTACCAGCAAAAGTTAACTTCCTCATAACAAAAAATTGAAAATTTAGATGTTATCCAATCATCATTCTAGAATATATATATACGTATATCTGCAGTTAGATCATGATGATAGAAGATCTGTCTCTGGCTCTTGCATTTACTTTGGTCCCAATTTGATTGCTTGGAGCTCCAAGAAGCAACATGTTAGATGTTAGATCGAGTACTGAGGCTGAATACAGAAGCATGGCCGACACTACACTGACCTACTTTTCATGTTCCTAATACTCTGCTGTGTGACAATTTAAGTGTAGTATCACTCTCTCACAATTCAATTCTTCACTCTCGGACTAAGCATATTGATTATTGAATTGGATAAGCACTTTGTTAGGGAGAAGGTATTAATTGGAAATTACATGTTCTCCATGTTCCTGGAGTTGTTCAGCTGAATATCTTGTATTTGTACATATGTGTAATCTGTTAGAGTTAGTCAACACAATACTCATGTGGTAGAATGATTGGTTAAGAACTTAAGAATCTAGCTTCGAGCTTCTCCTATATATATTTGTAATCACACACTTTGTTCCGTAATCTTGAATGAATGAAATGATTCAATTGATGAACTGAATCAGTTTTTCAATAACTCTTACCATTTGAATTATTCTACGAGAACAAATTTTACATACTTTGATTTGTTCAAAAAAATGTAAAATTTTACACATATTGAAAATTATTTGAAATATTATTGAGACTCATCAAGATTAACATAATCTGTCAATTTTGATGTGTTTCAATAACATATAAAATAATTTTTAAGAGTTTAATTGTTATGCACTGACGGTGTAAACTTTTTTTACACATACATCCAATCAAAATACAAGAAATTGCCACTTTTATAGGTTAGTTCATAAAAAATCTCCATAAATGCTTACATGGCGTGATTTAATTGGATGCACGTGTAAAATAATTTTACACTGTCAGTGCATATAAATTAAATTCAATTTTTAATTTCTATAAAATTTGACATAAGTAATCTATATAATATAAATTTTCAATTTAGTGGTATATTTTATAAAATTTGTATTCATTATAATGTTATTCACAACTAAGACTTATATAAATCTTTCACATTAGACAAATCCTTCATTCATTATAACGGTCTTCAAGAGCTTATAAGAAATGAACAAAGAAATTAAAATAATGATGTTTTAATTAAAGAAATTTTTCATTATAATTTGATATCTAGTTGAAAATAATTTAGCGTTTTAAATAAAAAATATGAACGAATTATTAATAATTTTGCAACAAAAAATGCTAAGAGAAAAATATTTAAATAATTATAAAAAATTTGTCAATTTTTTAAAATAAGGACACCATTCTTTTAATTAATTGTTCACGACATCCAAATTCAAACAATGACTATGAAACAAGGTAATTTGTCCATGATTCTGTGGATGGTTTTAGAGTGGTTATCTCTATTATAATTGAGTGGTTATCTACTATATATAATTAGTTCAATTTGAATGATAGATCGATGTTTCTTATTGAAAACGATATTTAGCCAAAGGATGATGTTGTACGTAGCCCATATCTCTATTATGGGTGGTTAATTTGTCAATCATTTTGTATTGGACAATGACAAGTAGTATGTTTCAGATATATGTAATAACTTTTCAAGCTTAATTAAGTGAATCACATAGTAAATGACGTTTTGAAGATTTCATTTGATTTTGATCTTCAAAGTCTTTTAAATCATAGATATTGATTGAAATTACATTTTTCAATAACCTAAGTATAAAGCAACTATCGTGTATAGCAGAGTTTTTGGGAGTGTTACTTGAATTACAATCGATTTATGATATGTTTTTCAATTCGAAAATTAAGTGGAAGATTGTATAGATTCTGATATAGTTCTAAAGAGTGTATCAATGTTAAGAGGGTACGTGTATATGTGCATCATGCTAGCGTGTTGTTCAGAAGATTAGGCAGTTGCTGGAAAGAAAGTGGAAAGTGAACTTTAGTTATACCTATATCGAGAAGCAAATAAGGGAGGAGACAGTTTAGCAAACATTGGGTGTAAGAGTAAGTATATATATAGACTTGATTGTTTATGATTCTTGTCGTGATCTCATTAAAAAGAAATATTTTGATGAAATACAAGGGGTTATTACTCATCTTTAGTTTTTTTTAACAGTAAATATATTATTAATAAAATAAAATCATTATTCAAGACGAATAAAAATCAATAAAAGAAAAATCTACAAAATAAAAATACCGAAAAAAACATAACACCAATAAAAATTACTAAAACCTACACCACTAAATCATTCCTTTAATTTACCGTTAGTTTTGAATTTTGGCCTTTCTTTTTCCAAAAAAAAAAAGTAACTTTGTTGTAGGTGGTCTCAATCTTCTTTTTTTCTTGACTTGGATTCTATATTTTTCTTTATGTAAGGAGTTGTGTGGTTTCAAATTTCACGATAGAAGATTCCAAACAATGAGTTAGAAATAGTCAAACGTGATTTGACCGTAAAATTTTATGTTTGGCTTAAATTCAATATAAATCAATTCTATCTCAAATTTACCTAAAGCTATGATTTGGACTTTTGCGTCAAAAAAAATGATTTGGACTTATTCATTTATTAGAATTGATTCTGAATTTCACCTTATTTTGTTTTCCAAGACTTGCCACCAACCAAAACAAGAGCAAAAATGAACTTACATTGCTTTCAAAAAAAAATTTGAATTTCTAGCAACCAACAGACGTCACTTGAATTAATTTATTGTTAATAAAGACGACTTATTTTATTATTATTATTATTATAAATTATTCTTTCTTTTACCATTTTAATTGTTTTTTACACCCTTTAATGCTTATATTATATTAAAAATAACACTAATAAATTAATATTATTTTAAAATAAATGTGTGAACCAATAAAAATCCACATTATATTATCCAAAAACAAAAGATTTTAGATAACTTTATTTCATAAAATTTCAGGCCACCACAACCCTCTGAACTTTTAACAATGTTTTCATTTTCTTCTTCATTTATTAAAGAGTGGTGATTTTAAGGTTAATTTTTAATTTGAAATCACCTCCTTAGATTTTTTTTATCTCTTTAAATTGTTTTTCTCTTTCTTTTTATTAAAATAAGTGTTATTTTACATCTATTTTTAGTTTTTTCTTTTGAGATTTCGTTGTCTTATAGTGCAACTTGTGTTGTTCGTCATTTTGGTATAACATTATTTTATTTTCCTATCTTGTTTCGGTGTTTGTTTGTTTGGTATTTTGGACACTCTAATTTTGTCATATTTGTAGATATTTTGTTGTAGTACGCGCTATTATTTAATCTACGATTTTAAATGAATGAATATCATTTTTAGTAAAAAAAAAGTTTTAATTATTATGTAAAATGAGAATGGGATGTCTAATTTTAAATACAATAATTAAAAGGACTATTTGGACTTTATAATTTCAAAATCAGTTTTGATTTAAACTATGCAAACATCATCAACTTAATAATAATCACTTTTATTGGAGTCTATTCAAACAAAAATCAATTTATATTCAACTCACTTTTACTTAAAATAAATTCTCACAAACTAAATTATTTCATTGTTGAACCAATAATTTATATATTAATTATTTATTTAATTTTGGTAGAAGGATATATTTATTTATATTGTCAAAAAAAGATATATTTATTTATTAGTCCCACATTATAGTTTATAAACAAATAAGTGATGTTTATCTAGAATAGGAACTAATAATGTGTTGATTATGAAACAATAAGCTAAGATTACTATATTCTAACTACAGGATTTAGACAGCAGCCAATTTGATTTGATGTTAGAAAATTGAAAGCCATATATACATTTACAAGCATACATAAAGCCAAACAATTTTGTTAAAAATTGAGAACCAAAATAATTCGTGAAAACTTTGAAATTGTCTTTCATTAGCTAGCTTTCAAGGTCCCCACACTCACAACTAGCCATGTCAACACTCTTTTTCTCTTGCACACGAGCATGTAAGAAAAATCCCAATTACTTACACTACATAGAAATTGAAATTGAATTTTCTGTTGTCGATATTTATATGCAATATTTATAATACATGTAATCGTTTGATCTTGATCAATTGATTTAGAGTAAAATAAATATATTTCAACTTACAATTCAAAATACTAAAAATTGAATTCAAACCGTTTAATCTTGACTAAACATCTATTGTTGTTGAGTATGTGAGTGAATGCATAGACCACTAGCTAACTATTGAGGTTCATCCATTCAAATGCAACTATTATTACACTCATATGAGTTATTTTTTAATATTTCTTTTAATAAAAACAAATCAGGTGAATTGTTGGATCTAGCGACTCGTTAAAATTCAGTTAGGTTTTCAAGTATTCGAGTGTTACGACAGATGTACCTGCAATAATTTATCACCAACAATACGTCTCATAATTGTTATGTTTATATATATAATATATAATTTGTCTAAATTTGTCTATACTCCCATAACTCAACTAATAAGTGTCGATATTGTTAGGATGAACACAATCACCTTGATTTGAAACTAGGACTCTACAGTGTATATATGAATATACATGAATTTTCTCTCGATCAAATTTTCTTTATATGTATAAGTCCACCATCAAAACTAAAACCACTCATTTAAATGATCTAATTCATTTTATCATTTGAACCAATTTAATTTATTGTTGATTATTATTTTCCCTCACATATTTAACTTCAACTTTATTTATATGAAATTAACTACAAGTCTATAATAATTTTTGTGGGACACACCGAGTATCAATCTTCATACACTACAGTCTATAAATACCTTCAAAACTTTGCATGCATTCATCAAATACTTCACTTAGCATCTTATATCCTCTTCTCTTAATTTCTCTCTATAATTTTATTAGTTGCAATAAGATTCTAATTAACAAACCAACCTCATTGATTAAAATGAAAATTAAGGGTCCTATTGTGTTTCTTCCCCTTGTTGTAGCCACTTTTTTGGTGGTTGCATCTGCTGGTAATTTTTACCAAGACTTTGAAATAACATGGGGTGATGGTCGTGCCAAAATCCTTGAAAATGGGCAGAGTCTTAGCCTTTCCTTAGACAAAACTTCTGGCTCGGGCTTTCGTTCCAAAAATGAATATTTATTTGGAAAAATTGATATGCAACTAAAACTTGTGCCTGGTAACTCTGCTGGGACTGTCACAACATATTATGTAAGTATTCTTAATTTTTTTATGTTATAATTTTTAAATAATACTATCATTTTAATCATGTTTATATGCGTTTACTTATTTTAAATGTTTTCTAAAATAGATTAATTTTCATGGATAGTGTAATATTTTATCACTGTCAATCAATCACATATCTTATGTAGGACTTTAAAGGAATTTATGAAATGTAAAACATTTGTAATTTGTAATATTGGTAATGATTTAATGTGAAAAATATTTGCATAATTAATTTTACATCGCAATACTTTTGATTTTTTTTTTACAAACAATACTTTTGATTATTAAACTCTACTTATGGAATAATACTAAAAACTATGTAAAACTTTTGAGCTTATTAGTGATGTTGTTTTTTTTATTAAAATAATCACCATGCATGCTTTTATTTAATATTATCATGTTAATAAAGTTTGGTAATTAATATTATTTCACTTAACATGGAAATACAATCAAATATTAAATACATTTGAGATGTTAGTTCAATGGTAAAATTTTAATCATGTAACATCAAGGTGTCGAGCTAATTTGAATTTTTTATGAAATGGTTAGTGTTACTAGTTCAACTAATAAAAAAATTCAAATACCAAATATGCATGTTTAATTGTGATTGCTGCAGCTATCTTCTTTAGGGTCTACTCATGATGAAATAGACTTTGAATTTCTTGGCAACTTGAGTGGTGATCCATATATTCTTCATACAAATGTATTCACACAAGGGAAAGGAAATAGAGAGCAACAATTCTATTTGTGGTTTGACCCCACCAAGGACTTCCACACATATACCCTTCTTTGGAATCCTCAAAGCATTATGTATATTACATACTCTTAATTATAGTCTTATTTCTATTTAAAATTACAATTATTATTTATTTATTTATTTTTATAATAATTTTAATTAATATTATAATTTCATATAGATTTTCTGTGGATGGAACTCCCATTAGGGAATTCAAGAATTTAGAATCAAAAGGGGTTAATTTTCCAAAAAACCAAGCCATGAGGATATATTCTAGCCTATGGGATGCTGAAAATTGGGCCACAAGAGGTGGGCTTGTGAAAACAGATTGGGCCCAAGCCCCATTCACAGCCTCATATAGAAACTTCAATGCACAAGCTTGTGTATGGACTTCTTCAGGCTCTTCTTGTTTTTCCAACAAATCTCCATCATCATCATCAACATCTCCATCATGGTTAAGAGAATCACTTGACTCAAATGGGATAGCAAAAATTCATTGGGTTCAAAAAAATTACATGATTTATAATTATTGCACTGATAATAAGCGTTTCCCGCAAGGCCTCCCTACCGAATGTCTTGCCTAAAAATCATTAATAAAAATTCAAATATTTAGATCTTCTATAACGATTGCACGATGTTAACGTCTCTAAAATCATTAAATCTAATTATAAATAATTAGATATAATGATTCAAGAGGCCACATCATGTAGTGGCCATAGAGGGTTTCTACACATAAAAACTCATAGATTGGTTGTGATATATACATATTTTTTTTATATCTTTTTGTGTATATTTGTAATTGAAACTATGTATAGGATTGATTGTTAATGTACTGTTCGTTATTGCATTGTTTGTGTGTAAAAAAAGGCATGCATAATATTGATAGCTAGAAGTTGTAAACTTGTATATTATTATTTTTCTTGGAATTAAATTGTATACTATTTCATTCAAATATAATTTGGTTTGTTATTGAAATGTGTTTGTATACATTTAGTTTTTGTCTTTGTTTTGCTCTTCACTTAATTCATGTGCTCTGAAAGAAAGATAAATTGACGATAAATAATAGATATATTGAAAAAAGTGCATTGACTATTTAACGAGAATTTTAGACGCCATAAAATAGAACCTTCGCTAAATATAATAAAACCACCGTAAATTATATTAAAAACCGCCCCTAAATAACAAATTTTTTAAAAAATTAATTTAAATTAAAAAAAGAAGAAGTTGAGTTGGCACTTGACACGCCACGTCATCTGCCACATCATTATTCAACCAAGTCTGATTTTTTTGACTTTAACCAGGGGGTAAAATACAGAATCTGATATTACAGAAGGATAAAACAACAAAATAATTTTACAGGATGTAATACAACTTTTGTGTATTTTACAAGGGTAAAATATAATTAACCCTACTAATTATTAACGTTACATTGTTAAAAAAAATAAAACAATCATGCGGGTTAACGGACGTTTTTGTGGCACATATGGATAAATCCATATTTTAAACGGGTTAAAATCTAGATGACAATTATTCGGTACATATTTTGACTGATTGGCCCATGCGGACTATAGCCTATTCTGACAACTCTAGTTGATTCGGCATTTTCTTCTTCATTATCTTAGACCATCCACAATGGGGTGTTTACACCATGTGTTGAGAGGCAAAAAATTTATAAAATAATAGAGGATGAATGATTTATGGAGAGAGAAGATTAGAAGAGTCATCAGCCAATGACACTGACACGCCAGGCCACGCGGCGCGCGCGGATTCACCGAAATCTGGCGCGTGCGCAACACGCGCAGACAAGGCGCGTCAACAGCAGAGAGGGCGAAGAGAGAATCTGCTTTTTTTTATAGTGGGACGCGTGTCACGTTTTAATTGGTCCGCGCGATTTTAATTTTATCCTTATCTTTTAACTCAATTATTTCATTGCAAATTAATTTTTTATTTTTTTATTTTTTCATCAAAATTCGTAATTTTTTTTTCTCTATAAATAGAGACTTGGTTCATTTGATTTGGACACGGAAAAAAAATCGAATTTTTCACTACTTCCATCATATTATTAGTGTTTATTAGTGTTAATTTTGAAGTTTAAGTGTTTTTTTAAGTGTTTATTATTTTAAAAAAAATTATTTAAAATTTTTTTGTTAAGTGTTTATTATTTTAATTTAATTTTAATCGATAATTGTAATTTTATTTAATTATAAAAACAAAAATTTAAATTTAAATAAGAATATGAAATAGAAAGTGGTGGAGTAGAGTGTTGAATCTCTTATTTATAAATGTTGTTAGGTTAGCAACAACTTAACCTTATTTTTTCCCTCCTAAACTATAGCATTAATTACTCTCAACTACCAATAATACTAATTCTCATTTTTCAATTTTTTCCACTTCTTATTAGTAAAAAAAATAAAAATCCACTTCTCATAGAACAGAAAAAACATGTTATTTTGTCTTCATTTTCTCAACATTTTTCCGTTCACTTCTCAACATTTTCTACGATAAAAATAACAACTTTTTCTTCACCGTTCTCTCTCACGATGTTCTTCCTTCTCAACATTTCTACTAATACTATTTTTTTAATTAATGTTTTTTTTACCTTTTTGATTTTTTAAGGATATGTTTTATTTTTGACCTTGCAATCAATCATTTTGAAAAAGTTAGTATCTCAAGGTTTATCCTTTTTGAAATAGACTTACATTCCATTAACTAATAATAGAAATTTACTTTAACTTATTATTTTTATATTTTAATCATGTTTCGATATTGATGATAGTTGTGAAATGCTTAATATCCTCTTTAAATGTGATTTCATTGTTGATATAATTGTTCGTCTATGATTTATTCTATTTTTCTTTTTTTTTCACGAGTATTGACTGGTTTCTTATTTTTAAGAGTTTTGTGTATATGTTATTTCATTTTAAGTTTTTGCAAAAGTTGGTGAATACAATATATCAAAACTGAGCTTTCTCACTATCACTTGAAAACTGAAATAAAGTTTTATTTAAATAGTCTAGAGTTTGTTTTAAATTTTAATAGTCTCATATGCATTCGAATGATCAAAAGTATGTTTTTGTATCAAAAGTAACTTTATGAGAATAGTTAAAGATATTAAATATCTGACAATAGTATTGTAATTCTAATGTGCTCGAGAAGTTTTTCAAAATTGTCGAAATTAATTAATATTGAATGCATATGTCTTACATTTTATCGTTTAATTTTATATTTTCAAAATTAATATTATTATATTTGTCTTACCATTTTTATTATAAAATCTTATAATTTTTTTATTAAAAATCTCACAACTTTTTAATATTATATATATTTTTTATGAAATAATTTTTTGTTACACCTAATAGCTTATATAACCCGCGCGATGGTGAGAGCCTAGTGAAAAAAAAAAACCATTGGAGAGGTTAAGGATTGAGTGTGTGTTGAAAGATGATGAGTGTGTGTTGAAAGATGATGTGAAGTATAAAAAGTGGTGTTGAGAGGGAGAATGATGTTGAAACCATTGTGGGTAGTGTTATACTACTATGGGTGTCCCTCTATGCCGCCATTTCCCCTGAAAATCGTTTGATTGAAATTGTAGAATGTCGTTGAAAGATTGAATATTAGGTGATTGAAATTCAATATTGTTGGGCTATAGTCGTCAAATTTATACTATAATTTTAGGCTCTATTTTTTTCCCTTTGGGTTTTATCATCAGTGTTGCGCCTATGATATGAAAAAGAGGGCGGCGAGATGGCGGCGAGAGGGAGTGGTATCGGCGGTAAGAGGAAATGACACCACGCTGTGCTGTGCTGTGCTGCAACTTTAAGGTTAGTTAGTTCTATGGCTTCTGATTCCTCTTGTTATGTGGTTGGTTGGTTGTTGATTAAGGTTTTATTTTTGATTCAATTGTCTCCTTTCCTAGGGTTTATAACACATATGATCAATTGTTATTCCATGCTTTGTTATTAGCTGATTGTTTTTATAATAATAATAATACGTTGTTTGTCTCACTAGGATTTGGTTTTATAATCTTCAACAATATTATTACTTTAGTTTTAAAAATTTAATATTTCATCGTGTCAAACATGTCGCAAGCTTGCAAGAAAAACTTGTTGTGTGATTTAAAGATGGAGAAATCTGTGGCTGCCACAAATGTACCCGAAGATCTTGCCTTCTCTATTTTGTCAAAATTGCCTTTAAAATCATTGAAACGATTTGGATGCGTACGCAAATCATGGACCCTCTTGTTTGATAACATATACTTCATGACCTTGTATCGCAATTACTTCTTTTCTAAAAATCATCCTTATTATGATGGTGCTTCTATCCTCTTAAGCCAAACAAAATATCCTTTGCCTGGTGAAGATTTTCACTCTACGTTGTATTTACTTTCTGGTTTGAGGTTTGAGAATATGGTCAAATTGGATTGACCATCTCCATTTCTTGAAGATGATAGTTTTATTCATATTTTGAGTAGAACTAGTGTCAATGGGATTGTTTGTCTTGCACAGGATGGCATGTACTTAATAAAATGTGTATTTTGGAATCCTACTACAGATGAATTTAAGGTCATTCCATCCAGCCCTTTATGGAATCAATTACGTTATGTGGAACCCCTTGTGACATTTCATGGTTTTGGTTATGATCATTTTAGAGATGATTGTAAGGTGATTCGGTATGTAGAATTCTGTGACGTAACCAGTGTAGAGGAGTCATTGGAGGAACATTCATTTGTCAACCCCATGTGGGAGATATATAGTCTAAGAAGTAATTCTTGGAAGAAACTTGATATTCAAATTCCTCGTAGTGCTTCAAATGAGAAATTTTATGTGGATGGAGTGTGTCATTGGTGGAGTCTAGATGATGACGTTTATTCTGGGCCAAGATTGGTGTCATTTTACTTATCCAATGAGGTTTTCCTTACAACACCTCTACCTTCAGACATAATCAAACGTTATGAGATTTTGCATTTGACATTGTTAAATGGGTCAATAGCTTTCATAATATATGATAAAACAACTACTTTTCAAATAAGAATTTTGGGTGAACTTGGTGTGGAAGAATCATGGACTACAGTCTTCATAGTTGAATCTTTACCTTCCATTGCATATCCTATTGGAGCAGGAAGGAAAGGGGATATATTCTTTAGAAAAGATGATGATGAACTAGTCTGCTTTGATTTGAGTACCCGAATTATTGAAGAGCTTGGTGTTAAAGGGAGCAAGCGGTGGTGCTATATAGCAATTTATAAGGACAACCTTCTCCCGATCGGAGGTTTATGACTTTGGTTAGAAGAATTTTACCTTGTATACAGACCGGCTTGTCAAGCCACACATATTATATTTAATATTAATATGGATCTTACTTTATCAATTTTATATTTGAGTTTTTTATTTATTTACAAACACATCTTTCAATTTTAATTGTAAGAATGATATTTTTCCTCAGGCTTAGAAATATAAAAACTATCGAATAAATATTATTTGTTTTCTTAAATAAACCACCTATTAGAATCAAAACACATATATCATCCATCTTCCCTTAGGTTTTACTTATAATAGATATTTTGTATATAATGCTTGACACTGGAGCTATATTCTATAATTGCTTGATGAGCACATAGTTACATCAGCCATTGGTGAACCTTTAAATATTTTACCTTACTTTCTAAATTCATCATGTTCTGTTTGAGCTGAGCTAACTGTAGAAAGTTTGAGTTAATGTTGTAACTGGTTGATTTGTCAATGTAGACAATGGCAAAACTGCGTCCGCAAAAAGAATTAAGACAACACCTGTTTACATCAGCCATTGGTGAACATTTTATAGTTTAAGACAACACCTGTTTATAGGCCGAAAAAAGCATTCTGGACTATTAAGGTGGTTAAACTTGGTGGTGGAGTGATCGATGAGCTTTTGTTTTTGGACTTGCCACATCAAAAGTATATTTTCTGTTTTAATCTTTCCTGTATATTAATTGACCACTGGAATTCTTGTAAATTTGCAGATATTTTCTTGGAATTTCTGTGTAAGGCGCCATGAAGAACTTCTTCCTCAAATGTTATTTGCACCAGGGGCGTCTCTGCATATAGTTGAGGGGGTGCAGCTGCACCCCCTGGGTCTTGATATTTTGTAATAATAATATGAATTTTATCGATAATGAACTCCCTGAATTTTAGACGTTGCACTCTACTTGCACTTGTGTCATTTATTTTTCTTTGTTAAAAATATAGTGTAAATATGTGTTCCGGACCATGTTGAAAGCTACTTCGATATATGTTACTTTGTCAATAAATTGTTGCTGGAATACTTTGGTTTGTATTGTATAATATTTTTCCTTAATGCGTTCCTACACATATTATGATTTGTCAATGTATAACTCCTAATTGTTAACTAAATATGAGCTTAGCTCTGTATTTCTTACCTTTCACTGAACACAAATTTAAGGCATTAAATACTTGTTCATCATAAAGTGATTGAAATTTTAAAGAACTCTTCTCTAGTTATCATTGAAGGTCAAAGTTCTACAAACAGTATGATACCAGAATAGTTTTCAACATGATCTGGTACATATATTTACACTATACGTATATTTTTAACAAATCGGAACAATTTTCATTGGTTCCGGTATGAATGTTTAAAAAATTTAAATTTTACTTATTTCACGATTGAATTTTAAATTATTTGCACCCCTGACCCAGGGTCCGGGAGACACCACTGAATTTTGCACTAGAGGTATATGAATATGATTATGCATGCTATGTTGGGTGTAAGATAGTGCAAGTTATTATAATATTTCTGCAAAGTATCACCACTTTCTGTGTCTTATGCTATTAAATATATATTCTTGACATTGCGATACAAGATTCAAAATGAACTAATAACCATTCTTTATTGTTTCAAACATTGCTGTAAATTGTGCACGTACACGAGAAGAAAAGAGAATAAATAGAATAAAAAACAAAAGATAACAAACAATCCAACTCATTATTAATGATTATGATTAATACTAATTTATTTATTCATCATTATTATTAATATTGATTTATTTTTCATAGTGCTTACATTGTATCACACATCATTGTGGCAATTCTATGTTTTGGCCACAAGTAGAAGGACGAGTGCAATTTATGTGAGATGTTCCAGTGCGGTCAAAACATATGTTTATCTCAAGAAGATTGTCAACACCCGTAGTTTTATCTCTCAAATAGGAAAGTTGAGGATATGCATGAGTATCAGCAAATATTGTACTATTAAATTGACTTATTGCATAAGTGCGTGTATTGCTGGGGACAATTGCTTTATGCATAACTCCAAGAGTGGTCTTTATTTTCAGGTTTACAGCAAGATTGAAATAATCCAATGGATTCTGTGAAAATATTGAACACTTGCCATGTATATTCCATTCATAACTCCAAAAACTGTAATTTGAGAAGGGTTTTAAATTGGGCCATTCTTTATCAAGTCGAGAGGTCAAAGTAGAGGGAATTTGACCCTGAAAAGATTAAAGTAAAATAAATAAATAAGACCAACTTTTATTCAATTGATCATAATTTATATAGTAGTAATAATGAATAAAAAAAAAAGTATCATACAAACTCACCGGTTCGAGCGCCTTTACATCCTCTTGGTTGAGCTCCAGTATAATTTGAGGGTCACAACCCATGTATTTCAAACAGTGTCGATGCTTGGACCCTAGGTTAAGGGGTGCAGACGTTATTTTTTTTTTTTTATAATAACGTTTCAAATTTAAAGTTATTAGATATTTGAACAATATTTATTCTTTTATATTTATTTAACATGTTATTTTATATCTATACATCTTTTCTTATCATATTGCTTATTTATCACGCATATCATATTAATATCGATTTTTTATCACTTTCTATCTCGAGCCTCATACACTCATATTGATATACACCTAATATTTTTCTAAAATTTAATTAATAATTATAATCTCTCACGCACGCACGCACGCTCACGCACGCGCACACACCACACACACATATAGTGAATAATTGAAAGAGATTTGAGTTAGAGTGTACATAACAAATTGGTTTAGTCCGAGATTTTGAAAGAAAAAAAAATTTTAACTAATAAAAAAGTAGTCATTTCTAATTGATAAATTTGAATCAAATCAAAACAAAAATTGAGCATTATTTAAAATTTAAAACAAACACAACATATAAATTATAAAATTTATAACTTCAGTATACATTTATGCAATATATTTTCCACATTATTAAAAATCAATAATTTGATACTCTAGTAAATTAATTAGTTTTAAGAAGCAAAATATTAATCTTAATTATCGTATAATCACTAATATACTAATTAATAATATAATTATGATAACACAAAAAACAAAAAAAAAATTGAGAGTCGTACAATTACTGATTTATCAATACAAATCACAATAAAAAATGATACAAGTACAAGTAAGATGCAAAACCTAAAATTCAAGAAATTCAATATAAAAAAATATTATATTATTAGTGCAAAATATCAAGCCTCAAGGGTGCAGTTGCACCACCTCAACTCTACACAGCATCGCCCCTGATGCCAAATGTGGTATAATCTGTATAGACAGGGTTGCATGGGGAATTAGGAGGTGCAGCAATACACAGAAGGTAGGTGGCCATTGGATGACCAACTTCAAATAATCATATGAAGCATTGCTAGGAATGAGCAATAGTGAAAAGATAATGAGGAAATATTGAAACATTTTTTAAGTTGCTAATTGGAAAGATTGAAGAGTGAAAAGTGAAGAAAATGCAATGATGAGCTTCCACTTAAATAGGAGTCATCAATGAATATAAAAAAAAAATAGGAGTCATCAATACATCCATACATACAAGTAAATTATTCATGCTTACACGTTTTATAATGAACAATTGTGACTACCTAAAATTGGGTACCTAAGAATTTTACTTAAAATTAAATCACTAATTTACTTTTGAATTATATTGATCAACAAAATCAATCAATGTACATAAGTAACAATCAACCTGATATTTAAACTTACTATTGTAAGTACTACTTACAATCCCAAATTTGCTATCACTGACAAATAGTTATATATATATATTGTGAAAGAGAAGAAAAAAAAAGTATTTTAATCATATTAGAAAATTTTGATTCTCAAAATTCCAAATCAATAAATTAATTAATAATTTTGCTAAGATATCACCAAGTTTGAAATAAGCTTAAACATCATTTTGGTCTCTGTATGTACACTCAATTTTAGTTTTAGTCCCTGTATGTATGTGATTTTATTCTAAAATAATCATTGTATCGACCAAATTTTTTTGCCATTAGTCCCTGCTGTCCAATTTCATCAAAGTGGCAAACGTTTTGCCATATAGACATGATGATATGGCATGCTGACTGGATTAATGAACTAAGAGGGACCAAAATTAAAAAAATTGTCCACTACAAGGGACTAAATCCAAAATTCTGAATCATGAAGACAAATATAAAAACCTAATCCCCAATTCAATTTCATTCTCAAATTAAGCATAACTTAAGCATTTATTTCAGTTCCAGAACATATAGCAGAACTTATATGACTAATAACAACTTAACTGGTTCAATTTCAACTTATAGCAGAAAATTAAGCACTTATTTCAGTTCCAGAGCATATAGCATAATTTATATGACTAATAACCAAGGTAATCAGAACCAGACCGGCCATCAAATCGGTGTAGGCACTGGTTCAATGGTTTAAAGGTTCAATCGGGGTCCAACCGGTATTAATTAAATATTTAATTTTTATATTTAATATTAATAAAAATGAAGAGCAAAATAAAAATTTAGTTCTCATAGCAAAATAATAATAAGCTAATCTTTTATTGTTTTTAATAGTTTAATTTATAACCTAAGTTACAAAAATACTTTTGGCCCAAAAGCCCATTTACTTGCGATTTAAAATTGATAAAGTGTTTGAAACCTAAATTTATTAAATTGATTGAAGCAACCGCAGCCAACTTCTCTTACTCTGCCCTTTGCATTCACATTTCATCACAGTACTCCAATTTATTTCTATCTTGCTCCCTTCTCCCACTCATCAAATACTCTGTTCGTTTGTTTTGAATAAAATCCAGCACTACTTCTTCTCTAATTTTTCTTCTTCTTCTTCTTTTTTTTTTAATAAAAAAAATAAGAACAAGGCAAAATTCGACCAGATCTGGGAAATAAGTTTCAGACCGTCGAACGGTTCAGACTGGCCGGTTTAGCGGTTTTGACCGGTTTTTAACGGTTCTGCACCGGTTTAAACGTTTTTTTCCGGGTTTGTTTATGGAACGGTTTTACGACCGGACCGGATGAATGTCCGGTTCGACCGGCCGATCCAGTCCGGTTTTAACAACCTTGCTAATAAAAACTTAACTGGTTCAATTTTAGCTTATAACAGAAAATTAGAAGCACTTATTTCAGTTCCAACACATATAGCAGAACTTATATAAATAATAACAACTTAATTAGTTAAATTTCAACTTATAGTAGAAAATTAAACTTATATAACTAATAGCTGAAAATTGTACATGTCATATGGTGTCTCATGTTTTGGCAATGGGTTAACTTGCACGATCGAACTTAGATCCTTGAAAGAAAACTTGTTGGTATCAATCAACCTTTGTACTTCAGCCTTAAAAACCAAACAATGCTCAATGTCGTGACCAGGTGTCCCTTGATGGAAAGCACACGAGATATTATGTTTGTGCCATGATGGCAAATTTGAGGGTACTCGGGCCAATGCCTTAGTTTGAACCAAATTGTTTTCAATCAAAATAGGAAGGAAATCTGCATACGTCATAGAGATTGGATCAAACATAGGTCCTCTTTTTGGAGCAAATTTCTGTCTGTTAGGATGTTGTGGAACCTGTTGGAGAGGTTGTTGTTGAGGCGGTGGTTGAGACTGTAGTTGAGACTGCTGCCTTTGTTGGGATTGGAAAGGCAAAAACAGTTGCTCAAGGAGGAGATGATAGTTATTTTGCACTGCCATAAATGAAGCTATCAAGGCCTCCTTTCTTCTCCAATTCTGCCCAAAGTGTGACGACTTCTTTCCGAAGCTGAGTGTTTTCTTGCACCACTGCTTTCATCCTCTTCTTCCTTTTGATTAACACGAGTGTTGCTCCTGTGAGTCGTCGAGATACCTGTTTGCGGTATTATAGTTCGAGGATGGTGAGGAGGGAAAACATATGAATGATTTGTTGTGAGTATGAAAGTGTATGTATTTGATCCGTGCGAATGAAAGATGAATGCGTATGAGTTTTTTTATTTATTTAGAGGGAATTTCAAAGTTCAGTATTTATTGTAAGCATTTAGAGACACGAGACAAACAAGACATAGTTTAATCTTCTTCTCATCTGAACTTATTTTCCAAATGCTTAACAAGAAAATTATTTTATTTGAAACTCCCTAAAAATATTTAGTATATATACTTTAGTAACATATTTGAATGCAAATGCATGACATGCATGTTATGTTTAGGGCTTTCAAGACAACCTACAAGGTATGATTCCCTATAAGATGATTCTATGTTTTATGTACCAGACCCCTCACAAGGATGACTCTACAGGATTTTGGGTCTCTTTTCTTTGAAAGCACCATCTAAGTGCATGGCCCTCTTTTGAAACTTTCCCATGATGCATGGTGAATTTCCAAAGGGTCTCCCTTAAATGGAGTCATTGGGTTCTAAAAAGGTCCTAGAGTCGCTGACCTTATTTGAAATTCCAATAGGAGGATGGGCTAGCCAATGCCTGAGGGATGTTTCAAACAGATCTACTCTAGGCGAAGTCTTCGTAAATCACCCGAGGGATGTGCATCCCGGAGGTCCATACTAGCAACTCCTAACTTAAACTTAGGGTTTTTCTCAAGTTTGTGTTTAAAGCTTCCCTCAACAATAAATAAACCCAACCCCACAATATATTCATAAAATAATAAATAAATAAATAAATGCGGAGAAAATAAAAATAAAAACCAAGTAAACAAACAAAAACAAATAACCCTAAAACTAGAGGATAGGCTTAACTCTCTAATTTTTAATCCCCAGCAGAGTCGCCAGCTGTCCCGCCGCGAAAATCGCCCGAGCGTTTAGGATACTCGGAATGACACAGAGTCACCACCAAATTTTATTTGTTAAGGAAAATATTGATAAAACCTTAAAAACAACGGAAAGATGGTCATCGCAACCATTTCCAGGTTCGGGAGTTGGTTATGTAAGGGGAAGGTATTAGCACCCCTCACATCCGTTGTACTCAACGGGAACCTCCTAATTAATTCTAGGGTTTATGATTTTTAGAGTTTGTTTACATGTTTTTTATTTATTGAATTTATTATTTACAAGAGGGGGAAAAGTTAAGTTTTTTATTATTATGCTTGACAAGATGTAGAATCTTGCTCCTACGTATCCTCTGGTGCGATGAGGAATTCAAATCTACGTAGTTCTGGGAAAATTGTTTTTTGATGTTTTTTATAGAACGATGTGTTAATTGAATTCTAGTGGTTAAACTCAACTTGTATGCTCGCACGGTGGAGGCTTAAGCTTCGTTTGTATCACGTTAGAATTGATTGAATACATATCCGTTTATAAAAAGAATTTAAATTTTGATTGGTCCGAAGGCAAAAATTAATTTGATTTATTGGCATTTTTTAATTTTGGAAGACGAACAATCGATAGAAGAAGCGTGCGCTAATCTTCGATTATTCGAGGGAGGGATGAATGTACATTCGGGCGTCCCCTTTTTAATCCACATTACTATTATGTTTTTTTTTAGGATGTGTTTATTTACAAGGATATATTGCATTTAAATTAAATAATTGACTTAGAATGAATTATGTGCATTATATACATCAAATAAGATCAGATGGGGGTGCAAACAATAAAAAATCAGTGCCTAAATCAGCCAAAATAGGCCCAGGCGCGCGCGAGCAGGAGCTGCTTGATGGGAAATCAACGACGAGGGTGTATGGTAAGGTCATGCGCGCGCGCATACTGGATTCAAAGGGGGTCTATGTAAACCCAAAAAACAGATTTTTCTCATTGGATTTTTCTAACCTGTGCAAAACTGTACATGATAAGTCATAATTAATGCACAATTTTTCTAAATCTCATTAATGAGTCAACTTATTTTTTCCTCTTTCTCTCTCCATTTTTTTCTCTCTCTTCCGTCTCTCCTATTTTCTCTCTTCTTCTCTGCTTTTCTTTAAAATAAAAATGGCAATTTAGAAGATAAAAAATAAATTTTTCAGAAGAATAGAGAAAATAGAAGAGACGAGAGAGAGAGAAAGCAGTTGCCATTTTTATTTTAAAGAAAAGCAGAGAAGAAGAGAGAAATTAGGAGAGACTGAAGAGAGAGAAAAAATGGAGAGAGAAAGAGGAAAAAATAAGTTGACCCATTAATGAGATTTGAAAAAATTGTACATTAATTATGGCTTATCCTGTGCAGTTTCTCACAGAATCCTTTCTCATTTTATCAAAATCTTTCTCTTTCTTCATTTTTTTCTCGGTTTCTCTCCCTTCTCTCTCCTATTCAAGTGTTGTTCATGTTCTTCATAAATTGAAGAACTTCACACCATATTTTTTCCAGAATTTTCCAACAACTTCCCAAATCATTTAGAAATTTGTTCTAACCACTTTTATATACAGATTAAACCTCTTCTAAACACAGATTAAACCTCAAAAACACAAAATCAAAACCCAAAAAAACAAATCCGAAATCTAGATCTAGACTTTCTTTTCTTTTTCGGTTCTGTTTTTTTGGTATTCCTTGTTTAAGTCCTTTTGTTCTTTGTTTCTGTTATTAAATCCCCTTTTTATCTGGTTTCAATTGGTATCAATTTGGAATGAACATGAATATGAACAACACCATAACAATTCAAACCAAAATTTAAACTAAGAATTAAATCAAGCATGTACAACCAGTTTATGTGATCAAGACGGTTAAAAATACCGACCTAGTGTGTCGTGAATCCGCAAATTA
This sequence comes from Trifolium dubium, assembly GCA_951804385.1. Lineage (NCBI taxonomy): Eukaryota > Viridiplantae > Streptophyta > Magnoliopsida > Fabales > Fabaceae > Trifolium > Trifolium dubium. The sequence goes on from OX638070.1 coordinate 12,177,660, forward strand.
GTAAGTGTTTTTGTCCTTTTCTGTTTTCCGATTCGAACCGCTTCGAGTCCGATTCTGACTTCTCCCCGTTTTCTATTCGTGCGAGATTGCTGCTACCGGTGAAGAAGGCTGATTTCAGTTCTAATTTTCTACTGGTGTGTAGAAAATTAGTTTTTTTTTTTTTAGGGGTTAGGGCAGTGTGTATGTGCGCTTTTTTTCCACTGAGTTCTGTGAATTTTTTGTTGTCTTTATACTGTGTGAGAGGTCCTTTTTATAGCCTCTAAGTTGGACTTTGTAAAAATTGTAAGAATCAATGAAGATTTGTTTTATTTTTGTATGAACAAATTTGTTCCCTTTTTTGTGTTTGATTCATTGTAAAAATATAACTCAGTGTAATTTCTTTTACTTGCCAGCCAAGACCAGAGATTTGATTCAAGAATATATTTTGCTGGGCTTTTCCTCCTTCCTTTCCACTCACGTGAAAAATCTTTCTCCAAAATATGAATATTCCCCTTTTTTTTATATATATTTTTGGTCACAAAAATAAAAATATGATTTATATTATTTTTGGACAAAAATACAGGAAAAAGAAATAACACATAAAAAGAAGCATAGAAGATTAATAAAAAGAAATCAAGAAATAAAAATATGCCAATACTGGGGTCAAACCCATGACCTCACACATCATCACTAGCACGCGCGCCCCTACATTACCAATCCAACCATTTACTTTTCTTTGAAAATAGCTTGCACTAAAAAATATATGTACTAGAATGGGAGGGTAAAATTTGGGGTATGACACTTCCTCTGTCCCAAAATATAAAAGAAAAAAAAAATAATTTTACTTATTAAGAAAATATAATCATGAGAATTTGAAATATAATTTTGTGGAGTTTTTCTTGAAATAAATTGCATAGAAAGTTATAAAACTATTTTTTATTGGTTATTGTTTATTGAAAAAGGAGAGAGAAGAAAAATTAAATACAATTTATATTTAATTTTATGAGAATAACGAAAAACATATTCTTAAAAATGATTTTTCTCTTATATATATTTTGATATTTTGAGACAAAAAAATGTAGTTTTTTTTTATAATTCTGAACGGAGGAAAATATCATTACTATCTTTTAACCTTCTCTTAGCATAACTTGTGCAAAGATTACTTTTGCTCATTTAATATATTTTCTGTTATTATAAGTTTTTTTGTTACATAGATTTAATATTAGAGAATGGTGTTCCCTTTCAGAGATAGAAAAATTTTATTATTATAATTAAGTAATGTTGATTTTTTTTTGGGTTTAAATAAAGTATCATCTGCGTGCAACTGTAGAGATCAATCTCTTGAGCCATGTAGGACTATAAGAGAATTTAACAGTACTGCAACATTTTAAAAATTAATTTTGATCTCATGATCTCGATAATTTGGAAAAAATCTCTTACCATCTAATTTAAGTTTTCTTGAGTTAGTGTTGAATTAAATTTCTTTTTTAAAATGTTTAGTTTCTTTTTATTTTATTATTATTTATATGAAAATTTTAAGGGTTAAATATGTTTTTAGTCCCTATAAACATCCGACTCTTCTACTTTTAGTCCCTCTAAAAAAATTTCCTACTTTTTGGTCCCTACAAATTTCTCTAACATGAATTTTGGTCCCTAATTTTAAGTCAACTCATGTATATTAATTATAATTTGAAATTATGTATTGCAGTAATGTTTAGTATATTAAAAATTTAATTGATTTGCAAAATTTAAATTTTTTTAATTAGTGATGAATTAAATATGAATTTTTGAAGTGTTTGCGCTTAAAAATTCATAGTTAATTCATCATTTGTTAAAAAATTATGAATTTTGGTTTGAGCAATTTTTATAATGTTATAAACATGATCACAAAAACTCGTTAAAAAATTTGAATCGTACACATAGTTGAGTGAAAAGCAGGGACCAAAAATCATAATCGGAAATATTTGGAGGACCAAAAAGTGGGAAAAAAATTTAGATGGACTAAAAGTAGAAGAGTCAGATGTTTATAGGGACTAAAAATATATTTAACCCAATTTTTAATAATAATTATTATAAGTATAATATTAATTGATTAATATTATTAGTATTAAAAATATATTTTAAAATAAGCACTTGGACTTTTGTCCGCTCACAATTGTATTCATGAGCTTAATTTAGGATTAGTGGAATTTGAGTTAGATTTAAAGAGGGTGGCTGACTGCTTTCATTCTACACAACCAAATTTAATTGAGTTTGGTGTTATTTTGGATCGTTGTAAATTTATTTTCTCTACTTACTATAGAAAATCTAATGTTGAGTTTGTGCGGAGACAAACAAATGAGGTTATCCATAATCTAGCTAACACAGTCACATTATCAGCTAATTTTCAGCTTTTAATTAAATTATTAAATTGTTGAGCATTTTTTTTTTGGTACAAATTGTTGAACATATTTTAATTAATGAAATGCTATATGTACATTATTTTTATCAAAAAAAAAAGAGTAGCGGTCGGTCTTATGCAAATATTTACCTATGAGAAACTCTTTTCTTTCATTATACAAGAAAACACAACCACATAATTTTCCTTGCTTTTGAAAAATTGTGGCGTTTATATTTCATTTCAGCTCCCCCGATTTTGATTATTCCACTTCACAACTACATTAGTCTAACATGCACAAGAACCATTTCTACTCTCATTAACTCGCACCGCCAACCACTTGGGGAGTTGATCGAACGACATTGTTATCGATAGGGGGTGGTAACATGGTCCGGCTTCGTCGGACTCATTTAATCCGCTATTTTTTAACGGATTAAGATTGTAGGCTTATTATCTTAAATTGGTCCGCCCCATTTAGCTCATTTTAGAAATAGGGCGGAACGGTTGGCATGCTGGCATTTTGTTTTTTTCTTCATTTTCTTATACTTGAGATGAAAAAAGTAGAGACAAATATTTAAATTTAAATTCTTTATTGAAACATTTAATGTTGTTGGATTTTTATTGGTGATTTGTTTATTATGATACTTCGTTGCGTTGAAGAATGACGTTAATGTTGTTATAAAACGTGGCGAATTGAAAACAAATTTATTAGAAGTAAGTTAAGGAAAACAATTTTATACCAAGTTAAATTATTAATCATTATTATTTATTATATGGTTTGAATTTGTTAATTATTTTGATATTTTTTGTTATGTGTTGTTAAGAAATATTTTTTAAAAAAATTGCAAAGCATGTCATAAAGATATTATTACCAAAAAATAAAATAAAATAAAATAATAATTGGCGGGGCCAGCCCGCCAACTCACCATTAAATAGGACAAACTTGAATTTTATACTCGGATACCTAAGTTGGCACGCTCCGCTCCATTTATGGCTATATTTAAATGAGGCAGATTGTTCGTTTTGTCACCCCTAATTATCTGTACTTAAAAGCAACTTTTCTCTATTTTCCCATATTGTGTTGTTCCTCCTTCATCATATGCTCCCAAACTCAACAAATTTAGGAGATCGGGGATAAAGATTGTTCAAATCATTCGCATTCTATTTAGCATGTAATATATTTACCACATATAGGTTGTCTGCAAGACAGATCTAACATATAGTATAAATTACACTCCATAAAGGTAAATAAATGGACATATTATAGTTTGGACCTCAATTCCTGTATATAACGTACAATGTCCTTAAGTTCATGATGTGTAAAAATTATGCTCCCTCCGGTCTTTAATATAAGAGAATTTTTACTTTTTAGATTCATTGAATGATTGATGTATTTGGACTATATTGTGGACCAAATACATAAATCATTCAATGAATCTAAAAAGCAAAAATTATCTTATTTTAAGGACCGGAGAGAATATATATAAAAAATCAATTTAATTAAAATTGAATAAAGAATATTATTTAATTTAATATCTTTAGTCAATACCTTTTTTTATTACAATATCTTTAGTCAATGCATTTTTTGAAACGGATGTTTAGTCAATACTATTTGATTGACTAAAACATTTTCTTTATTAAAATTTGAGAAAGGGAAATTCTTCACTAATTAAATTTGTAGTATTAGTTAATGGTCATTAAGTAAAGCCTTTTCTTTATTAAATATATCAAGAGTTTAATTGTGGTGCACAGACAGTGCAAACACATATTACACGGTCATCCAATAATATTCTGACATATCATTATATTTTATTTAAAATAACTATGTAATGATATAAAGAGAGTGAGTGGGATGCAGTGTGGGAGGATGTAGGAAGATAATAGTAGAGTTAGTTTTATGTTATTTTTTAAATGAAAAATATATTTTAAAAGTAAAAGAGGTGTCAGAATATTATTGGATGACCGTGTAATATATGTTTGCACTGTCTGTGCACCACAATTAAACTCATATATCAAATATATTAATAAATTTTAAAAACTTTATATTCTTCGTTTTTTATCCTAAACATCTATAAATTCATGTTTCTCTATTAACATTTATCGTAACCTTCATATAACATAACTATTCACTTTTATTAAAAGAATTTGAAGGTGTAATGTCTCTCCAACAATTGTTCATACTATGTGTGGTGTGATCTTGCTATCACTGCATAATGTTCTTGGAATTCCCAAACGCCATGTGAATATTTATAACAATTTAGAAGATCATTTAGATTTAACCATTCATTGTAAATCTAAAGATGATGATTTTGGAGTTCATATTCTTCATCATGGTGATCTTTTTTTCTTGACATTTGACAATAACATCTTATGCAACACATTATTCTACTGTTCTTTTTATTGGAATGGTGAATTCCATTGGTTTGATATATACAAATGTTCAAGAGATTTTAACAAATGTTTTATTTGTCAATGGTCTATAAAAAAATCAGGACCATGTTTGATTCGTAGATCTTATGAGCCTCTTTGCTATCCTTGGAATAATTAATGATTAGTGTAATGTAATAATATATTTTAAATCGTAATAAATACATTGGGTATTTAATTTATTTTTTTGAAACATTACATTGGATATTTAGGAACCTAATGTTTTATCAATCTTAATAATATTTTAAATCTTAATAATGTTATATTGTTTTGGTGTCAAAAAGAAATAATGTTATATTGTTTGAGTACTTGTCATATTGCGGTATTTAATCGATTCAAATAATATATCAACTTCGATTGATTGTAGATTTAATCAATAATTTAAAATCAATGTTATAGATTCATGTGAATAAACATTTCAGTCTTAGATGTCATTGGAGGGGAGCTGAAATAATTTGATGTCAGAACTGACTCTCAAATTAGATTAAACAAAGCCAAAAAAATAAAAAATATTTCAGTCTTATAATTTTGTCATATTTGTAGGCGTTTTTTTCATTTTGTGCTATTAAAATGTTTTGATGATTTTATTTGCAGATTCACTATTTTTAAATTTAGCTACATTAAATTTTATTAATTCTGAGGTATTCTTTTCTTTTTCTTGGTGAAACTCTGATGTAATCTTCTTTTTTTGACAAAAATAAATAGGTGTTCATTCATTCAAATAGATAGATTACATCAAATGATATTATAAATTCAACACCATTAAAAACATAAAAGAACGAATATGCGAACAATCTCACAACATCCAAGTTAATAGCATGAAACAGCTTACTTTTACCTACAAATAATGTGATAAATTCCGAGGTATTCTATAATATGAATTAATGAATTATTTTATAGTTAGAAAAACTACACACATAATGTGTGAGCATTGACCACGCATTTTAATATGTACCGGAAGACCTTATGTACATTTTAATTTCCTAATATCCTATTCCTACCGAATTACTAGGATGGTTTTGTTGCAAAGATTCAAAATCATGAGCGATTTTACAGCCCACAGCTCTGTCCAATCTCAGCGTTAAGTTTTTTGAAATTTTTAACGTTTAGTTTATAGTAAAATTAAAAAAAAATGTTTAAAATTGACATAAATTAATATTTTTTTTATCCACAAAAGTGAGATTTTTTGTTAGACTAAAATTTGCTCAAACTCAACAAAATTTCATACTCCAACACCGTTCAAAATCCCAAGAAAATAGTTAAAATCTATAACGATATATAAAGGGAATAGGGGATTTTGGGCTGGATTTTTCCATTCCCATTATACCCTTTTTATCACCTCACACTTAAATCAAAAGGAAAGGAAATTGAAAATGAGAAAATTAAAAAAAAAAAAAAAAGCAAAAAAATTCAAAAATCCAACGTTAAAAAAAAGAAGGATTGAAGCAATGATTTAAGCATAACCTATTCACAATAAATAAATCTACCAATATAGGAAACAACATTAAACAAAGAAAGTGGTATTACGACATGCAAAATCTCAACTTCTCCCTGTCTCTCTAATATACGATTGTTTTTCCTTTGTATTCTATCATTATGACTTTTATTTCATTTTTTTGAATTCAAAATAGGGTTGTTTGTGTTTGCATTCTATATCATTATGGTTTTTCTATTTGGTTTTTAATGTTTACTATGCAAAACTGCATAAATTTTAGATTTTGGATGGAAATAGTTACTACACAATGAAGATATAAATTCGGTTTTTATTGATTTGTTTTCTATACATTTCAGTTTCGTGTATTTCCACTGTTGTTTAATTTGCCATATTATGCATCGCTTTTGGTCTAAAATTAAATGGGACAATGCAATAATATTGATTGATGATGATGATGATGATGCTGTTGATGTAACCTGTTTTTTCTTTCTATTTTGAAGGGAATGCTAATATTAAAATAGGTTTGAAATCACAAATTATATATTTGAAAAATTGCAAAATAGAATATTTTAGAAGATGAATGATTATGAATTACAAAATTAATTGGAAATCATTTGTTGGTGAAAGTGGAATATTCTAAAACAACTATTTTGCACATTTGTACTTTCATTTCAATTTGAATATTTTAGTATCTTTTTCACTTTTCTTTTAGTTCAATTGTTTTTATCATTTCTTTCATTTTGTTTTTTTTATTGTTCTTCATTTTAACTATATTCTTTCTTTTCTTATGATAGAGAGTTATCATAGAAAGAGTGAAGAGAAAAGACCGATTGTTGATGGTGATGACTAACCTATACTACGATTAAGATGTAGAGAAAAACATATTAATATCAAATATATATATACATATATTTCCTTTTTTGTCTGTGTTAATATTTAATATTTACTTTATTTGTTGTTCGTGTTTTTGTTATAATGACTTTCAAATAAGAAAAGTACCCATAAATGACTTTCAAACTACATGCGTGATTCGAACGACACTTGAGGAATCTTTTAAGGTATTACATAGTCATTTAAGTTTCTTTGTTTTTCGGACAACTAAAGAAGAAGTTCTGATGCTAATCACAAACAAGGAACAATTAATACCAAAAGTCTCACTTCATTGGATAATTTCTACTTTGAAAGTAAGTTCTCTATTTAATTGGTGTATGATTTCCAATTTCTCCACCTAAAATTATGATGGTAATTTTAATATATTGAATTCACATAAAAAGAGGTGGATGATAGAGCAAGGGGATAATAGAAAATGTGGATCACACAGACGGGCACGGAACGTGGCCGTATGGCACGCTAGTATGTAATAAACTCAATATAATGTAGTAATAAAACTCAAAACCCCAATATACTCAGACTTACATTAAAATATAATAATACAACTCACAATTCATAATTTTTAGTAGAAAACATGTAGTGATAAAAATAATAAATATATTAATATAACTTAAAATTCATAATAGTCAATACAAAATAAAACGAAAAAAATAACATTGCTAGCATTGGTGATCCTCTTACATCCATGGACAAATTAAGTACACTTTCAATATCTAATAATTGACTGAAATTATGAAACACAGCAAACAATTCAACTATTTTCTTCTCTTTCATCAATGTAATAACAATTCAACTTGCAATGATATATATATATATATTTTTTTTGAAACATGCAATGATATATATTATAACTAGTTCACTACTCTAGTCACACCATCTCATTTGTGCGCAGTTTCTTTCAATCAATGGATATCATGTTATTGTGTTTCTGTGTGAACAAGAGCATTCATTATATCACATCTCGAATTACATCAAACAAATGATACATGTTACTAGTATTTGAGGTGGTAGTATAGTATTTTTTTCTTTGAACAACAAAGATGAATCTATATCATATATATTAGCCTAGAATATAGTTTGACTATAGTGCAGAAGGCTTTAGTTGATAGCTAGTTGGAAATTAGTACTACCTCCCGTTCTAAATTTATAAGAGAAAATTTGTTTTTTTATATTCATTTAATAATTCTAATGTACGTAGTCTATACTAAATATATTAATAATTTATTGAACCTAAAAACTAAATTTTCTCTTTAAAATCATGGAGGGAGTAGTAAGTAGTATGACACTTTTTATATGGTAGGTATGATCTTGTCTTTTAGCTTGTGTCATTTTTGGTTAGGAATGTGTATCTAGCAAATATATTCAAAAAAAATTAGATGCTTATTTTATAGGGGTTTTTGTCACTCCAAGCCTCGATAGGAATCTTGTCTTGAAGTTTCTTAGTTGTGCATAGAATATGTAGATTAAAGTGTAAAATGATTCAACACAAAACATATTAAAAAGTATTTTATTCATTTGTAAGTATCGTTCATTTTCATTAATACAAAGACTTTTTTAGTTTTTTTTCCCCTAAATTTGGAGGAATTAGACCACCTCCTACCCATTAGGGGTGCGCAGAAGTGCTGCCCAATGTTTATGTGAGTAAGGATAGAGAAATTGAATATAAAAAATAAAAAGATAAAAAGGAGGGGACAGAGAGAACAGAAAATGATGAGAGAGATAGATACATAAAATATAGTAGAAAGGAAAACAGTGAAAAATGCAACAGAGAATGTGCTTTCTTCTACGAATATCATATTTCATAACGTTAATTTTTTAATATAATTCAATATAAGTTATATGAGGCACTTACTAAAAAGCCACCATAAAATTAGAGATAAAAAGTTGGTAAAAAGTAGATAATGGGCACTTCAAAATTAAACACATTGGTTCAAACACTTATAAATCACAAATCTTGTACAAAATATTCCATCACAACATCTAACCAAATTGATACTACATATAATAATCACTTTGTCACATCATTGACTTCAAAAAAGCCTCACAAACTAATAAGGAGATTTATGAAACAGAACAAACTTGCACAAAAATAATAACACAGTTAATTCAATCTTAAATTTTAATGCTTTCCAATAGCCAAAGCAGACATCACAATCAACAAGACTAAGACAACCACAGTAATAAATGATGACACAACTGCTCCACTTGTTTGTGCACAGAAATCTCCAAATTGGTTGCAAATGGCTAGCCAGTTTGTGTCCTGATTGCCATTGTGTGCTAAGTAAACTATGGCAGCAGCTGAAGCACCACTAGCAGTTGCTAGAGTAAGAAATACCTACAATCATAAACATCACAAAGAGAATCCATAAGTAAATTATGCGAATCCTAGCGTGCAGATGAACACTAACGTGCATGTCTCTGCCTTCTTTTTTGAATTGATGTTTTGTAATAGCAACGAGTTTGAAGTTATGCCTACATCAACTTTAATTGACCTCGATTATATTCTTTGCAATATTAAAGATTGTGATATGACTTGATCGCAATTTAAAACTGCGATCATGAGTTCAAGAGTAGAGAACTTACGGTGTCTAGGATGATGAGGAAAAGCCTTGGTCCAGTTGCATGAGGACGAATGATGGCTACTATAGAGAAAGGTAGAGATAAGACCAAATAGCCGGCCACTATTGCCATTGAAATAACAAAAAACCTGCATTTTTAATAATATAACGATGACGATTGATTGACAACATAAAAAAATTATACTAACGGGGACATATAAGATGCATAGTTTTGAATGTTACATACTGAAAGGCGGTAAAGCTATCATAGCTAGCTTCAAACTGAAAGAATTGAGTGAAAAAAGGGAGAGTCTGATCACTCATTCCCATCGAGGCAGCTGCGCCAAGTGCGGCCGCTATGGCACCTAACCTTAGTATGAAGTCCATTATGGCTATGCCCTTTTTCCATCCTCCTGGCCTTGCGGGGGCTGAAATCAAAACAGCTTTTCCTTTAGTATCTTTGCTTGACTCTTGGATATCAATGTTGGTTGACATTTTTGGAATTTAAATATGATAGAAGCTAATTAATTATATATTCAAAGGAAATTTACTAGACAATTTGTATGAATTAATGAGACAATGATGCAAATGTATTAATGTTTGAAGCTTATATAGAGAGATTAGAGGAGTGGGTGTTCAAAGTTTATTTTATAATAAAACAAGTGATGGCAAGTGAAGTTGTTATGAAAACTTTTTCACTTAATAATATATATCGCATTTTCGAAGCAAGCAAGTAGAGAGATTATGTAACATTTTTTAATCACATTTTCACTTAATCCGTTAACTCTAAAAGTAGTCTTCTTAATCCATAATATGATATTGGATGCTTTGTCATCCTATATCTAAGATTCAGTGTCAAACTAAATTAATAAATTATTTATGAGATTAAATTTTATTCACGGTAAAACTTTTTACATCGTCAACTACTCAGCTCACAAATCACCCTTATATGACTTTTTAGATAGATATAATTAAAGATAAATATTTTTAGTGATTAAACGATTCTAATTAATTGATTGATGATGTAAAAAATATTTATGTTTTTGGTGTATATAAATTAAACTTTTATTTGTATATTCTGAAAAAAATACTACCTCCGTTCCTTTTTACTTGTCGTTTTAGCAATTTATGTTATATTTTGCCTATTATATCCTCCTTCTTATTTTATTTTATTGACTAAATTTTGTATAATTGTTTTTGTTGAAACAATAAAATCTTTTTTATTGTATACAAATTTTGTTTGTTTTTAAATAAAGTTTGTTACAATTTTTTTGAAAATAAATAATGTTTGTGAAAAAGAAGGAATTTATTGGTGGATTAAAAATATGATATATTTTAAAAAAAGGCATATTGGGAAAACAAGGTGCAAAAATATACCCCTCCTATTTTGATCTTTTTTTCCTAAAACGACAAGTAAAATAGGAACGGAGGTAGTACTATATATAGATGTCCCTATTAGGTTTTTCGTTGGTCTCAATTTATTTGTCCTTTTAGAATTTTTATTTTGCTACAATCCTTTTAGAATATTAATACAATACTTATTATTCTTTTTCTATAATAATATCTACTTATTACATTTTAAGTCACTAAATTACTGTATTAATTATATCATCAATTATAAGAGCATTTTATTAAACAAATTTAATTTAATATTAAAATTAATAAAGTTAATCATTTTCTTAAAAAATGTAAAAAAATTCAATTACAATGTATATTTTAATTTAAAGCTCACGAGGATAGAACTATATGTACTTTAATTTATTATTACCTGCATCCCTAAATATAAGATCTTGTTTAACTACTACACGTACATTATTGTACAATTTTGATCACTAATATATTTAATTATATAATAGTAAAAATTATAAAAATTTAATATTTTAAAAATATTTATCAAAACAAATCAAACAAGATCTTATATGTTAATACTTATATCTATATATTATTAAAAAATCACGGTCAAAATATGATCAACTAATAGTACAATTTGGTAAACAATATTTTATATTTAAGGATAAAGTTAGTATTATATGGAAAATGTCAACCAAAAGTTGTGGCATTACGGCATGCACCCACTATAATTTACTACTCGGCTCCCCCGCATGACTAAACATATATCCTTATTATCAACTCCACTTTTACATCTTTGACTCGTTTTACATGTTCGAATATTTTTAATTTTTGTTGTTATAAATTTTATTCATATAATTTTAATATTTATAAAGTTTCCAATTTCAAATATTTCTGTATCTATCTCACAATATTAAAATATAAAAAAATCAAATTTAAATAATTTTTCATTGCATAAAAATTATTTTAAAGTGTTGCGTTAAATTTTTTGATAATCAATTTTGTGTTTATTACAATTTAAATTTTCCTATAAATATAATTTTCATATTTTATTTATATATTTTATTTTCATATGGTGTAATTTTCTTAGTAACTTATCCAAACAATTTTTAATTCTTCCTTTTTTTTTTTGTATACAAATACCTCCCATTGTATGTTTTAGTATTGACCGTTAGAGATATGACATAAGTTAACTTTTGTGATTGAGTATATATCTCTCAAATTTTAATATGGTATTAGAGTCTATTATAGATTCATTTGTGGTTTATTTTGGAAACCTCCTATATTTAGGTCATCTATTATTGTTTTTTTTAGGCTTAAATGCACTTTTGATCCCCCAAGTTTCATAGTTTTAAAGTTTTGGTCCCCTTTTTTCAAAACCAACTTTTTGGTCCCCAAATTTCAAAGTCAACTCTTATTTTTAGTCCCCCTTTCATTTTAATGATTTGACACTTCTAACGCTGACATGACAATGGATTAAAAAAATGCCATGTCATTGTTTTTTTTTTGTACTTCCATGTCATAATTTTTTATTTCTACTATTTTTATTTTTATATTATTAATTATAATTTTTATAACTATCTCAATTAAAAAAAGGGGAGAGCACGGTAGGTTTTTGAGTGAGAAGTTAGGATTATAAGATGAATACTAATTAGTATTAGGGTTTACTAGTTGATCGTTTTTGTTTTAGATTAACTTCTTTTTGTTTTAAATGAAATAATTATAATTAATAATACAAAAATAAAAATTGTAGAAATAAAAAATTATGACATGGATGTACCAAAAAAAACTATGACATGACATTTTTTTAATCAAGTTAGCATTGCCACGTCAACGTCAGAAGTGTCAAATCATTAAAATGAGAGGGGAACTAGAAATAAGAGTTGACTTTGAAACTTGGGGACCAAAAAGTTTGTTTAGAATAAAGGGGACCAAAACTTTAAAACTATGAAACTTGGGGGACCAAAAGTGCATTTAAGCCTTTTTTTTATAAGCGTCATCTATTATTGTTGATTCCACATTTCATACGAGAGGTGTGTTAGAAGTCTTACACTTGCTAGAGATATGGAATAGATAATCTTTATCAGGGCACAGCAACCTCAACTCTCAAACTAATTTTTGTGTTTGAGTATAAGTAAGGTATAATTGAACTAATTTGGATACGTTTTTAATGAATTTAATTAAACTCTTGATTAATTCAGTTTAGTTCGGTTTAAGGTGATCACACATATTCTGTCAAAAAAAAAGGTGATCACCCATACTTCATTTTTTTATTTAGTATGAATAGCAAATATTATGATTGAACAAACACAAAAAGCAAATATTGTGAACTATACAAACAAAAATGTGTGTTTGAATCATTTTAAAATAAAAATATAAATTATTATTTTCTTAACATTACCATATTTTTGTGTATCATAAGTTTGTACTAAAAAATGATTTTCCTTTTTTTTATAAACTTTTCATTTGTATGATATTAGTTGTTATAGATGTATAATATCATGATTTCCTTGTTCTAACTCATGTGTCCCTCCCCCAACTACTTCATTCCTCATGCGTTTTCATAAATTCATTCATTTTGACACACATTACAGAACTGTTGATTTGTAATATTATCAATATTAGTATGATTTGTATATTAGTAATCAATAACAAATATTTAATTACACCAAATGCAAGAGTTAATGGTTGAGGTTGCACTACCTTATAAAAGCTAAGAGTTGAGGTAGTGCAACCTTAACTTTCAACTCTCGGATTTGGTGTAATCAGTAATCGAACTCCAGTCATTTCATTTATCCACCTTAAAGATGAAATTTCTAACAATTAAGTTATTTGAAAAACAAAAAAAAAATTGTCCTGTACAATTTTTACCTTTACTCATTTTAATTTACTATGTACCAAGTGACAAATCATTATCATATATTCTTATTAGTTCATTTTTTTAATATTGTTCAACTTTTTATAAATTTTAAGATTTTTTTTGATAAATTATATTTGAGCAAATTTTTAAGGGTGGATAATCTTCTCCTCCTTTAGAACTAACCCTTCATCCAAAATTCAATTATATCCAATAAAGAAGGAGAAAATGTATAAAGCATAATTTTAAAATCAGGATTGGTAATCAACCCAATCAAAATACTAGGTCACTAGTCGAAAAAAGTATTATGAGATTAACCCACATGACTGCTAATCAGGTTAATATTTATAACATAAATTTCATACTTTAAATTACAAACGGTGAGAAAAAATTATTTTATATAGTGAAAAAAATAAGATATACCATTTTTATTTTACTAAAATTTAAACCTTAAAGTTAATGTTTATAAAAAAAACATTAACATCAATAATATATGGTAAATTTTCTTCAAAATAAACCATATGGATTCCAACGTCTTGGTAGCGCACCGCGATGCCTTTTAATAGCAGTCACAAGTTCAATCATGTTGAGGCAAACTCTCAATTTGATGTTTTAAAGATAACAATCATCTTGACTATATTTTAAATATATTATGATCTCATTACTAACTAACAAGTATTTTTGAGTGAATCAAATTATAGTCAGGAAGAGCTGAATTTTTATAAGCAATTTAGTTCATATTTATGCGTTACAGCAATCAGTCTGAGAACGATCTCCTAGCCATAGCATCACTCATTCGAAGAAAAAGTTTAAATGAATAAGCACTTATTTCTTTGACTCAACTTTGTATAAGGAAAAGAAGCACTTTAGTTATAGCATCGCTATCTCCAAGAACGAGGTCCATTTTAAATTTTGTTAGGATATAATGATTTTCTTATAGTGGATTGAATTGGCAGAATTGTATCTATAATTGTCAATTTATATCAATTTTTTAAGGATATATTGATAAATTGTTTGAAGCGTCTAATAGTTCGATCACATTAGTGTAAGGCTGATTTTCAGTTAAAACAGTCAGCACAGTTCATTTTTTTTTTTGATGATACAGTAGAGTTTATTTTTTGAAAACTAATAAAAAAATAGAGGCACAGGATTTATTTTATTTTGATTTGATTTTTAAAGTAAGTAATCATGCTAAGTCATTTATTTTTTTACAAAAAGTAATCATACTAAGTCATTGTTAATACTTAGATGTGAATATTTTTCTCTATCAATCTATCAAAAATTAAATTTTTGTTTGATATGTCGTGGGTGACTAAAAAAATATTCAACTATATTGATATATAATTTTTTTACGCGTAGACGAAAAATAGTTAGTTATTAAAAATTCACATATACAAAATAGAGGAATGGGACTTCAAACTCCTCATGACATCTAACCTAATAATTTCAACATTTTATACTAGTTGAACTAGTATTTGTGGATAATTATACACATATTGGCTCAACTATAACTTCCAAATTTCAAAAACATTAATCATAATTAATATTCCATAACAACAATTTTCCAAATCAATACAAAGAACCAATTAATTTGACACAATTAATGACATCATGAAAAACCTCACAACAATTACATAGGTAACTTAGGTCCCTACTAGTACATAACATCATATCATAATTCATACATATCTCTTCTTAATTTTCAATGCCTCCCAAGAGCCAAAGCAGACATAACAATCAACACAACTAAAACAACCACAGCAACAAATGATGACACAACTGCTCCACTTGTTTGTGCACAAAAATCTCCAAATTGGTTGCAAATGGCAAGCCAGTTTGTGTCTTGATTTCCATTGTGTGCCAAGTAAACTATGGAAGCAGCTGAAGCACCACTTGCAGTAGCCAGAGTAAGAAACACCTATAATTTCATGAACACAAAAATGATTCAAGATGAATTAGATTACGCAAATATCTCTATAAATAAAATTAATTAAAATTGTATATATCAACTAGTTTTCACTAGAAATTCATAATTTGTATGGGTCATTTGTTTTTTTTTTTTATAGGCAAATGTTAATTGTGAGTATATCAGCTCCTTAACCCTTAGCTGACCAATTGAGCTACCCATCTCCCCTGTATGGGTCGTTTGTTAATGGAACTTATCTATACATGTTTTTTTTTGTTCTATTTTAAATTAGCAAACACTACTTTAGTGATAACTAGTAGCAATTGAAACGGGTATAAAAACACACACACAAAAACATACTAGGTTGATTAGAACAGTGATTCTAACAAAGTTCGCATCATCAAAGTTAACACAAGTGAGAAATCGCCAGTTCTATCGTGATTTGATTAAAAAATTTGTTTAAACTAAGACATTATGATAGAACCGGTGATTCCAACTAGGTTAACACCGCCGTAAGTAACATTCACCATCATTTTTTTATTAACAATAAATAAATAAGATAATAAAAAAGATAGATAGATAGATAGATAGAAGAACTTACGGTATCTAAGATAATAAGGAAAAGCCTAGGTCCAGTTGCATGGGGGCGAATGATGGCTACGATGGAGAATGGTAAGGATAGGACTAAGAAGCCAGCTACTAATGCCATTGAAATAACAAAAAACCTGCATTTATCAAGCATTGTAGTTGAATAGGATTGAACATATTAATATTGTGAAAAGCATTAGAAAGTAGAGTTTTGAATGTTATAACATACTGGAAGGTAGTAAAGCTATCATAGCTAGCTTCAAACTGAAAGAACTGAGTGAAGAAAGGGAGAGTCTGGTCACTCATTCCCATAGAGGCAGCAGCGCCGAGAGCCGCTGCTACGGCGCCTAACCTTAGAATGAAATCCATTATGGCTATACCCTTTTTCCATCCTCTTGGCCTTGCAGGGCCTCCAAGTAAAATTGTTTTTCCCTTAATGTTGCTTGATTCTGGGACATCAATGGTTGTTGACATTTTTGGCTTTAAAAATTATGGAAGCTTGAAATATATATAAAGATATATGTGAGATGTTTTGGAATGTGGATATTGAAATGGATTGATTGTTGAAGCTTATATAGAGAGGAAAAATAGTAAGCATGCATGTATGACATTGATAAGAAAAGTCAAGGTGAGTGTTATATGACATGCATAATTGCATATACCGTTTCCACTACGTATACACTTTTTTATATAATAACAAAGCAACTAAAGTGTGAGAATAATTTGTTTTAATTTATTTGTCCTTTCATAATTAATTTATTGGATAAAAGGACAATGGTTGTCAAAGTTTGAGGGATACATATTAGATTTCTTAAAATAAATTTGCGTCATGCGTTGAAACCCCAAAAAAATTGGCATCATGTGTAGTGGTTGAAAATTTCATTAGCTTGAAATTATATTTTACGTTACAAAATGCAACTTTATGTTTGAATAATTTAAAAAATAAGCCTACTTCATTAATCAGTCAACCAAACCATATGCAACCTCCCTAATCCATTATTGCATGCAATTATCATGCATGATGCATATATTGTAGCACTTTTTTCTATCCATTCCATTATATTATAGTATCAATTATGATATTTTTCATAATTATCTAGAATACTTTAAGTAGTTAATTGCCAGTACTATTCTGGAATTAAACTTCTATATTCTTCATCTTAATCATGAATATTACCAGTACTCTTTTTCATAGGAAATGCATTTTTTAGTCATTCAGATAAACTCCATTGTTGTAAACCCACCAACAATAAATAACATTCTAGAAAAGAACGGCAGCAAATAAAAATACTACACAATCTACATTCTAACTACTATATTCATTGTTGTCACTTTCAATAGCAGGACACACAAAATAGTGATTTGTTGAAATTTCACTACGCTAAAGCTGCTATCTGACAAGACATTTGTACTCGATAGCATGTTGTGAAATAGCACTTTGTTCATAGCCGTTATAACCGCTATTTGGCAACAGTGACTGTAATTCAGGGAAAGGTGTGTTATGGCTATCGTTGGATGTCATTTGAAGCAGCATCGCTGCTTTGCGTATCCGCAGCAGTTGAGACAGATCAATTTGATAACCAATTTGCTTACACTTCTTTCCCAAAAAGAATTGGCATTCTATGAAAAGCTTAATTTATGCGAGGCTGTGGTTGCAGCAAGCCTCTTCTATTAGTAACCGCAATATACATACCATCTTAAATAATCCACCTATAGTAATACAGCTCAACACACTTGAACCACTCACTACAAACTGCAGAAGATTCTCATGAAATTCGACTTGCACCCACCCCTCCCTCCTTACTACTGTATTTCAAGGACCCACCACACCCTGCTTACTATTGAATTTCAATGACCCGCCATTTTCTTCGCAGCCGTTAATATTAGGCTTTGGTGGCGACATAGAGTTGAATCCATTGGCCTTGACAGATCCGGTGCTGCCCTCACTTACGTTGACGGTTTTTGCTGGCTCGGAGTTCTTATCAGCACAAACAGGCGGTTCTAACAATTCCATCCGTTTCAAAGATGGAACGTCTCCTTTACAATATCTGCGCCACATGCTCCGATATGTTTTCTCTAGACCAAGGATAAAGTTTGCTCCATCACAAACAGGGGACTTGGACATGAGCTCTCGCAGACTCATTCTCAAAGTTTGTAATGCTGGAATGTCAGACGCTAACTTCATGGACAATTTAACATATTCATCTTCATCTTTGGCAATCAAATTCCCCAGACCTGAATTATTGAAGTGAGATATTCAGCAAGTTAAATGAGGAAGCCAAATAATGCAAAAGTTACAAAATAATTAGAGGTAGAGGGAGACTAAGAAGGCAAACTATTAGTAAAACAAAACGAGACTTCATAACATTGATTAATTAATCTATATAGTTGACCCAACCTAGTGGGAAAAGGCCAAGTTGCTGTTGTTCATACATAACAATGTAGTCACAAGCTGTTTTATAAGTCAATTTATTTAACGAAAAACTGATTTATTTTGATGAAACTAACTTTTGAACTCTTTCGGATTACAAACTGTTCATTTCAATAAAACCATAAGAAATCAAAGAATAATGATTACTAATGAGACAAAATAGAGCAAATAGACTTTTTAGTTTTTGATATTCTAAAAGTTGGTCGATTCGGTCTCTAAAATTTGTGAAATAGCAATTTGGTCCCTTAAATTGAAAAATATCAATCAACTTAAGTCAATATGTTGATTAAGATTGATGTTTACTAAAGAAATATTTTGATGGAGGGACTAAATTAATTGATATTTTCAATGTAAGGAACTACGTTGCTACTTTGAAAATATGAGGGACTAAATTGACTGCTCTTACAATTTCAAGGACTAAAATGTCTATTTACTTGACAAAATAAGATGGTCATTGAATTCTGTAGCAAAATTTCACTAAGTTTAATTGAATTTAGCCCGGCACTGTTTTGGCTTGCTGGAAGCAAATTGTAATACAGAATATACTCAACACCAAACAGATAATAAAGTGGATTCCATACCAACGTTGCTAAGAAGACTAACACCAACATTGTGTGCATGCACTGAACCAGCCATTGTAACACATGGAACTCCCATGTATAAAGATTCACATGTCGTAGTTGTCCCAGCATATGGAAATGTGTCCAAACTACAAAAGAAAGAACAGGTTACAATGGATAAAAAACAAGTCATTTAACATGCACAAATTGTGTTCTTATAATTGCAATCAAAAGCACATCCAAAGTTCAATTTTTTTCATACTCAACACATATAGTAGCGCCGACTTCCATTTCACTAGAAATACAATTAACAAAATAGTGGTAGATCCTCAACCATGACTAACGACAAGATTAAAATCAACATATATAGAGAACATCAATAAAAAGTTCCTAAAGATAAGCAGAACAATATTGCAAGTAGTTGTTTCATAATATGTTTCACACTCAATGAATGAACCAATAAATAACTTGTAGTCTATATTTGTAAACAGTCTTTAATTGCATTATTCTATATGCTATTCATATGTCACTTTTCAAGGAAGGTACCATTACATAGATAGACCAACTCTGACAGAGATTTGAAAGGTTATGCCGAAAAAGGGTGAATTTGAGATATTTGGTTTACCAAATAACCAAACTCTAATGTAGTAAATTTTAAGTTTCAATGCTATTTAGTACTTAGAATCTGACACAACCATCCTTAGTATACATGTAAATTGCTGAGTTTTAGAATGCAAATATAGTTCAAAAGAGTAAATGAACATGTCTGATTTTGATGAATTTATCCACAGAAAACGCCTTTTGAGTAACTCTCTTAATTTACATTGCAAGTTCCAAATGCATAGTTTTTCATTTAAATCATGCAATTCCAAGTTGAGTCGATTTTCAGGTGTCCAAGAATTGCTTTTATATTGCACCATAGCCATATCCACATCACACCAAGGATATGAAGGTTAAAAATTACTGAGAATAACAGATAAAATAGATGTGCTGGACATAATAACCATTTTCATAACAAGACAACTCTTTGTAAAACAGTAAACCAACATCTATTTGTAAAACAAAATGAGTTCATACAGTACAATATTTAAGAATACAAAAATAGATAATACCTGATGTCCATCAAAGAATATGCTTGCATATGATCGTGGTTAAGAAGAATAAGAGGAAGAAGATCAACTCGTAGTGGTTCCAATCCCAACTGTTCTAGGGTTGAAAGAAACCTCTGTCTCACACTATCACAGCAAAATGGTTTACATTTAACCACGAGGCGAGAATTTGGAATTGCACACAGTATCCTTGCCCAAACCTTCAATACTGTAGGAGTAATCTGATGAAACAAAATAACATATGTAAGGAGATACATGACCTATCTTTATAAACAGACATGTACACTATTTTAACAGAAACTACCTTGGCAAGATTGTTAAAACTACCAAATGTAATAAAACCATTGGAAAGAGCAGGAGTTGGACAAACAGGACCAGCCTCAGGGGAAGGAGTGTAACAAAGGAAGCAATCTGGTAATCGGACTAACTCTTCAACCTGTCTGTAACACAGGGAATATAACATGAGAAAAGAAACTGCAACGAGAGTAACAGAAATAAATATAGATCAATAACAAGAATGTATGGTAATTCAAGAAAATAACTACTTTTGCTTTGTTTCAGGAGGGTCTGCCAGTGAATCAGATATTCTATAATCAATTGCAGGCAATCCTGTAGTATTGGGATAACCAATCCAAGTCACCTGCATGTCAAGCAACATAAGTTACATATTTGAATAGATCAAATGATATACAATCACCACATTAATGTCGGTATAACGCCTGTTGTCATAAGATGTTAAGTACCGCTAGATATCACATGCTTGATGAGTAGATTTAGCACATAGATGGAGAAGGCTATGTATAAGATTGAAACAAAAGCATAGACAAAGACATATCTAAGATAGTTGATCAAAATGTATTCACTCTTGTAAGATCCTTTTGAATATTATACATCAATGACATCTCACTACTGGATTTGTGCATAATATTATCTATCATCAAGTTAATCATATTTTAGGAGTAAAATACTAGCAACTAGCCACGCTAAACTAACAAGTGCTGGCAAACAATTCTTCCGGTTTCGGTTACAAAAAGAAAATCACATTAGTTCACAAAAATATACTTTGAAGCAATCAGAAATAATATGCCAAAATATGCAATAAAATACTAACTTGCATCTTCACAAAATAAAATCTGATACAATCATACAACTAAACTGAGATTGGAATATAAAAGGGAAAACTATATCTGAGTAGTGTAGAAAACAAGGATAAGAAAATATGTATACATACAGACTTGTTAAAAATACCTGAACTGGAGCTGGTCGACATGCCATCATTCCCAGCTTATTATTTGCCGTATGACCAGTAAGTTCTACCAAAATATCAACTTGATCTTCTCTAACCATTTCGGCAACCTTCTTTTCATCAGTCCCATATATATCTTTCCAGATCCCACCCTTCTTCAAGACTTTCTCTCTAAACCGAATGGTTTTTGCATCTGCCTGCAACATCACAAGAAAATCAATTGCAAAATGGAAACAAAAATTAGAGATATTGATGATAAGACAAATGATGGAAATTTGAATTATATGGTGACAAATTATGTTGACGCCTCGATGCAGCCTAGAATAGATTATCTCCTACTAAGCCCGAGGATCCATAAAACACAGTACTATAAAGCCCCTTTTATGGATAGATCCAGGGAACAGTCAGACCTATTGTGATTCTATTGTAGACAGGTTACCTAGCATTTACAAGAGTTAAGCCCATAATTGATAGAAATAAGAAGTTATTTTAACACTAAACCAAAATATCGTATATGAGCACCAATTTGAATGGATGTCCATAGAAAAAGCAATTATTTCCAATATCCAACAAAATACCACTAGCGACTTCACTCATGGATTATAACAACTAAAGGTTAGTTTTCCAATGCTATCAAGATCTCCACAAAAGCAAGCAGTATATCATATTTTCAATTCCAATAGATCCATTCACCAAGTCTCGGAATATAATCAAGTAGATACTCTCCAGAAAGCTTATTGAATAATTGCTTGTGCGAAAACTATAACATTATAATACTGAAACCTTTACCTCATACATGTCAGTTCTGATTGACTTACAACATGAAACCAGAATATGGAACTACAACTTGAAAAAATATTGTATATCTAATTATATTTCAATATATGTTGGAGTACCAATTGCTAACTGTCTGAAAAACAGGACTCACAACACACATGAAGATAAGTGGCCAGGAAAAAATATTAAATTGTTCCATTTGCTTCCAAAAAAGTAAGAATAATTCCTTAAGTAATTAATTTCCTAGATCTATAATCATCCGCAAAGATTGAGAAACTTTCTCTCTCAAAAGATCTCAGATCACTCAGACACAAGACATTTTCAGGTACTCTGAAAAATTGTCTCAAGCTCCTCTAATATTTGTTTCACATTTCTACTACCAAACAAAAAGAAACACACAAACATCCAAGTCATAACACATTCAAAAGCAAACCGACCAAAATTTTTTCATTTCATATCAGGGAGTACAGATAAACTAAACCTCTAATCTTAAGATTTCATAGGAAAATATATTATGCAATTACCTATTGAAAGCCCAAATGCACTGCAAAAACTTTAAAATTGACGCAATGCACTAAATATATGAAGTGTCGACACATGGATTCATAAATGATACCTTGACAACAGCTGAATAAACAATCACTTTATATTTGGCATAGTCGTGATAGATAAGGGGAGCTTCTATGAAATATGACACGGAGTGTGTAAAATAATCTGGAGATACATATCCTATCACAAGAGGCCGTTCGGGATCTTTCGAATTGTCCCATGTTGTGAATTGTTGATATAGTCTCATAAATCTCCGACCCCAATCCCTGAAAGGATACGTTGCTTTGATTAGTCTTCAATCTAAATGCTATTCTACATTCTCACATTAAGTAAATTGCAGCAAATAAAAATATTATGGATGACAAAATTTAACAATTGAAACTATAACCGGTCATAACCCATGCATATAATTGATTCATAAATTTAACAATTGTGGAGACAGCATGAAAAAACATATACTCCTAAATACCGAGCAGGATTATGTTCACATAGTACAGCACTTTAATTTAAAAGAAATATGGCTTGTGTAATGCCATACAACTATTCATTTCTTCATAGGCACACCCCCTTCCCCCACCAGCACAACACTAATATTTATTTTGTCATCCAAGGAAGTTATACTACGTGTCACCAAACATTTATGAAAATCAATGAAGTTAATCAGTAAATCAATTAATTGCTATTTTCTCTCATCACATAGGAAAGCTATATATAAAGAAAAGAATCAATGAAGTTGACGAAACATTATGAAGTTGACGAAACACGATAGATAGTTAAACCGGTATCAGTATGCAACTAATAATAATAATAATAGAAATGGAAGTACAAAAGATTAAAGTAGGAGAAAGTTGTTACCTATGCGTTTCATAAAGTTTGTCATCATTTCCTTCATCTATGTAATTCATTGCAAGCAAGCGGTTCTGCACATTAAGGTACATTAAAACAAGGATACAGTTACTCTATCAAAAAGCTTCAATAATCAAAAGACATAATTCACGAAAGAGAAAAATCCAATCATCTACGCATTCTCTATAATGAGTTAATGGTATTATAGTCAGCCCAAAAAAGAATGATCAGACAAATGTAACTAGTACCCATGCTCGCAAGTGCCAGCTTAGAAACTATTTTTACACAACAAAAACAAAACATTCAGCCTTAGTGCAACAGACCTGGCCAGCATTTCGAGAGTCAGGATCAATCTTGAGACATTGTTCGTAAGCATTAATTGCTAGAGCAATATCACCAGCATCCCTGTAAAGAACTCCTGCACAACAAGAATAGAAAAGATGAAGTGTGCTATAAAAAAT
Source organism: Trifolium dubium (assembly GCA_951804385.1). Classification (NCBI taxonomy): domain Eukaryota; kingdom Viridiplantae; phylum Streptophyta; class Magnoliopsida; order Fabales; family Fabaceae; genus Trifolium; species Trifolium dubium. The sequence continues at coordinate 12,202,007 of OX638070.1, forward strand.
AAAAAGGTGTAAGGATTTCACTTATATGAACACCTTGAAATGAATCGTATTATACGCAAAGAGAAACAAAATTTCATAAAATCTTCTGACAAATGGAGGATGCCATACAAAAGTCTTCATGCAAATAATGGAAACACAGTCACTTGCTTTTCATTTTAAATGCATGGAATATTGTGTTGTTTTACAGCAAATTTTGCTATCCTCCCCTCAGCAGAAGTAATATCATTTCAACATACTTGTAGCCAGCTATTCTGCCAATCTTTTTGAGTACATCTATTTATAAACCTGTTTAATAGATTTTTACTCTTTTAGCAAAAATGCTCTAACCAAAAGAGACAGCAGACAAGATTTAGTTCAATCTGTTTTGGCGTTACTTCTTCTTCACCTTTACTGCTCATCCTAATAAAATCTATCATAACGCTACTTAATCATAGTTAAATTGGTGAGGAATCTAATTGCTGAGAATGAGATGATTCTATCCAACCAAGGAGCTTGGCAAAGTTCAACTAAGAAAACCATTTCACATAATGATCTCATAATCCATATTTGATCAAAGTCATTTAAGCTACATAACCAAATCCACAATTGTGCTGAAACATGTCAAACAATAAACAGCACAGTCTTAATAAAGAGAAACGCATTTAAGTTGTCACAAACCACAATGACCAAACGACTAATTAGATAAAGGATAAAAAGACCTAGGTTATTGTATGCTTCTGCATATGTTGGATTTGCAATGATAGCTTTCTCAATCATACTTGCAGCAGCGTCCATCTTACCCTGGAGAAAGTAGAAAAGATAATAAAATTGGTAACTGAAGATATTTGATCAACTTCAAAATTCAAAAAGTGTACAATGCTTACCTGGACCGTGTAGACAACACCAAGGTTATTTAATGACTGTGAAAAGTTGGGTTTAATTGACAAAGCAAGCTACAGCACAAAAAATAGGTCTATCAAAAATCTATGCGATCCAATCCAGAGGTTGAAAAGGAAACAACTGACACAATTGTCATTACCTGGTAGCATTCTACAGCTTTATCCAGGTTGTCACGATCTTTATATATAACCCCTAGATTGTTACAAGCTTCGGCACAATGTGGATTGAAATGGAAGGCGAGTTCATAGAACACAATAGCCTAAGAAGTAGTATAAAGAGATTATCCAAAGTGGCAATCAATACTACAATAAAGCAGTATCTTAATCTTAATATATTACATGCTGGTGCACTATGTGAGAAATGTAGTAATATTCACAGATCTGTGTGCAAGACATACCATATCAAACTTAAGCATCTCACCATAAGCAACCCCGAGATTATACATAGCATCAGCATAATGCCAATTATAATACAAAGCTTTCTTATAAAAAGCCACACCCCGGTTGATGTCACCCTCCAATTTAATCTATATAAAATAAAACAGTGATCTCCATAAGCAAGAAAACACGAACCAAAGTTGTCAATGCATAAGATTGCTAAAAACAATAGCACTGAATGTATCACCTTTGTTCCCAAATCTGTCAAAGCTATAGCCATATTGTTTTTGGCAATTTCGAAGTTAGGTGAAACAGCTAAGCACCTGCCACAAAACAGTAATTTATCAGAACCTTACAGCATTGGTCCAATCATTAAGTGGATGCTTGGATTAGAATAAGAGTCCTTGTGTGTGTGTGCTTCTTTAAAAAAAAATGCATATTTTTTTATGTGAAAAGTTATTTCTAAAAATATTTATAACAATTGCGTTATTTAAGAAAAAATATATAACTTAGAGAATTTTTTCGTGCTTTTCTCAAAAGCTAAAAATTGAGTCTGGTTCACAAGTTTCCAATTTAATTGCAAAACTTCCCTCTTGTTTTCAATTTGTGTTTACAAAAGTTTTACAAAAAACAATTGTTTACTGTTTACTGTTTCCAATGACAGTTTAACAGTAAAAATTAAACCCGAAGATTTAGACACGGCATTTTCTCAAACATTCCTATAGCCTCCAAAAAATAGTATTATTAAAGAACGCCTTTTTATGCTAAAGCAAACAGTAAGCTTAAAAAATGTTCTTCCACAAAACTTTCTAACTTAGAGCCTTTTTTTCAAAGACTAATATTTCTACCTTCAAAGAAAAGAGCAAAACTATCTTCACATTACTTTTACATTTTTTGTATTGAAAAACATAAATTTTTATAAATAAAAAAACTTGGTCTTCTAGTTCAAAATACACCAAGAAGAAACCTTTAATTTTTAGGGAAAATCATTATTCCCAAAAGCTTTCCTGGCAAGATTTTTATTATAAGCTATTTTGAACACAAAATAAGCTAATCCCAATACACTAAACAAAAAAACTACATCCAAAACTTGGCTCATAAAAAGAAGTGCAAGCTCTAGATATATTGTGTACCTCTCATAACAAGTAATAGCCGCTTCCAAATCACCTCGATTTTTATAAATCACACCCATGTTGCAATACGCTTCAGCATACATAGGCCTCTCTGATGCAGCTTTTTCATAGAAAGTGAGGGCCATGTCATATTGCATCATTTCAGAATAGACCACACCAAGGTTATAATATGCTGGCTGCAAGGACAGATGGAAAGAAAAAATATTCATACCATGCAGACAAAAGGCTGATTAAACTTAAAACAACTTTAATAGAAAGGAAAAGTGTAGGAAAAGGATTGAGATAGAAATACAGCATAATGTGGATCTGTTTTGAGAGCTTCGAAGTATTTTTGAATTCCCTCCTGAGTGTTCCCTGCAAGCTTTATGTTGGTACCAATATCTGTTAGAACAATGGCTAAGCATTCAGCAGCTGCTTTGTACGTAGGATCCACCTCTAAGGCCTTCTGATATGACTGCTCCAAGTAAATCATTTGATTATCAGCAATGGTTTCTCTTAGAATATGTATCATATGTCTAGATTCAATGCATTATGTATATGTAGTAATTGAGAATACTGTGTTTACATAAAGATTATATTCATCTGTAGTGTAGAGTTGAGAGGTTTCCTCTCTCTTGAAAACATAAACCAAATTGTAAACATACTTCTGAAATCAATACTGGCATGGGGAATATATTATTGAATAGGATATATATATATATATATATATATATATATATATATATATATATATAGAGAGAGAGAGAGAGAATAGGAGTGATCTCACCTCCAAGGGTTTTCTCTTCTATAACAGAGCAACTACTAAATTCCTACCGCCTTCGTCCATTAATATAAGATCCTCTTGAATTTTTTCTTTGTCCCTTTTTATAAGCCCCTTTCAAGTTTTCAACTGCAGTAATTATTTCTTACCAATATACCCCTAATTATGTTACGTCTTTTTCTACAATTGTAACAAATACTCTTTTGTTAACATTAACTATTTCTCTCTCTTGATGGATAAACATGTAAAAGCAATACTAATTGTCAACATAATACCACAACCAACTTAAATTTCTTAATTCCTGTGATTTACTCAAGGGGTCCTATACTTAGGGACAGAGGCAGTAGTTAGTAAATGTTTACAAGTGAGGCACGTAACCCGCGGTCAGAAAAAGGATTTAAGTACCAATCCACGAGCTTACACAACAATTTTGGCTTATCCAATGTACTCATATTTTCTTGTGAATTAAGATCGTTCAACGGTGGAAAAATCGCAATATAGTGTGATCTTACACACATAAGATCGTCTAATCTACTAGTAATGTTTACGCAAACAAGCTAACGTACCAAAGCAATAAATTAGGTCAAAATAGAGACATGATTATGTATAATAAAACATGTCTGTTAATGTTCCTAGAATAATTAAATAAATTATGCTGGCGGTCTAAGTATATGCATTCCTCAGTCAAGAATGGCATGGACGTTCTGGAAAAAAAAAATTAGCAGATCTATTACCCAGCAGTAACCATAATGCTTCATATTAGTGCAAATGCAAACCCGTATATATGTAAATCATGACTATGACTATGACTATTTCAGGTTCTTGATTTCAGTATCAACAATCATAATCAACACTGTATTTAACTCTGTTAAAGAGTCTCACATTGGAAGTGAGATGGCCTGAACAAAGGTTTATCAGTAGAGGCAATCCTCACCGTACAAGCCGGTTTTGTAGGGATGAGTTAGGCCCAATTTCCAATTCTAAGAAACTCAGTTCAAAGTGACAATGATAGGACCCATGATCATAAAAGTCTGATTGAAGGGGGAGTAATGTAAGATTATTATTATTATAACTACTATTATTATTATTATTTATCTCTTCTCTGAGGAGCATTTTTTCTGGGATTATAGGGATTTAATCTCTGTAATAGTTATTTTTCAATCATTAATAATAATTTTCTTTTCTCTATTAATTCGGGTTCCTATCAGACAAGCAATCAAGCACCATGATGACTACGATAAGTACAATCTTCTCATTCTTAGCTAAGTTGGCTGAAATTATCAATATAAATCACTGGAAGGATTTAGAAGGGAACACCACATGAATTGATTGTAGTAATTTTTATAGTAACTTACGTAATTTCATTATGCCCCAAACACTGACATTTTTTGTACTAATTTATCAGCTCTTTATTATTGTCTTGTATGCTTAGACTGTAATAATGTATCAATTCTTTATGCATATAAATATCAAGGATGACGCCACCGTGTGCCCTCACTAAGTAATTCACATAACTTCAATCTAATTTTTATATGTCTATTCAAAAAGTTTCTCGTGTGTTCGTATATTGAAAATAAATAAGACTTTACAAACTAGTACATTAACAGGCGTATATTCAAGACATAATCAGAAACCGGTCATGCTCATTACAATTGTATTATATGCCTCACTCAATCCAGTATATAAAGTCCGGCAAGTTATGTAAGATGGATGCAATTAACAAAGAAAATCTATAGCCACCACTATGTTGATTAAACTCAGGGTTTATATAAGATCGAGAAAACTTTCCCGTGCAGTATCATCTACATATATTAGAAAACAAAAGTTTCATGATTTTTTATCATATAAACTAGCAGATATATACCTCAGACGCCTCCAGCAAGCGACCTTCTTCTTTATAAAGAATACCACAATGTGTAAGAGCACAAGCATTCTGAGGATCCATCTTAATAGCCTCAGAAAAACTATCAAAAGCAAGCCTACCCATATTCTGCATCTGCAAGCATATCCCTTTTCCAATTAGAGCTTCCACATTTCCACTGTCACTCTCCAAGACACGCTCGTACAAAGCAAGAGCGTCCACAAACTTGTTCCTTGAACGCAAAATGTTGGCATAAGAAATGTCATCTTTCACTTCGGATCTCGGACTCCCCGAAACAGTGTCGTCCCCAACAGAACTAACAGACGGTTCTTTCACTTTCAAAAAACCATTATTTCCACCTAACTCCTTTTCTTTTCCATTCCCATCATTTTCTTCCATCCATGCCATATTAAGTTATTAACCACACTTTCCTAACCAAACACCGAAAAAAAAAATCATATTTTAAACACAGTCATAATTTTGCACTCTAATCAACACAATGCCAATAACATCAAAAAACCCCAATTTGCATAGTAACTTCGATATTAAATATGAAAAACACACCTAGGTAAAAAAGAAAATGGTTGCAAATGCTCTTAGGGCATTGTTTAAAGAACCAAAAAAGTTAAATTTCTGTAAAGAAAATGTTCAACAAATATTTAATTTTTACTGTCCCGTGAACTCGCCCCGAACTCTAGACTACTAGACCCCCTTCGCATAGTAACCAGAGGGTAAAAACCAAAAAAAAAAAAACTTTTTTTAATTTATATTTCCAAGAAGAAAAAAAATTGTGAGCAATGGTCTTAGAGCAGTTATTAGCATGAACCAAAATAAAATACCAAAAATGAAATCTTTGATGATAAATAATTAGAGCTAAGTTAATGAAAAAAAAATCAATGAATGAAAAAATAAAAAAGGAAGTAAAAAACCCTAAGAAGTAGCTAACTAGAAGTAACATTGGGGATATAAAGAATAAAAGCGTAAAATAAATAAATAAAAAAGAAATTATGCGGGGAAAATTAGGGTTTAGAACTTACGAAAAGTGGAGGTGAGTGATGGAGGAAAAGATTAGCGATGAAGAGGGGAGTGGTGGTGGTGGTGGTGGCCACGGTCTTCCCCTCCGATGAAGTGGTGAAACAGAGAGAGAGAGAAGAATGATTGTGTTGCCAAAACCCAGAGAGAGTTTGACAGTGATTTTATGATTACTTACAGCAACAACAACATTGGACGCAAAGGGACAACGCAAGCTTTTGTTTCTTTACCCCTTTTATCACTGTCTCCTACTGTGTACTGTATTATTAATGCCACCAATAAATCTCTTGTTATAAACTTTATTTAGCTTATTTTTTAAGTTTTTGTCAAAATAAAAAACTTATTTTTTAAGCATTGATAAACCTTTTCTTTCCTAATTTTTCTCTCAATTCTAATTAATTTTTTTTTAATTTAATCGTAATTAATACTCTCTCTGTTTTAATATATAAGTTATTTTGACTTATTTCATACATATTAAGAAAAGTTTGTAAAGTAATTATTTTGTTTAATTTATGTGTAAATTTTATTAAATTGTCTTTTGTTTGTATGTATAGAAATTTGTTTTTTTTGTATTTTAATGTAAGTTAGTAGTAATAATTAAGAGTATGTGTAGGAAAAAAAGTAATAAATATATATAATAATTTATATAAGAGTTTATATTTTAGGACTAAACTTTTATTGAAAATGTACTTTTAATTTGGAATAAAGGGGGTTATATTATTCAAATTAATATTATCAAAATATATTGCTGTATTCAATTTAATTGACATGTCTTTTATGTTTTCAAAAGCTATTTTAATTACAAATTCAAAAGAGAAGTCAAACTGTGTCGCAATATTGGTTGATCAAAACACGTTTTTTTCCATTTTAGCAATGCAAATCATGTTTTATTGTGTTCCAAAGCTATTTGAAATTTTTACCATATAATTATGGCTTAAATATTATTTTAGTCTTTGTATTTATATGAAATTTTGGTTTAGTCCCTGTATCAATTTTTATTCTAAATAATTCTTTAAATCAACTAAATTTTTTGGGCTTAAATACATTTTCGATCTTCTAAGTATTTTTAAGGCTTCACTTTGGTCCTTTAACTATTTTTCGTTCTGTTTTGGTCGTCTAACTTTCATTCTGTTAACCTACCTTGTCCTAATCGTTAGAAAAATGTCAAAAACGAGAGGTAGAAGCCTCTAATGAGAAAACAGACATTAGATTTGGATTCAGCGTAAATAATGAGAGGTTTTAGAGTATTGTTTCGTAAGTTTTCGTGACTGGAAAGATCACCGGTGATGTGGATGGAGACAATGATGGAGGAAGCTCCGTACGCGATGAAGAAGAAGTTTCTGACCACGTGGCATTTTCCTATTGGATCTCACACTAAAGGCATCAAGTCCCTAAGTGTCACGTACGCAAAATTAACGTTTTTGGCATTTTTCTAACGATAATTAAGACCAAATAAATTAACATAATGAAAATTAGAGGACCGAAACTGAATGAAAAAATAGTTAAAGGACCAAAACGGAACAAAAAATAGTTAAAGGACCAAAGTGAAACCTTGAAAATATTTAGAGGACCAAAAGTATATTTAAGCCAATTTTTTGCTTTTAGTCTCTAAAATTAAAATCCGTAGGTAAATTCGCAAGTTTTCTACAGATTTTCCTACGAATTTTCCTGTAGATTTTTGTTTTAGGGACTAAAATAAAAAAAAATGGTTAATTCAGGGACTTATTTAGAACAAAAATTGATACATGAACTAAAACCAAATTTTCACGTACATGCATGAACTAAAATGATGTTTAAGTCTATAATTATTACACACATGTTAAAAAAGTGGTAAACATCTTAGACTCTTAATGTTAAATTTAACTAATAATTTGTTAATTTTTTTTTTTTGTTGATCGTTGATGGACTCAAACTTGTCATATACCAATATTCCTCAAGAGGATTCTAACGCTTGAAATCGCTTCATGTGTGTTGGCCGACGATTACACTTGGAGAGGGAATTTTTGTGGCATCTACACATCTCAAGATGGATACTATTGGCTTAATTGCAATGACTTTACTATCAATTCAGATGATGTTTCTTGGAATTGGGTGTGGCAAAATAAGTTTTTTCTCAGACTGCTCTTCTTACAAAAACAATGTTGACGCATCGAGGGATGATTCATGACACCTGTCCTAGGTGCACCACTCAAGAAGAGACAATTTTGCACTACCTAAGATTGACCAAACCTTTTTTCAAGTTGATAATCTATATGATAGGTTGCGTCATAGTATAGATAGTCCTCACGTTTTTTTCCTTTCTAGCTGCAGTTTGGTGGATTTGGCGAGCTAGAAATCCTACTTTACTCTTAGGATGTGCACTGATAATTTCGCAAACCTGCTAAAGAGATGCTTTCTGAAACAGTAAGAGATTATTAATACTAGTTTAATTAGGTAGAACAATCATGGTGGTATAGGTATGATTTTGAATGTTGACGGGAGTAATATTGTCAATCCTGGAGTCTCCAGTTTTGGGGGCCTCATTAGGAACGTAATGGTGCTTGGATCCAAGACTTTGCAGGTAAATGGTAATATAGGTTTTTCTAACATCCTTCATGCAGAACTTATGGTTGTCTACCATTGCTTAGTTTTGGTCTGGGATATGGATATTGAAGAGTTTTTGTGCTACTGTTATTCTGATTCAAACATTGTTATCAATTTGTTGTCTAATCATGTTAATGTTTGACATCACTATGAGACTATGATTCATATAATATCAAGGACCTTATCGCTAGAAATATTAGAGAATTAGAGTTTTTCACACTTGTCGAGAAGTCAATGCTTGCGCGAATTTCTCAACTCAAATTTGAGCTCATAATCATGAGTCGTATTTTATTTTTGTTGTGCCACCCACCGGCATAAACCTTCTCCTTCTAGCCTATGCTAGAGGGACTCGTTTTTCTAGATAGCTAGTTTTTGTTTTGTTTTCTTTTTCCCGCATCGTACCAATATATATGTGTGTGTGTATTATGGTCAGACATTATAGTTGATACACGGAAGTTCTAGTTTAGACTATGTTTGGATTGATCAAATCAAATGGAAATTGATAGAATGAATTAATGTTTAATGAGAAATGCTATAAGGTTTTGTTTGGATTGGCACGACGAAAGGGAATGATAAATAATTATATTATTTTTTTGAAAATCCGGTATCTGACTTGAGGATCGACTAATTTGAGAGGACTAATTTCACTGCTTATTTGTGGGGGCCTATTTAAAACTAGAGTTTTTACTCTATAAGGATTAGCCCATCGAAATTAGCATTAGAAGGAATCGAACTCGAGACCTTGTGAGGAGTACACTCTAATGACCTAAGCCAACAACACTAGGTCAACCCCAAGTGGGTTTAAATAATTAGATTTTATTGTTTAGATTTGTAAAAAATGAATGTCAATTTTGCATTTATTTTGTAACACAAGGAGTATAAAGTTTAAGAAAAACTTTTTTAAAATATATATAATTACTATTTATGGAATCTTTAGCACATGTTTTTCTCCTCGGAGTATATTTTCCAGGTTACCAATATATAGGTACGAAGTTTTCACCACCGTTAGCGATAACCAATCTTCATAGGAGAACCTGCGGGTCACACAAGATGGTTCTCTCCCAATTAAATGGTTCTCTCATCACAATAAACTTTAGATGTTTTCCAACTCATCATATATTGTCTTAGAGAGCTTATTGTAATGCATATGATAGCAAGGAATTGAGTCGAACACAAATTTGGACAAAATGAGTCTTCATGCAGAGCTAGCTAAGACACATATTTTACCATCCACTCAATCTATTATGAATTTCACCAATAACATGATTGAATTTTCCTCTTGTAGTCTTTCCTGGAGCAATATTGGCCCTCAAATATTTTCCCAAACTATTGACGTGAGTAAGTCCTCTGTGTAGCAAAATATCTTCTCTAAGATGTTGGTCAACTTTTTTTGAGAAAAAGACATGATACTTTTAAAGAGAAGTTTCTGCAAACAAAATATCAAGACAATGCATCACAAAAGCTTATCTAGAGGTTGTGCAAAAAAGTCAAGACAATGCATCACACAATAAAACCTCTTAATAGAATCTTCTGCAAACAAAAGAAAATCATCAACAAAACATAAATGATAAATTTGAGGCCAGAATCTACCTGCGCGCATAAGTTTCCGTAGTTAACTTCTACATAATCATCAATGGTATGAGAAAATCGCTCCATACAAATTACAAAAAGGTAAGAAGACAAAGGATCTCTTTGTCAAATGCCTCTCGTCAACGTAAAAGTATGAATTTTGTCATCGTTCCACATAATTTAATAAGAGATAGAGATGATCTAATAATGTATAATGTTGATCAAATTAAACAATTACTTACAACAACTTTTAAATAATTTTCAACAAAATTCTAATTAAGACGATCATAAACCTTTTCAAGATATGAATAAAGTGTCAAAACTTATATATCCTAATACATCCAAATTTAATTGATGTATAATAATAACAAAACGACCAACAAAAACTACCCGACCCGTTTCGCATATATCCGATCATAGACGCATTGAATATCCATTTAACCAAGTAGCAACAAATATCACCGCCACAAACAACCACCCGTCACCGATTCTCCGATACAAAAACTCACATTCACCACCGCGCTAATTACAAATCTACCACCACTCCAATTCACAAAATAACCAACCACGATCTTAACACACACAATTGAAAACAAAACAAAACAAAACACTTTTTTCTTTTGTTCTTCTTTTTAGTATTTTATTGAAGTTTGAAAAATTGATGGTAACTTTTGAGGGAATGGAACAGCAGAGAAGTAGTTCCTCCGGTGCGGCGTCGTTGAGCCCTAGATCTCCGTCTTCTTCTCAACCGTTTCTCTCCGTTTCTGTTACCGATCCTGTTAAACTTGGCAATGGCGTTCAAGCTTATATCTCTTATCGCGTCATTACCAAAGTATATATATATCTATCACTCTTTCACTTCCTTCTCTCTCTCTTTTTTTTTTTACTTTTTTAATTCTTTATTATTGATGTTTCTACTGAACTTAATTAGAAGCGTTTAAACGATGAAATTTTTGAGATCGGGAATCTCAGTTTTGATGATCGAGGTGTTAATAATCGGTGAAGTGAAATTAATTCAGTGCATGTTTGGTATCACAGTGAATATCTATAATCACGGTGATTCGTGATTTTACAGAAGCTACAAAGTGTAGCTTTTGGAAAATCACGGTGATTACCGTGATTCTTATGACATTTCCACCGTGATGCCAAACATAGACTTAGTTAAGAAGCATTATGTTTCTGGCTAGGGATTGTAGTGATTGGAATTGAAGCTTAGTGGTTAGATAGGTTAGGTAGGGAGAAATTATAGAGTTGAACTGTTTTGGATGAGTTTTTGTGGTTTATCTTTGGATTGTGTTGTGAATTTAGTATGAGGTGGTGTGCATTCACTTACTATTTGTTGAGATTAAGAATTAATATGGAACATGCATGCATGCATGCTTGTTAATGATGCCTGCTGGAGCATAGATTTTGATTGACCTATGAGCTATGGCCATGCACCGGCCTTGTACAATCCTCTTCTTGCCGTTTGCCTTGGTGATCGGGATATTGTGTTCTGGTAGACTGATTGCTGTATTTGTAGCACTGATCCCTTTGACCCAAGATGTCGGAATTTGTAATTAGTAATTACTCAACTGGCAGGGAGAGTCCTTTGATATGATACTATGATCGAAAATTCAAAATCATAACTTCACATTTAAAATCACAATGGTTTATAACCGGTATACGAAACAATTGATATAAACACATCCCAAATTCTCTCGAGGGCATTTATTGAGTTTGGGGGGTGGGGGTTAAAAAAATGAGCTCAGTAGAAGTATGAGTGGGAGCAACATTTCTTAGGGTTTTCCAGAAGCTGAAGGTTTAAGGATGATGGACAGTTTGGGTTAGCCGAAATACTATATCAAAAACTTTATGTCTGATTTCTCACAGCTGGAGTTTATATGTTAATTTTATTGTTCTAGGTGAAATTAATTGGGTTTCTACTAATATCTATCAAATTTCAATAAAAGAATAAAAAACTATTTCCTTCCTTATATTCGTTGCGATGGTATTCTCTCTCATCTTTTGAGTTTTAGTTCCACTTGAATGCATCGAGTAAATGTGTAACTTCAAACATGTGCCACATCATCATCTGACTATTTAAAACAATGTGGCAGACAAATTTTCCCGAATATCAGGGACCCGAGAAGATCGTCATCCGACGTTACAGTGACTTTGTTTGGTTACGTGATCGCCTTTTTGAGAAGTACAAAGGCATTTTCATTCCTCCTCTTCCAGAGAAAAGTGCTGTAGGTAACATCTAAATTAGTCCCTTTCTTGCATGTTTAATAATACTTTGAATGTGGGTCTTGGACCGCCATTTGAAATTTTATGCCAATGCTACTTTGTCACTCGTTCCGTGCTTTTTCTTCCTTCTTGTGCTATGAAATTATGTTGTTTTTCCCTTAATTACAATAAAAACGATTTGTTTTATGGGAATTGCTTTTAATTTTTTTCCCTTTGTCTTCTACATGATAAAAATATTTACCACAGATTTATATATCATGGAACTACCCAAGGATAAAACACTTTGTTGTTGTGAGAAATGACAACAATCAATCATTACCATCCAATAAATATTAGCGGCTTAGACTTTTTGTTCTATTAAGAGGTCACGTGACCTTATTCCAAAAAGAGGTCACATAACCTTATTTCAAAAAAAGGTCACGTGACCCTATACTATTCGCCAAAATATGAACCTGCAGTTATGTCTCTTATCTTTCAACATTGATTGGCCACACAAGTCGATGGCAACCGCAGTTCTCTCCCTCCCTGACTGTAAACTCATCCACCAAGCGGATCAATAAAGCCTTCTGCTAAGAGAACATCTGCATCTGACCACACTGTTCAATGCACCACGTGATCGGGTCACTCTACCCTTCTATTAGATTTTGTGCAGTGAAATTACAGTGGTGAGGGATAGTAAAAATGTAGCCCATTGAATTGTGATAATATTATCAAATCTTATCTATCCGATTTTATTCCCATAAATTTCCCGTCTCTCTCTTCTCTGAAACCTTGCTTGTTTTCAATTTGAAATTCATTAATCAGGAGTTAACCTTGTTGTATTCTGATTATAGTTTATTCTATCATGCTGTTTATTTGTGTAATGATATCCAAGATTCCTGTCATAGAAAAACGTTGAATTCTGATTGAAGTTTATTTTATCACGCCATCCAACACTCTATTTGGGTTTCACTTTTGGTTTGTATTGCAGAGAAATTCCGTTTCAGTGCTGAGTTTATTGAGATGAGGCGACAGGCATTGGATGTGTTTGTAAATAGGATAGCATCACATCATGAACTTCAACAAAGTGAGGATCTGAGAACGTTTTTGCAGGCAGAGGAAGAGGTGATACCATGGCTTCAGTAAACTATTTTGTTCTCTGTTCATCTTTATCTATTTTACATGTGATTTGTTAGCTATGCTGTATTTCCTTTTTGTTTTTCAACTTTTATCACGGTGCCACGTCAGTGCACTTTCTCTGAAATTCTGAGTTCAAATCTTTGATTCAATTTAACCATTGTGACTAAAGTCATAGCTCAGTTCAATGACGACTCGCCTAAATTGACCATCGACTACTTGATTATATATATACTGTAGCTCATATTAGTCGTTATTATATGGAAAAATGAATTATGAAGTATGGTCGCTGATTCCATAACTACCGCCTAATCACATACATGCTGGAGAGTGTGGGAAGTTGAACCTGCCAAGACATACTATTTTCCCCATCCTCTCCCACATGTGATTTAGTTATATTTATTGTATCTACAACTGCTCTAGTTCTACATTTTTTTTCTCCCATTTGACTTTTAAGATGGAAAAGAAAACCTTATTTATGCTTGATTTCATCAAACATATTATGCAGACAATGGAAAGGTTAAGGTCTCATGAGACTGGCATATTCAAGAAGCCTTCTGATTTAATGCAGATTTTTAAGGTAAGATGTTTTCTACTGGTATTTTTGAATATGAATAGTTTCCTTTTACTAGATTGAATTCTGTTAAATGGAATGATCTAAATTTTGAATTTCACTAATTTCCTATCTGAAATAACCTAAGAAGGGGGGCTTCTTTTTGTCCTGTTAGTACCTATGAACACATAGGCCTGCATTAAAGACATCAGAGATAATGAAAATACAACTATGCATATTAAAAATATGTATTTTAATTTTAAATTCCTTCAAATAAATAAACTTTAAGTACTAATTTGATTAAGTTCAAGATAAAGATGATGAGCATTAGATAAAGGTAGTGTGGATTCGAGTCATAATTTTGTTTAGCTAAATGCAATTAATCTTATTGATCTCATAAAAAAATATTAGGGCATTCTCAAGAGGGTTTTTTTAGATTTAAAATTGATTAAGTGTTTTTTTGCAGGATGTGCAATCAAAAGTGAGTGATGTTGTCCTTGGGAAGGAGAAGCCAGTGGAAGAATCAGATGCTGAATATGAGAAGCTAAAACATTACATTTTTGAACTGGAAAATCACTTGGCTGAAGCTCAAAAGCATGCTTATCGTCTTGTGAAGAGGCACAGAGGTAACAGTCTATGATTTCAGTTTGGTACTTATTTTTGTCCGCTATATCTATTCTATTGTCCTTCCCTATTTTACTGTTCTGTGCTTTTTTACATTTTATCAATTCTTCTGCCAAGATTAATTGCTATGATAAAATGTACTTTATAATGCTCTTGCAGAGTTGGGACAATCACTGTCGGATTTTGGAAAAGCCGTGAAACTTCTCGGTGCTTCTGAAGGAAATGCACTTGGGAAAGCATTCTCTGAACTTGGGATGAAGTCAGAGATTTTATCAGTCAAGCTGCAAAAGGAGGTCAGCTCTTAGTGTCGGTGTCATACATTAATTTACTCTCTACTCATATATACGTGTTTGCATAAATTTGCATGCTATTGAAAGGTGAAAAAACTATCCTAATTTAACTCTTTGAAGCAGGCACAGCAGCTCTTGATGAGTTTTGAAGAACCTTTGAAAGATTATGTCCGTGCTGTACAATCTATTAAGGTAGGTCTTGTTAAGTTTTCTTTTAATATTTATTATAAAAAATTGTCTAACCTGATTAAGATTTTGTTTATTATTTTGAAATATATTTCACACGCCTACTCCTCCAATCCCTCCCCCAAGAATGAGCTAAAATGGATTGTTATACCTTATTTAAAATTAAATGTTCGTTACATTCTGAAACAGGCAACAATAGCAGAGAGGGCCAATGCCTTCCGGAGGCAATGTGAATTGGCTGAAACAATGAAGCTGAAGGAAATTAATCTGTATGCTCCTGTTTCTCACTTCTACTATTTGACTAATTTGGTTTGCATGACGTGGCATAATTACTCCCTTTTTACCTAACATCCCTGAGACCCTGACTGAAATTAACATTCTCGCTCTGTTCCTTTTGAATAAGATACCTTCTACCCAACCAAAACTCGTGTATGTAAAATGCAAATAAGCCTTGCCTTGTTTCTGACTTGTATTGTGGAATTATGTATAATTATTTGTTTAATCTGGTCGATGGACCAGAAGACTGCTTGGTGTATAATTATTTATGTTCCTTATTATTGTTTGTAATGCAGTGACAAACTCATGTTGATTCGCTCTGATAAAGTGCCAGAAGCTGAGCGTGAATATCACGAGGCAAGTTTGTTAATTATTTGGCATCCAGTGGTTAGAAATTATATATCTAGTGTGTTTGACTGGACTGACATGATTTTGCCATGCAGTTGAAGGCAGAGAGTGAACAAGCAACAAAGACATTTGAGACAATTGTGAAACTAATGAATGAAGAAATAGGGCGTTTTCAGGAACAAAAAACATTAGATATGGGGATTGCTTTCCATGAATTTGCCAAAGGTCAGGCCCGCCTAGCAAACGGTATTGCAGATGCGTGGCGGAGTTTGCTTCCTAAACTAGAGGCATGTTCCTCTTCGTAGTAAATCAAGTACTACAGAGCTCCTACTGGGCTCTTATTTTGTAATAGGGCTTACAAGAGTTGTACACTCTTTCTAATTATGTTGTAAAAGATGTGATTTTCTTGCAACTTTGAATCTGTACAAAATCATGAAAAACTGAAATCCCATATTTGATGTATCAGTAGAACCCCAACTTTTGATATCTGAACCCATTACTCTTTTATTATCCATTCTCCTTCTATCTTTCTTGTTTCATGTTGTTATATAGCATGCATTTGTTGCTGAGTTAAACACCTTTGTGCTTAACTCATTAACTAACCGTGGTAACGTGGAATATTTGATTTACCGACACATAATAGTCGTATTAACTATTTAGGGTTTTGTTTTTCCTCATGGGTATTATTTGAGACACTTTTGTTGTGGTGTTTATCTAGTAGGTTTCAATTACTCCCTCTAGCCTTTTTTTTAAGCAAATATACCAATTTGCACATTTGCACATTAAAAGAAAGTTTTTTATTTTATTTTATTTTATGTGCAATTTGTACTCATAATTCCTAAAACGACCTACTTTATTATTACTACACCAACATTTAATAAAGTTTGGCGGTAGTGCATTTTTTAACCTTCCCATAATAACTTTGTGTCCTTTTGTTTATATTTGAGGTCAATTTATTTTTGATATTTTATGTTTATAAATAAGGTTGGATGGGGTACATTTGTTTGGTTAAAAAAAGATAAATTATGCTCTTTTTCTATTTACCATTGTCATCCATTTATTTAATTGATAGATTTAAAGATTTATTCCATTCTATTTTATTTTATTCCACTTCACTCTACTTCGTTATATTCAATTTCATTATATTTCATCTATCCGATCAGAGCCGTTAAGAGTTAATTGCATTAATTATTAATGCAATTTTAGTAGCAATAGTAGTACTACTATACATGAGAATAAGATTATAGGTTCACCACCAAAAAAAAGAATAAGATTATCAGTTGGCAACGTGGGACTATTGAGAGCCATTTGTTCCTTTAAAGCCTGAACACAGAAATAGAATCATAGGAAGCATTATTTATCCATTGTCTTGTGTTGGAGAAGGAGAAGGGAAAGACATGACAATGGTAAGTGGTAGTAGTATAAGGCACCAGTGTGTGTGCTCCACTGTGAAGCTGAGAAGAACAGGATTGAATTTCCATCTTCCTTTGTCTTCTCAGCATTCCCTCATTCCTATTTACCACAACACCACCCATCCTTCTCCTGTGCTTCGCACCCGCTTTCATCTCACGGTGGCCGTACCTAAAGCTTCGGTCGGAAGCTACAGCCCCGCTAATGATGACGGAGTCTCTCTCGGCACCATGAAGCTGCCTACCAACTTAGACCTTCAGAGATTCGATTCCCTCCTTTTTCAGGTAAAACAGTTTAATGACTTCATTTTTTATTAGTGCCTAGACGAAGTGTCCACTTGATCTGCAAAAGATATATAATTAGTGGACAGCACAATATAGGATATAACAGCACAGAATAACACAAGGGAAACTTTTTTAGATTGAACAATTTTTTATCTTATAAGATGTCTGGCGGATAAAAAACTATGTTGTGTTGTGTTGTGTTGTGGCTGTCCTTTAGCTCTCAGATTTAGAATCAAACATAGTACGATAGAAGTTGGCATGTTTTGTTTCTTATTTTTCTGCAAATCAAACGCACCCGAAATGACAAATACCACTATACTCACATTCAAGCGTATTAATATCTGTAAAGCATATTATTATTATTTGTGTTGTTGCAGTGGGCAAACAGCCTATGCCAGGGGGCCACTCTACCACTTCCCATGCCTCTCAAGGTAAACATTTATAATACATGTTCCTATTCTTTCTTAATTCATTTCATTTTTGTGCCTATATTCAGTTTGTTCATTTTCAGTTACTTCTAGTTGTTGCTGTAATTAAGCTTTTGATGCTCTTAACTTCCTAGTTCATTTGATTTGTTTTAAGTTCCTCAAGTTCATATCAGATAGTTTTGTTACTCTTTCCACAATAGTGAAGTTGTTAAATCATTGGCCCATTGCCTAATTATAGAGTTCAATTTATAGTTGCTTGGAGTTGCAGATTTTTAAGTTATAACTTAAGTCACTTGTTAACAGTCGTGGCAACTGTAGTAGTCAATTCGCAATCCTTGATACTACAAAGAATCAAGGTTAAATATAGCGGCCGATGCAGCATCAATTGCAGCTGCATTAAAGTTTTGACAACTTCAAAAACTATTGTCGTAATCCAAATCACAAATTTTGATGTAAATCATTTTACTACACTACAATAAGATGATGTGGTTTCATTGCTTCATTGATTTTGTTTTTCTTTGGCACCAACACTTCTGATCGAAGGTTTATCCTGGTTTTTGACATGTGTTAGTATCTGTGTCACATGTGATACGTTCAATCTTATAATTTTCTCAAAATTCTATCAATGTTGACGTGTCAGTGCTCATGTTTCATAGCTTGCTTTCAATACTCTCTTATCTGTTGCTATCATTTTTCATGTAATGATCGAATTCATTTCAATTTAACAAAACAGGTGGACAAAATACCTGGTGGAGCAAGATTAGGATTTATAACCATTGGAGATGGAGAAACAGAAGTTCTTGTGTACATTGATTGTTTGGTTTTTCAACCCAATGAAAGTTCTGCTCCTATTTTCATTGCCACCAGAAATGGGCCCTTAAAAAATAAGGTGCCGCCCGGTGAGCCCAGAATCATGAGGAGCCTTATGGAAGCTCTTCAGAAGTCGGTCAAAATCGCGTCATTGTGAACATTTTTATTTGAAACAACTTCACACATGATAGAAAATCCATTTTATTTTTATTCTTCTTCTTAATGTAATGTACTTTTAGGAGTTTTTTTGAGCTGACAAGTGAAAACTATCCTAAATGAAGTCTAAATTTGATGTAGATATATTTGCTCCAAGTGGGTCATGATTATATATATATATATATATATATATATATTTTGAAATTTAACACAGTTGCAGTTGCAGCAGAATGTTCCTCTTTTGTCACTCACATAGTCTCTACGTCTCTACTATTCATTTTTATCCTTATTTATTCCATCATTGAGTTTGGGTCTATTAGAATGATTCTTAATGGAAATTGAAAATCTATAAGGTGTATTAAAGAAAGTTTTTGTATGAAAAGGTATTGTAGCTTTTAAAATATAGTATGCAATTTTTGAGTTCAAAAAAAAAAAATATTTTACATTGACAAATGACAACTAACACTACTAGAAATCAGCTATTTTCCTGCAAAAAATAATCCGTGGGTATTCCTTAGGAATTTTCTGCGAATTTTGCCTTTTAAACCAATTTCCTGCGGATTTATAAGCCTTAGGAACTTCCGCAGGTATCTGAGAAATTTTCTGCGGATTATGACACTCAGAGCAATTTCCTGCGGATGATTGTGCTTTAGGAAATTCCGCAGGTATTTCTGCGGACGTTCCAGCGGATTTTGTCACTTCACTTTTCTGCGGATTTTAGGACTGCAAGCAATTCCGCAGGTACTTTTTAATTTTTTTTATTATTTAAATTTATATTAAGATAAAAAAATTGAAAGATTTTAGATAAAGACACGAAAACTCTCATAGTGTTGAACACTTGAATGACAAAAATCACCACCACCAACAAAAAAACAAAATGAAAAATGAAAACTCTCTCTCGTGAAACCCTAATCGCCTCCACTTTACAGCTCGGGCCACCGTGACGTCGAAACCCACTCACCGCTCTGGTCATCTTCTATCTTCGTCGTTGTAAGCCACTCGTCGCCGTTGATGTTCACATAGCGATTCCACGTCTTGAATTTCCTTTCGAATTTACGGTAAGCTTTCACATTTCTCTGTTCTCACCATTAATTTGTTCAATTTCTGTTTAATTTCATCGTTGTAATCACAAAACTTATTTTCTGTTCAATCATGTTCAATTTCAATTTCCGATGGACTCGTCGCAATCTTCTTCTCGTTGGTATCTTCAGTATCGCTGTTCCTGTTCTCGTCTATAAGGGAATCATCAAGGAATTCGTAAGCAGATCAATTTTCATCATCTTGCTTTCAATTAACGACACTTAAATTCATAATTTAGGGATTTTATATAGCTTTTTAGGTTTCTGATTAAACCGTCCGTTAGTTAAGATTGAGCATATATGTAATGTACAAGCTTCTAGATGCGATTGTGTTGCATTGAATTATTGTGAATGCATTGATTTAGGTCCTGTTTGGATAAACAGTTTGGATAAACAGATTATTATTTAGCTTACAGCATAAGTGCTTATTTAAATGTGATTGAGTCGCTGTTTCTTGCGTCTATGTAACTAGATTAGTGTTAATGATGAATCCAATTAACTAGATTAGATATTAGGATCATAATGATTATGACAATTTGAGATTTATGTTTTTTGACTTACAATTATGATTGTTGTTTTAAATATGATTTATTGTTATGATATTTGTAGAGTAATTCAATTAAATGGCCGCCACTTTACATCTCCGGTCACCGCGACGTCGAATGCCACTCACCGCTCCGGTCATCTTTTATCTTTGTCGTTGTAAGCCACTCGTCACTGTTGAGGTTCACGTTGCAATTTCGCATCTTCAATTTCTTTTCGAATTTACGGTAAGCTTTCGCACTTCTCTGTTCTCACCATTGATTTGTTCAATTTCTTCCATTGATTTGTTCGATTTATGTTCAATTTCATCGATGTAATCATAAAACTTAATTTCTGTTCAATCATGTTTAATTTCAATTTCCGATGGACTCGTCACAATCTTCTTCTTGTTGGCATCGTCAAGGAATTCGTAAGCAGATCCATTTTCATCTTCTTGCTTTCAATCTACCACACTTCAATTCATAATTTAGGGATTTTATATAGCTTTTTAGGTTTCTAATTACACCTTCAATTAGTTAAGATTGAGTTAGATGCGATTGTGTTGGTTCTTATTATTGTGAATGCATTGAATTAGATAATTGATTTTGATCTAGGTCCTGTTTGGATAAACAGATTATTATTCAGCTTATAGCATAAGTGCTTATTTAAATGTGATTGAGTCGGTGCTTTTTAGATTTGTGATATAGTTTAATTTTTAAAATTAGATTACCTTGAATTTGTGCCATCGCAATAGGGTTGAGGTTTATATATACATGCTCTTAAAGGTTGAGATATTAGATTGATTTATTGGTTTATTGAACTTGAACTTGAACTTGATTTTTGCATGCTCTGTAATTCTGTTATAACATGATTTTCTGCATAATACCAGCAATAACATGCTGTCTATTTCTATTATAACATGATTTTCTGCATATAACATGCTTTCTAATTACTTCCACAAATACCATTTTTCTCAAATTTAAGGGATTCATTATTTTGAGATGGATTATTGTGAGTTGCTTGTACGATTGTGTTTAATGTGATTCTATTTTCGAAGTTGTTAGTTGATTGTGATTCTATGCCAAGGTGCATATTAATTGTGTATAATGTTTTATAGTGAAATTGATTGATTTTGAGTAATAGCTTTCTCTTGCTTACAACATGATAACCGTTTCATCCGCTGCTTGACTGTTTTCAGTCCCCAAAATTTGAGTCGGGTGATACTTCTAGTGAACATGTCGGTTTTGTGGTGCTCCGGCCCTGTCGCTTTTCTGTTCAAAACACTAGTTTAAAGACAGAGTTGCGAATAGACTTTTGTAAATGATTTAAACGATAAAAATGATATACTTTTAGGTGTGAAATTTTGTTGCTTAGTGTTGTTTAGTAGCTGAATTTTTTTTGCGTTGAATGACATGTTTATAGGTTTGTTCGTTTTCACATTAATATAAACAATAGTTGAAGTGATCGTACAGGTGTAATTTTATGGAACAAGAACAACCCCTGATTCTACAGAAGAAGCTGATCTCCATGCTTTCTCTAATGTAGGTGTCTCATCACATGAACTCTCTCCAATTGCTCCAAAGGATCTCACATTGAAAATATTGTCGAAGACAAACCCCGAGGATCGTTTGGATAAGGATCAGAAGGAGCATTGGGATCGAAAGGTGTTTACTAACGAACAATCCTGTTTATTTATTCTATATTCATTAGGCTTTTGATGAAGCTATTGCTGAATTGGATACATTAGGTAATAATGTCCATGAATTACATATTGTTACATGTTGAGGTTGTATCATAATGACATGGAAATGATAGGGAATGAGTGGTTCTATACATGGTACGTACTTTCTATTTGGACTACTAATTATTTATTATTGAGATTGATAAGTTTGAGCATGTTTAATAAACTCTAAATCGTAGATTTTCATCATGACAAGCTAGCTCTATTGTTTCTATTTTATATTTAGATAGAAGAGTGGTATGCAATCAGGCACCTACTTAGAAGTGGAAGCACAACTCAAATCCAACATGGAATCAAGGCATGACTGAAGATTCTAAAAACATGGATAATATGATGATTACTGCCAAGGAAAGCTTAGGTGTGTTGCAATTTTAGCACGATTTATCTTTCTGGTTGCTGATCTACTAGTTATTTTTTGCCTTTACAAGGTCTGGTGTGGAAACTGATTCTTACTACATCGGTTCATTTGGAAACCACTGATTTATGGTACATTTTTAGTTAACTTATGAATTTGTTACTTTCTGATTTATGAATTTGATACATTCTGATTCTATATTACCAAATTTCAGTACACATATGAATTTGGTACATTTTGATTTAATATTATCTCAATTCTTCGGTGTTTCAAACTAATTTGACTGGATTTTGTAAGTTTGTGGCATAGCAAATGTCACAATTGGTCATACAACTAATGAAATGAATGTCTATGATATTAAAAAAGCGGTGCTGCGTTCATGAATGTATTTTCAATAAAATGTATTTTTAATATTTAATTTGGTGTTTAGTACCAATAAACGATTACTGCAAAAAAAAAACATACAAAGTTCCTGCGGATTTATCTGCAAAAATAAATTTCATGGAAAACCTTTCCTGCGGATTTCTCTGCAGAAAAGAGTTACCTGAGGATTTTTCAGCGGCTTTAACTGCGAAGCTACCTGCGGAAATTTCGCAGCAACGTTTATCGTGAACTTGTTTTGGTTTTACGGTAGGAAATTCCGCAGGAAATTTTCCTGAGGATCTTCAAATCCGCAGGAAATAATTACCCACGAGGTATTAGCTGTGAACCAAATACCTTGGAAAAATCCGCAGGAAATGTGTTTCCTGCGGAATTTTGGTCTAAATCCGCAGGAAAACAGAAGATTTCTAGTAGTGTAATAAAAATATTCAAATTTTCATGGCATATCAAAAAAGTGGGTGAAATGAGATGACGTGGCGAGATACATATATGTTATCATCTAAATTATTGTTGAATTTTGAGGTTAATTTAGGGTTTCAAAATATCATTTTTCTTATATTTTAAAGAGATGTAAATTGCACATGAGTGTACATTAAAATTTTAACGGGCACACGATATTTGATCAGTTGAACAATAAATTTTAGCGTAAAAATATATATTTAGATCGAAGTTACAAATCTTACCACCAAGTTAAAATTAATTATATAGAACAACCAAAAAAACATGTAATATTAATAATAATAATAATAATAATAATAATAATGTAATAATATAGATCAAATTTACTATCAAATTTAATTTTGAAATGTGTATAACTATAGAATGTAAAAAATATGAGAAAATAAAGTTAGACATGTAAGTTATCAAACAATTATTAATGTTTTGATGTTCAAATAACATATCTCATACTTTTTTTTATATCAGAGTATTCCATCAATTTTATTTATTGTTGGATAAATCATTAGTTCAAATATTATTATTTTTTTGATAGAACATTATATTCCTTCAAAATATTTTTTTTCCTCTATTATAAACTTTTTATAAGTTTTTTTTACTAAATCTTCAAATATATTTTTAAGATATATTATATACTATTTTTTTACACATCCTATAAAAAGTTTCTGCCATTGTGCGCTGCTCTCAGAAATCAAACCATCACAACAACGCTGCTGTCGTCCCTCAGCAGTCTTACATCGTTCGCAATCTCTCTCTTCCTACGTGCACCGTTCCACCTTGCTCCTTCTTCACTTTCGTAATCGTTCCTGCTCATCTTCCTCCGTCATCGCCATAGTGGCTGACGAAGATAGAGAAAGTTTACAAAGAGTCGATGACAATGACTTATCTGATTCTGATAAGATGAGTTCAAGTGTTCAATAGTGAATTAATTTCATATGTTATTTCTTGAGTCATGTTTTTGAAATAGCTTATATTGTCAAATATTTCATAGGTATTTTTGAAATCCGTAAAAGTATAACTCCGTAGAAATTAACGATTAAAATGTGTGATGATGAAAGTGACATTGTAAGAACAAATAAAAAATAAGAGTTCTATATATATATAACATAAGAATAACTAGCAATTAGCATAAAAATATCAAGTATATTTTTCTTGTCAAAATAATAAATCATAAAAATTGATCTTTAGTTGTTGAACCATGTACGTAGGGGTGTAAGTGGATCGGAAAAATCCAATTGAATCGACGATCTAAACCAATCTAAACAAAAAAAACTGATTTTATGGTTTATATTCAACACCGAACTGAATCAATTAAAAACTGATGTGGTTTAGTTCGGTTCTCACATTCTGTTTTTAAGAACCGATGAACCGAATCAATATGTATATTATTAATCATTTATTTAGTTAAGCCCACACCATGTTATTGGTGATTCAAGTCAAAAAATAATTGAAATTATATTTAGTTGTACTTTGTTATTTGATGTTCAACTTATGAATTATATTTTGTATTTGAAAATCTATGAGTCGTATTTTGTCAACTTTGTTTGAATTGAAGCATGTGTTTGATAATTGATTACATCAAGTGTTAGGTGTGATTGAAAAAATTATAGCGAAAAATAATATATCAGATAAATTTAATAGCAGGGAATACATCGAAAAAAGGGTTGCAAACCGATTAAAGTATCCAAACCAAACCGAATAGTTTGGTTCGACTCCATTTTTGAAAAACACTAAAATCAAGCCAATTGAGAGTTCATTAGTTCGAAAATTGAATTCATCAAAAACATATACAAACCTGTCCAATTACACCCCTACATGTACATCTTACTAAAACTCATACATTTTTTTTCTTGTGACTCATTAATCTTAATTATACAAAAAATGTGTCTCAAAGATATTTCGAAAAAATAAAATAAATTGTCTAATAATTAAAATAGTATCATGTCTAATAATTAACAAAAAAATGGTACAAACAAAATGTCTAGGTTTATTATAATTTTTTTTGTATATAGATGAGGTGAAAAAGTTATTATAAACTCATACACAAAGTGGAGGACTGAAAATCGAACCTCGATCATAGACATGCTATTTAATAATTTTGACATTTGCTGCTAGTTGAGTTAGAATTTCTGAATTGATTTATTATAATTTAATCCTTATAAATTTGTTATCAACTTTTATTTTCTACATTTTACAAAAATGGGTAAAAAGAACCAAAAAAATTAGTAAAATGAAAATATATGGAAATTAAATATAATGGTCTATTTGATTTGCAAAATATCAATATTTGACAAAATAACAGATGAGATATTGTTAAATTATTGAACAACTTATTGTCATGTATGATGTTTGATTGACAAAAAAATTATTTTGATTTTATTGACAATTTGTATTAGAGACAAAAAAATTTAATAACGTTGGTTAAAACTTTTCTTATTCTACTTCTCTTTTCTTTTGTTCAATGAAAATGAGTGATTTTAGGTCATTTTTTTTGCCTAAAATCACCTCTATATATTTGTTTTCATTTATTTATTTATTGTTTTTCAATATAAATAAGTGGTTTTCATATATACCACATTTTTCTTTTGTTTTTTTATTGATTCCGTTGTCTTAGTGCGGCGTTGTGTTGTTCGTCGTCTTGTGCGTCGTTGTGGTATTCATCGTCTTGTGCGGCGGTGTGGTGTTCATCGTCTTGTGCGGTGTTGTTTGATTTTCGTTATTGTTGCGGTGTTCGTTTGGTTTTTTTTGGAAGATTGGCTTTAGTCAAGTACATACTCAACCAATAATTTAGGCATCAATATTACAGATCCGGAGACATGAATATTCCGGTGATTTTAGTTTTATCATATTATTTGTAGTAGACATTTTGTCGTTGTATGCTATTAACTCGGATGTTGTGAATTTGTTTGCAGATTCATCCTTTACGTATTTAGAGATGTTGAATGTAGTTGCATTTGATGTATTTTATTTTTACCAATTTGAATGAATGAATGTCATTTTATTTTTATAAAAAAAAAAAAATTAATAACGGACAAATTTGTCATAGTATAGAAATAATTTAAAAATTAAACATAATAAATTTGGAGTTAACTCTTTCAATCTCTTATTTTCACACATATCAAATAATGCTATTTAATCGAAATATAAATCTAAACAAAAATATAAATTTAAAACATATTTAAATATAAAATATTCAAAATAATTTAAAAATCAAGCACAATAAATTCGAAGTTTTTTTTTTGAATATAAAAGAAATTCATTCATTCAAATTAATTAACAAATACATAAATCATTACAAATTCAGAATTGTTAAAAACTGAAAAAAGTGAATCTGCAAACAATTTCACAGCATACACTCTCTTATTTTCGCACATATCAAATGCTATTTAATCCAAATATCTTTAGTTCAAACTCAAATTTTACAACTAAATTGAATCATATACTCATATTAAATATAGAACATGAAAATGGCTCTTGTGGAAAAGAAAGTATCCTTTACAATTGAACCAGTATCATCATAACCGCACAATAAAACCAAACAAAGAAGGACAAAACAAAACCATCACATTCTGATTCTCATGCAAACACCCATCTCCCATCTGATTCTCATGCACGCCCCATCCCCTGTTTTATATAGTTTGACTACTTTTTCATCAGCTATCATCATTTATCACCCATAAACCATTAAATATAAATCATATATAGTTATCTTTTATGTTAGTCCGTACGTTCTTTCTTAACACATATCAATGGTGAAGATTAAGAGGAACTCTGCTTTAGTTTGTGGTTCCAATAAGCTGCCACACTGTGGGCTGATGTCATTGGCAGTAATAATAGTGACTTTGTTGGTTTGAGAGTGACTTTGTTGGTAACAATAACATGATGGTGATCGCCCAGGCACTATAAGTATAGCTCAAGTTGCTCAACAATTCATTCAATTGCAAAACAAAACAAAACAAAGAAAGAAAGAAACAAGTAAGACAACAATGTCAACATCCCTCAAGATCTACCACATTTGGCTGTCAAAGAAGTGGAAAAGGCCACTAAAAAATTGGACGGGAAGATTGAGCACCATGAGCGTTTCAATCCCCAGTTTTACAGAACTGTGAATGGAGTGCAAGTACCTAACCCACGCCCATGTGATGATCAGATTGCAGAATTGAAAGTTGCCAAGATGAGCCTCGTAAGCTGTTGGAAAATCCGGCCCAGTGACCCTAAGCCAAGTAGTTGCTGATATCTAGCTCGCCCCATCATCAGCCACTACTTAGGGTCACTGCCACTGTCACTGGGCTGAGGTGGGTTTTCCAACAGCTTACGGAGCTTATCTTGGCAGCTTTCAATTCTGCAATCTGATCATCACATGGGCGTGGGTTAGGTACTTGCACCAGTTCTGTAAAACTGGGGATTGAGACGCTCATGTGCTCAATCTTTCCGTTTAATTTTTTAATGGCCTTTTCCACTCTTTTGACAGCCAAATTGTGTGGTAGATCTTGAGGGATGTCTGACATTGTTGTCTAAGCTTTCAATTCTGCAATCTGATCATCACATGGGCGTGGGTAAGAATTTGATTAGAAGTGGATCTGGTACTCTGGTAGTATATGTTTTGGTATTTTTATTGGTGTTTTGCTTATATACGGTGTCATTGTATTGTAACTTCTCTTTGACCGATCTATGCTCGTCTTGTGCAGAGACTTGGTCTTAATAATAAAATATTTACCGTTTGAAATACAAAAAAGATATATGGAGATTGAACAGCTATGCATGGACTTTATTTAGTTAACTTTTTAGTCTGTCTAATTAATAATAAATATATGTGGCTTAAGTTTATATATAACTTAAGTTTATATATTAGGTTCCAGTCTCAACAAGTTTATATATTCTGTCTTTTTTTTTGGTGTGAACGATGATGACGCATTAATGTACTACAAGTCCATGGCTGTTCAGTTCTTTTATAATATTAATATCTATAATATTCTATGTTAAGTTCTAAATGTTTTTTTTGTTAATATATTATTCTAACCTTTTCTAAAATCCTTTTATATAGCAATGACACCCAATCATAATTACCTCCCAATATAATTTGTGATGCTATTCGAAATTGAGGTTTTCTTCTTACGTATTTTGGATTTTGTTGTTCTCTAAATGTGGAGTTTTGGGATATTTTGTAGTATTTTTTTTTTGAAGCAACTAATATTTTTTAGTATTTTGAGTTGTGTTTGGTGAACTGTCTTCTCTATTAATTCGACTAATCTAGAAAAATGATGAGTATAAACGCTAATGCAAATGATGAAGACTTAGAGCCCGTTTGTTACAGAATAAAAATTAAATGATTTTGACATTAAATAATTTAGAAATTATTTTTTAGAGATTTTACAAAAAATCAGAAGCTATTTTGTGTTTGTTTACCATTAAAAAATTACTTTTTAAAAAATTAATCTTTAACTTGTTTAGATGCAACCATATAAAAGTGATTTTGCATCACAAAATTACCATAAAGTACACTTATTCAAATATAATACTATATCATATCAAATAAATATATGAAAAATGCTCAAACTCTTGTTTTTCATTATGGTCATATGACTTTATATATATAGCAACAAATAAAATAAAGATTTTAAATTTTATCTACTAAAAATAACAAACTAATCTTATAAATTCTAAACAGGATATTATTGGAATATTAAAATAATATTAAGAATATTTTTGTCTGAAATTTTTTGAGGCTTAGCTTATTTTCTCTTTCCTCTAAAAAAAATCTATAAAAAAAGAAACTACTAATATCAGCTTCAGATTTTTAACAGTTTTTAGATTATTTTCAGATTCTGATTATTTTTAAAAGCTATAACAAACAGATGTTATTTTTTTAAAAGTGATTATTTTCTAAAAAAAGCTATAACAAATAAACAGGCACTTCCATTTTTTAAAAGTAAAAATTACTTTAAGTTTAAAAATAAAAAATAATAATTTATAAATAAATAAAAGTTGTGTGGTAATTTTTTGTATTTTAAATTAAAATATTTTGATATAGTTTATATTTTGTATTTATCTTCTTTTTACATAATGTATTTTGATATTATTTTTTCCATCGAGGCAAACCTCTATATTTTTTTCATTACTATTAAGCCACTTTTTTTTAATATCAAAAGTGTTATGAATAATTAGATGGATTGTCCATTAGTCATAGGCCCATATATTCATGGTCTAATATATTGTCCTATAAATAAGACTTGTGCTACAATGTAAATTCACACCTTCAAGAGAATAATACAATCTTCTCTACTCTTTCTCTCATCTCCCTTTCTCTTTATATATTATTGTTATTGTTTAGAATAGTTTCATAACACGTTATAAGCACGCTCTAATCAACTAAGGTACAAATTCTTCTTTAATTTTTTTTCTTTTTAATCTTGCTTGTTTATTTACAATAAAATTCATGATAATGCATTCTAAAAGAATTGCACAAGAGATCGATTAGTTGTATAGTTCCTGAAGAACTAACAAATAATAATTTTATTCTCTACAAATTCTTTAAGAATTCATTATAGTTCTTGAAGAACTTAAATTTTTTAATTTAGTATATTGCATCCCTGAAAAATTACACTAAATAATAATCATATTTACATGATAAAAATGTCATATAAGTTGTTCCTGAAGAACTCTAAAATTCAATATATTTCTAATGAATTCCCGAAGAATTTAACATACATATATTCCTGAAGGATAATATATATCAATTTTATTTGTTTTGATAATTTATAATATTTATTGGATTTTAGTTTGAGCAAATCTTTATTTATTTATTCTTATATTGTAAAAGGAATAAATAAAAAAATAACCATTCTACGTACGCTGATATTTTTTTCATGTGTATTAATTGTATATAAATTGAATTTGGAACTTATGGTCATACTAATAATTTATACATGTTTCGTGTGAAATGTGATACGCAAGTATATGCAGTCAACTGTAGCAAGTAATAAGTAAAGAGTGTGTCGAACCCACAGGGAATAGTCTATGAGTTATGCATTCCAAGTTCAAGTAAAGTGTTTAGTCTATTGTAATGGTAACAAAACATAGTTGATTTTTAACACAATAAATAAAATAACAGTTATATAAAGTGATGGTTGAAAACAAGATTAAAAGGGTAGTTGAGATTAAGATCCATTTAATGCATGAACGAAGCATAGTGAATGATAACTACTGTCGTGTCATCTGTGAGCAAGCTTGCCTTGTGGTGTATGTCTACAACGTTAGATATTAAAACAGGGTATAATGGACTGGCTTTGTCGAGGTCACTATTAATCCCATTAGAGTTCAGAAACGCACTTGCTTGTTTGGTTTCCCACTAAGGCCCTTAACTTATCCATAAGAAAAGGTAGGGTTTACATGTCTGCTCCCACTTAACCTTATTAACCTTATTATTTCCATTAACATGCTAGATGTCTCTACACATGCAACTTGTATTTAGATCTAAGTTGATCAGTCAAAGAAATAAATGTATTTTCATAAAAACATAAGGTTAAAGATGACACAAGAATAATCATTCATTCACATAAATACTTCATCCATTATATTAAATTTCACATAATCTCAACTACAAAGAGTTTAGCTCAGAGTGAGCATAGAAACAACAACAATAATAACAAGTAAAGTAGTGATACCCATTACAATGCAATAGATACTCCTACAGACACTGTCGTGCCTCTCGTTATCACTGGTCGCCTCCTGCAACTGAGTAGCTGAAACGGCGCAGCAGCTCTTCTTCTTCTCAAATCTCTTCTTTAAGTTTCCAAGCATGCATTTTTAGGTTTAGGGTTGTGTATTTATAGGACAATCCTTCTTGGATTGGGTGCAACCTTAATTGTGACTACTAGGCCCAAGGAATAAAGGATATTCCATTTGCAAGGACCACTTAATCATAGTACAATCATTGTGATGCTGACAGCTGGCAAGCCAACCATTTCAACCTTATCCTCCAAAGATGCCTTCCACTATGTTCTAGCACGTTCCCAGGTTTTGTCTTCTAGCAATGCTTGACTTGTGTTGACTTGTACGGAACATGATGTCTTGACAGTCATTATCAGTAGATGCCTTTGATGACGATCCAGAACCAAATAACATGCCTTGACATAAATTGCCTCTAAACTAACTCTTTTTCATCAAAATTACATAATTATTCCTAATACATATTTCTAGACTCAAAAGTAAATAAAACTAATGAAATTGGATTAAAACATGGTTTGATCACCATATTGGCAAGAAATAAATCATGAATAAAGGCCTAAATAACACACAAATAGTGAGTCATCAATACACCAAACCTATAAAAAAAAAGATTTATACACCAATTTGTTTGTTGTACGTTATGCCAATCCAATCTTAATTACACTAGTTATGCCATTTTATTAAATTAATAGTTTCAGTTTTTTTTTTCTCTTACGGTTACAATTCATACATGATTAACTTTTATCCATATATCTGGAATATGCATATGTTACTATTTAACTAGTATTAACTGGTGTTTAAAAAAAAAAACTAGCATTATACTATTATAAACTTTCGTTAAAAAAAAATTAGTATTATAAACTTCGGTACATATTATATTAGATATAATATAATTAGTAGAATAATAATAATAATAATTTGAATTGTTTTTATCATCATATCTAACGTATAATCGGTATTTTATTTAATGACTATATTTATGTTTACTTTGCTTATTTGGTTAATTTTATTTGATGATAGTATTAAAATGACAAATCTTTCAAAACTTGAGTTTCAGCTCCTTGACATTTCTGGAAAGAATTATTATTTTTTTGGACGTTGAAATTCATTTAGATGCAGAAGGTAATGGTGACACGATCAAAGAAGGAAATGAAACATCTGCTCAACAAAAGACAAAAGCTATGATATTCCTTTGTCACCATCTCCATGAGGATCTTAAAAATGAATACCTTATTGTAAAAGATCAACTTGTTTTATGAAATTGTTTAAAGGAAAAGTTTGATCACTATAAATGATTTGTGATATAGTTCTTGAAGAACTATAAGAAGAAAAAAAATCTTCATATTGAAGCATCTTTGAAGAATTGTTCAAAGAACTAGTAATATATGAGTATTAGTGATTTAGTTATTGAAGAACTAGTATTATATATTATCAAGCATTCTTGTAGGATTGCTACAAGTGAATTTGGTGTTCATTGTTTATGAAAATTTGTGATTGAATTCATGAATAACCGAATATCTAGGGCATGATTGAACACTATAAAACTCAAATATATGCTCCAGAAGTAGCAAAAATTGAGAAAATATATTGATATCAAATATCCTTGAAGAATTTGAAAATTGTAATTTGCTTTGGTCGTTATTTGTATAAATTTATGGTTGAGTTCTTGAAGAATTAGACATTTAAATTATGATCGGAGTTTATAAGATCAATTTGATCTTGGTATTTTTTAATCCAAATAAAGTTAGTTAAAATAAAAATTATTTATCTCTCTTGATTATGCTCCTGAAATAGCAAAATTGAGAAAATATTTCCGAATATTTTTAAGAAATAAGTCACATGATATATGATTGAACAAGAGATATTATATACCCAATGTGAAAAACTCCTTATGGTCTTAGTTTATAAGATATATTTTGTTAACTAATTCTATATGAATTGGTCTTAAGTAACTTCGGTTACAAAATCAATTTTATATTACCGTTTATTTTTAATATCTACTATAAAGTTACATAAGTTTAATTTGTAACATTACTATTTTTTTTAAATTGTTTCAATTAAAAAAATAAATTATATGATTCCCTCTCATTTGGATATAGTAGTATTATATATTATTTATTAGAAGTGTCGCTTTGATGAGT
This sequence comes from Trifolium dubium, assembly GCA_951804385.1. NCBI lineage: Eukaryota > Viridiplantae > Streptophyta > Magnoliopsida > Fabales > Fabaceae > Trifolium > Trifolium dubium. The sequence continues at coordinate 12,235,314 of OX638070.1, forward strand.
TTCGTTTAACACATAAGTATATTTTTTTGTTTATCTATTTAATTAAATGAAAATATCTTCCTTGCCGATAGTGATGTAAGAAAAATATGTACTATATCTAACAACACAAAAATTATTAAAGGCTCCAAAAGAGCGCGTTCATGTATTGTTACATTATAAAGAACAAAACATATAAGTGAATATAAGCTTAAATTGGTGTAGAGAAAAAGTTATCAATTTTTTTTTCTAATTTGTGCTACACCTATATTAGTGCAATCGAAGCACGTATTATTGTAAACCAGAAGTTTACAAATAATAATAAATTATTGTTGGCAATACCGGTTGGGTCATCCCAGATTTATTATGATGTAAAAAAAATGTATTGAAGAGTCTGAAGCTTCTTCTTCAACGTAATAGCTTTTGTGCATTACTAGTTCCCAAAAAAGGTAGACTTGAAGATCCATTCTTTAGACGTCTAAAGTTCATTGTGGCTGACACTTATGAGATCATAACTTCTAGCTCATATTTTGGGAACACTCATTCACATAACGTGAGATATTGATACACATCAAGCCAACAAATTATTATATGTAAGTCTCCGCCTTAATTTACAATTTTAGATTAATAACTTAAGTTTCTTCGTCTTAGTACATTTTGGGATGTGTTATGTATATTTCAATTGCTCCAATATAATGCACTATGATGATCTTTTTATGGAATGTTGGGAAAATATATTTGATATGAATCTCCAATTATCTTGAGCCAGAAATTGGAGAGTAGTTTATATTCTAGAAGGCTAATTATCAATTTATGAATTAGTTTTCCCAACATTAGGGGGAGATAATAAGCAGCTGAAAATATGAACTAGAAGTTCAAATGAATAAATTACTATGAATATGTTATCTCATCTTGATCCTCGTATAAAATAGTTGGCTTAAATACACTTTTGGTCCTCTAACTATTTTCCAGGTTTCACTTGGGTCCTCTAACTATTTTTTGCTCCGTTTTGGTCCTGTAACTCTTATTCCGTTAATTATTTTGGTCCTCTCCGTCAGAAAAATGCTATGGACGTTAAAATCAGCGTACGTGGCAGGAGATGACCTTGGTTGGCTTGGGGTGACATGGCATAATCAAATTGAGGCTGAAAACAAGAGAGATGGAAGAGAAGATAAATTAGGGTTCTTCTTTAATTCCCAAATTGATTTTAGGGTTCTTCCTAAATTGATCTAACCTTTTCTTCTCTTCTCCAATCAATCTCACTCTTTTATTCTCCTTTGATTGTACTCTCTCGCGGTTGAATTTTTTCGCACGACCATGTCCAGTTCTGGATCTCACTGTCGAAGAATAAATGAAGGTGGAAGGACGAATTCTGGATCTGCTGCGTCTTCAATTAGAAGGTGAATTCCTAACTGCAAATGTGGGGAGGTAGCAGTTCTAAAATCAATTTCTGACATCACAAACCCCAAATATGGGGAAAAGTTTTGGGGATGTAGAAATTGGCGTAACCAAATTGATAATGGATGCAACTACTTTCAGATGTATGATGATGATGTTGTTGTTGCTGATGAACGTGATTGGAAAATTACAAAGCAGAAAATGAAATTGGAAAAGATGAAGCAAGACATTTTGGTGATAAAGGAAGATAATTGGGTGATGAAGGCAAATATGGTGAATAGTAGAAATTTTTTAAAGATTGTTGTTGTTTTTGCCATTGTAAGTTTTGTGTGTAACATTGTCTTAATGACATTGATTTTGTCATTAGAGAAACATTAAGTAAGTCCATCAATGTGTATGTCTTTGTGTTTGAAACATGTTGTAATGTAATTCTCAAAAATTGAAGATGATATATGTAATGTATTGTGCTTGAAATTAGAAGGAGAATGAATGAATGTGTTAAATTTTGTTAAAATGCAATGTAATCAAATTAGAATGTTGTTGATTATGAGGTTGTTTTGTATATTGTTCTTTAAAAAATTTAGCTTATTTTGTTTCAAATTGGGCATGTTGTGTTTCAAATGATGTGGTGTGATGTGTATTCAAATGGTTTAAACTGGTTTAAATTGGGCATGTTTTGTTTCAAATTTTTAGCTTCTGCAATGTATTCAAATGGACGCTTAAAATGGTATGGTTCAAATGGTTTAAAAGACAGGGAATGGTATGGTTGAAATGGTAGGTTGTTGTGTTGGAACTTAATAAAAAATTGGGCATGATGTGTTTGAATGGCTATAAACCGTGGTCTAAAACCATTTGATCCTAACCTGCTATACATATAAACAGAAACCATCAAGCAATAAGTCACATAATTTATAAGTCATGCACTTTATATATAATTGTTTGTGCTCATCATTACAAGTCAAGCATTTAAGGTTTTGATGCTCAAAAAGATACATAGTTGCGCTAAATATAAGTCATACACTTTATAAGTCATATAAGTTTCGCTTCTAAATATTACAAGTCATTACTCAAAAAGATATATAGCTGCTCTAATAAGCAAATAAAAATGGTATTAAACCATTACATTACAAAACAATTCAAAATGACTCAAAATCACAATTGTAGCTCATTTCTTCCTTACAAATGGCAACTTTGCTCTTTTGCCTTTATCCACTGTAGTAGCAGGAGTAGTTGCAGGCTGAGAAGATGAAGATGATGGTTTTCTTTTCTTGTTTGTCTCAATTGCTGGCTGAGTTGTTGCAGGCTGAGAAGATGAAGATGTTGCAGGCTGAGAAGATGAAGATCTTGTAGTTGGCTTCTAGATGTAGTCTTTTTCTGATTTGAACCCTTTTTAGTCTTTGTCTACTGAGAAGATGGGTGAGTAGCAGAAGCATGCTGAGAAGGTGGTTGAGTTGCAGAAGCAGGCTGAGAAGGTGGGCAGGCTGAGAAGGTGGGTTTGTAGTAGCAGACTGAGAAGATGACGGTTGATTAGATGAAGATGGCTGGTTAGATGATGATGGTTGATTACCATCTGCTGCAGGTGGTGGCAACCTACAGGTTGATCTATTATGTCCAACTTGTTTGCATCTACTGCACTTAATCCCATGTGTTGCTCTTCTCAAATTTGAATCATCTCTTTGCAATTCATCAGCACCTCTTGTTCTCTTTTTTTTAGGCCTACCTGGTTGTCTTTTAATAGGTGGTGGTTGCAAGTCTGTGTATTCAGTTTTTTCCCACAAATTTTTGCCATTGACAGGATATATAATTGAATGGTAACATGCCTCATATGCTGGTTTCCTATAGTAATCTGGGACATATTCCAACATATCTATATTATCCTCCCTCATACAAGCAAGTGCATGGCAACATGGTAGACCTGTTAACATCCATTTCCTACACGAACACACCTTTGTTCCAAGACTTACAGAGAACTTGTCTCCGGACAAGGTAATATGGATAACCTCATAGAATTGATGACCAGAACGCCTAACAAATATGCATAACATTATATGTCAGACACAATTTTCAGTTGCATATATCAATGTCATATAATGTCAGTTATAAAGTTATTCAGTACTAAAATGATACTTTTAAAAAGTTATTCAGGACTAAAATGAATCTATTAAAAAGTTATCCAGGACTAAATTAAAACTATTATAAAGTTATCCAGGACTAAAATGAAACTATTATAAAGTTATCCAGGACTAAAATGAAACTAATATGACATTTAAGGGACTAACCTAATGTTTGTAAAGTATAAGAGTTATTATTACTTACATGACAAGCCATTTTTGTTTGTAAAGGCTGATTCTCTTGCAAGTCTCTTCTTAATGTTAGGCAAAACACTATCATTATAGAGTTGGATCTTTTGTCTATTTTTCTCCCATCTTTCCATGATATACTGCCTAATCTCCTCAAGCATTGTAATGATAGGCTTTGATCTTGATCCAATAATGACAGAGTTGAAAGCCTCTGACATATTGTTCACTAATGTGTCACATTTTGCTCCAGGTGTGAAATATGATCTACTCCAATGCTTTGCTGAAATCTGAAGCAAATGGTTGAATGCATCTTGATTGATCTTCTTAATTTCTTGCATCTGATACATCCAGTAGTTGGGGTAGGTAGCTCTTGCTGCCTTCCACATCAGCTCCTTCAACTTCTTTCCAGGATAAACTTTTCTGAAATTGTTGTACAAGTGTCTCACACAAAATCTATGGTCAGCAGTTGGAAGCAATTCTGCAAGTGCTGGTAAAAGTCCCTAGAGTATACACAATATCAACATTAGTTATAATTAAAGTTAAATTGACATTATATGAATGGTAAATGATTAATTTTAAAATAATGACATTATTATACCTTTTGTTGATCACTGATGAAAATGTATTTGCCACAAGCAATTCTGCTTCCAAGATCACTTACAAGAAGGTCTAAAAACCAACTCCATGTTTCTTTTGTCTCTCCCTCAACCACATCATATGCAATGGGCAACATTTGGTCATTTGGATCTCTTCCTTTGGCTGCTAACAGTTGACCACCATAGTATCCTTTCAAAAAACACCCATCTAAACCAATGATGGGTCTACACTGTAAAAAGCTCTCTTTGCAGGCTTTCAAACAGATGTACACTCTTTGAAAATGTGGCAAAAATATAGCATTAGGATTTTCTAAGTCAGTTTCAACTCCTTGGTAAGGTTGAGTAGTCACCTTCACTGTTGAACCCCTATTTGATCTCAACAACTCATGACAGTAGTCATACATCCTAGTATATTGTTCCCTAAAGGATCCATCAACTGCATCAATAGCCTTTGTTCTTGCTCTCAATGCCTTTGACTTTGTGATTTTAGAATTCCATTTGTGTTGTGTCTTATGCATTATATCACTCAATTTTAAGTTTGGATTCTCTCTAACACTTGTTTCTAGCTTTTTACCCAACCAATTAGAACTAAGTAGTTTCACCCTATAATCTCTTTGACAATCATGGTTGTCATTAATTCTCCTTAATATCCATGTTTCCTCATTTGGTATTTTAGCACAAAATAACCACCACTTACAAGGACTTCTCCTACAAACAGCCTTCATTCTAATTTTGTCATTCTTCTCAAACCTAACATCCCTCCCTGAATGAATTGCATATGCTCTAACAGCTTCTTGAAAATCAGACTTGCAAGTAAAATAAGTCCCAACTTCCCATTTGTAGTCTGTCATCTTGTGGGGTAGCTTGAATGTTGGATACTTATTCTTACTAACATTTTCATCCTCACTGTCACACCCACTATCTAAATCATCAGTGTCATAATTCTCACTATCACTAAGACCAATGTTTTTAGCTTTACTTGACTCCCCACCCTGATGGATATTCTCAAAATGAAGTTCATAATCTTCAAGTGCACTACAATCTGCAACTGTGATATGAGGGTCTGCATCTGATGCAGTTGGGTCTGGGATATGTTGTTTTCTAGGTCTACCCCTCTTCTTTTTTGGTGCATTATCAACATTAGACACATGGTTCCCTCATTAGCCTCAGGCACACCCTCATCTCTCACACCCCCACTGCCTCCAACATTAGCCTCAGTCACACCCTCACCAACCACATTCCCAACACCCTCACCCTCACCAACTTCAAAATTATCATTATCATCTAGAAGCCAATCATCTTCAGACTCATCAAAGTTGATATCTAAAGCACTATCTTCACTATCAACACCCCCCCCCCCCTTCTGCAATGTCATTTAACCCAACATCACTACCTACTACCACCTTAGGGCCAACAACACCATCAGCCCCATTAGGCCCATCACTATCTACTGGCACCTTAGGCCCAACTACATCATCTACTCCTCCCTCAGTGGACCCAGACCCAGCAACATCAGGAACACTAGGGCCAACAACATCATCCACTCCTACTTCAGTGGGCCCAACATCAATATTTGGATCAACTTCTTCCTCAGTGGGCCCAAAATCAATCATATGTATAATATCTGGTTGTGACATTGGGTGTGTCACATATATATGGCTCATTCCATTCATTTTTGCTATATTCATCACCCTCCTAGCATCATTGTCATTATTAAATGGCACAAGGTTACCTATAGCTTCAACCATTGGGTCATAATAAAATAAGGACTCTAGCTCAATGAAACCCATCTCTTTGAGGTTACCCAACACCTCAAAATAGGACCAATAATCAGGGTTACAGCTCCAATCAGTCTCTACCCCATTGTAACCCAAAAAATGAAAATCATTAAAAGACCCACTATGGTGTACCACAACATCAAATTTATCATCCATCAATGAATTCCCTATAAAGAAATATGCACACACATCAACAAACTATCACTACTATATAATATCCACAACTTGACAACACACAACACAATATTCACAACTTGACACTAAACCAGCACATCCACAGATTCACAGAACCACATACAATATATTCACAACATATAAATAAATAAATAAACCAACACATCCACAGATTCATGAACCACATACAATATAAGTCATTTAATAAAAGTCATAAACATCTAAACCATAAACCATCGAAAACCCTAAACCAGTCAAAATCAAACCCTAAATTGACACTATTCAATCAACCCTAAAATGGCTACTACATAACAACGCAAATAGATTATGGGTCAATAAGATACAATACCTGTTAGCTGTCGCTTCAGATCGTCGTCGCCGTCGCTTTGTTCTTCTTCTCCGTCGCTGTCGCTTCAGATCGCGATCTCCGTTTTCGTCTTCTCACTATCGCCCTAATCTCTTCTCTCTGCTTGTCTCTCTAAAATTACCCTAATCTTTTGATTATGCCATGTCACCCCAAGCCAATCAAGACATCTCCTGCCACGTACGCAAAAACTAATGTCCATAGCATTTTTCTGACGGAGAGGACCAAAATAGTTAACGGAATAAGAGTTACAGGACCAAAACGGAGCAAAAAATAGTTAGAGGACCCAAGTGAAACCTGGAAAATAGTTAGAGGACCAAAAGTGTATTTAAGCCAAAATAGTTTGAATCTGATGTTCATAAGATAAATCATTTGCAAAATTTATGAAATCAATTATCTAGCTGTTAATGCTCCAATCAAAATAGATGTTCCTGTTGTACAAGTCTATATTGCAAATGAGTTCAACCACACTTGAAGTATGGTGGAAAAATTGGTTCCAATGATAAAAATTTTCAAATAAGAAAAGGAGCGAAAATGAAAGATGACCAAGTGAGGATTATGTCATGAATGGAATACGATGGAACATGAAAAATTTCCAAAAGAGTATTGACATAATTGATTTTAAGTTCTAGAAGAACTTATCAGGCACCTAAAATTTATGAAACAAAGAGATCTCGAAAAATTATGTCATGAATGGAATACGATGGAACCAAAAGGAAGTCAACGTTGACGATATTTTTATATATAATATAGCGCTATATATGATAAGAGATGATGAGGATTATGTACCAAAGTCTATTGAGAATTATAGAGAACACAATGATTGTCTAAATGAAAAGATGCAATTGCTACGTAATTAAAGTCACTTTGCAAAGTGAAATATTTTCAGACCAGTAGTCTGTACATCTAAAGATGTGAAAATGATGAGATAAGAATGAATTTTCTTGCTAAAAAGAAAATGATATTTAAAGTTTGATTGATTATTTAAGTGTATCAATAAAACTTTTTCATTGATTGTGAAGAGAAGTATGCACCTGAAGTGAAATCAAAATATTTTTGATACTTGATTAAGTTTTAGTAACACTTGAAATTTTCAATTTATTTAAAGTGTTACAATATATTTGTATGGCTCACTTGTTAGTGATGATTATATGAAACTCCCTGAAGGATTTAATTTCATGAGACACTCAGACAATATGATTTAATAAAATGTATAAGTCTCATTGTTATTGAAACAATATAGATGCATATTGCATAATAATTTTAGTGAATATTTCCAAATGAGAAATATGATAATGACATGAATATTATTAGAACTCCTAAAGAGTCTTGCAAATTTAGTATTTCAATGAGGTTTTGGGTATGATGTCACTTGATGTGAACAAAGATTATTCCACGTCTCAAGAAAATGATGAGTTACTTGAATTTACCTTGAAGTACCATATTTTAATTAGTTCAATTGAGGGCACTATTGCATTTTGCAAATTTGCATGTAGTGGTATTTTATCTATGTCAATATAAATAAACTTAAAGATATTGGAAGTTTTAGTACACTACATCAAGAAAGTTGAGAATATATATGATTTTATTGAGGTTTGTGATTCTATACATACAAGAAACATGAAAAAGATAATATTGCATCAACGACTAATTCAGAGAATAGAATCTCAAAGGAGATAAATCAGATCTTTCTACAAAGTCATCATCAAGTAAAGCTTTTGATCAACTTTATCGAAGATTAATTGGTCTTATTCGTCTCAGATATAGTTGTCTTCATGAGGGGAAGATATAATTGTGTTCTGCACTCTTTTTCTCTTAACGTTTTATCCCATTGAGTTTTTCTGGTAAGGTTTTTAACGAGGCAGATTTATACACATAGGATGTTGTACTATTTTTCCTTCACTAAAATCTTTTTCTTATTGGGTTTTATTTTAGTAAGGTTTTAATGAGGCATATCTTCAATGGACATCAAAGGAGGAGTGTTATGAATAATTAGATGGATTGTCTATTAGTCATAGGCCCATATATTCATGGTCCAATATATTGTCCTATAAAAAGGACTTGTGCTACAATGTAATACACACATTCAAGAGAATAATATAATCTTCTCTACTCTTTCTCTCTTCTCCTTTTCTCGTCATCTATTCTTGTTATTGTTTAGAATAGTTTCATAACAAAAAGTTTTTTAATAACTAGATCATAAAAAAATATAGAAGATATTCTCTAGATTTTAGAGAATAACGAAAAGTCCTTAAAATGAGATAGTTGTCCTATTATACGAGGCAAATCTCTATATATCTTCTTTTATGCACTTGTGCATGAAGCATTATTGAACATAGTCAAAAATCTAATCATGTGATATTCTCTAGAATTCTTTGAGAGGCCACGACTAGTTATTAAAAAACTTTTATACGAGGATTTTACAGAATAACGAAAAGTCCTAAAAATGAGATAATTGTTCTATTATACGAGTACGATTATAAAAAGTGGCTTAATACTAATGACACTCCTCGTATATAGTGATAGTGATAGTGCACCACTAAATTAGTCAAGGCGGATTCCACAACCACTGGAATACAACAGAATACATGTATATTTGTTGCGAATATTAATATATCTGTATTATATATACCTAAAAAATAGGTATATATACTTACAAAAATAAAAAAATTGAGCCAATTAGGAGCGGGCTATGGCCCTACCTAGAGTAGCCTGTTCATACCCACTTTCGCCTCACGATGGCCTTACCTAAAGCTTCGGTCGAAAGCTTCCTATCAAGTTAGACCTTTTCAGAGATTTGATTCTCTCCTGTTTCAAGTGAAACCGTTAAATCACTTCATTTTTTAGTAGTAGTATACGAAAAGTCCATTTAATTTGCAAAAGATAATTAGTGGACAACACAATATAGGACATAATAATAAAGAATAACACAAGGAAAACTTTTAAATATTGAATAATTTTTATCTTGTAAGATGTTTAGTTGATGAAAAATTGTTTTGGTGCAGAAGATGAAAAAATTGTGTTGTGGTTTAGTGTTCTTTAGCTCTCAACTTGTTCCTTCCAAAACTCAGATTTAGAATCAAACATAGCATTACAGAAATTGGCATGTTGGTTCCTTATTTTTCTACAAATCAAACGCACCCAAAATGACAAATACCACTAAACTCACAAAACTAAGATTCCGGGTTCAAGCGTATTAATATCTGTAAATATATTATTATTTGTGTTGGAATAGGAAATATATTTTAAAATATGTATTAAGTTTAAATTATATTTGTTGAGAGAATATTTTTTATTATTATATTTGTTGATTTGTATCCTTACAATCAAGGGATTTAGTTTAGTTTTAAGAGTATTTACTTGGTTATAAATTTCAAGTTAGTATATGTTATTATTCAGGTCTTTAGGTATTGAGTCATTGTTATTATTAATAATATTATTTTCTTCTTATTCTTTTACCTAAATACCTCAAATTCAACATGGTATCAGAGCCATGTTATCCTCCTTGAAGCATAATTCCGCTGCAATTTTTCTCCGAGAAAATTCATCTTGATTGTTCTTAGCTTTACCTTTTTTTCTCCTTGATTTATTTTTTAATTTTAGAGGTCATGCTTCCGTATAAACCCTAGCCGTTATTATTATGTTTTGTTCCACCTTTGTGGTTCTTTTTTACTCTCTTTGTTCTATTTTAACCTTCTTAGTATCTTACCCTGACACATGCAACATATAGTCAGTTTTCATGAATCCTTTACCTTTAGCCATTGTTTTCTCCAGATTGATCGTTAGTCTCTCCTGGTCTTATTTTGGTGGTCAAATATCCTGTGATTTCTTAATCAGCGGTTTCCCGTTTGAGTTACTTCTAATCCGCGGGTCCATTTGTGATACATTAATCCGTAGTTGCCGTTTGAGATGCTTTTATCCACGGTGCTGTTTGTGATCCTTTAATCCGCAGGTTCTGTTTGTGATGCTTTTTATCCGCGGGTATTTTTTATATAATTTGATATGGATTCATCTTTTCAGTTGTTGCTTTACTACTACTTCTATGGTTGCTGCTCTTCATTGGCTGTGCTATGAAGTTGTTTAATTTATTTAAGGGTTAATTTTGTAACAAGTTTAAATCTCATCAAGCTTTAGCTTGAGGGGGAGTGTTGGAATAGGAAATATATTTTAAAATATGTATTAAGTTTAAATTATATTTGTTGAGAGAATATTTTTTATTATTATATTTGTTGATTTGTATCCTTACAATCAAGGAATTTAGTTTAGTTTGAGAGTTGAGGTTTGCACACATTTATAAAGGCTATCTATGCCATATCTCTAGCCAATGAAGTTGGAACGTGGAATCAACAATAACGGGTGTCACAAATATGAGAGGTCTCCACAACAAACAACAAATGGATCTAGGATAGACTCTGATACCATATTAGAATTTATGAGACCTATACTCAACCACAAAAGCTAGGTTGAGAGTTGAGGTTTGCACACATTTATAAAGGTTATCTATGTCATATCTCTAGGCAATGTAGGACTTCTAACAATTTGTGTTGTTGCAGTGGGCAAACAGCCTATCCTAGGGGGGCAATCTACCACTTCCCATGCCTCTCAAGGTAAACATTTATGATCATTTCTTTTTTATTACCTATTAGTTTAACTTTAAAAAGGTTGATCATTAATTCATTTTCACAATTACTTCTTGTTTTAGCTGTAATTAAGCTTTTGATACTCTTAACTTCCTATTTTATTTGTTTTAAGTTTCTCAAGTTCATGTCACATAGTTTTGTTACTCTTTTCACAGTAGTGAAGTTGTTAGATCATTGCCTAGTTATGGAATTCAAATTATAGTTGCTTGCAGTTGCAGATTATTTAAGTTATAACTTATAACTCAAGTCATTTGTAATACATTGTTAAATAACAGATGGTAAATTGTTATAGTCATTTGAACTTATGTCTTTATTTATATCCTTGCACTATACTACAATAAGATGATGTGGTTTCATTGCTTCATCTAATTTTATTTCTATAGCACCGACACTTCTTATTGAAGGTGTATCCTAGTGTCCGACTTATGTCAGTGATGTGATTATATTGAATCGTGTTATTTTGTCAAAAATCTATTGGGGTCGATGTGTCAGTATTTATGTCGCGCCTCTGGTGTTCATGTTTGTTCATAGCTCTCTTTCATGTAACGATCTAATTCATTTCAATTTGACAAAACAGGTAGACAAAATACCTCGTGGAGCAAGATTAGGATTTATAACCATTGGAGATGGAGCTACAGAAGTTCTTGTGTACATTGACTGTTTGATTTTTCAACCTAATGAAAGTTCTGCTCCAATTTTCATTGCCACAAGAAATGGGCCCTTAAAAAAAAAAAGGTGCCGCCCGGTGAGGCCAGAATCATGAGGAGCCTTATGGAAGCTCTTCAGAAGTCGGTTAAAATCGCGTCATTGTAACATTTTTTGTTTGCACACGATAGAAAAATCCTTTTTACTTTTATTCATCTTCTTAATGTAATGTACTTTTAGGGGTTTTTTGAGTTGACAAGTGAAAACTATTATAAATGAAGTCTAAATTTGATGTAGATATATTTAAAAGTGGTTCATGATTGCATATAGAGTATATATTTTATTTGAAATTCCGAACATAATCTTGGTATTTTGAACATAACTAGTGATTGCATAAATAATCTTTGTATTTTGAACATAAGTTAGTATTTTGAAATTTTACACAGTTGCAGCAAAATGTTCTTCTTTTGTCATTCACCAAGTCTCTAGTCTCTACTATTCATTTTATCCTTATCCATTCATCACTGAGTTTAGGTCTACTAGAATGATTCTTAATTGAACTTGAAAATTTCATAGGGTGTATTAAAAGAAGTTTTTGTATGAAAAAGTATTGTGGCTTTTTTAAAGTAGACCGTGCAATTTTTATGAGTTTAAAACATACGCACTTTCAGATGTAAATTAATTTTACACCGACAATTTTCATGTTATATCAAAAAAATAAGTAAAGTAAGTGACACGGCGGAATACATATATGTCGTCATCTAAATTATTGTTGAATTTCGAGGTTAATTTAGGATTTGAAGATATCATAGAGATGAAAATCACACATGAATGTACATTAAAATTTCAACATGCACACACAATTTTATATTTGGACAATAAATATTTTGGGGTATAAATTACATTTAAACTCAATATACAGCCAAATACGGGCTTTCTTTGGCATCATGGCCGAGTATTACCACCCAATACATAGCCAAAATATTGGTTTTATGGTAAATTACCATGACATAAATTTTCTCTATCCTCAAATACAACCACCGATATTTATGATCTAAATTACTCCAACCCAAAAGAGTTAGGATATTTTTTAAACTAGTATTCAAGTGATGTAATATTTCCAATCCAAGTGAGTAAATATTTTTTAAACCAATCAAATTATACAAAAATTTAGAATGAAAAAATGATGTCCAATCCAAAACATAGAAGACTTTAAAGTTCAATGAACACTTACAAATATATTTACATTTAAACCTCTTCAAATGCACCAATTGCATCACGTCTGACTCACATCTAAAACCTCTAAAATTCAAAATATGTCTTTTTACCGTCTAATCAAACCTTTAAAATTATATAATTCTATTTTTAAATAAAATGAATTTTTGTCTTAAAACCTAGTATTTAAATTGTAGTGCAAAACTCATGTAGTCATGTGTAGTTTGTCCTTGAAGAACACTTTCCATATAATAAAAAAAGATTGACATATCATCCTTAGCTATACTATTGTGTCTCTTATGTTGTTTTGTTTGGTAGAGTTTTCCATCACTCTCCCACACTTTCCACCCTTCATAATCATCATTCTATGAACTCAAACTCAATTCTAAATCCATAATCAATGTCTACTTTCTCTTCCCCCACAATTCTACCTTTCAAGACCTCCATTTTCTCTTCCCCTACCTTCAATGGAAACACAAACCACTTTGCTTTTTCCAAAAGCACCCTCTTGCAGTTAAAGTCAAAGATAATAGCTTGTTCTTCTCCACAAGATACAAACTCCAATGAAATCACACCAAAGTTGGTTTTTTTCTTCTTTTCTTTTATTGGTTTTGATTACTTATTCTTTTGCTAATTGGGTGTCTCTAATTTGATTAAAAATTGAAACTTTGCAACTGGGTTGATAAAAAAGTGTGTTTTTTTTTGGTTTTGTTTTATCAGTAACTTTTGCATTATTGAGGGGCCAGAGACTGTTCAGGATTTTGTTCAGATGCAATTGCAGGAAATTCAAGATAACATAAAGAGTAGGCGCAACAAAATCTTTCTTCTCATGGAAGAGGTTAGCTTATAATGACTATATTTCATTAATTATGCTCTCACTTTTCATCTAGCACGGACACAGACACGGACACATTACAAGACACGAACAAAAATATGAGATAATGATATAATTCAATGTAATTGTAAGTTTCGGTGTCTGACACCAAGACACACCTAATCCTAGGAGTGTCCGTGCTTCATTTGTCATCCATATTTTGGCCCTAGGTTGATACACGGCTTAATTTAGCGATTATAGAATAATAGCTTATCATATAAGTGTCTGTGTATAAACTATTTCAATGACAAAAGATGAAATAAAGTCAAATTTATTAGTTGTTTTCATAAGCTATTCTTTAGAGTTTATGTAAATAAGGTGAAAACAACTTATGATATTTATGGATATATTGTAAATTGTTTTTGTAACTTCTTCTAAATAGTCTGATAAATACTTAAGTCAATAAATAAGTTCAAATAAGTCGATCCAAACAGATCTTATATATCATATAGTAATGCACTTTTGATAATGACTAATGAGAAATGAGTATGGCAGGTAAGGAGATTGCGTGTGCAACAGCGTCTAAGAAGTATACAAAGAGCTTTCAGTGAAGAGGGAGAGGAGGATGCAAATGAGATGCCGGAAATTCCATCGTCTATTCCTTTTCTTCCTCATGTGGTGAGTTTCAAAACCTTGTTTTGATTAAGCTATTGTTCTTGAGTCGTTGACTGAACCATTCCTCTATGGATTGGAGAGAAACAAACAAGTAGTACAACAATTCTGTTAAGTGACAAATCATACCAATATCTACCAGCACTGAAGAAGCGTATTCACATGAATATGATAGTTTAAAAAGGAAGGTTTTATCGAAAAAAAATAAGACACTAAGGTTTTTCACATTGAAGAAATTTTGTAAAACAACTAGTGTTGAATAAACATCTTTTCTTTTTCGAGTCATTCATAATAACATCCTTTTGTTTCTCGTCTTTCAAATCCTTGATGTGTTTGAAATAATAGCATTTGGCTTTTTTTAATCTTAACTAATTGTGTGTTTTTTTCGATTGAAATAGACTCCCAACACATTGAAGAAGCTCTATCTAACAGGCGCATCATTCATATCTGCAATAATTTTTTTTGGCGGGCTCATCGCACCAACGGTAATTTTATTACCTTCGTGTTTCGTTAGTTTTAATCTATGCCAGTTAATCAACCTAAATAACTGTTGTGTTTATAGATGACATGATCAACAAAAAAAGCAAGCTTAAGAGTAAAGGATGGAAAAACGGAGTTAGCTTATTCACACACTTACTTTTAAGACCCTATTTCGATAAACAACTTAAGCGCTTATAGCATAAAAGTTTATCATATAGGTGTTTATTTATAAACTATATCTGTACCAAATGATAAAATAAAGTCAAATTATTTTCATATAAGTTATAAGCTATTCTAGAGAGCTTATGAAAATAAGCTGAAAACAACTTATGGAGATGTCATAAGCTGTTTCCATAAGCTCTCCCAAACAATTTCACAAGTGCTTATATTAGTAGATAAATTCAAATAAGTCAATTATAAATGTAATTTTATTCACTTTGATAATATTTCATGTTGTATTACAACTTTGTAACATTAATACATTATTGAATTCTTATGTTAATTGCAGCTGGAACTGAAACTGGGTATAGGCGGTACCTCATACGAAGATTTCATAAGAAACGTGCATCTTCCTTTGCAACTAAGGTTTGTTATTCTTTGATTAAAGGACTTGATAAAGTTTCAATTTCCATTGATCAGAACCACAAAAATTGTTGTGTAGATGAATATGACAGATTTCCTTTATCAATACCTGATTACAATTTGTTTGATTCATGAATCCAGTCAGGTCGACCCGATTGTGGCATCCTTTTCGGGTGGAGCAGTTGGCGTGATTTCAGTACTGATGTTAATCGAGGCTAATAATGTTGAGCAACAAGAGAAAACAAGGTGCAAGTATTGCCTTGGAACTGGTATATTCTACTCTTTGAAAACTGGTATGTTGCCTGCTTCTTATATCAAATCTGTGTCTTATACGATTCGTGATATTATGAACAGGTTACTTGGCCTGCGCTCGGTGTTCCACAAGTGGTGTATGTTTGAACGTTGATCCGATTTCGGCATCTGGTACTTCTATTAAACCCCTGCAAGTTCCTACAACCAAAAGGTGTCCAAATTGCTCTGGTGCTGGAAAGGTACCCGTGGCCGTGACACTCGTCTAGTTAATTTGCCAATCTATGCAGCTGAAACCTTTAACTAATTGTTTTACGCGTTTTGTTTTAGGTTATGTGTCCAACCTGCCTTTGCACTGGAATGAAGATGGCAAGTGAACATGACCTGAGAATTGATCCATTTGACTAAATTCTTTACATGATTTGAGGGCTTGAATTTTTGTTCCTCTGAATGTATTTAAGAATGTCCATCTCCAAATTTTACCAATAATTTCCTTTTTCAAAACAAAATATATATGAATAAGGAGTTAGGCTCCAAAGCTAGCAACATTCTATTTTGCTAGAATTCTTGGTCCTAATTCCATATTGATTGAATATAATGTTATATACTCTTGATACAATACTCTTCCACTCCACATCACAGGCGGGTTTTTGATGGATGAAAGAAAAGCAACAAAGAAAACTACAAGCGAGTCTCGTAGTGACGCTACGTGCATCAGTTAGACTTACAGGTAGAACGAAAAATCTTTTTGCATTCTAAACTTGAAACGTTATAAAAATTAAAATTTCCCCAACGTTCAAGCATGTCTTGCCCCCAGTTTAGCCAATTAAGAAATAAATACATGTTTTCTTTGTAGAATTCAAACGCTTAACATATACGCATGAACTCTCCATGTTTTCCCCTCACTCACGTGTTCGGTGTCCAAAATAAAAAGCTCTCAATATTCTCCCAAAATTGGAACCACATTAAATTTCAACCTTTTCTACTCATTTATAATCAAAATCTTTTTTTGAGGTAATGTTATACACTCTTTTCTATATATCAGTACACATTTTCACGTTTTGGAATTTGCTGGTTATGTTCAAACGCTAGAATTCGAACTAAGGAAATACATGTTCATATTCTAGAATTCGAACGACATTGATTCTGTGCATTACAACTATTTTCATGCGTTCTAACCTTATAATTCGTCGCGCATATTTTCTTATATGTTTGATGTGTTGTTGCTCTATAAATGAAAAGGGTAGTAAACTGTTTGAGTCGAGATAGGGAAACAACCTCTTCCTCTTCAAGTTAAGAGCTGCCTCAAAGCATCGGTTTTTAAAATTTAAATTATGTTCGCAGTTCGAAATGAATAGCTTTGTTTCCAGAAGTCAACAAACACTTTTTTTTTTCTTTTAAGTTTTTACAATTTAACACACTCACGTAAAATTAAAAAGTCATAGACGCATAAAAATCTTTTTTTTTTTTTTTTTTCTCTTCTCTCTTCGCCGAATTATACCGTTATTGGGCCAAACCCTCCAAAGTTAGTCGGGTCGGATCTGAAATTCCACCTAACCCTACAAATACACACAAAATTGTTAAAAACCCCATTTCTCACACAGATTCACGTTTCACAATTTCAAATTGAGTTTCAGCAAAAATGCAGATATTTGTGAAAACCCTAACAGGGAAGACGATAACTCTCGAAGTAGAGAGTAGCGATACAATCGACAATGTGAAAACCAAAATTCAAGACAAGGAAGGTATCCCACCGGATCAACAGCGTTTAATCTTCGCCGGAAAACAGCTTGAAGATGGAAGAACCCTAGCTGATTACAACATTCAAAAGGAATCAACGCTTCATTTGGTGCTAAGGCTTCGTGGAGGTATCATTGAACCTTCTTTGATGGCTTTGGCTCGCAAATACAATCAGGACAAAACCATTTGCCGCAAGTATGATATGATCCTTGAACTAATTTGTTTTTATTTGTCTTCAAATTTAGTATATAATTGTCCTTTCAGCTCAGTTGATAGCGACATTGCACGTAATGTGATTGCACATATTGTGCGGGGTTCAAACTCTGATGCGCCACGTGAAATTCTAGCCTAGGCAACAAAATAGTTTGGTATAGTAATTTGTATTAGGTCCATGAATTTAAGGTTACAATGTTTCTTTCAAGTTTAGTAGCTAAAAAACACTTATTTAAAAGTTTCAGAGAGACCTAATTAAAATTATGTAATTGTAATCATTTAGGGATCTATTTTATTTTTTTTGACATCATTAGAAATTCAATTACAAACCTTTTTTAGTTTATAACTATGAAGTAGAGACACTCCTTGGATTAGGTGTGTGTCCCGATGTCGGACATGCTTCGGTGTCCAATAAGACACTTATGATTACATTGAATCATATCATTTTCTTAAATTTTTATTGGTGCTGACTTGTTTGTGTCTGATGTTCATGTCTGGTGTTCGTGTTCGTGTCTATGTCCATGCTTCATAGGTTCATAATAACATTATTATTTTTATTATCTACTTTTGTAGTGGTTGTTTGTGATTTTTTTTGTTGGCATTTACCATTTTTCACTTTTTTTGTGTTAGGTGTTATGCTCGTCTGCATCCAAGGGCTGTAAACTGCCGGAAAAAGAAGTGCGGTCACAGTAATCAGGTCTTGCCTATTTCTATTTTATAAATTTTTTTACACTTCAGTTATTGTTCGGTTTTAAAGTAAAAAAACAAAGCTATGTTTCAACGAAATCTAACATTGTCTATCACTTTATCTCCTCTTGCAGTTGAGGCCAAAGAAGAAGATTAA
This sequence comes from Trifolium dubium, assembly GCA_951804385.1. Taxonomy (NCBI): domain Eukaryota; kingdom Viridiplantae; phylum Streptophyta; class Magnoliopsida; order Fabales; family Fabaceae; genus Trifolium; species Trifolium dubium. Next base: position 12,253,994 of record OX638070.1, read on the forward strand.
GTAGATTATCGCTTTGATGTTCGTCTTGTGTGGTGAGCTGATCACCAATAGTTGGTTGATACAGTTGATCATGTGCTTAGTATGGTGCTTATCAATGTTTGAATGATTTTGGATTTGTTTGTGGCATTCAACTATATACTTGTATGACATTTTCTACTCTTTCATGTCTCAAGTTTGAGGATTCATTGCTTTTTTATCTTATAATATGCTAGCAAATTTTTCGTTGAAGTTAATACATTCTCATTTTCGTGTTGCTTTGATATTTAAATAAACTTGCAAATCACCAGAAATCTTGTTATTATCTATCACAATGTTTAGTGAACATTATTATTAGTGGCTGAAGTTAATCTGCTCAATCTCATTTACATTGATCAACATAAAATGGTTTCCATTTAGTTTGTGTCAATTAACATGCATGATTTTGGGTATATCTATTTTCTTAATTATGTATCAAAACATGAAAATTAACCTTATAAGTTATAATCATAATGAAAATATCATTCACGTGATTAAAACTAGATGATATTATTGAATCTTTCACTTCAAATTACATTCCCATAGATATAGATACATCTAATTATTAAAGGCTAATAGTAGTAAATAGATTCTTTTTGGTATAAAAATAAGAGAAGCGAAACTATGTTATACTTTATTTGGTCACTTATATTGATTTCTAGCTTGTTAGTTTCGACGAGCAGTTTTCATGCTCCACGCCTTTAGGTTTTCCACAATGATCCGCTCAGTACCGTTATTGAACACAAACAAATGAGCTTTCTCTCTCACAGCTAGGGTTGGATAAACCCTAGACAAGATGTTTGTTTTCCCACCAGCTCCAAAACTCTCCACAACAGAGTGATCAATCTGTAATCAATTTCATACATCAAGTAATTATTAGTCAGTACTATAGTGAACTCTTGATATAAGTAAATAAATGTAAGGCCAAATAGGTAAAGTGTTATGGATATACCAAACTCCTAAGAGAAAGTTTCTTAGTATTGGCCAAATCCACATCTACAAAGCCTGCAAATGAAGGCTTGTACAATTCTCTATTCAAAGAGGAACTATTCACAAACACACTAGTTAGTAAACATTTAAATTAATTAGAAAAACATAACCCAATTTTAATTAGAGAACAAACCTTTTTGCATCAGAACACATTAGAATCTTGTGTTTATTTGAAGCTTGGAAAATTCTAAAGAACACAGGAGTATACTCCTCAAGTTTTTTTGAAGCTAATGTTAGAAGTCCAAATGGTCCAAGTCCACCTTGAATCTTTGAACCCTTTTGTGCACAGAGATCTTCTGCATTTGTCCACTTAGGATCAAATGCCTCTGCTTTGTCCAAGCTTGAGAATGAGAATGTAACTTCTACATCAGCCTGAATTATGTTTAGTATATATTATTAGCAATAACATAAGTTAATTATCATACATAGGGTTAAAATACTAGTATTTTACTAAGAACTTGACCTGTGCAGCAGTAATCCCTTTTACTTCAACATAACCTCCCTTCTTCAGCTTTTGGTTGTTTATACCAACTTCTTTCTCTCTCAGCTTATTTAATTCTTCAACTGGCCATTGTCTTAACTGTCTTCCACCAGAATCAAGCCACACAGTTCTTGGAATTGCCTGAAAAGTTTAAAACACATCTAAAAATTCAAAACTTAACTCATCTAAAACATGTTCCCTTACTCTTAAATCTTATTCAATAGAGATAACCTACCTGAATTCCTGCCCATCCTTTCTTAACATCATCTTCTTTGGTGTCTGATTCATTTGCCCATCCCCATATGATCCTTCTGTTCTTGCTTGGATCAAAGAATGATTTTGAAGCGTAGAAGTTGCCATAATCATATCTAAGGCCACCCCAACCATCCTCTGAAGTGTTATCTGGTATATACTTATCCTTACTTTGGATATACGTTCCAACTGTATAGTATTCATACCTAGTCACGTCAAGGCTATTCTTTAGCACATGTTTAACACTATCACCTATCATTGATGCATCTAACCCATTTTTCCCTTCCAAAGAAACTGGGTAAAAATCCGGACACTCCCACATTCCGGTGGTTTTAGCTGAATGGATCGGGTGTTTGGCCTGAGTCCATTTCGCAAAATCTTTACTCCTGTATAAATAGGCCATTCCTGTATCTTTCTGTTTGCTACCAACTAGTATCCTCCAATGTCCATCCTTGCCCAACCAAGCAGTAGTCGGGTCTCGAAACACTGATCCATTCATGTTGTGATCCGCCGTCACAATTGGATTTAAGTGATTAGGCTTAACCCATCTTGTGAGAAGCGGATCAGATGTATTCGCTGGTATAGCAATGCATTGGACCTCATTGCTCCGCTTGTCAACAACTCCGGTGTATAGGATTACCGGTCCTTGACCCGGGATGATTGTGGCCGATCCAGACCAACATCCGTATTTGTCGAAGGTTTTGGATGGATATAGGGCGGGTTGAAGTTCTTTCCAATTGATGAGATCCTTTGATACTGAGTGGCCCCATACAATATTACCCCAAACAGCTCCTTTGGGATTGTACTGGTAGAATAGATGGTAGACTCCTTTGTAGTACATGGGTCCTGTTTTATACAAATTGATTTTGAATTTTATGAATTGTATATGGTCATTGAAATATGACAAGAAAACTGTGGGAAGAGCTAGCTTACCATTTGGATCTGGATGTTGATGTTTGAAAATTGATCCATCATCCATGCATGAGTATTGTACCATCAATTAATGGACAAATTAAGGAATCAGAAAACAGAAAGTTAGCATTCTATTCATTTGGAAAAGCTAGCCAAACATAAAAAATTATTGTTATTAAACATATACTACGTTATGGACATTGACTAATATGAATTGGATGAAATAAATTGAATGGCAAAGTTTTTCAGCATATTAATTTTTTCAAAGGGTTATTGTATTTTTGAGAATGTTTAGTCAAAAAAAGTTATGGAAACATACTTTGTATTTTAACAACAAAATTTGTTTAAGAATTTAATCCGTATGCATTGAGCTACAAAGTAAAGTAGTTTTTTATTGTTTTGGTTTACAATGAAGTTGATGATCGAACATAAAATCTCTAGCATACTACTCAAATCCCTTACCACTAGACTAAATCTAGTGACTTGAATAAAAATAATTTTAGACATACATTCAATTAGTATGATGTTAATTATTAATTCGAAACTGTCTGTTTTAAATTGTATAATTGTTATATATATTTTCTTGAAACGGGATTTAAATTTTTACGCTGAGAGTGAAGATCAAATCCTTAACTTCTTTGTTAATCACTCTGAGTGTTTCATTCCAACCACTAAATTATTCTTATATTCATTTGTATATTTGTATTGAATAAATCAAAAACCATGACTCTCTGCTTATCAAAAAAAAAAAAACCATGACTCTCTCATAAGAAGAAAAGGAAGGTATGCATGTGCAAAAACGGACCAAATGAGCACGTTACATTACATGAATGATGTTTCGAAATATGATAGAATTGTAGAAGAGAATTTATTTATAAATGGTAATATTGATGTAAAGATTAATTCTCAAAATAATGAATTGATATTGGTGAAGCAAATTTGGTCGAATTAATACAAAAGCATATGATTCTCTTTTCCAAATATATGCAAAATTAGCCCTGCATTTCCATGTGTAAGGGATCTATGATCCCCCAAATATTGGCAAATAAGGACAAGAAGTGACAGTTACTTGGAATGAAAAGGGTCACACTCTCATTTCTATACATTGCAATGCATTTTCAATTTGGACTTTGATTTGGAAGCTCATAATTACTAACCACCAGTTCATTTCATATTTTAGCACAAAAATGTACAACAAAGAAAAAAAGTTATCGTGCACTAAGTGAGTGTAATGTCAAATATGTTAATCACCATGCCACCTTTTTCTTTCTTTCTTTCTTTATAAATATATATAAAAGAATATTAGTATTGTTACAAAAAAAAAAGAAGATTAATTTGTAGTATTTAAAAATGGTGTAAAACTTTATTAATATTTACACACGTTTATGAGTTAATTTATAAAATATTTCCAGAAATACCACGTTATCGGTGTTAAAGTTTAATTTACTATTTATTACCACAATTTTTTAAGTATTTATTACCTTTAATTGATAATTTAACTTTTTCTAATTTTTAAACCTTATTTACAAGTTTTATCGAAAAAAAATCTTATTTATTTTGTTGTGTTTTGATTGGATGCATGTGTAAAAAAGTTTTACACTGTCAGTGTCCAACAATTAAACTCTATTTTTTATTCTCTTACATTTTTGGATCATAAAAGTTTAGAGGAAATACTTTTCCATGAAAAACATCACAGATACTCAAATCTTGAGAGCACTAAAATACAAGCCGCATGTTTGTCCCATCTTGATGCCATGTAGAATTCAAGTTCCTCTTTCATGATTGTGAAATTTGTTCAGCAAGAGGAACTATATTATGACTATTTTTGGTATTAATACAGTGACCCACCGTAATTTATAGAAGATATAATAATTATAAATTTTACAAACATATACTATAAATAAGCTTGCCTTCACAACAAAATAATTTATAACTAAGCATGCCTTTATGCCTGATTGTATCAACGATATTGTTTAAGCATATAGAGTTCATAATTTGTTAATATTTTATTATAAGCAAGCAAAGAAAGATGTGTTAGACAATATAATATTGAGAAAAAGAAGTCAGTATATTATATAATATCACAACTTGCACATGATTCACATCATCATTTAATTAGTTTATTAGGTTTGCTATAAAAACTAGTCTATTTTGACAACAATTTAAGTGACTAATATAGATAAGATAAAATTTTGTTAAAAAAAGAAGATAAGACAAAAGTATTTTTTTTATGAAATATAAGAGGAGAAAAATGTATCTATCGGTGCTCTGCAGATAAAATTTAAGGTCATATTATATTTTTAAAGTAGTTAAATATTAAATTTAATTTTTTTTGGTATGGAAATATTAAATTTTATTATGTACCAAAAAAGAATTTAAATTTAATTTTAAATAAATTTATTTAGTCCAAAAAAAAATTTACCTATAAATATTGATATCAACCAAACTCTAAAATACATAAAAATTTACTAAAATAAGAATGGTTCATCTGCCCGTAAGCTTAGCGAAGTTAGTAGGATATTACATGCAGGATGCGGGAGTTCGAACTTTGATCATCTCACTTATTTATTTTAAATGTGAAATTTCTAGCCACTAAATTGCTTGATAAAAAAATAATTGTTCATCTTAGTGACGGGTTTGTAAAATTTAATTAGACTCAAAATCTAAAAGGATTTTTTTAAAAAACATTTATTCAAATTTATTATGTATGTCTTCAAAACAATATTAATCATAATTTGGTCGGACACTCATAAGGGATAACATAAGGGATAATTTTAAACAATGTTAGAACATCTTTACTTTTATGAGAAAATTTTCAATTTTAACTTTATAAAATATGTTTATTTTGACTAGTAAATAGTAAAATGCTCCTTCAAAAAAAAAAGTAAAATGTAAGACTCTTGAGTGAATCATAATGATGAAAAGAAGATGAATTATAGTTAGAAACGATACGTCTCTAGAAATAATGAAAACAATTCTTTGAACATTTTAATTAATTTTTTTTTAAAAAATGCACACAATAACTCACTTCAAAGGCCTATAAATTACATCTCCTAAGTGGCCAAAAATAATCAACCCAAATTTTAATAAATAAAAATATTTTTACAAAGTAAAGATATCTTAGTTTTTCTGATTAGATTTATTTTGAAATTGAATTTCCTTATATTCATGTTTACCACATGTATTTAGAAATTATTTTCACTTGATGGTTGAGATATTCAAGATCAACCGATCAAGATCCTACACTTTAAACCTCTAACAAGGTTACTTTTGCTGATGAATTTAGAGATGTTTTAGATGTTGCTATAACTTCAATTGAATGAATTTATTTTTACTACTTTTTTATAAATTTATCTAATCATTTTTTTTGACAATGTTTATCTAATCATTTAAGTTAAGCTCAAATGATTCAAATATATATTTTTTACTTATGATGCTAATAACAAACAATAGAAAAAAAAATTGCACTCAAAATGGATATTAATTAAATAGTACTTTATAAGTAAAAATTAAACTAATTAATTATTAATTGATTAAGAACTGTAATTACCGTTGATCCAGTTCCTATTAGGTTGAAAATGGTATCCAGTTCTATGAAGTTTGCTCACTGAACGAGCTGAAACTGATTGAAGATGAGGGTATATGCTATGAAACCCATCAACACCATTGTTACATACCACACAAATAACTATAAAAACAATGACACATTTTGTGAGAGTACTCATCGTCCTAATAATAATAATAACAACTAAAACAATATAAGAAAATGAGAATTATTGATGACTATGGAACAAAGAGAGGTACCTATTGCCCTTATTTATAGAGCCTAATGGGGGGGGACAGGGGGAGGGTGCAACTAGGAAAAATAATATTAGGCTAAATAGAAAGTATATTTTTGCGTATATTTTTTGGTATATCAGAAGATAAATTGTTACTCCAAGAATTAATTCCTGAACCTTCTTTAATTCAACCCATATGTCCACAGTTCTTACTATTTGAGCTATTCTACAGGGATAAAGAAAGAATATATGTAAGAATATTACATTTTATATATATAGTCGGAATTCTCCACTTATTTACCTCTTGTCAATATTGAAAAAAGAAGAAGAATATGTTGTTGCTATATATTAAAAAAGAATTATACTATAATTTGATTTATTTGAAATTTATCATTTATTATTTCTCATTTTTAGATACTAGAATTTAACTTGTCTACACATGTTAGTGTAAAATGTTTTTACATATATGTTTACACGGATTTAGGTTAGTCGATCGGTTTAATATTTTTTCTGATTCACTTATACCCTTACATTCAAAGCATACAAATTAATTTATAATTTTTTTGGAAAGAAATAAGTTTTTAAAGTTCCTTTATTTCATTGAAATAAATTTACAATTAAGGATCAATATTCTCTTTTAAAACATTAACATGTATATATATATATATATATATATATATATATATATATATATATATATATATACATATTTTGGTAAGGCAACAACATGTATATATGCTTTTAGGAAAAATAGATATTTTTTTATTGATAAAAAGACTTATTATTGCATATACCATTTAGAAAGAGCATCCACAATAATTCCTTTTGTGCCATGTGTACTCTAAACCAAAAAGAATTAAGTGTCCTTTGTAATTCCTCTAAGAGATAATGCGGGAAAGGATGATAGATGTTCATTCCATATTAGTGTAACTTATAATAGCTAAATAAAAATAGTTATTTTTGTTTCTTTTAAGCATAGAAGAAGATATACAAAATATTTCCTATACCAAGTTTTATGTTCAGACACCCAACCCAACACATCACAAAGTTCATGTGGAACACACATTAGGTTGTATGTGAGGTAGGGTGAAAAAGACAGATTGTATAGAATCTTATAAAATGTTCAATTTATTTTAAAATATAAGAGAAAATTGATGTATTTAATTAAAATTTTGAACTAAATTCATCACTAATTTTTCTTTATATTTTAGGATAAATAGAATAAGTTTTAAATTGCGGTTAAAAAACAACGGGGATTTAAAATATCTAAGGAAATTGACTTCTGACTCTTACACACACGTCTGCTTTCTCATTCAATTGTGCAATTGTTCATTTTTTTTTTGGTATAGAAGCTAATAAAAAGAAAAAAATAAAACTAAAAAGAAAAGCTAAACACGAGAGAAGAAAATTTTCATTGCGTCATTCCTAAGAAGTTCACGCAAGTCTTCTGGAAGAGATGTATGAGTCACGAGGTCGGCATCTGATGATGCTCCAAGTTTAACAAAAAATCTGCACATTGGTTATCAATAATTACTCAATAATTCACACCATTTTTTTTTTGTGTACAATATATAGTTCACACCATTCAGAATTACCATCTCTAACTAATGCACGTCTTACTTCAATTTGTTTTGTTTTTTTAATAAACTCAATTTGTAACATAATTACACATTTGCCTAAAAAAACATCATTAATACTAGTATTATACTATTGCATATGGAGTACGAAAATCCCCATGATTTTACTTTTCCTAACTTGTTTTCCACTAAATCTTACATTGGTTATCCTGTTTTGTCTCTTAAGTGTTACTTGATTAAAGTTAAGATAGAAAAGGTGATGCCTAAATTCTTCAAAGGAAATACGGAAAAGAAAAACAAATGAAATTGCTGTACTCGTTTTACCGGAATGTTTGGTCCTACATCAAATACCAACTTTTTGTTAAGTTGAATGTTCAAAGTCAAATTAGATAAACGTCAAAATAAAGTCAAATTACATAAGAAATACAAATCACTATATATTACAATATTATATTATTATTAGATTTAATAAGTTTTTACTCCTTGAAAATTTTGATTTATCCTTTGATATTTTGTTTTTTATTATCTCATGTAATGTGAAGATTTCATTATTTATCATTTCTATTTTATAGACATTTTGTTAATATGGCAAATAAAAACAGTTGTCATGTCAACAAAAATCAATTGACATATTAAAATAAGTTCACAGCCAATCAGTAAAAAGTTGATTTTGCCCTCCGTATTAGCAAAAGAAGATCAATAGAAGAGATGAATAATGGAATCTTCATATATATTATAAAAGATAATAAAAATAATTATATGGGTAAAGCTAAAAGCCTATTAACCAATATTCTTTTTTGACAATTTCTTTTATTATATTATATTATGACTAGGGTGAGAATTAGATGCAACAAAATGAGTTGGATCCGCCGGACCGGACATTTTATATAATCTATTATTTTTGACGAACTGAGACGGGATTTTAAGTTCGGTACTATAAGTTGGTCTGCTCCACCTAATTCGCTTAAATGATAGGGCGAGGGTGGGTGGCCCAGGTCGGCCCCCAACCATTTTTAGACTAAGATAGTGACTGCACTGCATTCAATCAAATTTGAACTGTTTATTCCAAGATCGGACGATCAGATTCAAAATTCAATTTTATATTTAAAAAATAAATTAAAATTTAAACTTAAAATCAAACGTTCCATATTTATCGACTGCAATTCAGTCAACCAACTGTATCGACTACCAACACTTTTAAAGGTTTTTTTTTTTTATCTTCTTTTAATCCAAGATATGGGTTGAAAAATGGAGAAAAGAGTTAAATTTGAAGGGTTAGTTCAATTTAACTTTTTCTTCTATACTTTTTTAGAGCCAAAAAAAGGAGAAAGGATTAAACTATATTTTAGTTGTGTTGCTGCCATTTCCAATCCAATTTATTTTTAGACTTATATTGGATCTTGAATTTATTTTTGAGGTGTATTTAATGTTGTTGGGTTTTTGTTGCTACTTGATTTTATTGAGACTTGTTTAATGTTGTTGGATATTTATTTTTTTATATTGAAGAATAACATTGGTACAATTATTGGATATGATTGAAAAATTTTGAAACCAAATCATGTAGTATTAGTTTAAATGAAACAGTTTGGTTCTATATTGAGTTTATGCATCGTTGAAAGTTATTTCTTACTTTAAAAAAAAATTGTAAATTATGTAGTATAACTAACGGTAAAAAATAAAATAATTGTTTTATATTCCGATCAGTCCATATTTGATTTATTAGCATGGAATCCTATTAGGGGTGTTCGTGGTTCAGTTTAGATTATTTATGAGATAAAAAATCATCCAATTTAAACAAAAAAGAGCATGAAGTTTGAGTCGGTTTTTACATGATTATATTTTTTTTGATCCAATCTGTTCAAATTTATACAGTTTATTTCGGCTCTGTTTTATTCAGTTTTTAAATAAATAAGACATAAATACTTTTTTTTAAAGAAAGACATAAATACTTGTAAATATAAAAAAAATTCTTTAACTGTTAAGAAAAATTATACAAACAACTAATAATTATATTGCTAGATAAAACTAAAGGGAGAACTGAGTGAGACGACGATGGTTTGAGAGAAGCGGTGATGAATTAAGAGACAATGATTTGACAAAGGCGACACAAAAAAGAGAACATAAATGTTTTTTTCCCGTGTTGCTAGGTCAAGGAAAAAATTGTCTAATTTAGCGCGTCTTATAAATACATATATTGTTTTTTTTTGAATAAAAAATAGAGAAATGGTTGGATTTTATGACACATATACTTTTGTGTGGTTTATATTGGTTTGATTTTCATAAAGTCATCCAAAATCCGATGAGAACCAATCAATTTTGTTATAAGGTGGTTTAAACACAACTAAAATAATTTTTTTTTCTTTTCGGTTTTTAGTTTTTACAATTCATTTTTTTGTTTTTTTTATTTAAATTAGATTGGATTTGAGCTCCTCAGCTCTACACTTCACTAAACTTTGCAAAGTCTTAGTCTCACTTCATTTTTGTTTGACTAAAATAAAATGATATTAACTCATTCAAATTGGTAGAGTACATCAAATACAAATTTAATATCGCTAAAAACGAAAGGATGAATAAGCAAGCGAATTCACAACATTCGAGTTAATAACGTACAACAGCATGCTCATGCATACAAATATTGTAGTAAAATTAGAGTCACCGGAATACTCATGCCTTCAGATTTGCTTCGTTGACGAACTAAATCACTATGTGAATCAGTAGTTGACCGAAGTTGATATGTCAATCCAATCAAACAAACACCGCAACAAGACAGAAAAACAAACACCGCATGGAAACGGGAAAACAGACAACATCACATTGAGACAACGAAATCAAAACATCAAATTATGTGAAAGTCACTTATTTAGATTATAGCAAATGAAAAAAATGTAAAGGTGATTCTGGATGAAAATAGATGAAAAAACTTAAAGAAAAGGAGAAAAAAATTCTCTCTAGAAAATTAGGACCAGGTTAAGGTTTTGAGTTACTTATAGGAGGGAGATCAAATCAAACTGAACAAATCTTAGTCTCACTTCTTATAAAATTAAAGACCTTTCGTCAAACAAAAAATAAAACTAAAATTAAAGAGTCGATTTCAGTACTAAAATTCAACCACAACAAGACCATTTAACTTATAAATTGTCTTTATTGACAACAAAAAAACTTATAAATTGTCTTTGGAGGATATGAAATATGAAATATTTACTTTGTAGGATGAATAGATATAAAATAAATTGTCTTTAAATATTACTTATTAGAATGCAATACTCTTATTGCATATCAAAAAAATGCAATACTCTTTTTCTTATAATATATATGAGTACTTTTAAACCATATTTATTGTTTAAATAGGCAATCATTAATGAAATTATATGACTATCTATTTAGAAAAATTTAAAATAAATACGATAATAAGTTGTGACTTTAAAATTGTCATAGGTTAATATTATAAGAGAGTACAATATGATTTTTTTTACAAAGACTATTAGGTAATGTTCAAGAATGACTAAAAAACATTTCTTTTACAAAAATTTAATTTACATAAAGGGCTGATATATCATTTTGCTTCAAAGGCAAATACTTGAATTTATTTTAAAATTATCTTAATTGAACTTTAAGATTTTATTTCAAAGATTCATTTAGTAGAATTATATCTTATTTTTTATTTGTCATAACTTTTTTGCCAGAGATTTAGTTCATCTTCTTTAAATCGTGTTTAATTCTTTTTCTTACATAAAATGTTGATATAACATTCTGCTTCAAAGACAAATACTCAAATTTATTTTAAAATTAGCTAAATTATCTTAATTTCAATTTAAAATTTTCTCTCAAAGCTTCACTTATATATATTTTTGATTTTTTTTTTTTGAATGGCAAAATATTATTAATAAGATCGAGTCTCGGCACAAGAAGAGTCAAGACCGGTATAAGAGGATTACAAAACAAAGGCGCCGTATATAGACGGAACACCAATGTAAATACCAAAACATACACTACCTAAAAGAAGTAAACTTCTAATCGCAGCTTCCAGACTACCAGAGACTCTTCTAGGCGCCGTATATATTTTTGATTTGTTAGAACTTTTTAGCTAGAGATTTAGTTTATCTTTTCATTGTGCAATTAATTCTTTTTTCTTTCGTTTTTTATTTTATTTTTATTAGTGAGGCATATGTCCCCTCATTTTTTTTGTCTTTCTTATCTAATAATAATATCATCATAGTGATGTGAGTATTGATTATAAAGACTATTGTGGTAAAAATATATTGATTTTTTATTACAATTATTGAAAGGAATTTCTACAATCATAAGGGTTAATTGTATTATAGGAATACTAAATGGTCAAGCATAATTATTGGTATCAATTGTAATTAATCTTTTTCATATTAATTTTATTTTTTTTAATTTAAAAGGGATGACACATACATGGCAAGGTTTTTGTAGATATAATAGTACATTTTTTAGAGTGCCACATAAGCATAATACTTGTTTATTTGGATAAAGAATATAATAATTTCAATAATATTTAATTAATTTATATTTTTTTAGTGTGTGAAGTGGACACAAATTAAAAAGACTTGTTTCTCAAAATTATATCTCCGAAGTTATTTATTTTTATATTTTTTTAAAATGATTTAACAAAATCTCAAAATTATTAAAAAATTGATTTAGATCATCTAAGTGAAAAAACAAAATGTTGTGATTGTAACAACTCCCACGAATTTCATAATTTTTTATGATGTACATATAATATCTACCACTAATATATGAATCAACAGTTAACACTATCCATTTTACACTATGAGGTGATTAACTTTTCATCTCTTTTATTTTTATTTTTAAATATTTTTGGAAGTATAATTATTTGTTTTGACTCGATTTAAAATATTTTAATTGATCATTATATTTATTTTCATTTGTGGTATACTTTTAAAATTTTCTGTGAAATAATTATTGTCAATCACGTTAAATATTAGATTTGTTAACATGACTTTCCTACTTATAGCAAAGTTAGTTTTACATATTTACATCTCTTTTTAATTATCAATCTAATTAAAAAAAATGTTATGTAAACAAATGATACATCACACTATATATGTTGCATAACTCAATATTTGTATATCAAATATAATTTTCAGCCATGACTCAATTATTTCTAAAACATGTTATAACGTAACTTGCTTGAAAAAAAAAGTCACATAATAAAAGATTCATAAATAAATTTACCTTATTGAAAAATTTAGTATGTAGTACACTAACTTTATGGTTGTTTATATAGAGTTTACACTACTAATTTTTTATGTGATTTTTTTTCATGTAAGCCAAATTTTTAGAATTAGCTTTTCTATTTGTTTTACTTTAGTAGTTTTTTCTTTTTGTAATTTTTTTAATTAATCTTCTTTTATTGGTTGAATTTGAAGTGTTACTATTTTTTATACTTTGATTTATCATTTCTTTATGAAGGAATTTCAATAGTTTGGAGATAAATGTATACAATAATTTAAAGATGTTTAAATAGATAGAGAAACATTTCTAAAATGTGCCACATAGGCAAAATAGAGACTTAAGAATCAATGGAGCTTCCCTTTATATATATAAGATATTATATAGTCGATATAATACTAATATCACCCATAATGAAACTTCAACCTCCTCAAGTATGAATTTCTCATATAGCTAATCTGATTAATTTATACCCGAAGAAAACTAATAACAAATCAAATTCAAAAGAACTATTTTTTTTAAATGGCAGTTATTCAGCTTGAGATTCTCTATCATTGACAATATGAATCTCACTTGAAAATATAGAAAAAGTGAAAGTAATATAATATGAAAAGCAAGCAAAAAGTACCAGCTAGTAAAAAAGAAATATTTATTATGCACAAATTAAAAGATAGATACTATATATTAATGTATATTAAATAACTTTTAAAACAAGATATTATATGTATATAAAATCCATGGCAACTGGCAGTATAACGTTTGGGTATGAAGCATGCAGTGGATGTCAATTCACAATGGTGAAATGAAAAGTTAGACAAAGACAAACTCCAACATAATACAAATTGTATACAAATTGTTGTTGTTGGGATGAATGTTGGTAGTGAATTTGTGAATGTGCTCAGTGACAAAGCCACCACTACAGTGTCCATTAACCCACATCACATGTTAAGTGTAGTGATTTTTAAGGAAATACTACTAAACACTTTTTGTGTACACCAACTCTTTCGGAGAATCGCAACTCGCCACTTGCACACCAATGTTGGGTTCAAGTTAACTATATAAATATTAACTTCGATCTTTTTATAAGAAACAATTAAGTTTTAGGTTATTAGATAATTAATATATTTAAAAAATGAATTGATTTATATAAAAAGAACCGGAGAGAGTAAGAGAAATTCTAATATATGGACAAGTTCAATATATGATCTATGATACATAGAATATTTATCATTAAATTAATCTTAAATTTACTACGAATTTTACAAAATTTATTGTCGGATTAAAAATTTATATCATTTAAATTATTTGTGTTAAATTTAAAAAAATTGAAAATCATTTAATATGTTATTGAGATCCGTTGAAATTATTAATTTATGAATTTTTATTAAATATTCTTAATCTTGATGAGTCTTAATAACATATCAAATAATTTTCAATATCTTTAAAATTTAACGTAGATAATCCATATAATATTTTTCAATATTTTTTATTGAATATTCTTAACGAGTCTCAATAACGGTAAATTTAATAAAATTTGTATCATTGACTTTTTTATAATATTATTATATAATTATACATATACATTGTACATTTTTTCTTCCCTTGCTTTTTTCACATAATTTCTTCCCTAATTTCTTCCACCAACCCTAATTTCTTCCCTTGCTTTTTTCTTGTTGATCCACTAAAGATGGGTGATTTAGGGTCATTTTGACCTATAATCACCCCTCTTTATCTCTCTTTTATTCTCTTTTATTCCAATAAGTAATTTTTTCACATAATTTTAGTTTTCTTTGGTGGTTTTTTTCTTCGTTGTTGTTTCATACTTTCACTCTCGTCTTAGTACGTAGTCGTTTGAATTTCCCGTCATAGTACGGTGTTTTGATTTCTCGTCTTATTGCGGTGTTATTTTAATTTTCCGTCTTGGTACGATGTTTATTTTGTTCAAATTTGCAGATTTGCTTCAATCTAGATCCAGTGCAGATTCAATGACTTTAGCACCTTAATTCAACGATGAAGTTCCGAAGGCATAAAGATGACTATTCCGAACATTTGAATTTTATTATATCAATTGTAGGCTTCGTCACATTTGTAGACATTAAGTCATTTTATGCTATTAACTCAGATGTTGTGAGCTTGTTTGCAGATTTATCCTTTTTAATTTTTAGCGAAATTGAATATGTAATGATATTGATTGATGTACTCTTCCAATTTGAATGAATGAATATCATTGTGTTTTAGTAAAAAAAATAAAAAATCATTGACTTATAGACAATGCACCATATATACACATCAATTGTGCATACTAGAATTGACCGAAATTAAATGCACCCCTGCCCTCACGAAAGCAGTTGGTGGACCACTTAGACTATTCATATTGTGTAAAACTTATTTCTGCTTTTCATGTATCGTTATCAAACTACAACAAAATAGAATCAACCAAACGGAAAATGAATGGGATAAAGAAAGGAGAATGTAACCAAAGGAAAAAATATGGGAGAAAGTAAATGATTGTAAGTTTAAACTTAGTTGACTTTAAAATGTGAATAATAAACATCAAGCAACTTGATTTATAATACAAGGAAAAAATATTATGATCTAAAAATAAAGAAATCTAGCTAAGTTGGTTAAGCAATAATACGGTTATTAGATTCTAAGAAACACATGTTGGGACAATGGCAGAGTCAGAATCCTAGTTTAGGAGGTGTAAACAAGTTTTTTTGTCAAATAATTTACTAGTCATAATTTCACTCTAAATAAGTAAATAATTTTAGGTTCGAATTTCAATTCCTGCATATTGCAATATTGCTATCAACTGAACTATACTAACAAGGACAAAGTACAAAATAACTTAAAACTATTTTTTTTTTTGGGTCTGTTAGACGAAGTGACAAATATGACTGAAACTCACACACAATTACGAAATCTCAAATTCAATTATAGGTGAAGGCGTTTAACATAACAATATTGATATTTGTCAATTGAATTAAAATTTATTACTATTATGTGAAGGTAAATATACAATTTTTTACATGATACATTTAGAGACCAAACTTTACATATACTACAGTATGAACAAATCTCCATAAGAGAACAAGTGAGACACATAAATTGACTTGATTGAATTCTTATCAGAGCTACTTAAATAATTCAAATCTCTTATAATTTCAATCGATTCATTGTTGAAGATGAGTGAGGGACAACCCTCCCCTTACAAGCCGATTTTGTGAAGATGAGTTAGGCTCAACTCTCAATTCTAAGAATAACATTGAGAAAGAAGTGCAAAGGGTGCAATGCAATATTAAAATTTCAGGGGGAAGCACAAGTTAACTAAGAAAGCAAGAAACAAAAAATATAAAAATATCTCCAAATCAAGGCTAAAGTACCCACAGAAACTTCCTTCAAAAGAGCCAACCTGCACAAGACTTATTTAAAATCTAATCTCTTGATGTCAAAATCAACCTGCAGAATTTTGCAGGCCCATAACTGACCAGACACCAAAGGAAAAGAGAACAGGAAAACAAAATAGAGATCATACATTCATACTATACAAAAGCAATTGAACACTATACAAAAGAAAATTGCAGGAACTAACACACTTCAACAATAACATAATAATTCACACTAAAGCTTCAGAAAAGAGACCATTCACACAACTTTTAACACTCACACAATTTTATTTCCATAGACCTAGGATAAGAAAACCATTGAGAGATAGGGGACTTGAACCCAGTAGATTTTGAGTGCATTCAATTCCAAGAAAGCAATTTTAATTTTAACGATCGAGAATGTCTCCAACACGGTTTTATCTTGAAAAATCTTTTGGTTTCAAACATTCCAAATCACCTATACACAAGCAAACCAAATTGAGCAAAATTCCTGCTCCAACACCCAATTAGCTTGCGATAACCCTGTAAAATTACTTAAGTGACTCCTCGCCTCATTCGATAAAATAACCTCCATTCCCACCCATTTTGCAAATTTGAACCAGAATTATGAGAATATTGGACTCAAAAACACAAATGACCCATCAATTCGATCCGGCAACAACCAGCACAACACAATTGTAAACCCTCCCCAATGATCCTCCCTTTGAACTCTAAATCTGCTCTTTATCTGAATAGACACTATCCCATTTCACCTAATTCACCTTCCGAGCTTCCTCTTTGCCTCACCAAATGGAGGAGCTTTGATGAAAGATAGATAAAACACGGGTAAGGAGATTAGGATTTAGGACAGAGTGCAAAAACCCTCGGCCCTATATATATTAAAATGTGCACAAGTTAAATCCTCTTTTTTTATTAAAAATTGTTGAGTTAAGATGGCAGCACACATAGGAATAGGATGATGAATAATTTTCTACTGAAAATAAAGAAACCCACAAAGGAAATGCTTAGGTGGCGCATGCATTTGAAGATTTTATATCAACAAAAATGAAACCGAAATTTCACAAATATCGGTATCAACCCAATCAAGAAACGAAACAAGAGGTTGGCTTACTATACATCATTCTTCCAGCTACGCAATTCGAGGAAAACAAGTGTATCACTGAAAGGCTAACATTTCCTGAAAGGAATGGCAAGTTGCAATTACAATTATTACATTTGTAAACCATGTTTCTTAATAACAATGATGTAGACATGTGGAAATAGAGCCCGAAGCTAGGCTTTGCAATTGCAACAGATAAGGTAAAATAGGATAAGTGTTTTAAGAATTAGTATCAATAAATATACAATGATAAAAATGGAACATAAGAGATACAAACTCATTAACTAGTAAAAACACAGTTCAACTAAATGTATATTTAAATTATGTAGTATGGAGTTAAAGGCTAGCACCAGTTGAGTGACAGCAGACAAAAGGGAGGCAAGAAATTCAGGAATTGATTAAAAGCTTTGTACATATACACATACTACAAACCAAGTTGACAATAGCATAATTTGATTTCAATAATATCTCAAGATAATTACTTCATTCACAGTTAATGAGGGCTTTATTCAAATTTCGACAAGCTTCTAAAAAGGTCAGTTACAATTATTCTTTTCATTTTGGTTGTTAAGGATTTTTTCATTTGAAATAAATCTAAGGTAAGTTCTTGGTTATTTAGAAACTATAGCCACAAATCATGTTTATTATTCATCTGAGTTCTTTAAGGAAAACTAAATCAATTTCATTAAAACTAAGCTTTAAATTCTGCTGGCATGGTTTATTTTTAAAAAGAATTTTATCTTAATGGTTTTTACACCTAAGATTCATAATGGTCTTTATCTTCTCACCACTCCTTCTTCCCAATCATCTCATATTTCTCATGATTTTTATCAAACAATACTTCTATTTGTAATAATTCTACTAATGATTGGCATTTAAGACTATGACACCAATCTTATGATAAGCTTGTACATTTACATAAAGTTTTTCATTTTGTTTAATGTAATAAGAATTTTATTCCTTCCTATACATGTTTCTATGCTAAGCAAAAATATTTACCCTTTCCTGATAGCACTACTATTTCTAAACGTTGTTTTGACTTGATTCATATGGATATTTTGGCACTTATCAACTCCCTCTATGTTCGGCCACAAATATTTTTTGACTGTTGTTAATGATAAAAGTAGATTTACTTGGATATTTCTTATGAAACTTAAAATAATATATCATCTAACAATTTGATTGTAGGCCCTCATTGCTCTCATTTTTTAGGCAAAACCCCACTTTGTACACTACCCACATACATGAGGCTGGACATGTTATATTCTCTTTTTTTTTTGAGCCAACACCCTTCTCCAAAGCGCGTAACCATCATGCCTAGCCTAGCGAAAACTCACTATGAAGAACTAAGTACGCTGAAAATTTGTTCTGTAAATCAAGAAGATATTTCAAATCATTAATGGCAGTAATACTGGCAATAAGAGGCTCTGATGCCTTCATGTTTGCCAACAACCATATTGTCATCGGCGCCTCAGGTGACATTGCCAAAACGACAAAAATCGCCGCTGAGATGGTGACAAGGTTAGGGATGACCCCTAACCTTCCACCAATGAATGTCTACTACCGATCAAGATAAGGATGATCTCCAAGACCCTGCCCTGCCAACATGGGTAGGGTCTTGGAGACCATGATTAAGGTTTCTTTTGTTCGGTAGTAGACATTCATTGATGGAAGCCCCTAGCCTTGTCACTCTGTTAGTGGCAATATTTGTCGCTTTGGCAATGTCGCCCAAGACGCTGTTGGCAGGCCTCAAAGTCTTTATTGACAGTATTACTGTCATGCAGGACTTGTAATATCCCCTTGTTTTACGTAACAAATGTTCGGCATACTTTATTCTTCCCAATGAGTTTTCGCTAGGCATGATGGTTACATGCGCTGGAGAAGGGTGCTGATTCAGAGAATAAGATATATGTTCAGCCTCATGCTTGTGGATAGTGTACAAAGTGGAGTTTTCCCTCAAAAATTATAGGAGTGATGCCCTATTGAAAACAAACATTAAACTACAAAAAGAAAAAGGAAATCAACAAATTGTTAGATGATATATTATTTAAAATTTTATTATTTTAATTTTCATAAGAAATATCCAAGTAAATCTACATTTATCATAAACAACCGTCAAAAAATATTTGTGGCCGAACAAACAGGGAGTAGAAAAAGGTCCCAAATATCCATATGAATCAAGTCAAAACAACTTTAAGAAATAGTAGTAAAAGGGTAAACGTTTTTATTCAGCATAGAAACATGTATCACAAGGAATATAATTCTTATTACATTGAACAAAAGGACAAACTATGTAAATGTACAAGCATTAGTACAAATAGAAGTATTGTTAATAAGGTGTAAATCATGAGGTATATGGGATGATTCGACAAAAGGTGTGGTGAGAAGATAAAGACCATTATGAATCTCAGTTGCACCAATCATATTGTGTAAATGAATGTTCTACATTAAACAATTAGAAGCATTGAATATAAGATGACAAAGCAAATGAAGGGCTAAGGCGCTAAGCGAGAAACATATATCAAATTACAAGAGAATTCAGGAATGAACAAAACATCATTAAAATAGAAAATCTTTTGAAAAATAAACCATGCCAGCATTTTTTTTTTGTAGAAATTAAAGCTCCATTTAGTAGATGTAATGAAATTGGTTTAATTTTCCTTAATGAATGAAAGTACTCAGAAACATGATCGTAGCTTCAGTGTCTAACAACCAAAATCTAACCTTAGACTTATTACAAATGAAAAAACCCTAACATCAAAAAGAAAAGAATAAATTAAATGTGTTTAGCCCATGTTAACAAAACAAGTGACAACCCACATGAGTGACAAATAATAATATTAAAAGATAAAAAGGAACAGAAACGATGGAAGAGAGAAAGAGAACTTCACCGAGAGATAGTGGAAGTCCGGTGACGTTGCTACTATTATTGTGTTTTTGGTTATGGGTGGTTGAATATGATGGTGGTGTAGGGATGTCAACGGGGCGGGGAATGTGCGGAGGAATCTTCCCCGCCTCCCGCCCCGCCCCCCAAATAATTCTCCATCCCCGTCCCCGAACTCCGCTGCGGGGAATATTTGTCCCCATCCCCATCCCCACGGTATTTTCGGAGATTCACGGGTATCGAATATTAGCAAAAATTTTATATTTTTCAATCAAAATTGTGACGGTAATATGGCTTTATTTTTTCTTTTTTATTAATAAAAAACAAATATTTTGCATCTTTCTTTTTTAAAAATAGAGATAACACATAATGCGTTTATAAACAAAAACCAATACAAAAGCAATGGACTACTAATAAAATAATCATACAAAAATTAATTATACTTTTTTATATTCAAATTACAAGAAAGACTACACATAGGCATCTACGTAAAAAAAAGTGTAATATTAGAAAAATCAGCATTTATTATTTTAATTTTACAAAGAATCAACATTTAATAATATTGTCATATATAATTATACATATAATATATAATTAAGTATAATTGACGGATTCGGGGAATCCGCGGGGACGGATGCTTTTTCCCCGATCCCCGCCCCGAAGTGCCCACGGGGGAGTTTTCTCCTCCATCCCCGTCCCCACGGGGGAAAAATCCCCTGTCACGGAGCTCCGAACGAGGAAATATCCGCGGGGATCCGCACTAACGGATGTAAATTGACATCCCTAGGTGGAAGTGGTGGTATTTTGTGAGAAAGATGAATATGGTTGTGGTGGGATGTTTGTTACTGAATTTTTTCTATCCTGCTCTCCTATTTCAGTTCTGTTCTCTCTCTCTCTCCCCCATTGCTGAATTTTTTTGGTTCAATTTATAGAGGACATTGATGAATTTCTGTATCTATGGGATACTTTTGAGTGTTGAATTGTTGTGTACTTTGGCTGTAAAATTAGTTTTGCTATGATGGAAGAGGAATTGACCTGATTTGGACTTTTACTTTGCTTGTTTGAATGGTGAAGACTGAAGACTAAGCTTATTTTGGTAAAAATTGGATAAGCCAAATGCGGAAAGCACATGCTGTTGTTGGTTGTTATTCTTTTTATTTTATTTTTATCAATAAAAAAAGTTGGATTCAAAGACTAATGGGCTACAAAAATGCAAATGGGCTCTAATCTTTATGTTTTTTTTAGTGAAATAACAATGATATTACAAATAATAAAAACTAACATATTTTTGAATTTTCTCAAAAATTCACAAAAACTGATGAAATGCTTATTAAAAATGGTTTAAAATGCATGAAATTATAAAAATAAGGTTCTATTACTTCTAAATTTAAAACAAATATCAATGGACTACACTAACACACAAACTTTAAAAAATGACAGGCATGTGATGGTTAGAACGCCGTCTAGCATGAAGACTGTCATCAAGCTGGGAGAAAAAACACAACATAACTCAAATCCAAAGAAAAAAGGATGGGGACAAAATTAGGGTGCTACAGATACATATGAATTTTAAAATTTGGTAGGATCCTTGTTACGATACCCCAATTCACGATCTTGTGACATCTACCTAATCTTGCAAAGGGTCTTGATCAGTCTAACTACCTTGCTTATCAGGAGATAGCAAAAGTAACTTACATTGCCATGTAACAGGTTCTGAATAAAGACAATCTAAATTCCTGTATTTTCTGTTTTTTTATTCCATCCGTCAATGAGATTCCTTTCTATGCACATTACAACCATGGTATTTTTTTTTCTTCTAAAAACTCAACTAATAAACACAGAAGATGCCTTTATATGGACTTTAAAGTTACTAAGCACCAAGCTATTGTAGGAAAAAATCAAATCACAAAAGTTTCATACATTTTGCGGCACATTATAAATAGTTGGATGTTATAACTAGTTAGAAACAAAAACTTTACCTGTAAATTGTCATATGCTACCAATAGTCCCCACACGAGCAAGTCCCTTCATTAAAATGGTGAAAGCGATTCGCGTCCCGAACAATTATCGACCTTCTCATAATGCCCGATACCATCTTACAAAATGTGTGACAATCACCACAGACTCTCAAATTTTTAGAGATCCTAATATGATCACCCTTAGGGATGGCAATTAAGCCAAATGCAATAGCAAGCTTTTCACTATGTGTGTACAACATTTCTTTCTTAACTTCCTCCTCAACATCTTGCAATACAAATTCTGTATCAGGTACATAACCAGCCATCTCCAACTTCTTTATCACATTCATCAACATTTCATAGATCTCCTTCGATTGAGGATGAGATCTGTCTCCAACACTAAACTGATAGGTTTTGTTATCCACTTCAATCCATGTCCATCCAGGAACTTTCTTCAGCTTCTTTCGCGTCATCATATCCCTAAATTGTGCCACCTTTTCAAATTTACCAGCTTTTGCATAAATATTAGATAGTAATACATAGTTCCCTGGATTTTTTGGCTGTAGTTCAAGTAGAGAATTAGCTACCTTTTCTGCCAACTCCATGTTCCCGTGGATTCTACACGCCCCAAGCAAAGCACTCCAAAGTCTCTCGTCTTTTTCAACAGTCATTGCCTCTATTAATTTCACTGCCTCATCTAGCCTCCCAGCACGTCCGAGAAGATCAACCACACAGGTATAATGTTTGACATCAGGTCTAACACCA
Organism: Trifolium dubium; assembly: GCA_951804385.1. Lineage (NCBI taxonomy): Eukaryota > Viridiplantae > Streptophyta > Magnoliopsida > Fabales > Fabaceae > Trifolium > Trifolium dubium. The sequence goes on from OX638070.1 coordinate 12,277,309, forward strand.
TGTTCTTCCTGCATCGAATGAAAGAAGCGCAGGCCCTCGTCGATAAGCCCTGCATGACTACAAGCATATAAGAGCGAGACAAAGGTGATCCTATTCGGTGAAATTCCACAGCTCAACATCATATGAAACAAATCAAGAGCTTCCTTCCCCTTCCCATGATATCCATAAGCAGCAATCATGGCACTCCACGAAATAACGTTTTTCTCTCTCATCCTATCAAAAACCTCTCTTGAAGAATCAACACACCCACACTTAGCATACATATCAATCATCGCAGTCCCTAAAATCACATCCAAAGATAAACCATTCATACAAATATATTCATTAACAAACTTCGCCCTATGCATAGCTCCCAATTTAGCACACGCGTTAACAACCGTCACCATGGCAACCTTATCAGGAACAAAACCTTCTTCCCTCATCCGATCAAACAAAACCAAACTCTCAAAAGCATCACAATCAGCATAACCACCAATCATAACCGTCCAAGTCACAAGATCCTTACTAACCATTACATCAAACAACTTCCTAGCATCCTCAATAACCATACACTTAGCATACATATCAACAAGTGTAGCACAAACAAAGTGATCCAATTCCAACCCATGTTTCAAAACCACATCATGTATAATTTGACCCATTATAAAATCCTTTCTATCCCTACAAGTTCTAATCACAAAAGGCAAAGTGTAGTTATCATGTGTAACACCATTTCTAAGAATCTCCCTAAAAGTTGCATAACAATTGGAATAGTCAGAAATCTTGGCAAACCCACCAACCATTATACTCCAAGTAGTTGGGTCTTTCATCGGCATTTCATCGAACAGATAATGTGCATCATTAATAGCCTTGTGTTGGATATAGAAGTAAAGAAGCTTGTTTGCAACAACGAGATTGTTGAATGTTCCATTGATTAACATGCTAGCGTGAACTTGTTTGATGTGAAAAATGTTTCTGCAGCTATAAAGAAGACGAATACAAGACTCGGTTGCCATGGAGAATGAGATTACAACAAGTAAATGTTCATGGAAGTTTTATGTTTTTTACGTCAAACCAAACAACGGCATCACTGATTATTACTACTTACGAGTATATTTAAAATTAGTTTGTGAAATGGTAATGGGTAGTTTTTCTCTAAATATAAATATTAACGGATTAGTCACTACGTTCAGCGGTGCATACTCTGGTCTCGACCAAAAAAGTTATGGTGTATGAGCCATCCATATGCTTATGAACCGTACATAAATATTGTATACTTCCTCCGGCCTTTATTATAAGCAAATTTCACTTTTTGGATACATTAAATAACTAATATATCTAGCTTTAATTGTAGTCTAGATACATTAGTTATTCAATGTATCTAAAAAGTGACATTTGTTTATAATAAAGGTCGGATGAAGTATTGTTTAGTATACTTTTTAAATTTCTAATTTACCTCCAAATTTCTAGCGCACTTTCCAAATTTTTAGGGAGTGCACTAGAAATTTGAGAGGTGCAGTAAGCAATTTAAAAGGTGTGCTAAACAATTTAGGAGTGTATTAAGCAATTTTTATTAGAAATATTTTCAAGGTTTCACTTTGGTCCTTTAATTATTTCGTTTCATTTTGCTCCTTTAACTTTCATTCTGTTAACCTATTTAGTCCTACCCGTTAGAAAAATGGCAAAAACGTTAATTTTTGGTGTGAGATCCAATAGGAAAATTACACATGGCCAGAGACCTTCTTCTTCATCGCGTACGGAGTTTCCTCCATCGCCGTCTCCTCCCCATTACAGGTGATCTTTCCAGTCGCGAAAACTTACGAAACGATACTCCAAAATCACTCGGTTTTCACGCTAAATCCAAATGCGATGTCTGTTTTCTCAACAAAGGCTTCTATCTCCCGAATCGAAGGAAAACCTCAACGGATCCAAAAATTGGAAATCGTGTTTTAGGCAAAAACGGCTGAAACTAATGATTGGAGATGGTTTAAAAGTGTTCTAGAAAGCAAAAACAACTCGAGTCAATCTCGTTAGTGGCTCAAATTGATACATCCGAAAGTTAAAAGTTCTTGCTGTTTTCGGACCTAGATTTGGACTATTTCCGATGGCGTTTTCGTGTTTTCGACAGTGGAAATGTAGTTATCATGGTCCTTAGAAGCAAAATGGTATATCTGATTTTGGATTTGGATGTGTTTTTGAGGTTTTGGATTTTTTGGCGACCGAAGGTGGTTTTAGGCGCTGGAATCTGACTGATGGTTTAACATTTTTGACATTTTTTTAACGGTTAGGACCAAGTAGGTTAACGGAATGAAAGTTAAATGACCAAAATGGAATAAAAAATAGTTAAAAGACTAAAGTGAAACCTTGAAAATACTTAGAGAACTAAAAGTGTATTTAAGCAAAAAAAAAACTTAGTTCAAAGTCTACATCACTTTTAAATATAAAATATTAAAATTACCAAACAACTTTTACTTTATTCTTAATCTTAAGCTCTTATTATTACTTCTAATCATAACAAAAGTTAGGTCAAACGAAACCTAAGTATGTAAATTTAGTTAGTGATGCAAATTTAGCGGAGAAAATCCGTTTCAACTGAGTGCGGGGACAGGAGTGGGGAAAACCCGAATTTTGAATACGGGGGTGGGGGCGGTATGACCTTCCACCCGCCCCGCACCCACCCATGTTGTATCCAATTAAAATTATTATATTTCCCTTATATTTAAAACATTATTACATATTTATCCTTATTAAAGGTAATAATCTAAAATACAGTATTTTTTATGTTGGACTTGGTTTATTTATTTATTTTCTTTAAAAAATAGTTTTGAGACATGATATTTTAAAAGAAAAAAGTAAAAAAAAATTATTATAATTTATGCGCGTGGGTGCGGAGCGTGGAAACTCGTTCTATGTTGGGGTTGGGGGTCAGGGTGGTAGAGGGAGGCGGGGGTGGTATTGCTTAAACCCACCATGTCATTTGCTATGCCTAGACTTATAGAATTAGATCCTCTACTTCTTTTATAGTACATTGGAAAGATAAATTACTCTCTTTAAAAATTGATCCGTAAACCTCTTCCTACCCAATCTACTTCACACCTCTACCTTTATCTCTATTTCTCTCTTGATATTACCTTTACACACTTATTTTTCCCTCCATTCAAACATGATGACTATCTCTTCTATTCACTCTATATTTTGCATCATGCCTTTCCCTCCCAAAAGTTAGACAATCCATACATGTGACTCACTTGTTTCACTGAAACTCCACTAATTTGGTATCCAAATTGAGTTGATTATTCAAAAGAAGCGCACCAAAACCCTAAAAATATATTTAAAAGGTGAATAGATCATCATAATATAAACAACAGTAAGTGTTATTTTAGACATTTTCAAAGCAACCAGATATAATATTTTTTTTTTTTTTATTGCAAGAATTTCCAATGACAATCTCCTATTCTCCTTGATTAGTCAAGCATTTTTACCATTAGAAGGTATTTGCCAAATGAATGACAGGAAAAGAACAAAACTTTGCAACAGGCCAATGTTGCATAATATACAAATTAGGCATATCAATTGATGTATGCTTGAAGCTAATGATGAACGATAAGTTTCACTATTAAAATATTAACTATGCTACAAATACAAACATTTATACTTTGAAGGACAAAAGTAAGTCACTTATACCTCGTTTTCTCTTTAGTATTATTTACATGACTAAGAGGAGAACGAGGTATTAGTGATGGTTTTAACTCCTTTATATCAAGTGATTCATATGAATTGTTTTCCCGGAATTCCTCAATAAGAGTTTCCATTGGCAAGGATCGAAGAGAATCTATTGTCGCTTTACTTGGAACTTCAAGTTCGCGTCTAGTTGGGGTAGTCCCACTTGGCTCATAGTCCTATAAAACACAAAAAATAGCAAGTCATATACATAGTTTCATTAACACCATCAACATATCATATTTAAAAGCATACAAAATTTATCTTCTGAACATTAAACCGAATATTTTGAGTCAAATAAACCTACTCGATACTGCTGCTGACATATTTCCTGTGACTTTTCTTCAATTGAAGTAGTTAGGCCAGAATGATCCTCTCTGAAGGTCTCAAGTGTATCCACATGAGTTTTGACAATATTCAACATACCAGATATTGAACCCAGCTCCTGTATCGACATGTCTGCAATATATATCACAAGAAAAAGACGACATAAATGAAAATTGCAACATGCAAAAAGAATATTGAAATCATGCATTAGAATTTAGAAGTAACACACCCCACTACGCATTTACATGCAGTGAATCACATTGTGTGAAAAAATTCAAAGAAACAAGATCTAACTCATCAAAACATTATTGCTAAACTAAAGGACAAATCTTGAACACGACACTCACCATCAAATCGTTGAAGGACATCGTCACTGTTCTTTGCCACATCTTCCTCAGCTGTAACCCGAACAGAATTAATTTCAATGTCATGTTTTATATTGCTATCAGCAGCATCCCTGTATAAAATTAAACCATATCAAATGAAAGTAGATATGAGATGATTAATATTAATGGTGTAGAAACATTACACATGCATAATAAAAGAGGTGAGTCATGACCATCAGAAACAGTAATTTCAAACAATTTACCACAAACCTGATAAGTGACACTGCTGCTGAAATATGCTTGGCTCCAATCTCATTTAGAACTTCAAGTGTTTTTTTTGTATTTTGGAAAGCTGATTGAGCAGTATTGATACTAAACAGGTAGGATTAAAAACACATCGTTAGAATGTAAAACAACAGAAAAGGCATGAGTCTAAAAGAAATAACACTCACCTTTGCTGCAGTAGCTCCTCCATATAACCATGTTTAGCAGCAGAAAATTCAGCGGTGCCTCGTGCATCTTTTTCTGCTTGCGTGCATATGCTCTGCCACTTTCTCTTTGAACATGACAGAATATCTCCCATTGATGATACATGTTCATCCAAGAATGACTTACTAGCAATGCCATTTTTTCTAAGATCAACAAGCTTTGTATCTACCTGCAAGTTCAACAACGATTCATTTTCAGTATTAACTGACAGGCATGAACACATATGTTATTTCATCAACATTCCTCCCCTAAAATGGAAAAAGAAAAGAAAACAAAATGGAAAATATATCAAAAGAAACACTCGAAACAGACCATATCATTTTGACGAAGAACATGATTTGATAATAAATTAGTAATATCAGCTATAAGTTTCTCGGTATCCGATCTTGATTGCTCCTGCACAGAACAAGTGTTGCAATTTGCAATTCAGTATCAACAATAAACTATTTTAAAAATAAATAAATTAACAAAACCATATTATCACCTCATAAGCTTTTTTAAACTCAGCGATGCTCTTCATTTGCATTTCATCAGCGGCAGATGCAAAGTTTTCAAGCCTTTTTACTTCTTTCAAAAGGTTATCCTCAAATTCATGTGTGCATTCAGATAAATCCTTTATTTGCTCAGCATTGGCACTTAATCTCTTTTTTACAAAGCCAAAAAAACAAAAAAATAAGTAGATTAATTGTAAAAGTCGATATAAATGATACACTATAAAGAACAAAAATGTGTAAGCAACATGAATGAGTGGCTAAAATTTATAGATATAAATAGAAGGGAAACCAGAAGCACTTACATGGCGTAGTTCACTTGCAAAAACTGCCAATTCACCCTGCTGAGTTGAAAGAGAAGTCTGAAGATCATCAAATACTGAACCTGCTTTGGTAGCCTCAGATGCAAGAAACTGATTCACAAGGTAAAAGTAACTTTTTATTATAGTTGGACAAGAGTGAGATATGTTAATAAGACATCATTACAAAATAAACATAAGTAATTTCCACAGTTGTAGCATGGCATACTTCTTCAATAGAGTGACCATTGTAGGTTATAAGAGATGACAGTTCCTGAAAGGTAGCATCAGAACCCGACTTATGCAAACGTACAACATTTTGCATCGCTTTGACATGAGATATATACAAAGCCCTCAGAGTTGTAACTTTCTGCTTCAGATCAACAACTGCCTAAAACAACAAAAAGATGGATGCATGAATGAGTACAAGAATAGAATGAGTAGATATGTAAAATCATGAACCAGAGTGTCTAAAAATAGGAAAAGGAATCAACAAAGTTAGTTGAAGCATGAAAGAGTGTCACAAATGAACAAGTGTGACAATAGATTATTTTACACACCTGATCATGAATGCCCATAAATGAATGGCAAAGGTTCTCCACACATTGAAGGTGTTCATTCTGTCGGGACAATGATGTTGCCACAGTATGACAAAGAGAACCAACTTGCTGGGTGAGTTCCACTTGAAAATTATTTACCACAGCTCTGTTATCTAAGTTCAATTTATCTTCTCTATCTAAAAAATGTAATAACATATACAATATTAAGTTCTTGAATAATTTTTCACCAATCAGAGCAATGAAAAGCATAAAAACCCTCACCAATTTTCAAAAACAATGACACATTATCTTGATCAGCTTTCTCCAAATCAGCTCGTAAAATGCATGCTTGATGAGTAAGAGCATTTTCTATTGCACATAGTAATTAACATTAGCACAACAAAGTAAAGAAATATCGACAAAAAAAATAAAAGGCAACAAAAGAAATAATGATAACATCAAAACATGCAACTCATACCTGCTTTCCTCTGCTCAGAAATGATAAAATCTTTCTCTTTCAGAGTATACCGACATTTCTTTAATTCTTCCTCTGTTTTTGCAAGCAAAATGCTGGTTTGCTTTAAGTTTTTCTGTATGGAAAGAATTATTTATTTTATAAGAATGCATATAAAACTATGCAACAAAAAGAACAAAATCTCAGACAAATTATACCTCAGTGGCATCGAGTTTTGTGCTCAAATGTGAGCACTGCAAAATTTGGTCGTTGTATTTGCTTTGCAATTCCTCAAGTTTCTAATTGAAATATACAAAAGAAACATTCTAAGCATAACAGAAAAAGGACTGGGCCAAAGCATCATCTAAATATAATAATAGGTAACAAAAGAAACCTTCTGATGACTGTCTAATGCAATATTCATCTGCTCAATCTGATCTGTCATGGCCTGATTTTTCCAACAAATAAACAAAAACAAGGAAAGTAAACATCTTGGAACGATGAAATTTTCAAATTACACAACAAAGTAGCATAACATCCTCAGTGGTTGAAAGTTACATGGAATAAAATGCATTTCCTGATAAACATGTTGAAATAATTGTATTGCAACAGTTAAGGTAACAAACATAAAATATTAAATAAACAACCTTCTTTTCATTCTCCTCCTGAATGTATCTGTCCTTTGGTATGTAGATGCCATTTTTCTCACGAGCAGCGTAAACCTCTTATCAAAATCATAAATTGCATCAACCTCAGAAACTCAAAAACGAGAAAGCTAAAAACCTTGCATAACTTTCAACCATGAGATAAACACAACTAACCTCCCTTAAGACGTTCAATTTCACCATAGAGATCCTTGATTAGAGTTGTTTTCATCAGTTTTTGGTTAACCTAGTTAAATTAGTAAAGAAAAATTAGAAGGAAACAAACTCTAGCCTGAATGAATAATGACAACAAGCTAGAATGTCTTATCATCAGTTCACTCGACAACTAACTTGAAACATTAATGTAACAGTAGCAGGAAAGTTCTCTCAACAATTAGAATAGGAGGCTATTACATCTTTCATTAATCACCTACAACAAGCACTAAATTTTCCGGAACTGAAAATTTGAATTGAAACGGCTAACTTCATATGACAATGACACAAAAAAAAGATTTTATCTTAATAATTAATTAATTTATAATGGATCAAACAGAGTAATCAAAATTTTCAAAACAGCATCTTTGTTTTCAAAAGGGAAATAAAATTATGCACATATTATGTGTGTTTATACATAAGAAATGTTTCATACAATGGCTCCAAAAAAGATCACACAATTCTTGGAAAATTACTACTCCAGTAACATGTTACTAATGACTACTAGTACTAAGACATCACTAGATATGCACAGTTTAACAAAGATCTTAAGAACAGTAACAACCTCGGGCTTATTTCTTATGTTCTTCGCCCTGTGTGCATAGTCCAACGTGCTCAAGGTCTCCTCTAAGCAATGAACCGCAGGAGAGACGGTTGCTATGATACATGTTTTTGTTCTTCCACCAAGTGAATCACGCAATAAACGCGTCAACTTGCTATCCCTATATTCCAACTTTTTTAAGTAAGCGAACAAGAAAAAACAAACATAAAAATATGTATCTGTAACTATCTAAATACAATGCCTCAAACTATTAAGATAATATTGACTTGAATTGAAAGGTGCTACTGTTAACAGATAGAATGGAGCATAATCCAGACATAAACATAAGGAGGAAACACCTGTAAGGGATATGGCCAAGGTGCTCCACAAGTGCAGAAATCACCCGCCCTAAAGTAAGTAAACTTTTATTGATTTCTCCTGCTTCTCTTGCACGACCCTTAAATATCACAAAAATACAATTCATCAAGCTTAAAATATTTATTCAGTAAGATGTATGATTGATGTATGTTTGAATTGTAATACCTCTCTGGCACCAGAACGAGAAATATTTTCTGAACCTGCTAGATCAACTAAATTTAGTTTGCCACATTTTATAAGTTCTTCACCTTCTGGGGTTGCTTCCTTGATGTGGATTGTAATTGAAAACAAAGAATGTGACCGACTAAAAGGGGAAACAGATTGTGAAGTTAATAACAAAATAAAAAAAAATTAGCAATCAGTTCAAACGAGCATCAAAGATGCATAAAGCAATTGTTACCTTGATTGCTTGTTCAATAAAGTTTCTGCAGTACGCCGTTTGGCAGACCCTCTCTCCAGCAGTGTAAAAATTTCACTTGCACTTGTTACAATTTCTTCCTCTAGACCTCTTACAAGAACACCGCCTTTACCATCCTCCATAAGAGGAAGCTGCTTTTTTTGCTTCTCCTCTAAAGAAACTTTTGAAACTTCTTCTGGGGCAAGCAAATCAGTAATTTCCTCATTATACAATTCTAAAAAAGTTACTTTTACACTATATTCAGCATTCTGGCCCTCAAGTGTGTCAAAAATCTGCTTAACTGCCCTAGGTATGACTCCTGCTTCGGCAGGCAACTCTCCATTAGGCCCACTCTGTAGAATAATCAAACAACTTTATCAAACATGATCAATGAGTATACTGCATGCAGAACATTCATTTCATTATTATTGATTGATACCAAAGTAACAGCACTAGATTCAGTAGATTGTACCTTTGTTTTTTTGGAATCGCCTTCCATTGTGTATGTCTTCCCTGTACCAGTTTGACCATATGCAAATATAGTACAGTTAAAGCCCTCTAGAACTTCATTTACTATTGGAATTACAGCTTGATCATAAAGATCCTTTTGCTTTGCAGAAGGACCAAAGACCTGCAGCATATTCCATGAATAAATTTTAACTTCTACGGCAGTCGATTACATCTTCCATGTTATATTGGTTTATCATAAAATGTAAAGAGGATGTACAATACAAGGATCATTATTAAAAAAATTAAAACTTTTAAATTTAAAGAACTTGTTAGCAAATTCCTAGATAAGTAGTAGTGTTTATGTTAGATAGAATAGGGGGTTGGTAAGGGATTAAGACTCAAGTCTTTAATAAAGAATAACTACTTGTATTGAGTAATAATGAGAACTACTTAGAGGTAATTAAGAATTAAATTAAGTTAGTTGGGAGAGATGTAGCTTTGTAGAATAGTTGGGAGTTAGAGAGTTCCTAATCCACTGTGTCACTCAAAAACTCTAGTTTTGAATCAATTCCAGTTCAGTTGTTTTGTGGTTTGATTAATTAATTATGTGAAAAGTTTATATTTAAGTAAGACTCAACTAAAACTTTTGTTATTTTCACGTTATTCTAACTTTTCTGCATAATAGTAAAGTGTTGAACTCAATGTAGTACCAACTACCAACTGTTGGGATGAAGCACGGACACCCCTTGGACTAGCCGTGTCCTGGTGTCAGATACGCGTTGTGGTTTCATAAAAATTATCCGTGTTTACGTGTCAGTGTAGGTATCGTGTCTGTGTTTGTGTCTGTGATGCATAGGTTCGGAATAATCGCATGTCCATTGTGGACATTGGTCACCTGTCGACACCAACATTTCAGAAACACATACAATTACAATCAATTAGTATTCCATTTGATCAAATTATTACCTATATCAACATGCTGTGTCGACATAACAGTGTTGTGTATAGTGCCAGTCTGTGTATAGGTTGAAATTCATTTCAATTTTTCGGTGAATTAAGTATCGTAATCTCAAGAGTGATATGAGTCATATGACTAATCTATAATTAATTCCTCTTCATTGAAATTACTAGTCAATATTAATCAGAGTCTAAACCTAAGGTTAAGGTTAATCTGAGAATTAAATGAATTGTGATAAAATAACAAAATGAAACTTAGGTTTAAACCAGAACGATAGAAATGAAATGAGGAGAAAACAAAAACCTTATCAAAAGTGAAAACTCTATCAAAATGCTTGCCGGCAACGTTCTGAGAAACAGAAACTTCTCTACTGTAATCGTTGCAAGTAACGACTTGCGGCGCGTTGGTACGGAATTCATCTTCGCTGAAAGGCCTGAAGAAGAAGAAGAAGTAAGAAGTAAAATTGTGATGATGATGATGAGAAAGAAGAAGAAGAAGAAGAAGAAGAAGAATGAATATACCTGCAACGAAGGAGAACTTGAACATTGACGCCTTTCTCTTTGTCACCGTGGCGAGAAGACATGATCGGAGATTGAGATTGAGAGAAATGGAATGAATTTGGACAAAGGAAGGATTGATTTTATTGGCCTTTCTCGCGGGAGGGAGGGTTTTTTCACATTTGAATTGAATTTAACATCGACTCATACTTTTCAGACACATACACACACGCTTTTTGTTTATTACTAGTAATCGATTATTATTGATTTATTATAGCTTAAATATTCATTAATCATGTAAGTAAATATATTAATTGGTTTTAAAAAAAATACTAAAACAAAAAAAACACCCAAACTAGCAATCAATTGATTATTTAAATCTTTATTATATTATCTATACATACATATAATAAAGATATAATAAAGGAAAAACATTGTGTTTTGGTGTAGTCTTTTTTAGTAATACCTAAAACACCCTTAACTGCTACTTTTTAAAACTTTAACTTCTATGATTTTTTAATACTATTATTAACTTCTATGATTTCTATCTCCTTAACTTTTATGTTTAATTTGTGACTTAATTTGTTGTTTTTCAAAAATTAATTATTAATAACACAAATATGCATCACACAAACAGACACGGGACGTGCCCGTTTGGCCCGCTAGTTATTGATAAAACAATTTTTCATTATAAGAGACCAATGTACTTTCTAAGTTTATTAAAAATTTAAAGGTTAAATTATTTTTTTTTTGTCTGAAAATAAGTTACATAGAATTATAGGAAGATGTAAAAACATTTTTTATTGGTTGTTGTTAGAAGAAAGAAGGAAAACTAAATGTAATTTGTATTGAATTTTATGAGAATAAGTAAAATTAATATTTGTGAAAGATAAATGTGTTATTATTTTTTCTTTTATATTATTTCCCTAATATTTTAGGACGGAGGGAGTATATGTTATAGAAAAATAAATTAAAGGACCAAAATATTGAAGGAAGTGGTAGATATCTCGCTTGTTGATGAAGAATGATGGATCTTAACAATTGTTTTGGTACAAAAAATTATTTATTAGGTACACAAAATATAATTAAAGGACCAAGATGTAATAATAATTAATTAATGGACCAAAATAAAACAAGTAAATAAACTAATGGAAATTTTAAAAGATTGTTTTAAACTTTATAAAAGTCAATCTTGATTAAATACCATGATTTTATAGTAAAAAAGTCTTTTAAAATCATTCGAAATTTTAATCCAATACTTCCCCTTAATTTTGAGTAAAAACCATATATAACGTTCAAATTTTGTAAAATCCAAAAAAATACATTTTGATTCTAAAATCAGAACAGAGATATATTTTGAAAATTTTGGAAAGCACGTAAAATCGATAGGAATGTGAAAGAATTTCACTTAATTTCATCTTATTTTTTTACGGTACAATTCATTCTATAAAATATGAAGCAATTGAATTAGTCTAATGGACTCTAGCCATTTTGATAGCTCAATCTTGAATGCAGTAAAGAAAAGCAAGAGTGTCGTTCTAATTATTATAAGTCACACATTGGTTAGAGACATGAAATAGATAATCTTTATAAAAGTAATGCAAATCTCAATTCTCATGTTAATTTTTATGGTTGAATATTGACCTCCCAAATTATAATATGGTATTAGAGTCTATCATAGATCCATTTGTTGTTTGTTGTGGAGACCTCTCATATTTGGAAGAGGATCCTAATCTCTAGGGGTGATCGCGGTGCGGTGCGGTTCGGTTTTGAGCATAAAAGTCAACTGAACCGCGAGATAAAAATACATGCGGTTCGGTTTGGTTCGGTTGATATTTGAAAAGTCATCCAAACCAAACCAATGTAGTTTGGATTGGATCGATTTCCGCGGTTTATCGAGATATAAAAAGCATGACAATATTATCAACTAATTACAAAATAAATGTATAAAATATTAGTATTTTATTGTTTACTTTTACATTAAATAATATGCACATACAAAAATTGCATATATCCTTAAATTTTTTTATATCTTATAAAAATAACTTATTCTTAATAGTAACATTATATTTCTTAATTGCGTAAAATGATACATTTTGACAACCTAATATTTTATAGACTCAATTATGATTAAGCTTGTTAAATTGGATTGCATAATAGGTTGATTGTTTCTAGTTTATAGAGTTAAGTTAAGTATTGCGGTTTGGTTCGGTTTTATGAAATGAAAACCGCGAACCAAACCAAACTGTGCGGTTTAGTAGAAAAGTGATCCGTGCGGTTTTAACTAAATGTGGTTTTTGCGGTTTTCGGTTTAGATTGGTTCGGTTTGCGGTTTTACCTTTGGATTGGTTTGGATATGATCACCCCTAATCTTCATATTTAGACCACAATATGACTTAGATAATCTTTATAAAGATAGTGTAAATCTCAACTCTCAAGTTATTTTTTTTGAACATCAGTATTATTAAAAACCAATTCGCTGTACAAGATGGTCATAAATCGATAAAAGAGACTACAATGCAAAGGTGTCGTATATAAGCTGAACACCAATGAAAAATACAAAAACAGACACTACTTAACAGAGGTCAACTTCTAATCTCATTCTTAGAAGAACATATCATCAGCTCTCATACCACTAGAGAAAACATCACTCCGACCCAAAAAAATGCCACTAGACACTAACTCCCGATCACGAATCAAAAGTGATCGACCCTTCAAATTCCAAAAAACAGCTCTGTGAGTCCAAAGTTGATGAGAAAATGATAAAATCAAAACTTAAGCAGATAAGTCTCAGCTTGCAATCGCCTCCAAACAATCAACACTGATGCGGTAGAGACCGATCAGATTTGGAAACCATCAGAGACTAAAAAAGAGTCCTGCAAATCTCAACAGATTTGAATGCAGTCAGAGAATCAAGTATTATAGAAAATCAATCATAAACAACATCAATGACGCACCGACAACACCAGATCCAAACACCACCACATCATCACTTCACCACCACAATACCCCTCATCACTGCCATAAGTAAAATCACAGGAACACAAAACCCCTACACTCTTCCTAGGGAAGGCAACAGGTAGAGTCGGATGCGAGTTTGACACTACTCAAACTTGAAATGAGCATTTGAACCCAAAGCCAATCCGGGTGCAAAAATACTACTCGCGCCCTTACCCATTGGGTTCGAGTTACCCGAATATGAACCAGCAACAAGGAAAGAAAAAAATACGGCAAGCTCAAAGAAATAAAAAAATTACGCTCTACAACATGCTAACATAGTCTTCAACATTAAAATTAAGATATACAATATTGTAACATATAACCATCAACGTAAGGGTAATTTTGTAATCTTTATTATAATAAAGCTTACTAAGTTTGCAAGTTGCAACTAACCTTAATTAATCCTAATTTAATCAAATAAAATGTTAAAAAAATGTTTATAGCAAGATTCAAACCCATGTCATTTGGTTTATATTTTATGCATTTGCCATTAGACTAGATCAATTCATTTGATACTAAATTACATCAGTTTAGCTTGCAACAATCTATGTTTAATCTAATAAAACTCATCAAATAAATGTTGATATTGCATAAAAAAATCATCGTACCAAAAAATATATCTTTATCTTCATTATATAAAATTTTAATAAATCTCCAAACTAACCCTTATTTAACCTAGTTTAATTGAAAAAATGTTAAAAAATTTATCTCAAAAAGATTTTAACTCATGACTCTTTGAAATATGTGAGGCATTTGTCTCTAATATAAATCTATTAATTTGATATAACTTGGTAAACAAAATATAATCAATATGAATCTAATTTCCTTTTAATCTCACTTAGCTTAAGTTGTAGCTAGAGTAATTGCATATGATTTATACACTTTTTGTTGGTTATTTTTTGTAAGCTGTAGCTAAAGTACATGCTTTGTTATTATTTTTTTTGTCTCTATAAACATTTGAACCTTATACTTTTTATTTCTCTGAAATATTTTTCTGCATTTTTTAGTCCCTAAAAATTCTCTAACATAACTTTTGGTCTTACTTTTATAATGACGATTTAAATATGAATTTTGAAGTATTTGCGTTTAAAATTTTATATTTAGTTTACCATTTATTAAAAAAAAAAGAATGATGACCAAAAAGTGCGAATTTTTTTTGGAGGAACTAAAAGTAGAAAATTCAAATATTTGTAAGACAAAAAACATATTTAACTATTTTTTAAAATGTTTTATGGGTGTTAAAAATACTTTCCAAAAGTGTGACAGTTTGTATTATCATACGTTTTTCCTTCATGAATTTGTTAAGCGGTTAAGTAAATTATGTTACACATTTTTAAATTGATTCTCATTGGTAACTTACAAATTATATTATATTCATCAACAAATACATTTTCAATTACATTCACTGCGTTTTTTGTTTGTTATTTGTTTACAATTTATTTTTAAAATATATTGACTTTTAAATAGTATGTTTACAAGATTCGTGCATTGAACATGTGTGAGTCAAGTTTAATATATAAATGGATGTAGTTTCGAGCGCGAATTTAACACTACCCAAACCTAAACTCAATCAACTTAGATTTTGTACTCGTTGACTCAGGTGCGGGTGCGAATAACGCTTGTGGATTCAGGCTAAATTTGTCATCCCTAACTCTTCCTCACCCTCAACATCATCACCACAACCAAAACCACACAATATATAGTGCATAAAATTATGATGCTTCTCAAATTCTAATATTAACCTATATCATCACCTCAAACTAATGCCTACCAAGAAAATAAAACAAAATTATCAAACTAAATATTTATTGACTCCCCATCCAAAAATGATGCACAATACAACCAAAATTAGCAACTGGATGGTCAAATTTCTAACTCTTTTTTTCTTGCATAAACCAAGTATTTTGTACATGTAACTATTTGTATAAACTAATTCTTCGAATTTTATAAAATTAAATAGATGACAAATTCGCTCTAAATTTTTTAACATTGATGATGTATACCCATATCAAACCTAAAACTTTGATTAAATTAGAAGACACTCCTACCATATGATCTACACATTCTTGGGTCAAATTCCTTACCTTAACAAGCTAGGAAGCCTGCGTGAAATTAAATGTGTACCATGGTTATTTGTGGTCCGTGTAGGTCCACTATTGATAAGTATTAGTACAACATGTGTTGAAATAAATGAATCTGAATCTGAGCACATGGATTATATCCTTATAAGTTAAGTTAGACCATCTCCAATAGAGAATCTCATTTTTAAGTACTTATAGGGTCTTACTTGTACACATCATTTATTTATAATTTTTTAATTATAGTATCTAATAAGCACCCACTCTTTCCAACCCAACACCTCTCTAAAAAGTTCTTAAGGGGTCCCACTAATAACTATATATCGTTTAATTTAATATATTAAAGTGTGGTGGAAAATAAAATAATACTCCCTCCGTTTCAAAATGAGTGTCACTTTTGGTGTTTTCACACATATTAAGGAATGTAATCATTATGTTAAAAGTAATAGTATATTTGCTAAATTAAGTATACTTTTTCCTTTATTTTCTTGGAAATAATGTATAAAGTAGTAAATAGATGATATAAATAGAAAAAGTTGCATTGGGAATTGAAAAGCGACATTCATTTTGAAACAAATTTTTTGAGCTAAAGCGACACTCATTTTGAAACGGAGGGAATATATTAAAGTGTGTGGGACCCATTAAGTACTATGAAAGAAAGATAAAGTGCTTATTTAAGCATAAGTACTTAATAGGTACCTTTTTGCATGTGTTCCAATGGTGGTATTTAATAGGTACTGGTTCTTATTAGGTACTATTTGATAAACACTCACCATTAGAGATGGTCTTATACCTGATCTTTTGTGTTTGACCGGTTATAAAAGACACGGTTATGCTTATCAAAAAAAAAAGACACGGTTATGATAAAGAATGAGCTCATGAGTAAAACAACACAAACAATCTTCTCACCTAATTTCTAAAGAAAAGTAAGATAATTTTTTTTGTAGTTTTATGCTCTAATGATATTATTATATATTTTCAAAATTTTATATATGTCTATTTAATTCTTATGGACCGATCTAAACCTGAAAACATATCGTCAATGTTAATTAGTACTAGTATTTTTTTTTTTTTGTCTCATGAGTTTAGCTCAGTTGGTTGGTTGAACATCGTATTATATATGCAGGCTACTTGACCAAAAAAAAAGTATTGTTTTTTTTTTGAATCATTAGTACTAGTATTGTTAGATTGTGTGTTGTAGCTAGCTTGAAATCAAATATATGACTCTTTTTTTCGGTATAAAATATATGACCTTTTTATTACTTCATTTTCTGCGCCTATACTTAAAGTGCAAACTACACAGAAACACTAGTTAAATAAATAAAAAAGGTAACTTTGGCACTAAAAAAAGGATTTTTTTATTAATTTCTTTGCTAAAGCTCCAAAACATTTTTACCATGCATATCAGGCTAAGGTTTTGCTTTTTCGTACTTAATATTTCCTATTTGATTTTTTTTAATTTTAAACGAAATAGTAATAAATATCACTGAAATTCACACACACTGCACACAACACAACTATGATATTTCATATTTAAATTCGAATGACATGTGTTCAACATAACAATACATATATTTGTCAATTGAACTAATAAAACTTATGAACATTCATTTTTTTTTTTGACAAAATGAACATTCATATATACTCTTTCAATTCATTCCAAAAGTATAAGGGGAAATTAGTCACGAAAATTAATGTATTTAGTTAAAAATTTGGACTATATATATAAAGTCATAAACTTTAGTTGGCCAATTTTTTTTTATATTTTAGGACGGAGTAGTAAAAATAAAGAAAGTTTATTGAGAAGGGGAGCTACATAAACGTCCGCTCAATGTTTAACTTTATTAAAATGTAATGATATATACTCCTAGAGTTACATAGAAATGATTTTTGGTGGCAGATCGAGTTGAATGAGATCTATTTAGCAAAGTTTTTGAGAGATGTTTAAGTGATAGATTACCATTATTATTATTAAAAAACTACGGTTCTAAGTGAATATTCTTAGGCATGCAAGTCCAGATATGTCATCAAAAAAGAGACCACAAAAGTTACTAGGAGGAGTCTCTAAAACATGAATATTAATGGAACTCGACGTAAGACTAAGATTAGCTAAAAAATTTACTCTTTTGTTACCTTCATGCATAGTGTGTGTTATCTGCATCTGCCAATGTAAATTCATAAGACCATGAATCCGCTGGAATATCATTATTATTATTATTATTGTTATTATTATTATTATTATTAAATATTTTAATTATAATAAATGATGTTTATTTGTTGGTTCATTTTATAAAAAGAGATGGAGGGAGTTTTTTTCTTTTGACCCATGGAGGGAGAATTAAAGGGCGTAACTCGTAAGAGTACATGCACGTATATTTTAGGCTAAGAAAACATGAGAAATACAAAAAAGAAATTTTAGGCTATGAATATGTTTGTCATAGATGGCTATATTTACTCTAGAGTTTTACTAGTTTGGAGGTGTGAGTAGTAGTATCGTTTTTTTTTAATCAGTAGTAGTCATCAGCTTATTAAAGCAATAAATAAATAAATTAATAATTGCAAACAAATAAATAAATTTGGGATAAATTCGGTAATATGCCTTACTACCGCTACTCCTCAGTACTCCTCGGTAATTAGCATCCTTTTTTTCTCTATTTATAAGAGATAGATTCAATTGAAAAATAAGTGCTACTCATATTAAAATAAAAATTATTAATCTATTAATGTGTTTATTTATCTTATAGATAGACAAAATATAGAAGTTAGTAAATAAAGAAAAATAGTCAAATTTGAAATATATATCAACATGCTGTCTGAGTAAAACTAAAATCAAATGCTTGTAGACTTGGAGCACTTGTACGGGTTTAGGAGGTAAAAAATGAGTTAAATCTCATATAAAATCGTGTTTAGATAGACTCATGTAGACTCGTATAGACACATGAGTCTATGAATAGTTGTTTATGAGTCCAATAAAACAAAAATATGAAGAAGAAAAAAAAGCTTTCCAAAATGGCTCAAAGTCCCCAAACTCAAAAAAAAAAAAATAGAAATGCTATTAAATTGTTTTTCTATTGCGTACAACAGATCGAAATTAGAAACATTACTCATTTTTCAACGATTTCAAAAAACATTCCTACTTCATATATATGAGTTTCTAAATTTAAAACAATGAAAAAATGTTTTACAATGAACATATCTCAATTTAAAACAAAAAAATATTAATTTTGCCTAAATGAATTTCTAATCATTATAATTTTTACTTAAACTAACCATAAAATACTAAAATTTTTGAACCGAGCTCGGACTAGTGTCCGAGCAGACCCTATAATAACTCCGTCACTGGTTGTAAGTCATTTTGGTGGTGGTTATTTTCAATGTTATATAAATTCGTACGAGCCTATAAGTCGAATATGAATAGACTCACGAAATTTGACAAATACTTGTTAGAGCTTGCTTTCTACATTTGGCTCCATCCTCAAACTATATGCATGAAAGCACTATAAATACTTCACCATCAAACACCCTTTCCAACTACATTCCATTCCATCATGACCGAACCCAAAGGTAGAACTGTTGGCGGCACAGAATTCAGCTGGTGCAAGGCTGTTCAAGGCGGCACCGGCATCGCCGTCGTCACACTACTCTTTTCAAAACCACCAAACACAAACCTTCTCCAAAATACCCTCCACAAACTCCAAAACTCCCATCCTATCCTCATGTCTTCTCTTCTCCATAACTCATCCACCTTCTCCTTTCTCACCTCTCCCACACCCTTCCTCCAACTTACAACTCACGATCTCTCATCAAACCAAAACAACACAAACAACGACGTTCCCATTTCTCCTCTCCAACAAATCCTAGAACTAGAACTCAACAATGACAGCGTGTGGCGCGACGCAACACGCAACTCAAACCATATGTTTTTCGGCAGTATTTACATACTGCCGAACAACATTTGGGTTATTGCGTTGCGGCTCCATGTCGCTGCGTGTGACCGTACAACCGCGGTGTTGCTTTTAAGAGAGTTGCTTGAGTTGATGGAAGAGAAAGAAGACATCGTTAGTGAAGATCATCAAAATGATAAGAATGTTAGTTTGGCTATTGAGGATCTTGTTCCTCGTGAGAAAACAAAGAAAACTTTGTTGGCGCGTGGTTTGAACATGCTTGGTTACTCACTTAACTCCTTTAGACTAACGAATTTGAAATTTGATGATACCAAAACGAAGAGGTTTTCACAAGTTGTAAGGTTGCAACTTAATCAAGATGACACCAAGGGGGTACTAGCTGTAAGTTCCTTAATTAATTACCATAATTTTTTAATTATAAACAAAGTTACAAACACGTTATAAAATTTACATATAAAATTTCTAGTTTGATTTTGAACTATATTCAGTTTATCAATATCGACATTGTTGTGAATTTTGACCGACTTTATAGGGTTGCGAGTTGAATGGGATAAAATTGTGTGGAGTAATGAGTGCTGCGGGGCTGATGGCTGCCCATAGCTCGAAACATGGTTCCAAGAAGTTTGGGATTGTTACACTAACCGATTGTCGATCCACTCTTCAATCTTGTCTCTCTGATAATTTTGGTTAGTTTATGTTAATTCGCATATGTGTGTTTCTAATCTTTGTTTACCGTACATACTCATACTTTTTTTTTGTAATAGCATTTTATTACTATATGGCCATCTTAATTCTTAGTTAGATTATGCACTATTTCATTTATGTATAGAGTTTCTTCTATATGTGAGAAAATAAATTTACAATGATTTTTATGATATTATTATTTTCAAATTCTAGAACATCATGCTTGGAAATCAAGAGTCTTGCATATGGTCACGAGATCAAATGCATGGTATCTATGTCTTTTATGTTTAACAAACTAAAAAAGAGATATAAATTTTGTGTATTTGTTATTTTTCTTTCAAGTTTTTGATTTGTACTTCTAATAAAAAAATTATTTTAATAGATTCTTTAAATTAAACAATTCATTAGTAACAATTTTATGTATGACCCTTTTTAATATAGTAGTGGTGGCAGGTGGATTCAACTTTATGCCATTTATTTTAATAATAAAAAATGGAAGGAGAGTAAAAGGGTATTCCAAAACACATGTCAACTTATTTTCTTCAATTTTATGTTATTCCATAAATGCATGAGAATGAAAGGAAGCCCTTGTCAATTATACTGTTCTTAATTCTCTCACACATTATATTATATATAGGAGTAGTTGGCAGACACTTCCTTATCACCATGCTTGCTATGAATCATGGATTACGACGTTACAAAAATTTGTTATTTAATGAAAATACAAAAAAAGAAATTGAAAATGAAATATATTACAAAGATGAACGAGCTAAGAAACAAGTTCATCATTTTATACAACTTATTTAAATATCCTAATTGAAGATGCTTTGCTGCCTATTTTATTTGGATCTCATAAAAATTAAAGAATTAGTTTCTATAGTTTTAATTGCACATTTGCACATATGGAGAATTGGAGATACCCTATTTACGTAAGAGAAGAAAATACCTGAAATTGTTGTAAAAAAAAAAAACCTGAAATAATTGAAATTAATTATACTCTTTGTATTTTTTTAACAAGTACTAATATTATTTAATGATTTTCTTATTAGTAAAAAAAAAGTATTTATATATTCAAAATGATCAAATATATAGTCTCCGTGAACTTAGTTCAGTCATAAGGAATATACATTTTATATGTAGGAATTGAAGTTCAACTTATATTATGTCCATTTATTCATATTAAAAAAAAGAGGAAATTCTTGTTTTTTGGTACATACAATGCAAAAAATGCTTTAAAGACCAATGCAAGATGGAGTGTATAAATATCTAATTAAATAATAAATTCACGAATACTCAAATAAGTTTGTTCTTGATCAATTAACAAAATGCTTCTTAATTAATTCCTATCAATATTCAGGTTTTTACCACTCTGCCATTCTGAATTCCCACGAAATAAAAGGAGGGGAAACTTTATGGGAGCTTGCAAAAACAACATACGGATCATTTGCAACCTCAAAGAAAAACAACAAACATTTTTCAGACATGGCAGACTTAAACTTCTTGATGTGCAAGGCCATAGAGAATCCAAATTTGACACCATCTTCTTCGTTACGAACATCGATTATGTCGGTGTTCGAGGACACGGTTGTGGATAACAGTGGGAAGAAGCAAAGAGAGGTCGGAGTTGAGGACTATATGGGATGTGCTTCTGTTCATGGTGTGGGACCATCTATTGCCATTTTTGATACCATAAGAGATGGAAGCTTGGATTGTGTTTGTGTGTATCCAGCACCATTACACTCTAGGGAACAAATGCAAGAGGTTGTTGGTAAGATGAGAAATATACTTATTGATGCTGCTAAGACATACAAGGAATGAAATAATCACCATGGTCCATGACAAATACATGAATTAATGGCATTTCTTCACCGTCTATTGGTGCTGTGAAATTCACCTTTTTTATTATTAGCAATTTTTAATTTGTATTGTTTGTTATAAATAATATAAGATATTAAGCGGAGTAAAACTTACTCTATCTTGAAGTTAACGAATCTCTCTTCGTATATATAATGTTTACATTAACATTTTTCTTTAAAAACTTTAAGGATGTTGTTTGTTTCTGTAACGTCTAATTTTGTGCTTTTATAATAGATCATTAACAACAGAAAAATGCTATCCAAAAATTAAAAACATAAGAATATCACTAAATATCAAAAAGTTAACATTATAAAATCCATAAATAAGTTTTACATATAAAGATTCATAAAATATCAAAATACTCAAAACTGACATTTAATAACTAATTTTCATGATAAATGTATTTTGTATATTTTCTATCTATTTATTCTTAAACTTTCAACCTAGTCATAATGAACTAAATCTTCTAAGATGTCGAACCCTTCAGTTCTCAACGTTGTCAACGGTCTCTGTCTCAATTAGTGCCTCTGAAAACAACACTTTAATGAGATACATAATCCCCCAGTGAATAATACACACAGTTAAAGAAAATAAGTATTGTTCTCATCCGGCGCGGTAACCGGAAGAATCAACCATGGTATCCGCTTTTTTCAAAATAGTCTTTAAAAATGCATAAGTAACATAAATAATTTATCTAGCTCAAAATAGTCATTTTCTCATAATCAAACCAAACTCTTATCGTTACAAATTAGTAAATAGTAAGGTTTCATAGTTATAATAAATAAAAGAATTCAACTCAAGTCTTATTATTATATGGAGATGTACTCTTCTCTATGAAGTGAATATCATCTCATCATGTGAAGCTCCAGCTCATCTAATATGGAGTATAAAACTCATCTGATATATATGGGGTACAAGACCCATCTATATGGAGTATAAAACTCATCTGATATGGGATACAAGATCCATCTATATGGAGTATAAAACTCATCTGATATGGAGTACAAGACTCATCTATATGGAGTATAAAACTCATCTGATATGGAGTACAAGACTCATCTGATATGGAGTATAAAGCTCATCTGATATGGGGTACAAGACCCATCTATATGGACTATAAAACTCATCTGATATGGAGTACAAGATTCATCTATATGGAGTATGAAACTCATGTGATATGGGGTACGAAATCCATATATGGGGCATAAGCTCATCTCAAACAAGTATAAGACCAACTACAATGGGTGATTAATCCCCATGTAATGTCAGATTCATCCCAAAAAATACATGCAATGGTTTGTTGAATCATAGGTGGAGGAGAGAAGGGATAAGTCAATTCAACTTCAATTATTCTGACGATAGGGGACACGTGGTCGCTTCGTATTTGCCAAAACAGAGCGCGTGCGCTACACTCGCCGACATGGCGCGTGGTAGCAGGAGGGGACCGGAGAGAGAATAGAAAAAAGATAGAGTGGGACGCGTGGCACATTGTGATTGGCTGCCCAGATTTTAATTGTATCCTTATCTTTAAACTCAATTATTTCACTGCAAATTAATTTTTTATTTTTTCACCAAAATTCGTAATTTTTTTTCCTCTATAAATAGAGACTTGGTTCATTTCATTTGGACACAGAAAAAAAATCCGAATTTTTTACTCTCTTAATCATATTATTAGTGTTAATTTTGAAGTTTAAGTTTTTTTTTTTACTAAAATGAATCCCAATAATTATTTCAACACCCAAAATTCCAACACTTCTCAAAATCCAAACACTTCTCAAAATCCTAACACTTCTCAAAATCCAAATCAATTTTCCAACCAACAT
This sequence comes from Trifolium dubium, assembly GCA_951804385.1. Classification (NCBI taxonomy): domain Eukaryota; kingdom Viridiplantae; phylum Streptophyta; class Magnoliopsida; order Fabales; family Fabaceae; genus Trifolium; species Trifolium dubium. Next base: position 12,301,358 of record OX638070.1, read on the forward strand.
CCTCAAAACATGCATAATTTTGGTTATCCACCAAATTTCATTAATTCATATGATCCATACTTTTATGGATCTATGATGAGAAATTTATCTCAACCACCACCATTTCATGGTAATATGCCAACGGGGAATGAAAATGTTTCTGGTGGTGGTTCACGTGAATTTCCCAAATTTTCAACACAAATGACCGGTGCTAATGAATTCACTCCAAATTCAGAAGATTCAACTCCTAAGAGCAAGAAAAATATGCAAGTTACATGGAACACTGATCAAAATTTGGTGCTAATTAGTGGATGGATTAAATTTGGAACAAGCAGTGTTGTTGGAAGAAACCAGAGAGGTGATACATATTGGGGTAAAATTGCTGACTATTGTAATGAGTATTGCTCATTCGAATATCCGCGTGATGCAATTGCATGCCGAAATCGTTTTAATTACATGAGCAAAATAGTGAATAAATGGATTGGTGCTTATGATATCGCTAAGCGTTTGAAAGGAAGCGGTTGATCGGATAATGATGTTTTGGCAAAAGCACATGAATTATATGCATGTGACAAGGGAAGAACTTTCAAATCACTTTAATGGCAGAATGTGAAGCTCTCCGTGATCAACCACGTTTTAGTAGCCCAGGAGGAGGAACTATTGGCTCAGGAAGTAGTGGATCTAAGCGCTCTCACGATGATGCATGTGACTCAAACTCTATAGGATCTAGTGTTCGTCCTATAGGTAGGGAGGCGGCAAAAAAAAAGGGTAAGGGTAAAAAGACAGCTGCAATGGAGTCGGTGGACAAATCAATTGATAAATTCAACGCTCTCAAGGAGAAAGAGTTTGAACAATTGCAAATAATAGCAGAAAATCAAAAAGTGCATAACCGTAATCTAAGTGAGCAAAACCGTGCTCTAAGTGAGAAAAACCGTATAAAAAAAATGAGCATGTATCTGAAGTTAAGTTCTGAGCAGCATCTCGATGACCGGAAGAAAGTGTTGATGGAAACATTGGTCAAAGAATTGTTTGATAATTAATTTTCAATCAAGTATTTGTCTGTAGTGTATGTTTTAATTGTTGTGTTTGAATATGTCAGTATAGTGTTTGCTTTAAGTATTTGGTTGTAGTGTTTGCTTTAATTATTGTGATTGAATAAGTCAGTGTAGTCTTTGCTTTAAAGTGTGACCGAATATGTCAGTGTAATGTTTGCTTTAAATATATTGTCCTACCTGTTTGCTTTAATTATTGTGTTCATTCTTTAAATGACATTTAACTCTATACAATAACTTATTTCAAATCCGTCAATGTTCTACCACCCAATTCGAATATATCAGTGTCACACTTTAATTATTGTATCCACCACATGACTTGCTTTAATTATTGTGTCCACCACCCAACCTCCTTTAATTATTGTGTCCACCACTCAATCCTTATCTGATAATTAACTATATACAATAATTTATTTCAAATCCGTAAGTGGTCCAATTTAAGTCTATATATATGGACTCTTACATCCATTTCCAATATCACAAATCTAAGACAATCTAATTCCAATATCTCAAAAAATGAATCCATTTGATTTTGATGTCGCAGCCTACTTGCAAAATCGTCAAGATGAAGATACTTACATACACAACCAACTGATAGAGCGTCGAAACAAAATATTGGAAGATAGTGCATCTCGCAGTAGAAAATATATCAAAAGAGATCATGCAGCTGCAAACCAAAGACTCTTTGACGACTACTTTGCCAATGAGCCTACTTATGACAATACAATGTTTCGACGTCGGTATCGCATGCAAAAACATCTTTTCCTTCGAATCGTTGGGGACCTTTCAAGTAGTTATGACTACTTCACCCAACGATTTGATGCTGCCAAGAAAGAAGGTATATCACCTTTAGCAAAATGTACCACAGCAATGCGAATGTTAGCATATGGAGTGTCAGCAGATGCAGTTGATGAATACATCAAAATAGGAACTTCTACATCATTGGAGTGCTTAATTAAGTTCTGTAAAGGAATCAACAGATTGTATGAGGAACAATATTTGAGAGCACCAACCCAAGATGACCTGCAAAAAATACTACGTGTTAGCAAAATGCGGGGTTTCCAAGGGATGATTGGGAGTATTGACTGCATGCACTGGGAGTGGAAAAATTGTCCTACAGCATGGGAAGGTCAATTTACTAGAGGAGACAAGGGAACCACAACAGTTATTCTTGAAGCTGTTGCATCTCATGATTTATGGATTTGGCATGCATATTTTGGATGTCCAGGTACGTTGAATGATATTAACGTACTCGATCGCTCTCCTGTTTTTGATGATGTTGAAAAAGGGAATGCTCCCAAAGTCAATTTCTTTGTAAATGGAAACCAATACAACATGACATACTATCTTGCCGGTGGTATTTACCCTACATATCCAACATTTGTCAAATCGATCAGACTTCTGCAAAGTGAGCCCGATAAGTTATTTGCAAAATACCAGGAGAGCTATCGAAAGGACATCGAGCGTGCATTTGGAGTGCTTCAAGCTCGATTTAAAATCATCCATGAACCTGCACGCTTGTGGAAAGTTTCCGATTTGAAAACCATCATGCGAACATGCATCATATTACACAATATGATTGTTGAGGATGAGCGAGAAACATATACTCAACGGTGGACTGATTTTAAGCATTCTGATGAAAGTGGATCTAGTGCACCACAGCCATATTCTACCGAGGTATTACCCGCTTTTGCAAATCATGTGCGTACTAGATCTGAAATCCGCGATGCAAGAGGTCATCACAAACTGCAAGCAGATCTAGTGAAGCACATATGGACAAAGTTTGGAATGATTCATGACTGAAGATGATTTATATCGACTAATTATGTTATTTGTGTGTTGTAGTGCATTTTAAGTTATTTTGCATCGTAATAATTATGTTACTTGTGTGTTGTATTTAATTTAAGTTAATTTGTACCGTATTAATTTGTGATGTATTGCATTCGATGTTAAAAAAAAAAAATTATTTCAAATTTTTTTGTTAAGTGTTCGTTATTTTAATTTAATGTTAATCCATAATTGTAATTTTATTTAATCATAAAAACAAAAATTTAAATTTAAAAAAGAATGTAAAATAAAAAATGGTGGGGTAGAGAAAGTGGTGGGGTAGGGTGTTTAATGAAAAAACTATTGGAGAGAGTAAAAGTTGAATGTATGTTGAATGATTAGGTGAAAGAGAGAGAAGATGATGTGGAGTGTAAAAAGTGGAAATTAAGTGTTGAATGGTTTTGAACCATTGAACTTGGTCTAATAACAATCCAATAAAGCTGAACATCTTATAATGACAATCCAATAAATCTCAACTTTTATAGTTACAATCCAACCAGACCGTTTGTTCAAAAACCCCTATACTTAGATAATTCTAAAAACTCATCGAAATTTAACCAATTTATTATAGCACCACTTATGTGATATAACTTCTAAAGCATATAATTTAATTCAATATATTGTAGACCCACTATTCAAAGAGCCTGTGCATGGACAATTCACTGAACCGTCAAATTTAACTAGTCAAAATAGTATATAAGTTCTAAGTATATTATTTCACTCTATATCATATACCAAAGCTTCAGCGATCATATACATAAACCATTCACAAATCATCTTTAATATTTGACCAATCAAATAGTATATAAATTATGCATGTACAACATCTTTTAGTTGGGTTTAACGTGAAACAAACATGTGAAAATATAATTATCCTTATTCTCCTTCACTTCTTTCTACCCGTTCCCTGTAATTAGTTTTAGGTTTCTTTATTTTCATTGTAAAACAACGCACATAAGTACCAAGGTTCTAATAGGTATATCGACAACAGTTCTAGTGATTATCAATCAAAGAATTATAATTCATAAGTATACTAGTTAGAGAGTAGTAAATCTAATAAATAAATTAATATACTATGGAAGGATTTAAAGGGTGTGATTACTCACCTCTTGAAAGGTTGATAACGATGTTTATTTTCCTATCTTTTCACTGGTGTTCACTATTGATGTATGTAGGGCTTTTGTTTCTCTACATTTCTTTCTCTTTCTTGTGTACGCGCATTTGCTTTTCCTTCTCTTATGTTGTTACGGTTTCCTTCTTTTTCTATTCTCTCTCTTCAACCAACTACTCCCCACTAACCCTATAATTTAGCCTAATTTATTTAACTCATAGCACACACACATATTCACATTTATTTATTTATTTCAAATACTATCGATTTGTGGCTATTAGCTAGCTACTCTGCTCATATTTTAATTCTACTAAATAATTACTAAGATTAGTACTAAAAATAGTATAACTAAATAAGAATAAAATATCATATAATATATAATTTCTTTTAGACTAATTTTAAATCAAAATTAATATGTATATGTTTAGGTATACAAATTTTGGGATGTTACAGTTTCAACGGGGAAGGGGAGGTAAATTTTTTAATTATACATTTTTGCTGGATCAAAAGAGAGGAGGAAAGTAGAATTGAGAGATTTGTATTACATGTGTTTTGTTCAATGAGAGAACAGCAATTTTATATGTGATTTACATATTCATCTTTATACTCTTACGAACAATATTGAATAGAAACAATTAATATACGTAGGAGAAATGTAAGAAGGACAATTTGAAACTGAAATTGAAGATACTATTGAGAATATTATAAAATCGTCAAGAGTATATTTCCCCTTCTCTTTCTTCCCCCTCTATTTGGGGATAGGGGTGGAAATAGACTAGATTCAGCCGGGCTTTAATAGGTCTGAATCTGGTCTACAAAATAATTAAATAGTTTAAGTCTGGTCTATGGTCTTTCAAAGGCCTAATTTTTTAGACTGACTTAGCTTACTTATAAGTTTGATCTGACCTGAAAACCTATTAAAAAGTCTGTTTAATATTAAGATAAATGTAATTTTTTTATCACGCTAAATAAGCCTTATAAAGCCTACTAAAAAAAAACTCACAAACTCTAAAATCTTCGCAGCACATCACAAATATATTTAAATTCAAAAATATTTTAATTACTACAAATCAAAGCAATAATTTTATTTAAAGGAATGTTTGTCAAAAAAAATATTCAATGAAATTGAAACATATAGGAAGTACACAACAATCCAAAAACGTCTGTGAAAAGTTTATGATAATGTTTCAACGTTTAGTTTCTATTTGAGTGGAAAAATTATTTACTGCAGTGGATTAACTTATATATGAAGGATCAAACAGTAGTCCCAATTGATTTAATATTTTTTTTTTTGACGGTAAAAGGCTTAAAGCATTTCATTCATAATAATAGTTTGAATACATGTTGGAATCTCGATAAAGATATGAAAACGAGCTAGAAATGGAGCCGCTCTAGTAAGAGAATGAGCAACTTCATTTTCTTGTCTTCTAATGAACCTAACATGAGAGGTCACAAGATTAGAAGCTAAAATACGTCTACAATCATTAATTATGGCACCTAGCTCGGAGACGTTTGTGTTACCACTATGAAGATAATCCACTACTTTTTTAGAATCCAGCTCAAAATCCATATTATATAGTTGAAGATCTTTCACCCAATTGAGAGCACTAAGAAGACCCAAAGCTTCACCCAAATCTACATCCATGCACGGATTAATCCATTCGGTCCTGGCAAGTACGAAGCAACCTTGTTCGTCTCGTATATACATTCCAATACCAACGTTATTATGTTGCACTGAAAAAGAAGCATCAACGTTGCACTTGAACCGTCCTGAAATCGGAGCTGTCCATACTGGCGGGACCTGGGTCTGCTCCGTATTACTTGAGGCAGTACGAGTACGGGCCTGCTGCGAATTTCTCCAACTCATAAGTAAGTGGTCTGCTCTATCACACACTGTTTGACATGTTTCACTAATGTTGTTCCACACCTTGTTATTTCTTTGCTTCCAAAGGCTCCAAAGCATGACACAAAACATGTCTTTGTCCTCTGTTATAACATTCTGCATAATAGAAAAAATGCAATGCAATATAGGCACATCATTATATAAAAATTGATTAATTTTATGCCATAAGCCAACTCTTTCCCAACACTGCTTGCTTTTAGGATAGTTAAAAAATATGTGCATGCTTGTTTCATCTTCAGTATCACATACAGCACATGTGGAAGGGCATTGGACGCCTCGTCCTACAAGCCGTGTTCTTGTCGGAGTACAATTGCGACAAATACGCCAAACAAGATTTTTCACCTTCGGCGGAATTTTAGCGCGCCAAATTGAGCTCCAGTTGTCATTCACTTGCGTTTGCGGCGCAACATTTGTCTGATTGGTGCAGAACCTGTACGCACTCTTAACAGAATAACACCCATCCTGTTCAAACCTCCATTTAATATGATCTTCTTGGACAGAAGGTAACAGAGGAGTGTTAAGGATAGTACTAGTAATGACATTTCCAAAGAGCTGATGAATTAGTGAAGCATTCCATTCTTTTCTATTCTGCAAAATCAAGTCTGAAACATGCAAATACTCCAAATAAGGATGAAGTTGTAAAGGCTTAGGTAGATGGCAACCTTTATTCAACCAGTTAGAGTTCCACACTGGGATTACACTTCCAGAACCAATACACCAACTATAACCTCTCTGAATAATGAACTTTGCACTCCAAATACTACGCCAGACGTAACTCGGGTTGTGACCAATGCTTGAATCAAGAAAACCACATCTCGGGAAATATTTAGCTTTGAACAAGCGAGTGATTAAATTATCTGGATTTGTAAATAACTTCCAGGCTTGTTTACCAAGCATGGCTAAGTTGAAAGACTTCAAACTTTTGAACCCCATACCGCCGTAGTTTTTGTGAACGGAAAGTCTATCCCAAGAAAGCCAATGAATGCCTTTTGATTGCTGATTATTGTGACCCCACCAGAAAGAATTGAGCATTTTTTCAATTTCATCAATAGTGGAACTAGGAATAAGAAAAATGCTCATTATATAGGAAGGGATAGATTGAAGAACAAATTTAATGAGGATTTCTCTTCCAGCTTGCGAAAGGCATTTACTACTCCATGAACTGATCTTCTTCCAAATCCTGTCTTTCACAAATTTAAAGGTAGCTTTTCGGCTTCTTCCAATCATAGAAGGTAGGCCAAGATACTTATTAGTTCCCAAAACATGTTGAACTCCCAAAATATTAGCCACCGAGTCTCTAATAGGTTGCTGAACATTTCGGCTGCAAAAGAATTCAGACTTTTGCAAATTAATGGCTTGGCCGGAAGCTGTCTCATAAGTGTAAAGAATGTTCTTCATTGTAGCTGCCTCATTATCAGATGCTCTAAAGAAAAGAAAGCAATCGTCGGCGAATAGAAGATGAGAGATAATAGGGGCATTCCGACAGATCTTAACACCATGGATATCACCTCGACTTTCTGCTTGCTTAATCAAAGCTGAGAGACCTTCTGCACAGATGATAAAAAGGTATGGCGATAAAGGATCACCTTGTCGTAAACCTCTCCCTGGAATAATGGGTCCAACCTGTTCACCGTTAACAAGAACTGAATAGTCAACTGTTTCCACACAAAGCATGATCCAGTTAATCCATTTTTCAGCAAAGCCCATTTTAGTCATGACGTCTCGGAGGTACTCCCAATCTAACCGATCATAAGCCTTGCTTATGTCTAACTTTAAGGCAATGTCACCCATCTTTCCCCGTGTTTTGGCCTTCATATAGTGAACAAGCTCAATGGCTGCCATCGCGTTGTCAAGAATAGATCTACCCGGCACAAAGGCTGATTGATTAACAGATATGCATTTGTCAAGAACATTATTCAATCTATTTGCAAGTACTTTAGAAACAATTTTGTATAGAACATTACATAGAGCAATCGGTCGCCAATCTTTCATAGATACTTGAGTGTCACCTTTTGGAATAAGAGTGATATTGGTTGAGTTGAGGCTAGGGGGAAAAACTCCAGACTCAAGCCAAGAACACCCGGCAACATAAATTTCTTGCCCACAAATATCCCAAAAATGCTTATAAAAACCTGGATTAAAACCATCTGGTCCGGCACATTTGTCTGACTGCATAGAGAAAATAGCATCACGAAATTCATCATACACAAAAGGAGCTAACAATAACTCATTATCAGCATCAAGGATTGATCTCGGAATGGCATTAATAACCAAGGCACGGTCCCCTGCTTGCTTCTGAAATAGTTCTATAAAATAATCTCGTGCAATGAACTTTAAACCCTCTACTGAAGTACAAACAGTTCCATGGGCATCCTCTAGTTGAGTAATTTTGTTGACTTTTTTCCTAGTTGTTGCTACTGCATGAAAGTAACGAGTATTCAAGTCACCATCGCGATGCCAAAAGGTTTTTGCTCTTTGTTTCCAGAATAAATCATCCTTGACAAGAAGAGTATCAAGTTGTTTTCTCAAAGAGTTGAAATAGTTGATATTAGAGGACCAAACTTGATATCTAGCTTTGTCTAATTTTCTGCGACAAATTTCAATATCTTTTCTGATTTTATGACAATTCTCTCTACTCCATTTTTCAAGATCTGAAGCACATCTAATAAGCTTATGTGCAATAGTACTAGTCCCATAGGCCTGCCATCTTTCCTTGACAAAATTATCTAGTTCTGGTTCAACAAGCCACGCATTTTCAAACATAAAGCGCCGCGAAGGTTTATTATGAGCAGCAATTGGAACACTTTCTAATAGCAAATGATAATGATCTGATGCAGTGGCTGTTACACATTCTAATTTAGCATTCGGAAACAAATTACACCAGATCCCATTAGCCAACGCACGATCAAGTTGTTCTTCAACTGCTCTATCCGTTCCAAGACTTTTAAACCATGTGAAGGGGTAACCCTCCATGTGATTATCAATCAGTCCCGCATCAGTGACAGCATCTCTAAACCCATTTATAAGCCAATTGGGTCTATCAACTCGACCTTTTTTCTCATCCGCCGAAACCAAGGTAGTTGAGAAGTACTAGAAAGTTGTCTCAAGAAGTTCCATGAGTCCCTTCTTCTACTACCTTCAGGATGCGTGGGTACGCGTGGGTACTCCGTTTTGGAGAAAGTATCGGTACCGGGTACATACCGGATACCGGTAAGCACTCAATATTCAATGGATACGCACCGACGCCGCACCAATTATTTATTTTTATTTTTTTGTTTGGGTACTCGAATGGCTCTTAAAATTTAAAAAAAAAATGTTTTTATATATTTTTTTTAGAAATATTTTGTCCAAAAAAAATCATTTATTTGCTTATAAAAAAATTATTAACCTAGAACTGCAAGAAAATTGTAAAAATAGTAAGAATTATAATGAATGAGCAACAAGAATGTGGGATATTGGTGGAGATGAATTGAATCTATTTGATGGAGTTGATATTTTTGAAGTTGCTAATTTTTCTCTCAATGAACCTGAACTAGAGGTCGCTCTTTTAAATGATGATGAAGGGGGAAATATTGAGATTCGGTTTTGACTCGATGAATAATGACATTTTTAAAATGTTTTGAGCAAATTATTTTTTAATTTGATATGATTGTTTTGATGTTTTTGAACAATTTTAATTACTTTTAAAGTGTGTTGTTTTTTATGTTTAATTATGTATTTTGGTAGAATATTTTTATTATTTTATTTATATAATTATAAATAAAAAAAGTTATATCAACGTAACGTACCCATACCCTTATTGTTTTAAAAATATTGTACTCCGTACCCGTACCAGTACCGTATCCATATCATGGCAACGCTGTTTAATACTTAAAAATTTGTAAACCAAAAACTGCAAAAATTGTTGTAGCAAAGTTTTTTCGAATGAAACAATGAATCTGACCACTTTGTAGTTATTTTTAATATCAATTAGCATAAGTATAGAACATCATTGCAAACCATAGCATGTAACAATGTTAAAAAATGGAATGAACAAATACAAAAATTTAAGGTGAAAAAGGGTATAATTATAAACCTCAGCATCAGCATCAGTGGCGGAGCTAGACTAAATTGTAGGAGAGGGCCGTAAATAAAATGTCACGATACAATTTGATTTTTTTAATAATATATATTACTTTTGTTCCTTTTCACTTGTCGTTTTAGAAAAGAAAAAAAAAACTAAATAGGAGAGTCTATTTTTGCACCTTATTTTCCTATTACACCCTTTTTTAAATATATATCATATTTTTAATCCACCAATAATTTCCTACTTTTTCACAAACATTATCTATTCCTAAAAATTTATAACAAACTTTATTTAAAAACAAACAAAATTTGTATACAATAAAAAGATTATATTGTTTCAACAAAAAAAAAATATAAAATTTAGTCAATAAAATAAAATAGGAAAGAAGGTATAATAGACAAAATATAACCTAAATTGTCAAAACGAGTCGACAAGTAAAAAAGAACAAATATTTTTTTCTAAAACGACAAGTAAAAATCGGAGATAGTATAATATTGATTACTCCTTTTAAAGGAATTTTGATACAAACTATTATTGGTTTATTATGATTATTTGTGGTGGTTATCTTTATATAATTTAATAAAAGGCCAATACCACTGAAATAGATATAATTTCGTGATATGTTTTATCGGTTGTAGATGTATATATCTTAACAGTTAACAAAAGTATGTACATATACCTACTAAAAAATTATCAGCAAGGGTAGGGAGGCGGCCCTGCAGTGTCCTAACCTAGCTCCGCCCCTGCTCAACATCCATGAGGACCATTTCAATTAAGAAAGGCAAAGTATTCTTGTTGAAATCAGTCACAACCCATAATCTAATCACTTTGACTTTGATGTTCCAACACGATTTTGAAGAATGAACTTCATAAATGGATTGAAAAATTGTTGTCATTGTAAAAAGGTGAAAATGTTTTCTTAATCAAACTAACAAAAGTCAGCAAAGAATGAATTGTGTTGTATGAACTAAAGTGACCTATTTGCACAATAAAAAATTGGGGGAAAGCAAAGATGAAATTCAAATTTCAAAACTCTTTTCGGTCATGCATGGGTATCGCTAAACTCTTTTTTGGGCTTAGAACATGTCAACCAATTTATATGAAGGAGGCGTCTATTCTGTTTGATAACAAGTTGCGAGCAGCGGTTGAAGACATTGTGGTGGGGAGAGGCCCATTCTTTGGAGACCTCCAATGGAGGATTGCTTCTTTACCTATAAAGTTTGGAGGGTTAGGTTTGTATTCAGCGGTAGAGGCCACTTCATATGCCTTTGTGGCTTCTAGGGCTCAATCTTGGATTTTGCAAGATCATATACTGAGGGATAGCGGAGTATGTGGTATGGACTCTGATTTTGGCAATGCTTTGGATGGTCTTCGTGATACGATTCCGGCTTTTGACTTTAGTAATTTTGCTAGCAAGGATACCGTCCCCACAAAAGCCCAACATGTTTTGGCGAGTGTCCTTTTTGGCAAGATTGTTCAAGAAATAGAAACTGATTTCGACATGACTACTAGACAAAAAGCCGTTTTTGGGTGTTTGAAAGCGGCACATGCTCATGAATTCCTCCTAGCTCTCCCCATTGATGGATTAGGCCAACACATGTCCCCAGTAGAGTATCGTACCATTCTTAGGTACCGTCTCACGATCCCTTTATTTCCTAAGGATAAGGTTTACCCTGTTTGTCGGAAAGCATGCCTTGACACTTTTGGGGAGCATGCAGTTCATTGTAGAGAGCTTCCAGGCTTCAAATATAGGCATGACTTGGTCAGAGATGTGCTTTATGATATTTTTAGGCGTGCAGGAATTTTTGTGAAGAAAGAGGCGCCAGTGAACTTCTTGACTGAAAGAAGGGAGATCGACACTTCGCCCGGCGGATCTACTGGTGTATGGATGGGTAGGTGGGAAACATGCTTGTGTAGATTTGATTGGAGTTTCCCCACTTGTGGGACTAGGAGGGGGTGATTTTACTGTGGGACGGGCAGCCCTAAAAGTTGCTTCAAGCAAAATTGCCAAGCATGAACAAGCATGTTGTGACAATCAACATGTTTTTATACCTTTTGCATTTGACACTTTTGGTTTTCTAGCACCAGAGGCTGTTGAACTTTTGCAAAGAGTCCAAAGAGTCATGCATAGCAATGTTGTGTCACCTAGATCTATGAATGTAGTTTTTCAAAGATTAGGTTTTGCTATACAAAAAGGTTTAGCGGCGCAGCTTGTTGCCCGTCTACCTTTTATTCATGTGTAATTATTTATTCATATATATATATATATATATATATAATTAATAATGAAAGTCATTATCATGAAACTTACATTGTTTACATGCGGTGAAGAATCTGTCCAAGTTGACTTCTCATTGCCACAATTGAGAAAAAATTGGCTGGATCAATTTGAATCAATTTTCGATCGAAGCAATTAGAGAGAAAACGATGATGGTTAACTAGTGTGATTCTCTGCAAAGATGCTTATCTATTGAACCTATCTTCTAATTATGATTATTGTGACATGATAGAAGATGCTTGTTCATTATTTTTTATAGCAAACAACATCAATAATGTTGATGATGTTTATTATATATATATAATTTAATTACATATGAATGAAAGGTAATCGGGCAACAAGCTGCGTCGCTACTTCTTTTTGGATTGCAAAACTCATTCTTTTAAAAACTAAATCCATAGACCTATGAGAAACAATGTTGTTATGCATGACCTTTTGAACTCTATTTAAAAGATCTACAGCCTCTAGTGTTAGAAAACTAAAAGTGTCAAATGCAAATGGTATAAAAGCATGTTGATTGTCCAAACATGCTTTTTCATGTTTAGCAACTTTGCTTGAAGCAGCTTTGAGGGCCGCTGGTCCCATAACGAAATCGTGAGTCTTTAATCCCACAAGTGAAGAAACTCCAGTTAAGTTTATGCACGCATGTTTTCCTCCAACCCATTCTTATAACAAAATATCTGCTGGCCTAAGTGTTGATCTTCCTTCTTGAGGGTCAGTTAAAAAGTTCAAAAACACCTCTTTTTTTACACTAAGCATTGTACTCTTAACCTAATGTTTTGAAAGAGACATATGAGAGAAAGATGTTTTGACTTAGGTGGATACAATCATAGAGAGGAAATTAGTTTTGTTTTATTGGCCTTGTAGGATTAATGCAAATTGGATTGGACTGCAAATTAATTGGGCTTTGAAGAAGTTTGGCCCAAATAAACAGCCCGGTATATGGTGTGAATGAATTTGAATTGAATGCTAAATTTGGCTAAATTCTTGGCTTTACTCAAATGTTAACTAATGAGGTGTTATGCTTAGAAAATTGACATGTGTCAATTTTGCCTCTAAATGTTAGCAGAGAAAATCTAATATTAAGATTTAATAACTAGTAAAATACTCGCGGGTACGCATTGTACCCGATTGTGTAAATAGTTTATTTTCATTTTATATTTTTATCAGTGGAAATTTGTCCGTATATAATAGTTATTTAATTTTAAGGACAATTTCTCCGATATATAATATTATGACATTTTAAAAATTATCTTGTCAAGAAAATAATCTTTTAAAAAATATAATTTAATTTATATTCATTGGAGGTGTAAAATTATTTTACACGTAGATCAAATCAAATCATGACATGCAAGTATTATTATGGAGAATAAAAAAAGGTAATTTTGTTTTCTATTATTGGTACTTTTTTGTTTCTTTTTTCATGCAAATAATCATGAGAAAATGTAGTTTTTTTTATACGAAAATAGTTTCTTTTCGAAAAACCAGAACAAATTTTTTCTATCATGCTTTGAACTCTAAAATGTCTTGGTAAGATATATATGAGGTATAAACAACATTAGAAAAATGTTAAATAGTGTTTTTCTTTACCCTTTTAATAGTGTTGTTTATACCTCATAATACCTTACTAACACAATTTAAAGAGTATTTTCTTATCTTGTTGACATAAGACATAAAGAAAAATGTTTCTTTATTTGAATACTCACCATTGACGCTAACATTCTCGGTAGCAATTAGAGAATGAGAATTGACGTTTGTATGGGCGAAGACTCATCTAAGAATTTCTCATTTTATGGTAAAAATCATAACAATTCAAAAATAAATAAAAGATAAGTCATGTAAAATAGCTCAAGTGATAAGAGCTGGGGACACAAAAGTTGAATAAGGGGAGATTCAGAATTCAATCTTTAGAGAAAACAATTTATATTTCTGATATAAAAAAAAATCAAAAGCTAAATGAAATCTAACAAATAATTATTACGCTTTTCTTTTGACAAAACAAATACTAATTATTATACTATGCATCATTGTTTAGTCTAAAAATAAATATTAGTACTCATCACCTAATTTCATTTTTTCGTAGTCGAAACAACAAAATCATTAGAAATACAAACACACAAAGTGACCGGAGTTTAAACTCCAACCATAAACATTTTATCTAACAATTTTAGTATTTTGTAACAGTTGGGACATATTTAATTTTTTTTACAAAATATTCAAAAGCATTACTAAAATTTATTTGGTCTTGCTAACCAATTAATAAACTGTTTTTTAAAAAACTTAATATTTCAGTTTTCGATGTATTAAATACATAAATTTCAATAAAAATTTACTATTTAAATTAAGGGTCTTGTTAACTGGTGTCTTTGGGGCACTAGTTAAAGTTATCATAAAAGGAAATATTTGCATAGGAAATTGTGTTTTATTGTTATAGAAAAGTAGTAGAAAATACAAACTTCAAGAGTTTCTTTACTATTTTTGTTTCCCTAACCATTGTCCTAAGGGCAGTGTTTATCATTTTCTTTAAATTAAAATTTAAAAAAATATCCTTAGATAGAGTCATAGAGCACGGGTATCATTTCCTAAGTTTAATAATCACATGATTAAAATCACTTTCCTTATCCTATCAATATTGCTTTCATTTTCATAGAGTACTAAAGAAAATGCCAACTAATAAATTTGTCCCCAATAATAGACACTCTAATAATAATACTCACCTACAACAATGTTATCACTTTTCTCTTCTCCTTCTCCTTCTCCTCAATCTCAATCTCACACCACCATGTCCCAAGAATGCGCCACCACCCGACCCGTCGGCGGCACCGAATACGGTTGGTGCAAAGCCGTACCCGGCGGCACAGGCTCCACCGTTCTAAGCCTCCTTCTATCTAAACCTCCACAAATCCCTCATCTCCAAAACGCCCTCCACAAACTCCAAATTTCCCATCCAATCCTCCGTTCCAAAATCCACTTCGATTCAACCACCAACACTTTCCAATTCGTAACACCACAAAATCCACACGTTCAAATCCAATCCTACGATCTTCATTCAACTTCGCAAATCCTTCAATCTCAATCCAACGATCACGATCGCCTTGATTCCTTCCACGCTTTACTCGAACACGAAATGAACCGCGACACGTGGCGCGATTCTAACGACGCCGATGTTATGTACGCTACGGTTTACGCCATTGACGAAAACCGGTTCGCGCTGTTTCTTCGGTTGCATACTTCGGTTTGTGACCGTGCTGCGGCGGTTGCGTTGTTGAATGAGTTGTTGAGGATTGTTTCTGGAAGAGGTGGCGGAGGAGAAGGTGGTGGAGATAAGGTGAATCTTGCTATTGAAGATCTGATTCCTGAAGGGAAGAAGAATAAACCGTTTTGGGCGCGTGGATTTGACGTGATTGGTTATTCGCTTAATGCGTTTAGGTTTTCGAATTTGAGTTTTGTGAATGCTGATCCTCCTCGATGTTCTAGGATGGTGAGGCTACAGCTGAATGCTGATGAAACCAAGATTCTTCTAGATGTGAGTCATACTTCTATTTTCATGTTCAAAATTTCATGGATTGTGTACTATTGATTTACTATTGATTTATTACTTTTTACCGGTATATAAAAAACGGTAAAATCGTCACCGTGAGTTTAGCTCAGTTGGTAGGGCCATTGTATTTTATGCGTAGGAGCCGGGGTTTGAACCGAGGAGGCGAGGACACTCCGCTTATTCATTAGGCTACTTGACAAAAAAGAAAATGTAAATGCCACATAAAACTCACACACATACACATGAGAGATTCTAGATTCGATTCAGGGACACCATAGATATTCGGTCTAACAATTTTGGCATTTGTTAGTTGAGCTAGGACTTGGGGATTGTGTACTATTAAGACTCTGTTTGGCAAAAAATAGCTGATAACTTCTAAGGTAGCTTATAGCGGATGAACTTATAGCTTATAACTTACTATAAGCTAGTTTATAGCTGATAAGCTAGTTGATTGAATTTGTAGTGTTTAGTAAATTAGTGGTTGGACACTTGAACTGACTTATAGCTTAACATGTCTTTTTTTTTTTGGTTAATCTAATATTATCATCTTTGTAATAAATATTTAATATTTTGAATCATTATAGAATTTTCATTTTAATTAAAATTTGTTGTAGGTATTAAGATTATTTTTCATTATAAAAAATATTATGTGGTAGGTCCACTGATTTTGTTTTATTTGATTTAATAATAATATATAGTGAGATGATTGGAGAGACGTTTATGTTATGTATTGGGGTCTTTGTCTGGAAGGGTGATTGTGGATATGCCGATATGGGGATAGATATGGGTGCAATATCTATGTGTCTGTATCTCAAAATATTAATTTAAGCAATATTTGAGAAGAGAGTGGGCAACAACTTTAAAACTCCTTAGGAGAGTTTTCCTATTCATGTGGTTCTACTCAATTCAAAGGATTACTCTCTATATTTACACACTTATAAGTTATAAGTTATAACCTTTGATGTAACAGAACAATTAAATGTAGTGTAGAAATAGTATAGCCTGGCTTATAAGTTATAACCACATATTTCATCTTTTCAAATGTTAAAAATAAATCTTGAACATTGCAATCGTCATTAGCAAGCTAATAGAAACTGGTACCACAACTGTAATTAATAGCAAAGGTAAACTAACCAAAAAATGAGTAATACGAAAATAGGATTATAATAGAAACATAATGGTAAAGGTAAACTAACCAAAGAATGGCGAATACAAAAAATACAGGTTAATTACAATGGATTCCCTTCCAAGAATTCGAGATTCTCGGTCTCTCCCGTTTAAGAATCTGAGAGTTTGGTCCAAATAACTGCCTGAAAGAGCAATTGCATAACTGCTGTATAGTAAAATATAAGAATTGCTGCCTAATAAAATCATAACTTCCTAATAATGTTTACTAATAACAGGCCTAAGACAAGCCTAGGTTTCCTTTTTTAATTTCCTAAAAGGAGATGAAGTTGCTGGTCTTTTTGGAAAAAATCTCCATTAGCACATTACATATTTACAGAGAATAAGTCAATCTTAGAAGTCAAGTCCGGTAAGAACTAAAAAGGGTTTGTGTTTCATCACACGCCCCGTTGGTGTAACCCGAACTCTTTAAAATATCAATTAACTTTGATTCAAGTAATCAAAGTGATAGTTCAGATTTGGTTTGGGAGGAACGTAGCAGCCAATTTATGCACTGAATAATATAAGCCAACTCACATGATAAAAGCTTCTTCAAAATGCTAAATCTCGTATACTCTAATTGTTATGAAATTTGATTCATATGGCATTCTACTCTGTACACACTTTTTGCCTATGATCTAGCAATTGAATGAATTAATTTAATCGTGCAAGATTATGTAGGGATGCAAATCAAGAGGAATTAAACTTTGTGCGGCACTTGCAGCAGCTGCAATGATTGCCACATGGATCTCTAAGCGCCTTCCTGATTATCAAACCGAAAAATATGCAGTAGTAACACTCATGGATTGTCGCCCACTTCTCGAGCCTGTACTTTCCAACAGCCATTGTGGTATGATGCCATAGTTTCTTATATTCTTTGTTCTATTTTTTTTGTTTGTTTTATAGATCTAATTGGTATACACTCTTGGTGTAATTTTTTTTTTTATGCAAATTCATCCCATATATTGCTCGCTACTTTGGCACTACACATGACTGGTTGACAAAAACTTGTTCAGATTGCCTAGAAGTGCAATTAGCTTAATCATGTAGAGCAATTATTGTTCCCAGCTTTTAACTAGATAATGAAATTAATGAATTGTGGTAGCTCCAAATATTGCAATTTTCCAATTATTCATGATCCAATCATATTGATGGAATGTGATACCGCCGTCGTCCCTAAATATGGGACCTTCTTGAGATTTTTCCTTGTCCTGTTTTTCGGACCCTTTCAAGTCTTAATTATTTCTTTGCCAAAATACCCTTAATAATGTTACAACTCTTTTCTCCTGCAATATGTAATAAATGCTATGATAGAAACATAAACTAATTTTCTCTCTTAAAGAATAAACTTGTAAAACAACACCAATTGGCAACAAATTTAATATAACTATCAATTTTCTTAACTATCATAATTTAGTGAATGAGGTCCTATATTTATGGATGGATGTAGTACCTTTCAAATTGTTTGGCAAAAGTTTAACATTCTTGCTTATTTATCTGTTGTTTGGTTCAGGATTTTACCATTCTGCCATTTTAAACACTCATGATGTGTGTGGAGAATCCTTATGGGAGTTGGCAAAGAGAAGCTACGCATCATTTGAAAATGCTGTGAACTGCAACAAGCATTTCTCAGACATGTCTGACCTGAACTACCTCATGTGCAAGGCCATTGATAACCCTAATTTGACACCATCATCATCCCTTAGAACTGCATTGATCTCTGTATTTGAAGAACTTGTCATTGATGATTCAACTGAAATGCATGAAGAGCTTGGATTGGAAGACTATTTGGGTTGCGCTTCCGCGCATGGTGTTGGCCCATGCTTGGCCTTATTTGATGCCATACGAAATGGAAAGTTGGATTGTGCTTGTATATATCCTTCACCCCTTCATTCAAGAGAGCAGATTCAAGGACTAGTTGACCATATGAAGAGAATACTTGTGGATGGTTGTAACAGTGAAAATCAATAAGTTGATCGATAATTTAATTGAGCACGTAGTGAAAAATTCATTGTAATTCACAATTATGATTAATCGAGTTACTATAATGCTCTCACACACAGTTGCATACTCATCACATAGGGTATGTTTTTGAGTGGGATTTTGGAGGGATAAATTTATATTTTGCTAAAAGTGTAAGAATAATTAATCTGATAAATGATTATATAATATTTTATAGCTTTCTTAATTTGAATGAAGAACAAGTGGATCTTGCTCGAGTTCTGAAGCTGCAATTTGAATGTTACATCTCCAATTTGTTAAGTAATCGAAAAGGGACCATAAAACCGCTTAGAGAGCTTGTTGCTTCGATGGCCTGCTACTGAATTTTGCCTATAAGGCCTCAGTTTGACAATAACCAAATCACCTTCCTTGAAAGGATGTGGAATTCTTCTTTTATCTGCATAATTCTTCATAGCTACCTGTGCTTTACGAAGCTATGTAGTATCGATTATTTATGGATCAATGTTGCATTCAAAGCCTCCAAGTGAGAGCATCCCAATCCAGTGCCCATGTTATATTACGTTTTGAGACAATCTAACAACAATCTTTGTGTTATATGCTCATTATGAATGATGTAATGTAATGTGTGTTTTGTAGTTGAAAGGTACCTTTTGTTTTGAAATTACCTATTAGTTCCCTCCTTTATCGAATGAAACTCTTTATTTATGTCTTGCTAATAATGGATGGCAATTATATATGTAAACATATGAATTATAAGTTGTCTAGTGTAATAGAATTTTGAAATTAGAATAATTTGTGTTGAGAAAAGCAGAGTTATCCAAGCACGGTAATTGTTTGACATACTACTGGCTTCAAAGATATAACAACACCAAATCAAACTCAATCACAAGACTAATGAAAATATCATTAGAGAAAACAGCTCCTTCTTTAATATGATGTTTAATCATACTCTTGTCAACTTAATGTCTTATTAATTGCTGTCAACTCGTCTAAGAAAAGAGGTGAACAAATATTTATATACATGTGACTTATATAACTCAAGTAGTTTAGTAGCTAGACTCACATGTATATAGAGAAATGTGAAATCTCGAGTTTAAACCCCGACAGACTGCCAAATTAATTTTCTATCCAAAGCTTTATTTTTATTTTCACCATCAATTTAATCTGATTCAACGATCAATTATGACAACAATTGATTTCCGTCATTGCGGAGATTTGACAGTAATTTTTCCTATCAAAATCAGTGTCAATCATCACTCATTCTCTTAGATTATTTGAAAACCTCCCTTCTAAATGTTCTTCTCTCATACATTCTCTTATAATTTGATCTTGTGAATTTATATTATAACCACCATTTCGATAACAAAAGTCTTTCTTTCTTTCTGTCAAGCGGCTGTTTTTCCACTACCAAAAAAAAAAGGGGGGCTGTTACTTTTATCCAAACCCTCGTTTGATCTCCATCCTCGCACGGCCGTCGTCGATATCACTGCATCATAGCGCCACCATCCTTAGCAGCACAATCTCGCTCGCCTTGCGTTCTCTCTTATTCCTCAAATCGTGGTAATCCCAAAGTACCATCGTTCGTCTCGCTCTATCAAAAGGTACAAAAACGGCTATTCATTTTTTAATATTGATCACAAAATCATTTTATTGTAAAACATTGCATGATTCAATCGCTCAATTGACAATTTTCTTCCAATGATTTTGGTTATATTGATGTTTCTTTTCTAAGTTCAAACTATATATTAAAGATCATACATTGCAAAATAATTCATGATTACTTTGCAATTGCATTGATAAGAGTGATACGAGCGAGTATTTGGTTTAATCTGGTTTAAGTCATGCAGTTCGACAAACGATCCTGTAGTGTATGTACCCTTACCTAGTTGATGAACTGTTCGGTTTTTAAGAAAATGATTTTAACAATTAGTAATAAAGCCTTGAAGCAATTAAATTCGGCGCCTTCGTCAAAACATTTTATCATAAACAAAACAAGTTAGAGTCACACTGAACTCAATTGGCCGGAAAATACATCCGGAGTTGGTCTTTCACTGTCAGAAACTGAAGAAAGTTGAGCTTTTCCTTTATAGGAAATTCCTTCTTTCATTGCAAACATATTTCTTAATTTGTCTTGCTTTGTTGATATGCTTCAATGGTTTGAACTCTAAAATCCCATTGTTGTAATGGTGCCTGTTCATATTCATTTCCTCTGGAAACCTAAAAGTGATGCAAATTGGGAAACACATTTCTCTATCTTTGTTTGTTTGTTTGTTTTGGTTGTGAAATTGTTGTAGTAATTCAATGTTTTGTACGATGTTCCTGTTGTGAGGTTGGACTGATTTTGAAGACAATATACTAGGTATGGTTTGGTGCTGAGTAGGTATGAGTTCAATGTGTTACTACAAACCACGGTTAATGATGAATGCATATTGCTTTGGAAGGAATCTCGCTACTGCATCATGCTCTTTGCCTCCTGTGCAACTTCCAGCAAAAAAGTATGCGATCATTTTTTATTATTCAACTCTTTGTTATGCTGTGTGCTATTCAACAATATCACGCTTTTTGCCTCCGTTTTGGTTTTCAATTAAAATCTTATGTCAGTTATGTATCTTCTTTCTAGGTTGTTACATGATATATTAGGTGCTGACTGACTGACTATCTTGTATTATGCAAAGCAGGGAGGCACATTTTTGGTATGTTTTGCCTAATGAAGTAAAGTGCACAAACCTATTGAACCAGTATTATGAAATATTATCACCATGTGAGAAAGAAAATGTACTTCGAATGCGTGGGGAGGAGCTGAAGAAAAGTGCACTACTAGCTCGTGTATTGGTTCGCACTACATTAGCAAGATGTATGTTTTGAAGTTCGGATACTCAATTTCTTACTTTTTTCTTTTTGAAGATATCATTGTTACTATATTATCTACTAATTAGCAAGCAGACTTTTTTCCTGATGTTTTTGCAAGTCATGTACATTTAGTGCTGTTTTGAATATCGGTAAATCTAATGCAAAATCCATACACTTGTGTACCAATTCCGGTATCTCAGTGGCAATTGTGAGGATGACACCTGTTGACATTATTTCCTCTTACTTGTGGAATCAACCGCATTATGTAACTTCTAACATTGACAACTGTTGACATAATTTGATTAAGTTTTGTCTGAATAGATATATAACCTACTAGTTTTGTGCAACATCTATTATCTGTATAATATTCATGTTCTTGTATCATTTGCTATTGATTCTTTCTATATCACGACAAAGATCATGTATCTAAACAAGTTATTTTACTGCTAGACCAGACAAATTGTCAGATTGATCCAAAATCCTTGAAGTTTAGGAAGAACAGTTATGGCAAGCCAGAGGTGTGTTTTTTTATTGTTAATTTATGACCTGTAACTTTTGTATGATTGCACTTTCTTGCTTAATTGACATATATTGCTCATTGAGTTTTCTTGTCAAATGTCAACTCTCAAAGTTTTAACTCGCATATTTGAATAGGTAGACTGGCAATATGCTGATGATTGGAGCCTACCACCAGTACATTTTAATATCTCACACACTTCTTCTTTGATAGCATGCGGGGTAACTGTGGGCTCACCGGTATGCATTTAGTATTGTAACACAAATGTTATTTATTATTTGGTCATTATGTTCTCTTCTAATTCTAAGACATTATTTTTATCGTCTTATTTCCTTATCAAGATTATTGGCTTTGAACATATTTAACTTGTGATCTTATTACAGATTGGTATTGATGTGGAAGAGAAGCAAAGGAAGTTAAAGAATGACATTTTAGCCTTTGCACGTCGATACTTTTCTCCTCATGAAGTAGAAAAGCTGGCTCACATTGTAGATCCTGAGCTTCGGCGTCAGGAGTTTATAAAATTATGGACTCTGAAGGTTGGTCACATTATTGAATTTCACTACTGCTATTGGGTTGATTTTTATTACTCTATTAGTAGTCCGGTGAGAAACAAATAGGACTCTTTGAACTATTGTTTGTGTGGACAAAACTTGAGTTTCTTTTGTTTAGTTCATCAGCTATCAACTATTTTTTATCAAACAAAGCTTTAGTAGTTCTTTGTTTTATGTGAGTTCCTTATTTTTGTGCAATGTATTTGTGCGCAACCAATCAAATGTAGAGTAGTACGCATAAATTTCCTGTGAGAC
Organism: Trifolium dubium; assembly: GCA_951804385.1. Taxonomy (NCBI): domain Eukaryota; kingdom Viridiplantae; phylum Streptophyta; class Magnoliopsida; order Fabales; family Fabaceae; genus Trifolium; species Trifolium dubium. Next base: position 12,324,417 of record OX638070.1, read on the forward strand.
TTACCTGTTTTATGATAGTTGTAATTATGAGGTAGCATAAGTAGGTTGAGAATTCTACCTATATTTTTCTGTTCTGAAGCTTTACTTACGAAAACATTTGCCATTTATAGGAGGCATATGTAAAAGCACTAGGAAGGGGCTTCTCAGCATCACCTTTTAATACTTTCACTATTAGATTAAGAGATCATATGAAAGGAGGCATCCATGTTCCACCTCATGTGATTTCTAAGGTATGTTTCTTAAGAAGTTTGTTAGATATTATTGATTATCAATGTTATAAATCTGAACCAGAAATCAACCGGCGACACCTTTGGGTCATAGTTCGACCATCTTAAACTGCTTGAACCGGGAAGAAACTGTAAAGTAAAGGCCGGTTCAAGGTTTAACTAGTTGAATTGTCCGGTTGGGTTCTTAAAACTTTGGATGTATATTGGTTAACTACTGTCACGGGCAACCCCTAAAACATATTGGCTAATAT